>OX465090.1:3910883-4510883 GCA_949987675.1 Chymomyza fuscimana | reverse complement strand
TCATATTTTTAAGCCATCAATTCAATATAAAAAAAAAAATAATATTTATTTCTAAGTGAGATTTAACAATAGATATATTTATATATTATAATAGAGAAACAAAGTATCTAATAAGTATTCATATGATGCAGTTCAAATAAAGATATTTTGCACAATAAGCAAAGCAGCAGTAAACAAATGATAATAATTGTTAACAATGTAAATCAGCATCAGCTGTTTTCCGATCATTGCGCTCAAATTGTTTTTGTAATAAAGCTCGTGGTAAAGCTTGAGCTTGTCCAAGAAGAAGAAATGGCAAAAATCATTTACGCATGGCTGAATAAAAATTTATGCTGCTAGAGTCGGTTCACTATATTTCCTTGGCCAATATGAATATACAAGGTGGCGCAAAAGAAGTCATCCGATGTTGTTTGGCTCTTATTTTTTTTCTAAATGAAATTCCAAAATTGACCAAAAATGACCAAAATTCGTTGCAGGGACCGCCGGCTGAGGCCCAATTGCGTGGCACGTCGTCTGGTCGATGTTTCGGGGCTCACTTCGACGTCCTCGGCTATAGCGGCGATATTTTCGGCAGAACGGGCGCTCCGGGGCCGGCCACTCTTGGCAACGTCTCGTGTGGTCCCATACTCTTCAAGATTAGTGGCTAAACGGCGCAGTGTTTGCGCAGTTGGTGTCGGACGGCCGGGAAATCGGCGACGGAATTCGCGCTGCGCCAACACCACAGACGAATTGTTACGCAAAAAAATAGACACAATTATTCCGCGTTCTTGGGGAGTGTATCGCTCCATGGCTTATTCACTTGTATTCTGTATCTGGCTAGTCCACAAATGTCAAAACAGATTTGATATTGGCGGCCATTTACAAAAATGAGAGCATCTTCCAATAGGGTGATTTCTTTTGCGCCACCTTGTATAAGCTTGGTATTTTCTTATTGGTTTTAATTACGCATTTTCCTTAGATTAATTTGGTCGACGGTGTTGAAGTGCCTGCGACATTCCAGCAGTGTGGTCGTCCAATCACACCAAGAATTTATAGGTTTCCATGTATGCCAAATATATATAAGGGTCATCTGACAAAATGGGACGGCTTTTTTTTTAAATAAAATCTTGAAGCACACGAAATAATTATAATTCTCTTAAGTTTTCGACTTGATCACACACAATATCCTTCAAACACGTTTTTTAAATGTTAATATATTTAAGTTAATTGAATTTCCAAAAAGGTTATGTTATATTTGCTTCACTTTAAGTTTGTCTTGTGCAATAGACAACAGATCTCAAAATAATAATCTCACGTGGCCTGACAGAGAGCTTTATATCACATCTGATTTAAGCTTTTATCTACAATCCTAACTGTTTTAACATACGTTTATTAAGCTCCGCTTAACCGCAATATACATATATTGTGGGACTGTCTGTATAATCGTATGATCCAGCAGCTGATCAGAACTTTGATAACGGATCTGCATGCGCTTTTGCGTTGTAACGACCTCCGGTTTTGTCCGGAACAACGGCTGGGATAGCTCAGCTATGCCCAGGGTAAATGTCACAACGAATTTATATTCGCTGAGACTCTGTAATAAAATTGAGAACGCCAGACTTGTTTTAGTTTTGTACTTTTGTCTTTATTATCCGCCTTTTCTCGGCTTATTGCACGTATAATATTCTTGTCATATAATACTTATAGGGCCGCAGTTTCTCGCCCACTAAACAATTAGGTTTTTAATATTAGTTTGGCTGACTCACCGGTTCTCTCGTCGCTCTCACCCAAGGCCTTCACCGGCCAGACTATCGCACTGTCTGGGTATCCGCTAACATTGGGTCTACAATTGTCGGCTTCCCGCTACTGTGTCTGGGCCGACCCGAGCGCATCAATGCCAATCCCTTGGATTTGGCCATTGCCTGCCTCGACGGTACCGCTCACGAGTAGTCCGGGCGCCCCAACGTTGCCCAACGCCGCGTACCATTTGACTAGGCGTATCCTCTGCCACCTAATGAACACCTTCCGGATGTTGGACTCGTCTCCCGGATCTCGTCCCCCGCCATCGTCGTTATTGCACTATCACCATTTATCGCGGCTGTGCTCCGACTCACTACACTGAATTTCACTCAACTGAACTCACTTGACTCACTGACTTGACTGACTTGAATGATAAACTCCGACAAAAACTGACCTGATGATCTCATCCAGATTTGGCTGTTGATCCGCCTTATATAGGCACATGATCGTCGCCAAATCCTGGAATTCCCGCCCAAACCTATACTACCAACTCCTAAACTGTACTCTGCTTATCTAACTACATATTTTCCCTAAAAAGACAGAGTACGCCCTACCTGTAACTATCCCTATTTCCTACTCTACACTCACACCTATGCACTACTACTTTCTCCTATTCACTAATACTCCTACCTATTAAGCGCGCCAAAATCCTGGCCGCTATCTTTTCCCTAGTATTGGTGGCTTTTTATACTAATACTAACGCGACTCAAGCGCGCCAAAACTGTTGCCGCTATCCTTTGATGGTGTGAGTACTCTCTCCAGCCCTTGTTGGCATTGGTGAGAGTACTTTCACCAAGCAGTCCAAGCAGTGTCCCTATGGCCCTATTGGCAAAACTAGCTAACGTTGTGGGTGCCGATTTGCCTCCTCACAGCGTGGGCGACTTGAAAAGTTTGTTATTTATGTAAAAAGTACTAATGGCCACTACACATCAACAAAATGTACATAATAATTTCTGGAAAATTTTCAGGTTTAACAAAGATTTTCCATTTAGCAAAATAGCACACAATAGAATTAAAAGCTTCCTGGAATTTGTTAGTTATATCAGCTAATAACGTGCCAGAAGAGAGTATAGCAGTGTCATCAGCAAAAACTGATGAGGTACAGCCTCAAAATGGCGGGGGGTCTGAGGTGCATATATATGTACATAAAGGCCTCCCATCGCTATTTTTTTAAAAAGCGGTAACTTTTAAATAATTTAATTTACAATTTGCTTTATTTGCCGAAATAATATTATATAAAAATATTGCTTAAAGCTATAACAAACATATTGAATCAGAGTTTAGATATTATATCTTTACAACTGAGAATTTAAGAGAATAAATTTATAAATAAAGGAGTTTGTCTCGAAAATTTAATGTTTTCAATTTAAAAACAATGGCAAGCAAAAAAGCCTTAATTATGATGGAAAAAAAAAGTTAAAAGATTTATAAATTAAGCAGATTAACTGAAGCTAGTGCCCGTCAGCACGAAACTTGTGTCAATCCTTTTAATATTAGATTCCTCATGCAGTCGTTTTGTCGCATAAAGAATGGTCTATTAAGAATCATTTTTAATATTTTATTCTGGGAAGTTTGAATTTTTTGTAAGTGAGTTCGCGCACTGCTGCCCCATATCTCAGATCCATATAACATTATAGGTAAAAATATAGATTTATATATTATTAATTTATTGTGTACCGAAAGTTTAGATTTGCGATTTATAAAAGGGTAAAGTAAGCATATAGTTTTGTTTATTTTATCAATAGTTTTACTAATATGATCCGAGAAAAGAAGCTTTTTATCGAAGTTAACTCCCAAATAGCGAATGAAATTATCCCATTTTATATTCAATGTATTTAATTTAAGTTCTGTGATTGGAAGAAAGCACTGCTTTCGCTTTTTAGTAAAATAAATGGCTTTAGTTTTTGCAGCATTAAGCTTTATTCTCCACCTATAAAAATATTCGTATAAGGAACTTGGAGCAGATTGAAGTTCAGAATAAACTACACTATAAGCTTCACTAGAGCAGTATAAGGCAGTATCGTCCGCAAACATTAATGTTTGGCAACATACAAAACTGGGAATGTCATAAGTGTAACTATTATACAAAATGGGACCAAGTTCAGAACCTTGCGGAACACCAGCCGAAATGAATTTTTTGTTGGACTCGAAACCATTCAGAGAAACCATTCAGAGAAACATCTGTCCGAGAGAAAACTTAAGATGAGTTTAGTTAGATAGAGAGGAGTTTCACATTGGACTAGTTTGTATATTAGGCCATTATGCCAAACAGTATCAAACGCAGCTTCGACATCAAGTGTTACCATGCCGATAGATCTCATGTAACGTGTTGCATATAGAGCTAGAGCTGGTGTTAGAGGACGACAAGGACGGAGTACGCGCTTGCATCCGGCTGATCCTGATTGGCTGGTGTGGGTGTCGTGGTTTATGTATCGTCGCGTCCGTTTGCTCGTGGAACAATAAAAATATTAAAAAAATTCGCGTACTTTTGGGGGTCTAGGTAAAGAAAAAGAGTGGTACAGAATAACTTAGAGAGTGGGGACAGAAAATATAAAAAACATAACATGCAGCTAGTGGGTTACTATGCGGGGGAGTACCCGCAACTGCCCACCCTACCACGATCCAACGGGCCAAAAAAAAATATAGATGCTGTTGGATCCCTACCACTAGTCTGAGACTAGCCTACATCCCTACAGCGGCACATGGTTCCCCAAACAAAAAGGGCAGCTTAGCACATAATGAGTGAATAATAAGTTGTAATTATAAATGGCTTCATCTTTAATTCGCTATCAAAATATAAACTAATATCTATACAAATTTCATAGTGTAGGTCTTGGGCTTTAACTATTAGAAATACCAACTTAACATTAAAGGCATAGGAGGTATACTTATATAAATTTATTTCTAGTTAATTCAAAGAAAAAGGTCGATATTTTGGAAATAAAATAGAGATTTACATTAAAGATCAGTTGTCAATGCAAACGCAGCATATCTTTTATGTATCGCATCAAATACAAACAATAACAATACTCAAGCTTTCGCAAATCAGCTCAAGTACGTTCTGCAGATCGAAGGAAAAGGCTTCGGTTGTATATAAATTTTTTTTCGTGGTGGTTGGTGGGCGAAGCGCCTCCACTTCCAAATTAAAAGTGCTCGATCTTAGGTTTTTTATTAGTTTATTTTTTTTTTTTTCTAATTTCAATTCACTTTTACAAGGCGTTTTCAACGGCGACCATGCGGACAAAATGAGGTTACTTTTTGGGCGAAGTGACCTTATATAGGCTCTTTTTCCGGAAGTTTTCCCACTCCATGTTTATTCTAGCCATTTAAATTTTTATTTGGTGACAAGTGCCTTGAGCAGCTGTTTGCGCTTGGCCTTGCCAATTGGGCAGATCAACTATCCCAAAGCTCGACACTAGATGGAGCCAGGGTTTCGATAGATTCCCAATGCTAATATCGATACAACCAAAAACCCTGGTGCAAACGTAACTTTGCCTGCTTTTAGGATAAGACAAAAAAAACGACAAGCGTACTATTACACTCTTCTGAGCCAAATTTTCTTTAACAAAACTTGCAACTATATCAAGAGGTTTGGATACAGCTCAGGGAAGGTCTAAAAGCGAATTGAACTTTAGGTAAGATGTTGTTTACTTCCAGATGATGAATAAAGCTGGTTTTAATGAGGCGTTCAAAAATTTTTGAAAAGCCACAAAGTAGTTTAATTGGCCGATAACTTGTAGGACAGTCAGGTGGTTTTCCAGGCTTTGCAATCGGAATGATTTTGGCTGCTTTCCATTCTAATGGAAAGTAGCACAGTTTCATGCAGTTGTTGAATGAAACCGATAAAAAATGTAATGCATTTTTAGGCAAGTTATTTAAGCAAATATTTGGAATTTTATCAATCCCCGTCGATTTATTGTTTTTAAGCGACCTAATAACGTCTCGAATTTCATCGATTGTGACAGGACTGTCTACACCAGCGGTGGGCAAAACTACTAATGCAATTTTTGTGCCTGTGTGCGTAAACAAAAAAGAGCTTTCGCAAAAACCGAGATAAAATGGACAAATAATAATTTTTTTTGGCATAGTTGTCATTAAATTCGACAATATCATCGAGTTATATTCTTTCGTGTCTTGCCATGCGGCTCTGCTTTGCGTTCCATTGTAAAACTAGCTCACACGTACGAGACGAGCTTTTACGGTAAAAAGCTCTTTTCTCGTACGTGTGAAAGCTCTTTGGCACGCGTGCCGTCTAAGTGCCCACCGCTGGTCTACACTGACACTTTCATGATCGACAAGTTCATTGAGACTGTTTTGTAAATTGATTTTGATAAAATGATTTTTTGATAACATAAGTATGTATTTTATTTATTCAAAGTAAATAACGAAAAAAATTATCACAAAATAACTATTCTTGTGGTATAAGATCGGTCAATGGTAACACATTTTTTCTGATGATAAAATCTTTGTGTTGTTGTCAATATGTCAAGTCGTTTTTTGATTGCATCATAAAATTTCTCGTATGTTTGGTTTGAATTGAATTTAATTGCGATCATCGATTTGATTCTATCCAATGTAAGCTCAGAACGGTCGCTCTTCCACATGTTCTTGATGAGTGAAAATGATCGCTCAGATGGTGCGTTGGTACCTTTGACAAAATAAAGAAATTCCTTACTTTTTATTTCTTTTGAAAATGAAATTGTTTTTACCTGGTATTGCCATAAAATAGGAGATAACTTGAGCCAATGGCTCGGTCTGTGTTGTGTTCCTTCTTACGTTTAGGCGTCGAGTTAAGATCGACCAAGGCGAAAGCAAAGGCAAGCAAGCACTGGCTCGGTCTGCGTTGTGGTTTGGTTATGTTGTGACGTTTTTGCATTGACTTAGGCTCGATCAAAGCAAAGCGATATGAAGCAATTTCGAACTTCGTTAGTTTTGCTTTGCATTGTGTTTCCGAGCCCAAGTCACGCAGAATCTTTTTCGAGTGTCGAACTCGGAGAGAATTTGCCACTCTGTCTATTTTAGTTCTCTCTGGCTGTGATGCTGTTCGACACTGTTACGTTAATCCTTTCAGCAACAAACAAATAGATTGACATTCGCAAATCAATACATAAAGGAATATCGATTTTTAAAACAAATAAGAGCGAAATATTGAACAATTTCTTTTTATCCCAATTTCGTTAAATGAATTTTTTCAATTGGTGAGTTTCTCCGAAATATGTTATGATTTCAAAAATTCTCTCATAAGTAATGGAGACAAAAAAACATGCAATGTAAAAAACGGGATTCCAGGAAGTGTCTTGAAAAAACGGGAATTCCCGTTTTCCCAAGGCTCGATGGGACGCCTATGTATATATTATATTATGCAGAAATTTGAATAATTTTTTTTTTTTTTTGCATGTTTATTTTTATTAAACAAGTTTGGTATATACATAAATAAACAAATGTAGTGTATTACATAAAACTAATCACAGTCTCTAGTCGAGCGCTCGTGACAAAAATTCTTATATATTATTCTAATTTTTAAAGATATATAACAATGGTAATTAAATGATTAAAATATGTACATAAGATGGGATAGGGAGTGAGCCACCAGCATCCTTTGGAGCAGGCTATGGAATATTTTTTATCGATCTCAGTTATACGAGAATCGAATCTTTTATTTGTTTGAGTAAGTATGTTTGTCATTAATGTTTTTTGGTTTGCTCTTCTGTGAATTTGATAAATTATAGGTATGCCATTATTGTCATTAATATACCCTTTTTCATCGGTGTATGAGCTATCTGGCGTTCTAAATAGAGATGTGCAGGATGTCAAAATCTTTCGTTCCATTCACCTGAGTTTTTCCATGTGTGATTGTGAAATGTTAAACCATATCGGAGAAGTACATGATAACTTTAACGCGTTTCTCTAGATACCTGCATGAGAATAACCTTTGGTAGGCAAGTATGCCATTGTAGGTCTTCGTGAGTTGGTTATTTATATGATCATTAAAATACAGAAATTTATCCAATAACACTCCTAAATATTTCACTGTGCACACCTGTTTCATCAGATCACCAGACTCATTGATTTTAATTCGAAATTTTTTCCAATTTTTCCTTATGCTGGGACTACATTTTTTAACAGGTGGCCTAAATAAAATGCTTTCACATTTGCTGAAGTTGATAGTAAGATGCCAGTTTTTTGTGTAGTGCACAAGACAATCAACCTTTCTCTGTAGACCGTTATTTATGCCTTGGACTGTATTTCCAGAATGAAATAAGACGATATCGTCGGCAAAGGCAATTATATTATCCATTTTATTCATTAAATCTAAAATAAATAGGTTAAACAATGTAGGCGCGTTGACCGTGCCTTGTTGCAAACCCTTTAGTATTAAATAGGATTTTGAACTTAAGGATTGGTTCATTTGGATCTTGAAAGACTTGTTAGACAACATATTGTAAATAAGGAAGATAAGATGAAGGGGGAAGTTAAACCTAATTAATTTGACCAAAAGGCCTTGGATCCAAACACTGTCGAACGCTTTTTCAAGGTCGATGAAACAGGCACCTGTTACATTTTTTTTGTTCCAGTTCCAATTGATTTCAGATACGAGGGAAGTAATGGCGTGAACTGTGGAGTGTTTGGGTTTGAAACCATACTGTTTGTTACTAATTAAGTTTGTGTCACGAATAAATCTATTTATGTTAATATTTATAATTATCTCAAAAATTTTACTTATGTTGGGAAGCAAGCTAATAGGTCTGAGATTTTTAATATTGTTTTTGTCTTTATTTTTTTTTTTTGGAATAACAATTAGTTTAGCTGTTTTCCATTGATCGGGGAAGTACGAATTGTTTAGCATATTATTGAAAATTGTGCAGTACTCAGAAACTAACTCAAATGTGATATTTTTCAGAACTATATTTGGGATTTGATCAAATTTGAATCATTTTTATGAGTTGGGTAAAATAATAAAAAATTAAAAGATTATTTGTCCTTTCATCCAAAAAGTTATTGTATCATTGACTTAGTATCTTTAAGCTGCAATTGCTGAGAAACATGTATGTAGGCTCCACTCTTTGCCCCTGTGCATACTAGAGATCTTCTTGAATGCATCCAAAGTGGCAAATGAATCTGTAACTATGAAAACTTACGAATGCTCAGCTGTACTCTTTGTTGTATTGGCAACTAGTGTATCCATTCGCCCAGACAGTTCCACTTCAATAAGGATTTGCGCCGACTACGTAATTTAACTTACATTTAATTTTAATCTTTTATTGCCATCAAAATCGGTTATTATTTACGGAAATTATAGCTATAGATATCGTTCTGGACCAAAAAAAAAAAAACAATTTAAAAGTTCTTAAAAGGAATGTAATTTTTTCGAGAAAAAAGATTCAGGGTACTACATTGTCGGGCACAGGCTCTATAATTTTGTTTGTATTAAATTTTTTTATTTTGTTTTGCCAAACCAATTACTTTTCAGCCTGCCCTTGTATGTGTGAGTAAAATGAGTTTGAGTTAATGAATATGGCAGCTGAGAAACAAAAAATTTGCCATATAATTCCAAAGTTTAAGATATAATCTATGAAGGCATATAAAGGGCATACAGAAAAGTACAAAGTTTCTTTCTCAAATAAACTGAATTCTTACAGTTTCGATTCGATTCGATCTAAGGTAAAGACAGAACCTTTCTACGTCGAATTATTAGATGTTAAAAGCGAATATCTGTTTTATTCCCGAAAACTAAGTCATAAATAAGTCATAGGTGTTAAAAATATTTTTTGAAAAGTAATTGTTTTGATATTATTATGAAGGATATGACCACAAATAAAATTAACTTTTATAAAAACAATTAAAGTTATTATACGATGTACCTGAGGTACAAAGGCCTAAGTAATAATTCATTTGTTTTCCATTAGTTTATGTAGATATCGTAACCTTGTTTGTTTGTTGTGATGGTACAAGGTATCTCAAAGTCGTCCGCGCGAGACGAATATTTAGTTGTACACTTTTTTAAGCGAATGTAAGTAAATTTTGTATTCGTAGCAACTAGTGCATCCATTCGCCTAGACAGTGTTCAGAAAGTCTTGAGTACAATGTTTGGGTATGCAGTTCATTCACTGTACAATGAATGCAAACGTTCGAAAGAATGTACTGTACTCCATTTGACACCAGTAAATTTGAGTTCCACAAAATGCAGTACTGTACGGTGGAATAAGAAATGAATGCAGACCTCTAGTGCATACAACCCTCTTTCTTGGTTTCCTTTTTCAGCTTCAGGAAAAGAATTCTCACAGGAGTAAAAGATTCGATTTTTTACCATTTCTGTTTAATTTTATTTGACAGTATATTGCCATATCCCTTTCATATATGCGTTTTTCACTTGCTTATCAATAAGAATTTTGCGCCAACAAGGTAAGTCTCAATAAGAATTTACTTTTAATATTAATCT
Organism: Chymomyza fuscimana; assembly: GCA_949987675.1. Classification (NCBI taxonomy): domain Eukaryota; kingdom Metazoa; phylum Arthropoda; class Insecta; order Diptera; family Drosophilidae; genus Chymomyza; species Chymomyza fuscimana. The sequence goes on along the minus strand of OX465090.1, from coordinate 4,500,664 downwards.
TTTACTGCCATTGTATTGCTCAAATATTAACTTCATTTACAACAGCAAGTATAAAAAAAAAACGAAGATAGCTTTTCCATTGTTTTTTCTTTAAGGACTCCTCCTTTGAAAGCTGGAGCCAGCTGCATGTTTCTTTAAATATGTCTCTTAAAAGTGGATCTTTGTTTTGATTCCGGAAATAGTGTCTATAGATCAATAAAGAATTCTTTGGATCTCTTAATGGGTGCCATTTTTATTACTATCTACAAAATTGGGATAGTTTTTTAGCTGAATAAGTCTCTGGAAAACTTTGGTTTGAGATTAGTTACTTACCAGAGAGCTGCAACGAGTACAAAATTTTTTGAGTGCTCTCAGTCATGATTGAAACTTTTAAGCAATGTAAATCAATTCATCAAGACATGTATGTGTATCTTTTGAGCTATCAAAAGTCACTTACGTGCTTTTTGTGTTTTTATACCCTGTACCGTATGGTACAAAGGGTATATTAAGTTTGTGCAAGCCGAAAATGTATGTAACATATAGAAGGAGTCGTCGGAGATACCCCAAAAATACCTAAAGTATGATCAGGGTGAATAGAGAAGTCGATGTACCGATGTCCGTCTGTCCGTATGAACGCCTAGATCTCAGAGATGGTAAGAGCTAGAGCAACAAAACTTTCAGATTAGATCCCTTATTATTCCATAGGAGACAAGATTATTTTATTTTTTTGATATCGGGGTTATATTACATAGCTCCCATAGGGGCGTTTCAGAGGGCCTCGAAAAAAACAAAAAGTTTGAGATGGATAATTCGTTTGTTTGAAGATATCGTAACCAAATTTAGCATTCGCGAGCTTTTAATAGTTCCTAAGCACTGTACCAAAGTTGATCAAAATCGGTTGACTATATCATATAGCTCCCAAAGGACCAATCGGTCAAAAAAACCTTTTTTGAACAAAATTCGTTGTGTTTCGTATGGATATGGAACTTCAGTTTTATCGAATGCGCCTAAGATTTGTTCAAATTAGAGCAAAATCACAAGAAATTGAAAAAAATTTCAAAGTTATAATATATTTTCCTAGAAACCGTAACAAAAAATTCTATGTTGTCTCAGAGTATGCAATTTTGGGATGGCCGCAAAGAACATTCCTGCCTATCCGTATAAATAGTACATAGATCTCTAAAAGATTGTACGCAGGTAACGTTTGTCGACTAATATTGAGAGGCTTACGTCTTGTAAGCACAACTGAAAAGACATCAATTTTGGTTGGTCATCCATTTCCGTACAAAGTACTAATAGGTCCCAAATCTTAATTTTTGGCAGAAATTCGTAAAATGAAGATACGCATCCGAACCTTGACAGATACAGACAGAACATGATATAGACATTAAATTTTTTATATAGCCTAATGTGAGCGTAATAAAAAAATGTTAATATTTTCACATCACATATGTTCCTTTCCCACTTTTGCAGTAAATATTATTTAGTTTTGTCGAGAGCTAATGAAATATGTACTGATCGATTTCTTCCAGATGACCCACCCAAAAATTGTATTACATAAGCTACATGCTCGTAAATGCTTATCCTTTAATGTATAGGGTATAAAAACGGAGCCGTCAGGAGCATCTTTATCGCGTTGCATGTAAACTTTTTCAATTTAAATATTGCTATGCGCATAACACAAACACGTATGTATCTGTAAGAGTATATAGTGTATAAAAGTATATATGTATGTACATTTATTTATATATCAATGTATTTACTCTTAGGAGCAGCCAGCTGACAAGTACCGGCTTATCAAAAAAAAAAATGGCATGTAACAACAAAAACAAACCCAACAACAACTGCAACAAAACAAGAATAAAAAAGGCGCACAAAATTAATGCAAATTTATCATGGAAAACTTTTCAATTTGTTTTTACTGTTTTCTTTCCTTCTCCCTTTTAGCAGCCTTGCCCCAACCACAATCCCGATCCCAAACATTCTGCCCAACTACCGGTTACAACTCTGACCAACGCCAGATGACAGAGGTAAGTATTTTGTATGTATTTGGCTTGCACAATTTGGCCATTTTCGCGCCATAATTAACATCCCACCAATGCCCGCATCACGAAGCACGGTAGTACAATACAAGCCGAGACAACGACCAAGTCTATGCCATGTTCGTTGAGCTCATTGAGACAGCACGTCCCACCCGACAAGATGTCCTGGCGACGGGCGATTGAGCAACACTGGCAAAAAATTATCTGGCAACACACTTTAGTCGCAAGCGGCTTGCAGGCATCGTAAAAATATACTCTATGAATAATAAGTAAATAATGTAAGTAAAACAATTTGAAATATCGATGAGAAAAGCAACTGACGATTAATTCTTGAAGGTATATAAAGTACACTAGAATAGTAGCATAGCCAGTATATTTTTTATACCCTGTACCGTATGGTACAAAGGGTATATTAAGTGTGTGCAAGCCGAAAATGTATGTAACATACAGAAGGAGACGTCGGAGACCCCCCCAAGGTACCCAAAGTATGATCGGGGTGACTAGAGAAGTCGATATACCCATGTCCGTCTGTCTGTCTGTATGAACGCCTAGATCTCAGAGATGGTAAGAGCTAGAGCAACCAAATTTTCAGATTAGATGCGTTATTATGTCAGGGGATGCAAGTTTATTTTATATTTTGGATATCGGGGATATTTTATATAGCTTCCATTGGGGTGTTTCAGAGGACCTCGAAAAAAAAGATATCGTAACCAAATTTGGTACTCGAAAGTTTTTTAGAGTTCTCAATCACTGTACCAAATTTTATCAAAATCGGTTGACTATATCATATAGCTCCCATAGGACCAATCGGTCAAAAAAACGCTTTTTGTACAAAATTCGTTGTGTTTCGTTTGTTTGTGAAGATATTGTAACCAAATTTGGCATTCGGAAGTTTTTTTAGAGATCTTTAACACGTATCCCAGGGTATCCCAAAGTCGTCCGCGCCCGACTTTAACGTACGCCATCTTTTTATTTTGTTTTTTAATATAAATGATCTATTTTATTTTAATGATTAAAAATTACCTCTTAGAAAGTTTATTATGGCATTGATTAAAATAAAAAAATCGAATTATATTTTGTATTCAGTTCGTAAATACACAACCGAGTAAATTAATTACTGCCGTAATGACCAGTATATGCATAAAAACGTAAAATTGTGTTTTTTGACGGATTCGGGTTTTTTTGTGGAATTCATTTGTATACCCTGTACCTATAGGTATACTAGACTTGTGCAATGTATGTAACGGACATAAGGAGGCGTGGCAGACCCCAAGTCCTTTATACCAAAATGCTTATCATAACCTCGGGTAGCGATTGAGCCATGTCCGTCGGTCCGTCCGTCCGTCTGTATGAACACCTAGATTTCGGAGACTGTAAGAGCTAGAGACACCAAACTTTACCACCTGATGCGCAAATTTCCTCAGAAGATGAAGTTTGTTGAATCATGTCAATATCTTCCCCCGTTCCCCCGCAGTAGATTTTCGCGGTTTTTAGCCACACCGTGTTTTCTCCCACACCCCTCAACATATCAATTTGGAACTTGCCCCATATATGTACTTTAAATAACATTTTCGACGTAAATTTCTATTTTCATCAAAATCGGTAAAATAAATATCTTGTACTATTAACTAAAACTTAAATTTTCTGTAAAATAAGATACCCCGTAAGTTCGACTACTCATTGTCCAAAAATTTTTGCATGGAACAAATTTCAAGATATTACCATAAAACCATTTTTCGAAATTAAAAAAAAAGTGTCTTTACTTAAAAGCAAATATCTCTGGTTGTACCAAACTGATTTTGACAATTTTTTTACTAAACTGTAGATAATTGAATTATAGTTGTCAAATTTGGCTACGAGGTTTTCAGAAACAAACGAATCAAAACGAATTTGGAACAAAAGATATATTTTGACCGATCGACCCTATGGGCGGTATATGATATATAAAACCGATTTTGATCCAATTTGATACAGTGCTTCAATTTTGCATTAAACACGTTATTTTGGCCGATCGGTCCAGTGGGTGCTATATGAAAAAGTTAACCGATTTTGATCAAATGTGGCATAGAACTTAAGAACTCTAAAAAAATGTCGAATGCCAAATTTGGTTACGATATCTTTATAAACAAACGAATTATCCATCTAAAACTTTAGGTTTTGAGAATAACTCACTTTTTGTACTTTTTACAAAAATTGTCGTTAATTTCATAATTTTTCTACGATTTTGATAAACAACCACTCATTTTTTTCGTAATCGATCGAACTTTACGAGCCAAGAATAAAAATGTGTGAAAAATTTTTTAGCGATACAATACGAAGATTAAAACGCAATCATGTCTTAGACATGCCATATTCAAATTGAGCTTACAGCAATTAAAAAAGCAATAGTTATTACTCATTGGAGATAATTTCCAAAACATTTACTTATTGTCTAAAGGATAGATTGTAAATAAATATAGTTAAAAAAAAAAAAAAAATTTACGTTCAAAATAGAATTATTTCAAAAATTTGCTGAAAATATTTAGTGTGTAGCGATTTATTTTTGTATAAATATTGGATTAAAACCTTTTGAATTTTTCGGTTGATTGCCAATAAATAAATATATTCAAAAAAAAAAAAAAAAAAAAAAAAAAAAAAAAAATTACGAAAAAATTCATATGAATGGATAAATATGACCAAACCGCAAATTTGACAAAAATATATTCGAAGTATAATCGATAGGTAATTCAATTATCTACTGTTTGGTAACAGACACACTTTTTTTTAATTTCGAAAAGTGTTTTTTTTTTTTCGAAAAATCTCGAAATCCGTTCCATGAAAAAATTTTTGGACTTCATTTTCGTTTTTAGCGTGTAAACTAGTGTTATTACTTATGCATTATATATCCTCATAAGATGAACACTTCTGCAGTAACGGTATACGAACTCTGCTACAAAAATTGGAAAAAGATGTAGCTAGCGATGTGCAATACTTTAAATAATTCACTTGTAACCATTTTATCACATTATATGTCAACTGATTAAAATTTGTCGAACACATCGCTCAAAGGTATGGTCACCTTACCTACCCTAAAGCTTATGATCATCAATTATTGTTACAATGTAGTGTTTTGTTGCAAATATTTTCTTGTTTTCGGAGTCTGGTTTTGCAATGTTTTGGTTTTAGTTTTTTGAACTAATGTTTTTTTTTAATTTAAATTATTATTTTTATAATAAAGCGATTTCCCTTTTTTTTCCCATCTTATTTATCAGATATATTTTTTTTGATACGCCACACTGATCATAAAAAAAGTATATTTTAACGACCTCTTTCTTTATTTTCCATCTGACGTTAAATGGCCTATAACCAGCGGACCATTAAGACGCTTCCAACGACACCTTATTTGTCAAATTTTGATAAGCGTCTTAGAAGTTCCGAGGAAGCAGATGAACATTACAGGTCAAACAAACTTTTTGAGGAGTAAAATAAATTATTTTGATGATGTCACTTTACTTCATTTGTATATTGCTGTTTTAATTATTTATTTACAAATTTATTTTTCTACGAATCAAATTAATCGAAATTGGCTTTATTGCTTTTCGAATATTCTCCATTGAAATCAACGCATTTTGACATGGTCGAAAAACCCGTAATTTTTTTTGCGGGTTTTTAATTACTTGCCCCCTCTTGTGGACTACTTTGGAACTTGACCGGGTTTCAAGTTTTTGTAGAGAAAGTATTCCTGTCCTTAATTGGTAAGTCAGTATGAGAGAGTTTGGCTAAAAAGAATGACTCAGCTTTTAAACGGGGATTAACTCGTTGGTGTTTCGTGAACAAAGTGAACTTTCTTATTCATTGCTCTTAATTAATTTTGTAATATTTCCTTGCACCTGTTTTTGCTCAGTGTATTACTCATGCTACAGCCACATGGCAGCATAATGTTGAAAAAGTTAAGCCTAAATGGCAGTGAGCTGGGAGCCAGGAGCAACAACCAAATACCGCAATCAAGTTATTATTAAGTTTTTCTATTTATCCAACATAATTCATAATTTGTTTACAAAGCGTATAATCATATTAACGTCTTGTCTTGCCTTTCACTGGACTTGGCTTGGTTTGACTTTGGCTTGGGCCGTCATAGTCAGCCACTGTTCCTTTTGCGGCCATTACCAACGGTCTGTGTGCGCATCTTTCGAATAATCAGCTATAAAGTCAGGATACTTGTCGTTGGCAGCGTTGAAGTTCCTTATGGCCCAACAAGCTCTCAAATCTTAAAGTTGGCTAGAAGTCGACAAGATTCGTTGAAATACGCACGCGAATGATGAAGCTTAAGACCCTTAGGCAGATGTTGGCCAACCAGATGATTGTTTGGCTTTTTTAATCGCATTAGGTAAACGAAAGCATTTGCAAGAGTATTTAATTTTTGTATTATTGACCAACTTCCGGCATTTAATGCCACTGAGTAACTTTTTCTTCATGTTTTCCTTTTGCCAGCCGCAAACAGAAAGTTTCTGAACAGGCTCGATGTGGCAGCAGCAGCATGACCTACAAAGACTAGCTGATTATCCTTTTATTTTTATGTTTTAAACTTTTTTATACCATTTTGTTAAAATCATCGAAAGTATTTAATAACAAAAAAAAAAACAAATATATATTTTATGTTTCTTATGAATGGTTTCTAACCAGTGATGTGCCACGTAGACTACACAGTGTAGACTACACAATTGTCGACGTGTCGACAATTGAGTGTCGACAATGCTTCATGTCGACACGTCGACAATGTCGACAATTTACTTTAAGAATTAACGTCATATAAATTAAACTTAAAATTTTATTAAATGAAAAAAAAAAACAAGAGCTGCATACCATAGTCTTGTTTTGTACACTTTGTTGTCTAAATTATAATTTTATACTAATTATTCTATCTCAAATTCATCCACTTCAGCAACATCCTTAATTCTTAATGAATAGTACAAGTATAAAAGTTGTTTTGATCTTTGAAAAGTTAGCCAATTTCTTGCAGATGAATGGACATGATCCCAGCTCGAAAACACCAGTTCAAAACTGAATCGGGACTCATTGAAGCTTTTGCAGAAGTTAAAAGTTTTTCGTATGCATTATCCAATTTTGTTGATAACAATTTTCTTCCAGGAATATTGTTTTCATAAGCAGGTCTCAATTTTTTCACGAAATTTTTAAAATTGACAGAATCTACTACGCTCAGGGGAATATTACACACAAAGAAAAACTGTGTCAAGGACTCGTTAATTTCATCATCTTCTTTTTGTGTCAGTCGATCTATAAAGTGAGAAATGGAAGGGCTGCTTCTTTTAGCATTTAATCGTTTCCTGTTACTGGAACCTATTGTTGGTAATTGTTCACTGCTCGAAAATAAAGAAGTTAATGAGCTTGTTCCCGTGGACTCCAAAGATTCTGCCCTTATTAATTCAACGTTATTATTGATAGGTTGACTATTTTAGTGAGTATCAATCGGATTATTTTCCATCTATGTATAAGACACCAGTCATTACATAGAGTTACAATTCATTAAAAACACTTAAAACTTACGCTGATGTCAAGTCGTTCAGCATCTAAATGCAAAAGATCACTTTCTTCACCCACGATATATGTAATACTCACCCTGTCGACAATTAAAAACGACGCGTAGTGGAACAACACTGTTTCTAACCTATGCCAGGAAAACAAAATGAAGAACTCAATTTGACACAGACTGCAAGATGATGACAACTGCATCGTCAAGGATGAAATTGTTAGGTTTCGAGCAGATACAAGACATATTTCCAAGGCAACTCCACGAGTTAAGCTCGAAGCCTATTGATGACATGTCCCTTGCTAGTAGGACTTAAAAAATTTGTTATACAACTCGCTTGAATATACCACCCAAATAGGGTTGAGACCATTCTTATTTTATATTCTTTGGGTCGTTTGACCACGTCGCATCAGGTTTTCAAGATAATCCGATCTGTCAAGATAGGCAATGAATTGTTTTCAAAATGCATAATGCACTACTATTCATCATTTTTTAATTGTTTACAAATCAATGCACATTGAGCTAAATTCCCAAACTTTTGGAATAAAGTTAAGAAGTCCTTGTACGGAGCACAATATCAACCGACCTGGCTGCATTGCGTATACGTAATATTACTTACAAGTCCCATAATTTTTGATTGTGCACCGATATTTTTGTTTTTGTATTTAAATTCTAGTTGAAGGCCCTGGTGCCCATAACTTTATATTGAATTCTACTATCTTACATTTTTCAGCAATGAGCTAACATTATAAAAATAAATGATTACACATAAATATAGTATAAAATATAAATTAATTAAATTAAAAGTTCCCTTCAAAAATTGAGAGTGTTATTATTTCTTTCTAAAGGCGAAATAAAGTGTTTGGTAGTCAGAATTTTAGTTTTATTCAAATTTTTTGAACATAGCTTACGTTTTCGCAAGTAATTTGCATTTCAATCCAGTTCAAAATGACACTCCTTTTGTATCGAACCACACATTGAATACACAACTTATAAAATGTTTTGACATAAAAAGACCTTTGGCAAAAGTTAGTTGCGACTAAACAGAACACACGAATTTTGGTCACCTATTGCATGCTGTTTTTTTGTTTATTCAGAAAAAAAAATTATTAGAAAATATCTAACTTAAAATTGGCTTTCAACCTATTTTGCCAAATCGATTTGGTTTCACTTGTAACAAAGCATTCGAATTCAAACCACATAAAAAATTCGTTTTGTTGAAATTGGGAGCACCAAATATGTGGTTTCAAAACGAATCCGAATAAAATATTCGCATTCGTCTTCCGGAGCACGGCCAATTAAGCGATTTTCGTTACACATACCAATATCTTTATTTTCCATATTTTCTTAAGTTTTTCTATCCACTATTTTAAATTTTAGGTTAAGTTTTGTTATTCCTATGCAAACAAAACGTTGACTATTTATCAGAGTTTGCTGTTTGAAGGTTGTCATTACTTGACTTTTATTTATGGAGTTGGCGTACTCCAGGTATGCACTATATCCACTAAAAGAAAATATTTCTAAAATTAAGATATGAAAGTTTCGATAATATTAGATAGAGATATTTTCCATATATACGAGTATTTCTGTATGATATCAAACTCTCGCAATTTATCTTTAAAGTATTTTTTACTGATATATATATAGGGTGACCAGATAGCAATAATAATTATATACCTAGTTGCCAGAGTTATGACCTTAATCCACCAACCAGACAGAGATTGGTGCAGAGTGAAGAAAATTAGGTAGACCCAGAAATTTCAATTCGAGTATAGTGTTTGGTACGCAGTTCATTCACTGTACAATCAATGCAAACGTTCAGCGAGTACTGTACATTTAATGTACATCAGTTTCTCATAATGCCGTACCGAACGGTGGAGCCAGAAAGGAATGCAGTCATGCCTCCGTCTCTATGCAACTCTTTCGTGGGTTCCTTGCAGTGTAAATTGGCAAGGGAAAGGAGGAATAAATTCTAATGAAACGACAGGTACAAATCTCAATAGGAATTTACATTTATCTATGCATAATCTATGATTGCCATTGCAGACTATGTACACAAATTTTTAAAGTAACAATAACAAATAAGTATTTTCTTTAAGGATCCTTACATTGGACGTGAATTTGGGCCGAAGATACATACGCCATTATATGCCGAGATAGTATCAGGTCCTTCGTACAGTATGGTACAAACAGCGTATTCATTGGGCATATGCGTATTTACAGGGGAATTAGGAGGGGCTTCCAGTCGCTGGTAACGGTCTTCAATCTGACTATTTACTGGTGCACATAATTCCAGTTTCAGTTCTGCATTTTGAGTAAAGTTTTTTTTGGAGAATTGTCTTTTTTGCTCATCTGAGCTGGCTCCACTTTTTAGATGCCTCTTTAAATATGTCCCGCGAAAACAAATTTTTATTTTTTTTAATGAAAATAAATGATGACTTGGCCTTGCCCGATATTCTCTTGTTTAAAATTCAAGATCCTATAATATTTGATAGAAAGAAATAAGTTTTTTAAGTTTATATAGAGCAATACAGTCAAAAACGGAGAAAGAGAATAAGATGACCTTTGTCCTATTTTCGGGCGCATTAAATATATTTATTTATAAATTTATAAATTTTACAGTTGCTATATGTAGGTAAAAAGGAAACTTTTTAGGCGTTGAGAATATTGATATCGTTGGTTTGAAAATTTACCACACTAGTAGCGGCCACCCTACTGATTATAGATTTAATAAATATTGTGGTCATGAAAAAAGTTTGGCTATCTATTGTCCAATTTTCAAAATCATTTTGGCCATGATATCTATCTCTATATAGCCATTCCCTATTGTGTGGCACAAACTTTGAACTTATTGCCATTGCAGTTTCTTCAAATCTATTTAAGTAGTGCAATTTGTTTGTTCTAAATGTGCCAAGACTTTTTTGACTTACTGTTTGTACTCATACTATAGTAGTAGTTGGGGCTAGTACGTGGCAGAAAGATCCAACTGTAATTTTAGTTGCGCTAGGGATGTTCCTCATTAGCGTATATGTGCCACATGCGGAACTTGTTGCTGCCACTGCCCATTCATTATCACATGGAGTTCAATTCAACCAGAACTAACATTTGCAATCAGCTCCTTTTCTTTTTATTGCAGTAGTTCTTAAGGCAAAGTCTTCAATTTCAAAGAATAATTAGAGGGCAGACAAATAAACTAATTGGAGAAATCTCAATGTTTCATAGGCAAAAGTAAAATTTGAATCGGTCGGATTGGTTCCAGACAGTCGAATAGCCTGCAATCTGAACGAAGAAAACAACATTGATACCCTACACCCTTTGCTTTGAAAAAAAGATGGCGTGACTTTGTTTATTTGATCTGAATGATATAACATACCAAATTGGGTGATACTACCTAGTGTATTACAATACTTATATATAGACATATTTTGATGGTGTTTCTTCGCAAGGGAGGTGACATTAGGACCTTTTAAACTATTTGGATAATTCGGTTAAGCTCACAGATGCAAGCAACGCGTATTTATGTCAAGTTTTAAGTAAAATTTAGAGCCCCATGACTAAAAAGCGTGAAATTATTCTACGGGACAAGATTTCGACAACTCTAATTCAACGTACTTAGTTTGAAGAGGCACTATGTGCATCTGTTGGTAAATTATAGGTACAAAACGAGTTACCTTAAAAGTGCACTTTTATCGGCAATTGTCAATCACAATTGAATTGTTTGTGACTACAGCTGTTAGTGACTCTCCTGTATTATGTAAATATGATTCAATTTGATTTGCTGCAACACTGTTAAGAAAAATAAAACACAAATCCGTAAAATATTAACTTAGAGTAAACTGGTAGGAAAATCGTCACGTAACGAAATAAGGCATGCTGTATGGGTGGACTATCGTAACGAGTAGACTACAAATAATTGAGCTGGTAAAGTATTGGCCTTCGGGCTCTTTAAATCGGCTAGAGTCCCATTTCAAATATACAAACTTGTTTATAATTTTGCAAAATCTTACAATGACTATTATTTACATCATTAATTCATCGGAAATTTTTTTTTATAATTGTTTTTTTGTTTTTATTAGTAATAATATTTTTGTATAATTTTTAATCAATAAATAATTATGAGAAATTATTTAATGCAACTAATATTACTTAACATTCAATATTTCTTAAACATTTTCTTACTGCCCTTCTGTCGTAACCTTGCATTTTAAATTATTCAGCTAAAACCGCTTAGATGCGTTATCTATAAAATATATCCAACTTTGTGCAGAAAAGAGATGTTCATGAACGCATCCAAAGCGGCAGATGAATATCCAAAACAAGTCCACCCAGAGAGTGTACAGCAAGTTCCGAGTACATTGTTAGGTTATGCAGTTCTTTCACTGTACAATAAATGGAGTCGTTTGATCTGTGCACTAAATTGGATCACAGTAAACTTCAGTTCCACATAAAGCCGTACTGGACAGTCGAGCTAGAAATGTATGCAGTCCTGCTGGTGGAAAAGGATCTACATATTCTAATAGGCCAATTTTTGTTTGATGGTAAGTTTGCAGGTAAGTTTCTCTTCTTGAATTTTGGATATTTCACATGCTTATCAATAAGGATTTTCGTCGACCAGGTACGAGTCTCAATAGGCTTTCACATTTAGTTTAAATCATTAACTGACTTTGTCATGACTGACATGTCAATTGATTGTCAACAACAAGTAACATAACGCAACAAATTACCTTTCCGAGTGCTTTTTTTTATCAATGTTTACTGCACAGTACACGACATGCCACGGGGCTTGGATTCATTGCCGGTGACAGCAACAGGATCTTCCTGCTGCACGCTAACAGCAGCGTCCTCAAGCACAGATGCCGCCGTCTGGTCCTCCTCAGTGTCTACTCCAGTATTAACCGGATCGCTGGGAGGGGCTTCAAGAGCCACATTACGCTCCTCAGACTCATCGACAACTGGCTCACAAAGCCAAATCCAAATCTTTATCAAAATTCTCTTTTGAGAACAGATTCTTTTCACTTTTGGACAGCAGCCTCCATTTACGGCATGTTTGTTGGTACATATCCCGGGGAAGTACGTTTTTGTTTTGTTCTTTAAAATATTTTCTATAGTTCAAAAACGATCTGTTAGAGCCATCTTTTGAGTTGTTTGGGACTTTATTTTCCTTATTGGGTGGCATTTTGTATCTACAAAATTTAGAAAGTATTTTGGCTGCATAAGTCTCTGAAAAACTTTGGTTTGAGATTAGTTACTTACCAAACAAAGAAAAACTCACAAATTTCTATTACAAAAAAAAAAAAAAAAGGAAGAAAAATTTTTTATTTTAATATATTTTTGTAGTTACGTGTTCTGGAGCGTGTTCGTTATATGAAATAAAGTTTTTAAATAAAACTAAAGTATTTTACTTTCAGGTTGACAAATGTTTGTATTTTCAAAGGCCTACTCTGTTCTATAAAATAAATAAAAAAAAAACTTCTCGCCTACTTTCTATATCAAAGATATTTGAATTTATTTATTTATTTATTTATTTATTTATTTGTGCATTATTCTCTTTTAAAATATTTATTTTCACTAAAGCTAATTATGTCATTGATGACCTGTGTGTATTGAAAATATAAAAAAGACCATAATTTTAATTTAAAAACTAAAGTAAACTAATTAATCTATTGATGAAGTGTTCGTACAACAGCCGTGCTATGAAGTTACATTTACCGATGCATTAGAAAAGGAGTGAATATGGTTTTAGAAATAATAAATTTATTTAAAGCTGACAACTTTGACTTTCTATTTACTAGTGGGTACAGGGTGCAGATGTTTTATTAATTTTGTGAATTGTGAATCCAGTATGATGATTAATAGTGAGTTTTTTATCTAAGTGTATTCCTAGATACCGTATGTTATCAACCCATTGAATTTGTAACATCCCATCAGGAAAATGCAGCTTCAATATTTACGTGGAGTTACCAATCCATCTGATTGCTTCTTCTGAAAACTATCTTTTACAAAATTCTTCACTTTAAACAATGGAAATATTTGGCCAATTGTTGTGTAAATCTAATTAATTGACAAGCCAAGAGGTTTTCCTGGTTTCATGATCGGTAACTTGCTAGAAGACAATGATTAATGAAAAGAGCTATGAAGTTGATAGCACCCACATGAAGGTTTTTCAAGCAAATATTGAATCAGTTCCAGGAGATTTCCTAGTAAGGAGCACTTGTGCATACTAAAGCTCTACATGAATGGATCCAAAGCTGCAGATACTTTTTTATATTGGCAGCCATTTTTGAGTTTCTCCTGGAACATAAATTGCAAAAAATAAATCTTACAGGAGTTAAATATTCTATCAAATTTTGTAACTCTTCAATTTTATATGAGGGTAAATTTTCTAATCATCTTAAGTTTTTGAGCTCTTCCTATATCTTATCATTTTTTGTAACTTTCTATCGGGGAGAGAAATAAATTACAATAAAACGACGTGAACTATCACAACCAGATACAAATCTCAATATTAATTCACATTTAACTAAAACCTTTTATTGTCATTATATACTATGTATATAAATTGCTTAAATAGTAGGTTGATTGTCAAAAACAAGTAAAAGAATAAAAGTAAGTTGGCTTTCCCAGTGGAACGAAATCCCCAGCTCCTTACATTGGACGTGAATTTGGGCCGAAGATCCATACGCCATTATATGCCGAGATAGTATCAGGTCCTTCGTACAGTATGGTACAAGCAACGTATTCATTGGGCATATGCGTATTTACAGGGGAATTAGGAGGGGCTTCCAGTGGCTGGTAACGGTCTTCAATCTGATTATGAGCTGGTGCACATAATTCCAGTTTCAGTTCTGCATTTTCCCTAAAGTTTTTTTTGGAGAATTGTGTTTTTTGCTCCACCGAAAGCTTGCTCCACTTTTTAGATGCCTCTTGAATTATGCCCCGCTTAAACAAATTTTTATTTTGTTCGAAGAAACAGTGTCGATAATTAAAAAATGCGTTTTTGGAGACTTTATATCCCTTATTTGGTGGCATTTTTTGAACTACATAATTTGGAAATTATTTTGGTTGCATAAGTCGCCCTGGACAACTGCGGATTAAGATTCGTTACTTACCAATGAAAAGAAACTTTTATCACAAACAAAAAAACAAAAGCTGAAAGATAAATTTAAATTTATTTTTTCTATACGTGTTCTTTCAACGAGCTTCACTTGGCAAATAAAACGAAAATATTTAGCTTTCAGGTTGACAAGTGTTAGTATTTTCAAAGGCCTACCCTATTCTATAAAATAAATACAAAAAGAGAAGACCTCTCGCTTACTTTCTATATCGCACAAGAGTTTGAATTTAGTAGACGTAAAATGCAATATAAAGATAGCATGCAGACGTAAAGGAAATATAATATCGTACCAGTGGCGGGATTTGATGGACTATCAACCCATAAAGGAGCCCTGGAAATGTTAGCAAAGATAATTCTTTTGGCCAAAAACGTTGGCAGCGGGGAAGAGGTGTCCATTTGAATGATATGGTATTCAATACATATAGCATGATGGCAATTCGATGTCTGCCATCAGTTTTGATTTGATTTAACTTATTTCCCTATTAGGGCAAGCGGTAGTTTGCCCTCTTTAGTGTGGGGGTAGCGACAGGGCGAAAACCCGACTTGCTATATTTTCTGCAAAACAAACAAAATTGGCCTTTGCTTATGGGACTTGCGTGTATTTAGGGTACATTTTTGTTCAGTTTCTGATCTTATATAGCTACCATAGGGGTGTTTCAGAGGACCTCGAAAAAAACTAAAAGTTTTAGACGGATAACTCGTTTGTTTATGAAGTTATCGTAACCAATATCATATATCTCCCATAGGACAAATCAGTTTTTGCACAAAATTCGTTGTATTTCGATTGTTTGTGTATATATTGTAGCCATATTTGGCAGTCGATAGTTTTTTACAAATCCCAAGTACTGTACAAAATTTGATCAAAATCGGTTGACTATATCATATAGCTCCCATAGGACAAATCGGTGAAAAAACGTTTTTTGTACAAAATTCGTTGTGTTTCGTGTGTTTTTGAAGATACCGTGACCAAATTTGGTGTTCCATAGTTTTTATAGTTCCCAAACACTGTACAAAATTTCATCAAAATCGGATGACTATATCATATAGCAGCTCCCATAGGACCAATCGGTGAAAAAAAACTTTTTTGCACAAAATTCGTTGTATTTCGTTTGTTTGTGAAGATATTGTAGCCATTTTTGGCAATCAATTGTCTTTTAGAGTGCTTAAGCAATATATCGGATTTTATTGCAACTAGTGGTACAGGGTATCCCAAAGTCGTCCGCATCCGACTTTAACGTACGCCATCTTTCTTATTTGAAGTATTAATAAAAATATACGTATCCTTTTTTTGTTTTTTTTAGTGGGTCGTGGTGTTCATCACCGAGTTGCCGGCGACCCGTAACACACAAAAATCCCACTTGGTGCGTTTCTTCCAAATGCCCTGGGTTCAAACACAGGAATACTGCCTTTGCTGTTCTTATGAACAGGGGTCAAAAAAAATAAACAACCAAGGGAAGAATACACAGTTATGAGAACAGAAACATAAACCAAAGCAGTTTAGACGAGAAACAAAACAATTGTTTGTTTTTTTAAGCTGACAAATAACAACAATTTTTTTTATTTATTGTATCTCCGCTTTTCAATTAGGGATTAACAATAATTAATCAAATCTTATTCTAATTTAACTTACAATTACTTATAAAATTGCATTTATTTTAACGGGCCCTAAAAAAAAGGCGCTGGGCTGGATGGTCTTTGCACTGCAGTCGACTGTGGCTGCAAACACGGATCAAAGATCTGGCAAGTGGGTTTGTGTGTGAGGCGAGCTTGATATGATGTTTCTGCTGTTTTTCTGAGATCTCCTCTTTCACGAGATTGATACGCAGGTCTCTGTGAATATCCTCGTTCCGGAGATACCACGGTGCCCCCGTGATTCTTCTCAAGATTTTGGACTGTGCTCGCTGTTTAATTTCAATGTTGCCCCATAACTCGGAACCATATGTCCAAATTGGTTTCAGCACGGAGTTATACAGAAGGACTTTATAGTCCAGGCTAAGGGGAGAGTGAGCGTTAATAAGCCAGTGAAGGCTACTTGCCTTGAGTTTCATATGCGTCTTCTATGTGCTTTCGCCAGGTGAGCCGCCAGTCTAGGTGAATGCCCAGGTACGTTACTTCGTCAGCTTGTGGAATGCGTGCGTTGTTCAAGATCAGGGGAGGGCACCTTTTTTTGTTCAGAGTAAACGTAACTTGCTTGCACTTTAGTTTGTTGACTTGTATGCGCCAATCTGCAAGCCATCTTTCCACAGATAGTAGGTGGCGAGCCAGTTGAGCTGTTGCCTTTGCTGGGCATCTGGAACGTAGAAGTTGTTAGCTGGTAGTCTGTGGGGATGTCCGCCGTGTGTAGGATGTAGAGGACTGGTCCAAGAACACTGCCTTGGGGCACTCCAGCTTCAATAACGTGATCCTGGGACGTGCTTGTGTTACATCTAACTACGAAGACTCTTTTATAGAGATACGACTCAATCAGTTTGTGCATATTTTGTGGCAGCAGCTTAGTTATTTTGTACATAAGTCCGTCCAGCCGGACTCGGTCGAATGCTTGTGCGACATCGAGAAATATTGCCGTGCAATATTCCCGTAGCTCGAATGCAGTGCAAATTTCTGAAGTGATGCGACTGACCTGTTCGATCGTTCCATGTTTTTCTCGGAAACCAAATTGGTGCGATGGTACAATGTTGCGGGCTTTGAGGTGTGGGCAGTTTCGAAAGACAAGTTAGGAGGCTAATTGGTCTATACGACGATGGCTGCGTTTTATCTTTTCCCGGCTTGGGAATCATTACTATGATCGACTTCTTCCATTTGTCAGGGTAGTACCCAAGTATGACAAATGTGTAAAACCGCACACCTAGGGAGCTCGATGATCATTTTCGGAGTTATCAAATCAAACCCAGGAGATTTTCCGGCCTTTAGTTGTTCTTTGATGACTTTTGAAATTTCGCTCGGCCTGAATTCGATTGGCTTTAGTGGCTCTACTGGATTGTAGGTAAACAGTGATGGGAGCACAAAAGAATTGGTGGCAGGGTTTGGCTGGTAAAACATGTTTTAGATGGGCAGCAAGTGCACTCACTCTTTCTTCATCGCTGCGGAGCCAGGTGCCGCTGGGACTCCTTAATGGCATGGTTGTTTCGATTGGTGCAGATATATGTCGGTGGGCTCTCCACAGTGGATGCTTTGTGCTAGTGGGAGAAAGTTGCTCGATGTACTGACGTTGAGCCTTTGCTTCCTCCAGCTTGAGTGCCTTGGTGAGAATTCGTGTAGCTTTTTTCAGTCTGTGCGTTGCAGTTGGTGATCTAGTAGACTGCCATTCTAGTCGCAGTCGTCGCTTTTCCAGGACCAGCTATTCGACTTCTCGCTTTGTACTACTCTGGTTTGATACAACAAATTTTTCTTGTGGTGTTGTGACTTTTGCTGCTGCTACTAGTATAGACGTAAGTGTGTCTGATGAACGGTCGATGTCGTCCTTAGTAGTCAGTGTAGGAGTTTCTTCGATGTGTAAGCAAATGTATTTTTTATATTTCAGCCAGCTTGTTCTGTTGTTTGTGATTCTGTGTGGTCGTTCGACAATCTCTGGGTGGTGCAGGAGATTAAAAAGAACCGAAGAGTGGTCAGACGATAAGTCTGGTAGCGCCTCGGCTGTTATCATGTTACGCGGCATCTTTCTGGTGATTGCGAAATCAATGAGATCAGGCACTTTTTTAGGATCTGCTGGCCACATAGTCGAACTTGTTGAGGGGTTTGATGATCGCGATGCATAACTGCTCTCCCTTTGGGCTTACAAGACGAGATCCCCAATGCGTATGCTTGGGAGCAGAACATAACAAACACATAACATTACAATAATTAATACATAACACAACAATAACAAAGACGTAGCATAAAAATAACTTAATTCACTCTGTACATATATATGCACTTGTTGCATATTCTTCTTAATCACGCTCTTCGCTTTGAACTCACCCAAGCGGCAGTTTTTATATGTTACACTCTTTCTCTTTTGCTCAAGTCGAGCTTTCGCTTGCAGCTGCTGCTGCTTGCGCTTGCTCCAACACTCCAAATAGATCACGCAATAAAGACGCACGTTTGATTCGAAGTAGCGCGGCCAAAGTTTGGCCAAAGGTGGCAGAAAATAGTGTCTCCACAAAACACAAAGGTTGCTACTTATTGTACTCTATAACAAAAAAAAGGAAAAACGTGTAAAGACAAAACTGTCTTTTGTTTTGAAGCCGAAAAAAAAAAAATAATAATGGAAAAAAAGAAATTATACTCAACAGCCCGTCTTTTATACCTTCTCAATAGCAGACAAATTTGTTTCAGTTAAAAAGTTGCATATTCGAAATTAATTTAAAAATATACCGTTAGCAAAATATTTCTATGAATGATTTATAGAAATTTGTGTTTTGAAAAAAATGTCCAAAGTTTTTCCAAATGATTCTGTAAGTCGTTTTGTATCAAACGACGGGATCTTGGGTATAATTTCGTGCACCTACATAAATCTTTCCAGACGGCGCACCGCACTTTGTATATACTCTAACCAACACAAGCTTGATAAGAAAATCTACCGATTGCCCTAATTGATATTGACTATATTGATGAAAACTGATTTGCTAAGATAGATGTAGTGAACATTTATTAATACGAAACTCCAAATTAACTTTCAGAGATACTTTGGATTATATATCACATCTTTTTGTTGCAGCGCATTTTTCTTGATACGAGAAGGACACTAGACACCAAAGTTTACATTTTTGATGTTTAATTCCTGTCTAGTGATCTTTTTTACAATGGAGGTACTACATTATCTGCATATATAACATGCAGAAGCAAAAAAAAAACACGCAGCGTTCTTTAGTTAGAGTGTGTCCCTTGTGTTGCAATACCTAATAACTTTTCTGTAAAATTAAAACCAGACTTCTATAAACTGTTTGTAAGCTTTTTCTCCACCTCCCACCACTCTATTACACTATCCAACGCTATCTTCCAATCTTTTGACCCAGTCTAGTTTGTTAGCCAAACGAATTGTGAGACCAAAAACTATAAACTGATTAACTTAAACATTAATTAAATATTATGTTACAAAGAAAATTTCGAACTTTCCAGTTCTTTTGAATATTCACGACTTTTGTTAATGCAAAGCAAAAAGTTTTCTTGCAAAAAAAAAATAAATTTCAAAGCTTGGCATCTTTCTATTCCGTGGATTTATTTCTTTATGATACCATTAAAAGCAACTGGGCCATACGGAGGCACTTTCTTAATTGAACGAGTTATCATTTTTATACCCTGCACCGTATGGTACAAAGGGTCTATTAAGTTTGTGCAAGCCGAAAATGTATGTAACATATAGAAGGAGTCGTCGGAGATACCCCAAAAATACCTTAACTGTGATCAGGGTGACTAGAGAAGTCGATGTACCGACGTCCGTCTGTCCGTCTGTCTGTATGAACGACTAGATCTCAGAGATGCTAAGAGCTAGAGAAACCAAATTTTCAGATTAGATGCGCTATTATGTCAGGGGAGACAAGTTTATTTTATTTTTTTGATATCGGGGTTATATTATATAGCTCCCATAGGGGTGTTTCAGAGGACCTCGGAAGAAATAAAAAGTTTTTGATGGATAATTCGTTTGTTTGTGAAGATATCGTAACCAAATTTGGCACTCAATAGTTTTTTAGAGTTCCAATCACTAAACCAAATTTTATCAAAATCGGTTGACTATATCATATAATAATTAACTTAATAAGCTATATGAACTTTCCATAGAAAATTTATGAAATGGACATATGGGCATTTCCAAATCAACGAATTTGAAAGCTCTATGAATTCAAAGAGAAATTAAACCAGAGATAAAATATCTTATAGGGTTGACTAAATTTATCTTTGACGAAAAGCTCTTGAGTGGAACTATATCTGCTGCTAAAATTGACGTAAAACTAGGATATCCTGGAGAACTTTTGCATTTTCAACGCATTATAACTTTCAAACTAAATACAAGCTGGACCTTCATGACATTTCATGACTTTTATCATTAATTTAGGGTGGCCCATCTGTTGGTTTGTTTGTTAATTGAGTTTTATTCGTATATTTTCCAAAGAAATTACGCAAATCTATATACCAAATGCAAGTTTGAAACTACTCATTTATGTATGAAACAAAAAAAAGGCCGAAATGGCCACCGCTGCTGGTTCTACAGCTCCATATGCGAACATCGGAATTCTCGATGATTTTTTTTTGACGAAAACTCATCCGGCTGTTCTCCCAACGATGCATTAAATATTCGCATTCGTCTTCCGGAGCACGGCCAATTAAGCGATTTTCGTTACACATACCAACATCTTTATTTTCCATATTTTCTTAAGTTTTTCTATCCACTATTTTAAATTTTAGGTTAAGTTTTGTTATTCCTATGCAAACAAAACGTTGACTATTTATCAGAGTTTGCTGTTTGAAGGTTGTCATTACTTGACTTTTATTTATGGAGTTGGCGTACTCCAGGTATGCACTATATCCACTAAAAGAAAATATTTCTAAAATTAAGATATGAAAGTTTCGATAATATTAGATAGAGATATTTTTCATATATACGAGTATTTCTGTATGATATAAAACTCTCGCAATTTATCATTAAAGTATTTTTTACTGATATATATATATAGGGTGACCAGACAGCAATAATAATTATATACCTAGTTGCCAGAGTTATGACCTTAATCCACCAACCAGACAGAGATTGGTGCAGAGTGAAGAAAATTAGGTAGACCCAGAAATTTCAATTCGAGTATAGTGTTTGGTACGCAGTTCATTCACTGTACAATCAATGCAAACGTTCAGCGAGTACTGTACATTTAATGTACATCAGTTTCTCATAATGCCGTACCGAACGGTGGAGCCAGAAAGGAATGCAGTCATGCCTCCGTCTCTATGCAACTCTTTCGTGGGTTCCTTGCAGTGTAAATTGGCAAGGGAAAGGAGGAATAAATTCTAATGAAACGACAGGTACAAATCTCAATAGGAATTTACATTTATCTATGCATAATCTATGATTGCCATTGCAGACTATGTACACAAATTTTTAAAGTAACAATAACAAATAAGTATTTTCTTTAAGGATCCTTACATTGGACGTGAATTTGGGCCGAAGATACATACGCCATTATATGCCGAGATAGTATCAGGTCCTTCGTACAGTATGGTACAAGCAACGAATTCATTGGGCATATGCGTATTTACAGGGGAATTAGGAGGGGCTTCCAGTGGCTGGTAACGGTCTTCAATCTGATTATGAGCTGGTGCACATAATTCCAGTTTCAGTTCTGCATTTTGACTAAAGTTTTTTTTGGAGAATTGTGTTTTTTGCTCATCTGAAAGCTGGCTCCACTTTTTAGATGCCTCTTGAATTATGCCCCGCTTAAACAAATTTTTATTTTGTTCGAAGAAACAGTGTCGATAATTAAAAAATGCGTTTTTGGAGACTTTATATCTTTTGTTGGGTGGCATTTTTTTATCTACATAATTTGGAAATTGTTTTGGTTGCACTTGGCAAACAAAACGAAAATATTTAGCTTTCAGGTTGACAAGTGTTAGTATTTTCAAAGGCCTACCCTATTCTATAAAATAAATACAAAAAGAGAAGACCTCTCGCTTACTTTCTATATCGCACAAGAGTTTGAATTTAGTAGACGTAAAATGCAATATAAAGATAGCATGCAGACGTAAAGGAAATATAATATCGGACCAGTGGCGGGATTTGATGGACTATCAACCCATAAAGGAGCCCTGGAAATGTTAGCAAAGATAATTCTTTTGGCCAAAAACGTTGGCAGCGGGGAAGAGGTGTCCATTTGAATGATATGGTATTCAATACATATAGCATGATGGCAATTCGATGTCTGCCATCAGTTTTGATTTGATTTAACTTATTTCCCTATTAGGGCAAGCGGTAGTTTGCCTTATTTAGTGTGGGGGTAGCGACAGGGCAAAAACCCGACTTGCTATATTTTCTGCAAAACAAACAAAATTGGGCTTTGCTTATGGGACTTGCGTGTATTTAGGGTACATTTTTGCTCAGTTTCTGATCTTATATAGCTACCAAAAGTTTTAGACGGATAATTCGTTTGTTTATGAAGTTATCGTAACCAAATTTGGCACTCGAAAGTTTTTTATAGTTCCCAAACACTGTACTAAATTTGAAAAAATCCATTGACTATATCATATATTTCCCATAGGACAAATCGGTTTTTGCACAAAATTCGTTGTATTTCGATTGTTTGTGTAGATATTGTAGCCATATTTGGCAGTCGATAGTTTTTTACAAATCCCAAGTACTGTACAAAATTTGATCAAATCGGTTGACTATATCATTAGCTCCCATAGTACCGATCGGTCAAAAAATTGGTTTTTGTACAAAATTCGTTGTGTTTCGTGTGTTTTTGAAGATACCGTGACCAAATTTGGGGTTCCACAGTTTTTATAGTTCCCAAACGCTGTACAAAATTTGATCAAAATCGGATGACTATATCATATAGCAGCTCCCATAGGACCAATCGGTGAAAAAAAAACTTTTTTGCACAAAATTCGTTGTGTTGCGTTTGTTTGTGAAGATATCGTACCCAAATATCGCAATCAATTGTCTTTTAGAGTGCTTAAGCAATATATCGGATTTTATTGCAACTAACAGGGGTAAAGGGTATCCCAAAGTCGTCCACACCTGACTTTAACGTACGCCATCTTTCTTATTTGAAGTATTAATAAAAATATACGTATCCTTTTTGTTTTTTTTTTTAGTGGGTCGTGGTGCTCATCACCGAGTTGCCGGCGACCCGTAACCCACAAAAATCCCAACTGGTGCGTTTCTTTCAAATGCCCTGGGTTCAAACGCAGGAATACTGCCGTTGCTGTTCTTATGAACAGGGGCCAAAAAAAATTAACAAATAAACGCGTAAAATCCACAAAAAAAACGTATCCGTTTTAACAAAAATATATGATATCCCAACAAAAAAAAAAAGTGTATTAGTTGCGTGCGTTCTTTATATATAACACCCAGGGAAGAACAACAAGTTATAAGAACAGAACTATAAACCAAAGCAGTTTAGACGAAAAACAAAACAACTGTTTCTGAAGCTGACAAATAACATCAATCAAAATCAAAAAAATATAATACAAATATGGTTCCAAACTGGCAACTTAATACTAAACACGTTTAAACTAGTTGTGAACTATAAGATGCCACGACGAAAAAAAATCAAGTTTTATGTATTCTTAAGCTCGTTGTGAATTATAAGCACACGTGACATAAATTAGTTTCTTTTCTTTGTTAGAGACATCTTTTTGTTTTATGTAAACTTGGTGTCATCGTTTGCAAAAGTAATTCTTGTGAATTCTGATTTTTTATCAAGTTATCCGTAACTGAATATTTAGTTAGAGTTTTTTTTTTGACGATATATACTCCAAAAAAGGTCTGAAAGCCAACTAGTTTATACCAAAATGTGCCAAAGCAAAGGTTGCTACTAATTATACTCTATAACAAGAGCAAAAACGTATATTTATTTATTTATTTATTTATTTATTTATTTATTTATTTATTTATTTATTTATTTATTTATTTATTTATTTATTTATTTATTTATTTATTTAGGATCAACATATAATATAATCAGTTGATTACTTAAAAACAAAAAACAAGGTTAATTTAAAAAAGATAATACAAAAAGAAACTTATAAACAAATTTTTAAAATATTTAATATAATATAATATAATTAATATTAGGTAGTTTGCCACTGCGTGCATTCTTTATATGTAACACCTAGGGAAGAATACAAAGCTATGAGAACTGAAAGTTTAAATTCCAAAGCAGTTTAGACGAAAAACAAAACAAAACTGTCTTTTTTTTTTAAGCTAAAAAATATATAGTGAAAAAAAAAATTATACTGAAAAAATTTTTTTTCATTAGGTTGGGGTTTTATGGAGTAAAATTGGTAGCGTGCCTTGAGGCATGCTCGGGACGATAAGCCAATAAAAATAGTTTGATAACGCAGCAAAATTTTTTTTATTTTTAAACAAAACTATAATTTTTTTAAGAACAAGATATTCAACTATCATTATTGTTGTTATTATTATTATTTTAATAAATGAGGGAATAAAAGGTTTGTGTTCTTTTTGGCCTTCAGAGGAATTTGCTACCTTCCAAAAGATCCATCCATGAAATCAAAGGCACCCATTTTGCTATTATGTGTCAATAAATGCTCTTTCAGATTTCGGTGCTATAACGTTAATGGTTTCCAAAAGGCTTTGTGCCTATGTAGGTGGATTTACAGATTCAGACAGATTTGTTATCTTTCCAAACTGATGAGGAACACCAGTCACGATAGCACAGAATTCCATAGAGATCCTCTAAGTTTTTCTTTTGGATCATACCTCGGAACTCGATTAAGGCGAATGGTACCCCAGGAATGAATTCCACGGGATCCTAGGTAAACAAGCAGTGCAAGTTATGTATAAAAATTACCAAAGCATATAATAAATATATAAAGCTTTTCTGATGTTGATGATTTTGTTAGGCTCAGCTGTGATCTTCCGGGCTTTCCAAAATGGAGCACAATATTCGGTTCATAATACAAAAAAATATAAATCCGTCGGGGACTCTGCGCTAATGTAGTAGTAAATAGTATAGTTTGTAGGGGCTATGGGCCTTGGTTTAGAAAAAGAAATTGGCGTCTATTACCAATCTATATAGAGGAACTTAATATACCCTTATATAAAAACAAAAATATAAATTCCTTAGTTGCTATTCCCAGCATTTTGGATTTCCACTAAAGAAAGGATGTTAAGTTTTTTTTACCGCCAAATTTTCAAATCTTCTCATCAAGCTTTGGTTCAAGCGACAAGCCTCGGACAAAAAAGTATGGAGCTCAGTCTGTATGCTCTCTCAAAGAAGAGCATAGGTATTGTGGCCTTCCTAAACTAGGGTGTACGCATCGTATTTTAATAATAATTAATTTTTCAGAAAAATTGAAATCAGATTATAAATGTGCTTCTTTTATAAAATTGTTTGTGAGTTTTTTCATTTCTTGCGTCATCTGTAAAATTCCTTTGTTATTTATTTAAATGCTAGATTCTGTGAAAGGACAAAAATTCGTCACTTTAAAATAATAATTTCGATTTTGTAAATGGAAAAATCGGAATTAAAATCAAAAACAAATATAGTAGATTAATTTTCTTAGAACGAAGTGCTGCTTGACAGCACAGATTAGACTACAAACGTCAAACAAACAAACGCGTCGATCTTCCCGACGACTTGTCGACACTGGCCTCAACTATGTTTTTCACAGAACGACCATTTTCATAGTGGGCCTCTACCAATTTTATTGGTTCAATGGATATGATTAAATGCTTCGAAACTATGGTCAATACTCTATATCGGTCCTTGCATCATACATTATCTTTGAGGAAATGAAACCTATAAATAAGCTTCTAAAAATCTTTTCCAAGCAATAGTTTTGACAAATACAAAAAAAAAATGTCCACCAAGGCACCATTTCTTAAGCGTTTTAAGCAATGAGTAAAAAATATTATTACTAATAATGCTGTATCTTTTTTTTTATAACTCCAAATATTAATATTGAATATAGCTCAAAATATTGCCAAAAGGAAAACAGTGAATTACAAGAATCGATTGGAAGTCAGTTATTTATAAAATTACTCAATATAATGTTTTTCTTTAAGGTACAGGGTCTAAGAATGTGGGCTTAGTTACGATTCACAGAGACCTCAGTAGACAATTTAGCAGGGTCATCACATCGGTAAAATTTTACTTTCAGTTATCACAAGACCCCTATTGTGAGTCGTAGCCCTAAGTTTAAAAGAAATTTATTAAAATTCTTTAAAATTGCAAACTTAAGGACAGCCCAAAATAATTTTATAAATAGGCGGGAAAGTCTTTTTATGCATTAAACATTGTAAAATGTAACATTTTATAAAGCTGCTATTTATTAAGTTATTTTGCATTGATATCTGAGAATAGTATCCGTATACGTGGATTGAGGTATATTTTGTGGCAAGGTCAATGACTAGCCAACGCTATCTTCCAATTTTTTGACCCAGTCTAGGTCAACAAATCAACAAAATTTCGTATTAAACATACAGTGCCATAGTTTGTTAGACAAACGAATTGTGAGACCAAAAACTATTAACTGATTAACTTAAACATTAATTAAATATTATGTTACAAAGAAAATTTTTAAGTTTCCGGTTCTTTTAAAAATTTACGACTTTTTTAATGCAAAGCAAAAAGTTTTCTTGCAAAAAAAAAATAAATTTCAAAGCTTGGCATCTTTCTATTCCGTGGATTTATTTCTTTATGATACCATTAAAAGCAACTGGGCCATACGATGGCACTTTCTTAATTGAACGAGTTATCATTTTTATACCCTGCATCGTATGGTACAAAGAGTATATTAAGTTTGTGCAAGCCGAAAATGTATGTAACATACAGAAGGAGATGTAGGAGACCCCCCAAAAGTTACCTAAAATATGATGACTAGAGAAGTCGATATACCCATGTCCGTCTGTCCGTCTGTCTGTATGAACGCCTAGGTCTCAGAGATGGTAAGAGCTAGAGCAACAAAACTTTCAGATTAGATGCGCTATTATGTCAGGGGAGACAAGTTTATTTTTTTTCGTTTTTTGAACAAAATTCGTCTTTTTTTTTGTTTGTTTATGAAGGTATCGTAATCTAATTTGGCAATCAAATGTCTTTTGGTGTTCTTAAGCAATATACTGGATTTTATTGCAAGCAGTGGTACAGGGTATCCCAAAGTCGTGCGCACCCCGTTCAGGGTGCATATATATTTAATCCATTTAATTCCTAGGTGGAACATAGGGCTGTTACAAATATTTTCCATTGAACCCTGTCTAGGGCTAGGTGTTTGATTTCACTCCAGCTTTTCCCGGAGTTTCGCAGTTCGACTTCAACTTGTCTTTTCCAGGTGTTACGTGGGCGGCCTTGTCTACGGCTGCCTGCTGCTGGGGATTGAAGTCTAACGCCTGCTTTGCTAGATCGGTTGCCGGTTTCCGCAAAGTATGCCCTAACCATTTATATTTTCGACATAGAATTTCTTCTGCAATAGCAGGTTGCTTAGTTCTGAACCATAGTACGTTGCTTGGTATAGTATTCGGCCAGAATATGCGAAGAATGCGCCGCAAACAGCGGTTCACGAATGCTTGAAGACGCTGAGTGTAGATGACATTAAGACTCCAACTTTCACTGCCATACAGCAAGACTGTCTTCACGTTGGTGTTGAATAGCCGGATTTTTGTGTTGAGCGAGATGTTCGATGATTTCCACATGTTTTTAAGCGAGCCGAAGGCTTAGTTTGCCTTAGCAAGCCTAAATCGAATATCCTGCTCGCTACCGCCATTATTCGTAATGTAGCTTCCAAGGTAACAGAAGCTTTGGACGTCTTCAATCTGTTCACCGGACAGTGTGAAGTTAGACGTGCATGAGGTGTTGAGGCGCATTGATTTTGTTTTGGCAATATTGATTAATAGACCCGCTGCTTGAGCATGGAAGGCTATTTTTTCCAGTGATCCTTGCATCTGCGCAAAACCGTGTGATAACAGGCAAATGTCGTCCGCATAGTCGAGGTCGCTGAGTTTATTCTGCAGTCCAAACGCGATGCCCTGTCCAGTTTCAATTGCTTCTGACATAACTGCATCGAGGACAAGATTGAACAATAATGGTGATAGGATGCAG
This sequence comes from Chymomyza fuscimana, assembly GCA_949987675.1. NCBI lineage: Eukaryota > Metazoa > Arthropoda > Insecta > Diptera > Drosophilidae > Chymomyza > Chymomyza fuscimana. Next base: position 4,472,257 of record OX465090.1, on the reverse strand, counting down.
CCTTGGCGCACACCAGACTTAATAGTTATTTGTCTGCTAATGCATCCCGCATGTCGCACTGAGCAATGTGCATTAGCATAAAGACCCTTCTTCAAATTGATGATCTTGATGGGGATGCCTTTGCATTCCATGGCCGTCCAGATGGCGTGGTGCGATAGCGTGTCGAAAGCGCGTTTGAAGTCGACGAATATAAGATATAAAGGAGCACGCCACTCGCTGGATTGTTCTACGACTATACGCAGACTGTTATGTGGTCTGTACAAGATCGCTTTGGCCTGAATCCTGCTTGTTCTTTACGGAGTTCTGGTTCAACAAAAGGGGCAATTCGGTTGTAAAGGATCTGGGCAATGACTTTATTGGCAGAGTTTAACAATGTTATGCCACGCCAGTTTTTACACTCCGTCAGATCGCCTTTCTTCGGGAGGTTAATAATCATGTCGTTCTTAAGATCGTCGGGGAGAATTTCGCTTAACCAGAAGTAGTGGACGATTGGATGGAGTAATTGAGCAGCTGTGCGTTTATCGGCTTTTAAGAGCTCGGGTGCTATGTTGTCCGGCCCGGCGGCCTTACCCGACTTAAGTTGATCTATCGCTGTCCCTATTTCGTCGACCGATGGTATTTCTACGTCGAAGACATCTCTGGGCGTATGTTGAACGTGTCTGCTGCACAGTTGCTGGTTTGGTGTACTACTGTTCTCAAGGAGGTTTTTATAGTGATCTTCCCATACGGCTAATTGGGCATCAGATGAGTGCATAAGCTCGCCATTGCAGTTTCTAATAGGCTTAATATTGACGTGGTTGCGACCGGCGATAGTCCTAGTGATGTTATAAAGGTCTCTCAACCTATGCGTTTCACTTGCTTTTTGCGCATTAACGGCGAGATTGTCCAACCATCGTCCTTTGTCGGCTCTGGCACTGTGCTTCACTCTACGGTTGGCGTCATTGTGGCTTGCTTGCGCGCTTTGCTTTGCTTGTCTTGTCCTTGCTCTGTTCAGCTTTTCTTTCTCAATTCTTCGGGCTTGAATAAGATTCCATGTTTGTTCCGATATCCACGGCCTGTCTTGCCGGCTGGATGCGCTGATAGTTTGTTCCGCAGCTTCAGTTAAGGCAGATTGCGCCTGCTTCCAGTAGGTGGTCGGGTCAAAGCCAGCGCTAATGTTTGGCACGTTTGGTATTTTCTCTCCCACAGCTGCTTTAAATTGACTGAGAGTTGATGGGTCAGAAAGTTTGGTGAGTTCAAACCTGGGTCTTTTATGGGAGGTTTTTCTAGTTGTTGCCATTACTTTTAACTTCAGTTCGCCGGTTAATAGGTGGTGATCGCTAGCCATATCTGCACTTCTCTTATTCCGAACGTCGCAGAGCGAGTGTCTCCACATTTTGCTTATAGCGATGTGGTCGATTTGATTGAGCGTTATACTATCTGGAGAAACCCATGTGACTTTGTGGGTGTTTTTATGCGGGAAGAGGCTGCCACCAATTATCAGGTTGTGGGTGTTGCATGGATCGTACAAACGGGCACCATTGTCTGTCATGCGCCCCAGGGCGTGTTTGCCCATAACTTGCTCCCTACCCGTGTTGTCCGATCCGATTTGCGCGTTGAAATCACCCATTAGTAGCTTAATTTCACCGTGGGAGCAGCTGTTGAGCACACAGTGAAGGCTGTCGTTGAAATTTTCCTTATCCTGCGGATCAGCTTGCTCAGTTGGTGCATAGCACTGTATGCATGTTAGGGTTCTCACTTTAGTTTTGAATTTTACTACAATAATACGATCTCCGTGAGCACTCCACTCTAACATTGATCGTTTAGCTTCTCTTGATAGCAGAAATCCCACGCCACTGGCTCTCGTCTGGTTCGGAGGCTTGCCAGAGTACAAAAACGTTGTACCAGAGGGCGTAATGTGCTCCCCGCAGTCGCTCCATCTTACTTCGCTAATTCCCAGGAAGAACAAGTTGAGCCGAATAAATTCTTGCTCAAGTTGAGCTAATCTAGATGGTTCATTTAGCGTACGAATGTTCCAGGTTCCAAATCGTTTCCGTGATTTCATTCCGAAGGTCGCATCAGAGGGGTCCGTTGAATATAATTTGTTTCAGTTTCATTAATCGGTTTGGTTCAGAAGAGTGGGTGATTGGCCCAAACATCCTAGTCTGGTGCTGGGGCTGCCAGCTTTAGCCACCAGACTGGCGTCCAAGCATTATAAAAATGTCTGGTGACAGTTGACTTCTTAGCAGTATTTGTTGTCGTTGCATACTCGCCTACATCCCGGGACGTCAAGATGGTGAAAGACCAGCCGGATAAGTCGTCTGCCGTTGTGGATTGCTGCTGGCTTCGAATGCTCCCCCTCGGCCTTACCGGCATGGGAGGCCCTACTAGTAGCTATGATACCGCCGGCATCGCCCTCAGGATCGTAACACCTACTAGGCCCCCTCACCACGTCAAGGTCGCAATCCCCGAGGGGGGATCAGGGTGTACTGTACATAAAATTTCAGTTTCTCACAATGCCGTACCGTACGGTGGAGTCAGAAAGGAATGCAGTCATGTAGCCGTCTCTATGCATCTCTTTCGTGGTTTCCTTGCAGTGTAAATTTGCAAGGGGAAGGAGGACTAAATTCTAATGAAACGACAGGTACAAATCTCAATAGGAATTTACATTTATCTATGCATAATCTATAATTGCCATTGCAGACTATGTTTACAAATTTTTAAAGTAACAATAACAAATAAGTATTTTCTTTAAGGATTTGAAACAAAATCCCCAGCTCCTTACATTGGACGTGAATTTGGGCCCAAGATCCATACGCCATTATATGCCGAGATAGTATCAGGTCCTTCGTACAGTATGGTACAAACAGCGTAGTCATTGGGCATACGCGTATTTACAGGGGAATTAGGAGGGGCTTCCAGTGGCTGGTAACGGTCTTCAATCTGATTATTTACTGGTGCACATAATTCCAGTTTCAGTTCTGCATTTTGACTAAAGTTTTTTTTGGAGAATTGTCTTTTTTGCTCATCTGAAAGCTGGCTCCACTTTTTAGATGCCTCTTTAAGTATGTCCCTCGAAAACAAAATTTTGGAGACTACAAAATTTGGAAGTATTTTGGCTGCATAAATCGGTTTTCACTGTGAATAGCTGAATAAGTTTTTGTTACCGCCAAATTTTCAAAATCTTCTCATCAAGCTTGGTTCATATTAAACAGAAAAATTGAAATCACATTATAAATGTGCTTCTTCTATAAAATTGTTTGTGAGTTTTTTCATTTCTTGCGTCATCTGTAAAAATTCCTTTGTTATTTATTCAAATGCTAGATGCTGGATGCTGGAGAGGACAAAAATTCGTCACTTTAAAATAATAATTTCGATTTTGTAAATGGAAAAATCAGAATTGAAATCAAAAACAAATAGATTAATTTTTTTAAAACGAAGTTCTGCGTGAGATCATAGTGTAGACTACAAACATTAGCTGCGTTGGCAGATTTATGAACTCACTTTGAATATAATTTGAATTTTTACTTTTTTTGTACCTACATATATAATGCTGTAATCATAAATGAATTGAGTATTTAATTACAAGGTATTAAGGTAAATGAAGCAAAAATTATTATGCACACATAAAACCCAATTATTTTTTTTTTTTTTCAAAATGTGTCTTACTCTAACTTTATGTAGCTCTATCTCTTTGAGTAAAGACTATATAGAAGCTCATTCTCGTGCCAGCAAAATGCACAGTATCCCATAATCTTCGCACCCAACTTGATCTCTTCTGCTTGCTTATTTTTGCTTCCACTTGCTTTTGCCAAAGTGCACACGGTTGAGTAGGTTGCCTGGGCGGCTATCGACTCCTTTCGGGTAAAAATCGTTTAAACGAAAATAAATATTAATACAAAAAAAAATGCATAGTCGAAGAAATGAGAAGAAAATGAGCGCCTGAATTTATGCAAAAGGGAATTAAGTTAATTGAGTAGCGCGAAGAGCAGCAGGAGCAGCAGGAGCACCGTGCAGACGCAGCAGAGCAAAAGTAAAACTCATGACAGAAACAACAACAAAAACAACAAAATATGGCGTACTGTAGAGGCGGGCGTTGCCGAATTTGAGATACCCTGTCCGACCATAATATGGGCAAACCTTTGAAAAACTTGTCTCGACTGATACTCCAACCTGGGACTTGTATCGATCATACGTTTTTTTTTTCTAAAATTCTATCAACTTAGCTACCATTATGGGTGGGTGGGTGACTTTGCCACTGAGTAATTTTTCGTGCTAAAGCACTATATTAAGTGATGAAAGTTGTCGTGAGTGGTTTCAAAAGTTTAAAATAAGTCTGTTTGATGTGGAAGATAAACAACGCAATGAGAGGCCGAAAGTTTATGGAAATTATATTAGAAAACGATTTTTCCTAAACGCAAAAAGAACTTGGAACCGGTTCAACAAGCAATTTGACACCGTTTAAATCGTTCACAAATTGTTCAAAAACAAGTAAATTGGGTTTCATAGGAATTAAAGCCGAGAGACAAACAAACGAAAAGCAAATGAATTATGACCTAAAAACTATATGATAAAATTTCTCAAAGTGCTATCGCCAAATTGGGCAACGAATTACAAATCTAAAATTTTTGGTTTTTTCCACTATAACTATAACTTCGATATAGAAAAAATAAAATATGCTTTTCAGCCGTGGTAAATTAAGGGTTCTAAACCGAAAATTTGGTTGCTTTAGCTCTTACCATCTCTGAGATAGACGGATTTGGGTAAATCGCTTCTCTAGTTACTCTGATCATACTTAAGGTAACTTTGGGGGATGTCCAGCGTCTCCTGCTCTATGTTACGTCTACCTAACAGTTAATCAAAATATTTCTTTGAACCCGATTATAGCAGGCTAAGGTAGGAAGGTTCGGCAGAGAGTCTGCAGGATACTCTAGTTAAATTTATAATTTAGTCCCTAGGTGAAGGGGTCTAGCGCTTATGATCTCCAAGATCTAGGACAGACATACAAGCGTAGCTAAAACAATACCCAAGTTCTCCTACCTTTTTGGATACATTGCACAAATCTACAAGAAAACTGTACATAGTTCATAATTATAGGGTATAACAACAAATACAACAACAAGGTGCATGGTTTCATGTTTGGTTGGTTCACTGGTTGTCAAGGTAGTTGTTCCTCCTGGCTCCAATGCGACATCCCAACTGTAATTGTGCAAAAAATATATATATATATATATAAAAAAAAAATTAAGCGATTTATATGCACGTATTTTTAATGATTCATAATTGGGTAGGAGCTTAAGACGAGCATGGGAATGGTGCTGTGTGACCTTGTGGGTGTTACTGCCTTGGGTACAGAGATGTGTTAATATTTCGTACCATATACATTACTCTACATATATGCATTGTATGTCATACATTAACGGCTTCAAGGAGCTTAAAAGCGTTGACATAATAATGTAAAGCCGATGCCAAAAGGCTTGAGATAATAACTTCTGAAGTCTTAAGATAGCTCTTAAAGTAAAATTTATATTCCTGAGTTACTGTGTGGAAAGCTTAGCACGATAAAAATTGCAAGGTAAAATGGATTGCTATAAAATGGCATTTTTTTTTCATAAATTTCCAATCTGAATCGTTATATATGCAAGTAATTCTAATGCTCAAATATTTTACTATTATGGTTGATATTTCTTCGCGTACCAAGTAAACTAGCAATTTAACAATTGAAATTTTCTAAAATTGATTGCCAATAAAAAAAAAACAGTATAAAAAAAAAAAAAAAATTTTTAAATTTAAGGATATTTTCTTTTTTATTTATTTTATAGTAATTTGAATGACTATTTGCTTATAGACTTCAGTTTTCAATTGAAATGACAAACGTTTTAGATGATTTGATGCAATCATTGAAAACACGAGTGGATGCAAAATACTTATCACCAGCCGTTCTACAAGAACTCTACGATATCAACAAAGAAGAAGAAGAAGAAGAAGGTGTGATGCAAATTGTTATTCCATTTATTCAAACGTACATTGATTATCTTGGACAGTGGAAAGTACAAATTGAAGATGTACTCAATTTCGATTGGGCCAGACTTGCAACTGTTCCGAATTGGAAAGAAACAACTATCACATTTATGGTTGAAAAGAATTGGTTGAAATCTGAAGAAAACAATGTATGTAGAATTATTTGATGGGTTTTGGTTACGTATTGAAATTTATTACCACAGAGAAGATTTACGATAGGAATAAAAAAAAGCCACATTCTACTAAACCACATCAACTCTGGGTGGAATGTTTCAAACATTTTTAAAATAATAATGTTCCGTACACTCGCTTTGCACGGATCCTTGAATTTATCATTTGTTTGCCAGCAACATCTGCAAGTGTAGAACGTGTTTTATCATTCATCACAAAATTATGGACAAAAGAAAAATCGCAACTTAAGATAGATACTTTGAAACATATGCTATTTGTAAAATATAACTTAAAGTATCATCACAAGATAAATACGATTTAAAACAAAAAGCAACAGAAAAATAGATCCAAATTATCTATAACACTGTAATAGTCTAATCCCTTAATTTCCCTAAAAAAAATGGCCCGGTTTTGAGTTCAAGTGTTTCGGATTTTAGTACCTTTTTTAGAAAATGTCCCGCTTTCGCTCAAAATTGAGCTGGTCACACTAGGCGTACCCAATGCAGCTCTCTAGTCTGTGAACAAGTCAGTCAGGGATGAAAAAACTGATTATTGACAACTCCAAAAATTGTTTTTTTCAGAAAAAACTTTCACCATTTGCATAAAATTGTTTATTTCGTCAAATCCTTCGTCTACAGACAGCACCAAGATATAAGTTAAATAAAAAATTTGTATTTATTGATTTCTATGAATTATGTTCACCGTAAGGTACATATGTCTGAAAAAGGGTGTTTTCGCACGACGCGTCAGCCGTAATATCCCCAGTTTAAAAGTTTGTTATTGAAAAACTCAATAAAACATCTCTAAATGCTATTGATTAGAAACACCCAGGACGATTTTTTAAAACCTGTCATTGCGAAAAAAATTCTTCTTCTGACAGAGCTTCAGCCACTTGGTCCTGCCAACGCAGCCATGGTCTTCCCCTTATCCGATTACCGCCAACACCTTAAGAGCTAGAGTTTCCGCATCCATACAAACTACATGACCCAGCCAGCGAAGTCGCTGAATCCTTATTCGCTTCACCAAGTCAATATCGCCGTATAGCTCATACAGCTCATCGTTCCATCGAGGACGATAATTATCGCCAACGTAAACGGTACCGAAGATCTTGCGAAGAATCTTTCTCTCGAACACCCCAAGAGCTCAGCTTTGTCTGACGAGGGAGGGCTCTTCTGTTAATTTGCCTACTGAGCCACCTGATGGCAAAAGTTATTCTTCGCTTGATCTCCAGGGCAGTTTCCATGATAAGACAGCCTATCTAGTCTAGATATCTTCGCAATATTTTGCGTATTTTATCGGGACCGAAGCAATATTATAGCTATCAACAGCTGAGAACAAAGAGAAATCAATGGGTGTCAGCTGCTGAAGCTGCTACGGGGTATGCTGGGTATGCCAATACAAGCTGGAATTAGTTGGTTTTTATGATGCCGATATGACATTATGGCTATTGTCTGCTTTTAGAGAAATGCAAGGTTCAACATCACATAATTGTAAAATTTGCTTTTCACCAAGTCCATACTTCAGTTTTGGAAAATATAAAAGTCATAGAATGCCCAACCCAAGTAATATATTGTTTTAGCCGATCCACATGTTGACATGTTGCATCGATTCAAGTTTTCTCTCACATTTAGAAAACAGTTTTTTATTGCGTTTACACGTCGCCAAACACTCATTTAAAATGGTTACACGATTACGCTTTCTATTGCGTCACCTATCCGGTCGATACCATCCTTACTACTCTAAAGCAGGCTTTGCGTTCCTGACTCAAAATGTTTGTTCATCAACACAAACATTCAGCTCGTTCAAAAAGGCAAATTATTATAAGTTCAACAGATAAGTGTGCTTTGAGCTTTCTGCTATAATATCAAAACAAAACTATTAGCTATTCGAAAGTAAAAATAAAAGTAATTATCTGGTATCTCGCACCTTCGAAAGAGTAATTATTTGGTATATCACAGCTTCAAAAAAAAGTAATTATCTGGTATCTCACAGCTCGAATTCAAAATGGGTGCCAAAGGAAATATTACACCAAAGATAAATATGGAGCCGGAATTTGTAGTTCCTCGCAACAACGATGAAGTCCCTAAACCAACTGACAATGAGGACGAATCGCAGAACACTCTCCCAAATGGTGCAAGTACACCTTCTCCTACATCTTCAAATAACCAATACTCAAAGCCGCAGTTATTCGATGGGGATTTCATAGACCTAACCGAAGATTTTGAAGATGAACAAGAGACAAAGCTGTAAATAATTTGAATATAACTTTTTGCAAAGACATAAACACATACACACGTTACAATAAAAAAATCATTTTTCGAGCCTCTTATAAACAAAGAAATAAAATGTAATTAAAAAAAAAAACAACTATATTTTTAAAGCTCTATTATTTTTACAGTGGGACTGAAAATAAGGAAATTCTTCAGATATCGACAAAATATGACGATTTTCTTCTATCAAAATTGGCGACTTCTTTCTTGTATAAGCATTTACTAACTTTCACAATGGCTTCTGCCTGAGGCATAGAAAGGTTAAGCTTATAATGTCCTTTTACCTAAGTATGTTTCTGGTAGTGGCAGAGTCATTTAAATACACTCCCCGAAATTCAATTAAGAACACCTGTTTTTATGCAAAAATGTTAAGTTTTTGATTACCAAACAAGCTTTTATTACTCAAATAATATTTTTAGCTTTCATTTATTTCAAATGAACATAAAACTCATAAATTCAAATAGCATAAAAAACTTAAAATTAAACTGCGAAATTCAATTAAGAACAGTTTCAAAAAAGTAAGAAAAGATAAATGTTTTTTAAGAAATCCATGGAAAAACACTAAGTTAATAGTGAGTCCAGGCTCCAGACTTATTAATTACCTCGAAAATTCGGTTTTGCATCGAAAGAATTACTTTTTGAAATTCAGAAAGTGGGACCTGCACCCTCTGAAATTTATGTCCGCCAGCGTAGACCCGACGGGACAGGTTCCCCCACATGTTTTCGATAGGGTTCAAGTCCGGCGATAGTGCTGGCCACTCTAAAAGCGTGATGTTTTTGTCCTGGAACCGAACACGACTGGCCGTTGTCATTGTGGTCAGGTTGGTGCTACAGAAAGTCAATCAGAACTTCATCCAATAATTCTATGTAGCTTTCCGAGTTCATACGGGTGGTAATTTTGCAGATGGGTGTCCTATTCTGGTAGCTAAAAGCCGCCCAAACTATCAAAGAACCACCGCCAAAGTTACGGCGGGTGGAAAAACGTTCCGGGCTCTTTATGTCATGCCAGTAATAATTGAAACCGTCTGGACCATCTAGGTTAAACTTCTTTTCGTCGGAAAACACCACATTTTTCCACTCACCCGTCCAGGACATGTGGTGTTTGGCGAAGTCTAACCTAGCCATTTTGTGCGATGGAGTCAATGCTGGTTTCGACTTCATTTTCTTCCAAGTTAATCGGTTACTGCCAGACAAAATTTGTTGCACGCGACGAGTACACACCTGTAAATTCAAATCAGCCGTAATTTTTGATGCAGCTGCATTTTGCTGCAAGCCGGAACGGATAACTGCTGCTTTTTCCAGCTGTCCTTTAATTTGATAACATGATAAACTGCTGTCGATGAACGACCAATTTTGGTGGCAATGGCCCTAATCGACAAACCAAAATCATAATAAGCCTCGACTTTAGCTACTTCCTGGGCCGAAAGTGTTGTTAACTTTCCTTATAAAACTAAGATTTACCTTCTTGATTTTGTTTTGAAACAATGTTTTCCATAAAAATTATTAGAAAAAAACAAACAAAGGCCTTGCACTTAACTCTTTAACAGCTTTACAGCGACTGCTCTTAATTGAATTTTGCTCAAAAGTCATACAAAAACACAAATTATCCCTATTCCTTACAAAAAACTAACGGCACTTGCATTGTGTGAGCTAAAAATAGAACACGGAGCATAAAAGAAACAGCAAAATAACAAATACAACATGATACGGTAATTTAATTTTTTTTTTTATGCATATATGCAGGTGTTCCTAATTGAATTTCGGGGAGTTTAGTTCAGGGCCTCCGTACTCTCTTAAATGTTTTTGGTATTAAAAACTTAGGTTACTGTAGAGAGAAATATTTGGGCTGTTGTGCTCTCAAAACTGTAGGGTAAGGTGGGGCACACCCGACAGTGTGGGTAAACCCGACCTCACACTGTTTTTCAAAAACGACAATACTGAGCGAGCTCATATAAGTGTTATCGTGTAGAGCATTAAAAATAACCAAAATGGTAGCATGACAGTTGTCTGTCAGTCTACATTTAGATGCTCAAGCGACAAGAAGTATATTTTAATGATTTTCAATTTAATTTTTGTAAATATTTGATTGCTCATTTTTTCTAGTCTTTATTTAGTGGCTTACATACTGTACTGTAGCCTATATAGTGCATGTATTGTATTGGTTGGAAATTTAGTATAAATTAAAGGGGAAATGGAATGGTGGGGCCATCCAGACGTCCAGCTTGAACCAAAAATAAGACAGCAGTTCAAATAACTCTGATTAGTTACTTAGCTATTTAATACAATCATCCTTTATTGACATTCATTCAACTTTTATTTCGATTTATAGTTTCTAATCATTACGATTTTTTTAAATAAATACATTCAGTTTTGTTAAACAAATAATCTTTTGATTTATAATCGAAAAACCATTAAATTTAGATCATATCGGTGCTAAATCAGCCAAAAAAAAATAAAATACTGGCTTACCCCACAATTTCTGAAAACGACAAAAATTTACTTGTTTGAAAAATGGTCATATTTCAAAAATTAATAATGGTCAGGAAAAATAGGTAGTTCTAGAAAGTGGCGGCAAAGCGTTAGCTTTAATTTGATATATCGGACGAGTTGATCCGTTGTCAAATAAGCATTTTATAGCCAAAACCAATTACTAGGTCGGATTTGCCCCACCTTACCCTAACAATTGTTTTTAGCTATATTATCCTCGAGTAAAAAGAATTCCGTATATTTCCCAACTTAAGAAAACTACAAAATCAGTCTCATCTATTTAAAGTAACGCAAAAATTTGGTAAAGTTCATTTTTATTCATAGAATTTTTTTTTTTTTTTTTTGTATGTTTCGCATTTTTTATATATTTTTTTTAAAGTGAACCGTGCTTATGTATTCACCGTAACAGTGTAATGCAAATTACGTATATTACAATATCAAAGTGATATCAATATCATATAAATATCAAAGTAGAATTGCTAAAAGTATATTTTTTTCCCCGTTTAAAAAGTTGTAGTGAAAAGTAAAATCTAGAGGGTTAGCAATAAAGCCCATCATGAGTTTTATGAAGCATAGTTAATTGATTTTTTCAAGTTTCAATTTTTTTGATTAAAAATTTGTATTTTTCATATTTATTATTTTTAATTGCCATCTTTAGTTCTGATTGGTTTGGTCTTGAATGGAAAAATTATGAGAAGTCTCGGTTCATTGTTCGGCTAAAGGCCTAGCTGAATAAGGAACCAAAAACAGCTTCAACAATTAATAAACTAATTCTTAATAAAAAATCAATAAATAAATAATATTAACAACATTTTTTAAAAAATTGTATAAAAAAAATTAATTTTTTTTAAAGTCGCAAAAAATGATAGTAAATTTTTGTAAAATTTAATAGAACATTCATTGCTTATATGTTAATAGAATTTCGCCAGAATTCCAATTCTCGATGAAACAGACAGACACCTCTTTGCGATGGTTTTAAAATCTCTGGTCAATTTTATCAAATTAGCCTTGATTAAGTTTGTCAATACAACAAATTTTATTCAAAAAACGTTTAAAAAGCCTTTGAAATAATCTACCAAATATATATATAATAATAATGTAATACATATAAAAATTATTATTATAATATATAATATAATTATATAATAATTTTCTTCATGATTTTAACTTTTACAAAATTTCTAGTATAATCTCAAGTAAAATATGACATTCAACCGAACTAAGAAGTTTTCATCAAATCTTGGGATCAATAAATTAAATTTCGAAGTTTATTTTTACCAAATTAATTTTGTATGTCAAATCAAAATAGCTAAAAATGATGTAATAATTTCAATTGATTAAGTTATCCTAATGAAGAAGACAAAACAAGTGCACAGTTAAAAAAAAAATAAGTGTTGATATTCTTTTTCACATAAGGTGGCAACGTGCCGAATATAAGTAATGGATATGAATGCCAATAGTTTGACAGTTAGTTTAAAATTAAAAAATTCCCCTTTTTCAGTATTTTCTTTTCAATGGCTAACAAGCCCGCTATGGGGCATTCTTAGAATTAGTGTCTAACATTTAATTTTTAGTTTTAAATGTAAACAAATGTGTTTAGCCTTTCACAATGCTTATGACAGCTGGTGTCTCGTAGGGTTGTCATGTAGGCTCATTTGTTGGGCGGAATAAATATTAAAATTTGATTTGCAGAAATTTGAAGCTAAAAGTTGCAAAATATGCTACAAGTTATCGACTAATCCAATAATAAATTAACTTTTTTAAATCACTCTAAAACATTTGTTATTAAACAACTGTCTAAGTTTACTTTATTTTTAAGCAGTAGCAACTCTTTCCTGCTACTCTCCTAAAAACGTAAACGTTCGGAAACAAGTGTCAGAAAACCAAAAATCAGAAAAAGTTCTATGTCGCTTAAGGAAGCTAAAATCTCTAGATATTTCTGTTCACCCGAGTAGATGATAAAATTTCACCATTAAAAATGTATCGGGTTACCTTCCACATAACTAAGCATTTGCAATGTAAGAAATGCTGAATTTTTTAAGTTAAGAGCTTAATTCACTGGCACTATTCCCTTTTGAAAATAAAGAACTAAAAACCTTTGCAGTTTTTACAATTTATCGCATATATAAAAGAATTCCAAATTTTTTACTCTGCAAATGTTGAATTAATGCGCAAGACTCTGTTGGAAACTCAAAAAGTAAAAAGTGTTTTAAAGTCTTTATAAGTCAAAATATCGATTTTAGTTACTGTAGCTTTTTTAAAAAACAGATTTAGAAATAATTTTTAGGAAAGAGAATAGTTAATTGTATTCTATTTTTATTCAATGTGTACAGAGTGTAAAGATAATTTATGCACGCTATAGGCGTATCACAATGCAATTCCCTATGGGAGCTATATAAAATAGGTCTGATATCGAAAAAGGGATTCACTCCGAATGCTTGATTGCTCTAACTCTTATGCGTTCATATGGACAGACAGGCATACGGACAGACGGAGTATATCGACTTCTTTGGTCTTGCACAAACTTAATATACCCGTTGTACCTCGAGGTTCAGGATATAAAACCGTCCAGATTACTGATTTTTTGTGAGAAGTTCCATATGCTTTCGTATTTCGTAAACAAAATATTTTTTTGTGCTTAAATATTGGGGATTCCTTGAAAACGAAACCTATCGTTTCGGAACAGCGAGCTCGGGGCTCGTAAGTATGTAACTATGATTATTGGGGGGGAAAAATCCCATAAGGTTTCGATTAAGTATCGTTCAGCAGATATATATTTTTTTAAATTGACCAGTATATGTTATTCGAAGAATTATTAAAGCAGCAAAATTTTGAAATGTGTATAGTAGATCTTGATCTGTTCGTTTTGGATCAGCGCCCTAAACAAATGAAGGGACAAATGGACATGACTAAATCGTCTCTTGCCAAAGTTCGACCAATATGGATGGACCCAATCAGTGTAGCGTGCAAATGACACATGCCAATCAATAAAATAATAATCACTCTCTCTTGGCTTAAAGAACATTTTAAATATTGCATTGTTGTTGTTTTTGTGACTTTTATTTTTTTTGGGGCTTTAGAAAAAAAAATAGTGAGAAAGAGAGATGCACATTATTGGTTCTGTTTTCTGCCTTTTATTCAGCATAAAAGATGCAAAGTAAGGCGTTTATTAAATAGCTGTCATCTGCTGACGTCAGCAGCGACGCTGGCAGCGCAGCTACCTGTTCCCTGTTGGTGGCGGTATAAATGACTCTTATGACTCTAATGCTATTATATATTTTCATTATAATTTATTAACACAGTAGAAAAGGTTATTAATTAAGCCTGAACTCTGTATTTTAAGAAAATTAAACTTCACATGTATTCGTGTTGACTAAGATTTAGTGAATAAAATTGAATTGAAATTTTTGACTTGATAAAAGTGGTAGAGTAGAAGGACTGGTATTTATTAAAAACTTAACTTCTACTGAAAGCATATTTTTCGAATTTAAAATTGTTTACCATATTCGATTCTGGATGAAACAAGTTTGATGTATAGAAGTCTTTTTATCGGGATATGAATACCGTAGGCTGATGAGGAGGTTGAAAATAAGTGCCGTGCACCAAAACTTAGTTCAAATTAATACTATCAGTATTTGCGAAATTTAAAGAGTTGTCCGAAAGCGCAGAAGAGATTTAATAAGCCGCTGTGAGTCTCTAACTATTTCCAGAGGCGCCGGAGACCTTCCCAAGCAACCTCCAATATGATCTGGAGCAGACAAGAAATTGATAAAGACATATCCGTACGACCGATCCCCCGTAAGAATGCCTAAATTTTTGAGATGATCAGAGCTAGTGTAACACAAGTTGATATTTGGACTCTTGATACGTGCAGCCATATCAAGATTTTTTATTTTTGTCTGCCAAAATAATTTCAAAGCGCTTTATTAAGTTACAACTTTGCTGGAAATAAACAAATGTATCCAATAATACTTAACATCATTAAAAAAAAATCATAAATATCGGAAATAATCAGAATATATGTAGTTTTTTGGAAGTCAAAGTCCTTAAAAGGGCAGCTGGGTAGGTAAAAACCAAAGTTCGATGCACAAACAAGGCGTTTTCATCAAGGGCTGTTTTTATCCAATAGATATAAACAAACAATAAGAGTCCTCAAAATAATTAGACTGATCATTTCTCAAAGTTTTTTTAGAGCCAGAAGGCTAGTACGCAGCAGTGTAAAACAGCCTGAAAGAAAAAAGTGCTGCCCATGAATGGGCAATTGACATATAGATGGCGCCAAAAAGTAAATATAAAAATCAGCTGTTTGTTCAAATTGGTCACAAGTGTATAAAATAATAAAAAATTGCAAAATGAATCGTCGTATGAAAATATTTATTACATAATATTACTTATTATTATAGCGATTATTGCCTAGTTATTTGCGAAACTCAAGAAAAAATGGAGTACGTGGGTAAGCTCATATTTAATACGCAGAGCTGAGTGTGGAAAATTTTGTAGAGACTTACGAACTTTGAAGTGAGTTACTATTGCAATTCAATTATTTACATTTTGCGGAAAATTGTCAGTTCCAAGCCATGGTACAGAATCCGGCAGCATTTTCGGAAAATGTTTACATGTCCTCGGATGTTTTCAAGACAATTTTCTCTCTTTTTCTTGTAAAACTAGTGAATTTCTGCTAAGTTGCTGCACATTAATGTTTTCTTTTAGGCGCTATCTTCATGTAAATTTCACAAAAATTGGCGCAAAGAATTTTGACAAGGTTTTTTTTTATATGAAGTTTTGTTTTCTTTCAGGCGGTTTAACACTGCTGCGTACTAGCCTATAAGCTCGAAGAGGCTTGCACAAAACTATTTAGCAGTATCTATAAATCTGGTTTATATTGTTGAAAGTTAAAATTAGGACATTTTTGCCAACAACAATAGTGGTCTCGCAGATTTAGGTATTCATACAGACGTACTATACATGTGAGACTAAACTAAAACTAACTCGACAGTTTATGGTCTGCTACCTGTACCCTGTGTGTAATCTTTGGGTACAGGATGTCAATAGCCATAATCTGGTAATATCCAATTGCATCTATGAACACACATCTATGCTGGGCTAATAGGTATTATGCCATGCTATACTGTTGCCTTTGTTTTTGTCTTTCCTTCAGCTTTTGTTGAGTAGGTATTTATAACTAGGCTCCAGTGACTGTGCATTACGACAAGTAACTAGTTTTATCTGAAATTGGATTTAAGCGACATCCCACATCCGACTCTAACCTCTGCCCAAATTCTGCTCAGCAAAATTTTCTGTGTCTAGTAGCAAGCACAAAAATTATAATACACCTACAAATTGGCTTTGTAGTCACTCTACCAAAACTTCACCGTAAAGAGTCAGTTGAATTGCGCAAGGTTCACTCACAGTGGACTACATTGAGTACTCCGACTAGACCAATGCAAAGAGCTTTAGAAAAACCACAGTAGGCAGCCGGCCGGCGGTAAATAAGAGCCAGCAATGCTAATAGTACAAAAAGCTGCACCATGTACCATATAGGCCGTGCTATTATCAGGTGCAGGATGCAGCGAAGAGATTGTAGATGCAGTCCTACTAGTTATAGCTATTTTAATACAGCTGCAGCACTGGCTCTTTTGCATTGTTGACTATACTTGGACTCGACCAGGACTCGAACAGCGCAAATTAACCGCGAAAAGGCAAGCACAGTCTGCTGACTAACTGGCATATGGGTCGGCTACGTAATATACTTGTATGCAGCTCAAACTTAATGCCAGCGAGTATTTAGAAAGTTGTATATGTGTGTGTGTGTGTGCATATAAGTCGCTTCGAATATGGACGTTTCTTTTACAAATTCAAAATCCAATTTGGACCAAACAAACTTAAGCACTTTAAAATTTTTTCAACAATCTATGAAAAAAGTAAAAGCTTTAGCCTTGTTTTAAACCAAAGGAACTGCCTGTTTTGCTGCTTAATCATTTCACTTGCTTAAGTCTTTAGTTACAAGCAAACCGAAATTATAATACTGTAGGTATAAAATAATTAGTAATAAATAAATAATATATTGAATTTTTAGTACATAAGCCACAATTGTAAATTGGATTAACCGATATTTCACTTAAATTTTTGAATAAGTAAGCAAGAGTCAAGTGAATTAAGAAGAAACCTTGAAATAAATAATTACTGCTTTTTGGAAAACGGGTGCAATGTTCAATCGATTTGACCAATCTAGCAGAAGAAAACCCAACTTTCGAAATATAAAAACCGTCTGATTTTGATTTGTATTCTATAATAATAAAATAATCATTGAGTCTATCGATACGCTTTTATTATTATACCTCGGTCTGTATCTCTTTTTAGTAACACTTTTTGATTTTCGTGGAGTGCATCTTTTTATAATCGAATAAGTTCGGAATACTTCTTTTTGTGTTAGTTAAGATAGTTCAATATCTTTGGCAAACGATTAAATTTTACTGCCACAACTTGCTACCTATTGCAACAGATTACTTTTACGGCTCTATGTCGGCAGTCTATAGCATTCAGATTCAGACCAAACTCGGCATATTTATGTATCTATTTAAAATGTTTCTAAATGCCAAATTTTGAGAAATCGACCACTGTGCGCTGTCGGGAGCCATATCGCTGTCTTCAAATTTTATTGATGTTGGGTTTGTAAAAGTATTGCCAACAATTGAATAAGCAGAAAATCAAACAACACTTGCAACAACAACAACAACAGGAACAACAAAAACAACAACAACAATATGACGAGCATCAAAACAACAACAAACTATATCAGCTAGCAAAAGTGAAATGTTATTGAAGCCTTGGACCCTTTGGGAATACACACTAACGCAAACTTTCGGCCATTTTGTGCACAGCAATAGACATCAGCCAGAGGCGGCTTTAAGCATAGACACAAACATGGCGACTTTAAAATAGCCTGTACCCTCTATATCATTTAGTATCACAAAAGAGTAACAACTTTTTTTATTTTAGTCCGTATGATTACGTTGTTGTAGTTGACCTTCCACGCAAAACTCCCGAAGTTGTTAATCGATTTTAATAAAATTTGAATAAATAAAGAGGTGATGTAAGGGTAAGAGGTAAGTCGAGGCTGTACCGACAGTAGGGAGCTTTGTACTTTGTACTTTGTATTAACTGCAATTTTTGACATATACATTGAGGATTGTTGGACTCTTTGCGTGGGTAGGTGGGAAAAGAGGATGCTTTGTGAAAAGTGAGAGACCACGAGCCGTTATTGAGTTAAGTAATAGAAAAAAGTTGGACATTGTTGCTATTAATGGGAAACGGTGTCTAAATGATGTGAATTGTGTAACTGGTCAAAATTTCGATGGACCCACTGTTTGCGAAGATTACATTTATAAACTTATTGAACATAAAATTTACTGTACACAAACTTATGATATAGACAGTAATTGCAATCTATGCGTTCTCTTAAATTATGTATTCACATGCATATATACATGTTCGCTTTGAGCATATTCTTCATATTCTTTTTTTCTCTCAAAATCCACACTGAAGTGGTAATGTAAAACAAATTATATGTTAAGATTAGTCGCAGATAAAGTGTCCAACTACAAGGTCGGCTTATTATTGGAATTTAAATCCCAGGGTTTTATTCGTGGCCAAACACCCACACTAAAGACCAAATTTTCAACACGCATAGCCTTGCAAAAAAATAAAATTTTGTGTGTTTAAGCTCTTAAAGTGTTTGAGGCCTAATCGCTACCTAGGATTATGCCAAGGACTTTGGTATACAGAACTTATGGGCTATCACGTATTTTTCTGACAGTAACACACTGCAAAAATTTATTATAGGTCTGGCTCATAAAAATCTTTTAGCGGGAAAGAGTGACCTACATCAAAAAGTCGCAACTTGTGTCAAAGTGTCAGAATCCTGCTATAGAACAGATATGGCCACATTTTTTTGGTATGAGTCTTTTTTAGGTAAAGTTCTGGTCTTTTTTCTCGGAAAACTCCAAACATTCTTTTTACTATTCGGTTACAGAGCATAAAAAAAGAGAGATCTAGGGAAGTACTGGTTAGAAATGAACAATTTAAAATATGGATCGTCCAATGGTAGTTTGTGCTATCTAATTAGGTTGGCATGAATGGTGCAAAAAAATTAAAAAAAAATAAAATATGGAAAATTCTTTGCTTTATGCCATACTTTGTTTATTCTGAATTTTGAAAATAACAGACGAGAATACTTTAAGAGCTTTTTTATGATTTAGTTAGATTTCGTTTGGATAATCTGTTAAGCTTAGTCTATGTAGGTTACCGGCCATAATATGGAAATCTGCATACAGACGAGAAAACTATTTGGATGGATGTGCAAATAGGTCAAAGTTAAAATTTGTAACTTTTTCCATTTTGGATAAAAAAATGTGGCAAAATTGCAAGATTAAAATTAAATTTTAATATCTTTTAAACCAAGGATCATATTATAATGGATACATTTCTATCGCCGATTAATATGTCCTTAAGTTATTAATATTAAGAATTCCACAAAAAAAGCATTTAATATATATGTATATCCTTCCAACTAATAAGCATATTACAATATTTTTCGATTTAAGCATGCCATTTTATAAAGGAATTTTTTTCTTAATTTATTAACTTGTATTAATAGTATTATGGAATTTATTCATAGGCTCCAGCTTATTTTGAAATAAACAAGGTTGTGAACACCGATTAGATGAGCACATTGTTGAGAACTTATAACACCAAGGAGATCATTGAGCTGGTTTCGTAATTCCTCGAAGCCGCATTAAATAGATTTATATTTAATTCAAGTGTTGCAAAATATTTAGCAATTTAGTGGCATAAACAACTTGTGTACTTATTGTACAATATGTAAATTGCAATTATATGAAGATCTTACAATACAGCTGCAAAAAAAAACTAGACTACCTGGAGGCACGAATATGATTATTTAAAATTTTTGGGGTTAGCTGAATCCGAAGCCGCAGTACGTCTGTTTTTTGGTAAAACCTCAACAAACAAAGTGTTGAAATAATTAAAATATGCTATCATAAATTTTTAGTATTAAACAATTGTTGAATAAAGATGAAGGGAAACTAATTTATAAATAAAACATATAAATTAAATTATATCCAATTCTACACACAACTGATTTTGCAATGTATTTTTGACTATTTTTATCCCAAGGCTATTATATAATTATTATAACATTGCAAATTTTTTAATTACATTCGCAATACTTTATACAATTAGCTCCAGCAAATTGGTTTGATGACTGGAAAATGGAAGATTTTGTAAGAAATAAGAATTTATATCGTTGTGACCCATAAAGCCAAATATTTTAAGGTCCGTTTTAAAAACATTTTGTTAAATAAATAGAATAAAAGATTGTAAGTATGGTTTCACTTACGTTGTGTATTTCAATTGATTTTGCAAAAAGCCACTAAGAATGCATAGCCCCGAATCTATTCGCTATTTTTTAGTCAGCAAATCATGTCATACCATATTGAATATAACAGCAGTTGCACCTGGTGCCAATATCTTATAGTAAAAAATTCGCGCTCACACCAAGAAATGCACAGGATCGGCTTCCGTTCGATGTGACTTCGTCTTGCGGAAGAAGGTTCTAGTTGGCCCGAGACCAAGACACAATTCTCGAAATGTATTCACTTTTGGTCGCCACTCACAATCCGAATCAGAACATTCATTCTTTTTTTTTTTTGGGGATTGAAATGCAAAAAACTAGACATGTTACGTATATGGAAGAGAATTCACACTGTCCGATAAAAACTCAAAAAAATTGGTTGTTGAAGTATTGGGAAACGGAGTCCTTTTTGGCGTTAAGGCTCCTGGAGTTATATTGTTAAACCTCATTACAGTGATTACATTTTTTAAATTATTGTATATGGGAATCTATTACTTGTGGTGTTCACTTTATTTGGCATAAATGCAAAATAGTAAAAGGGCAAAGTGTCCAACAACAGCGGTCGGGTATTTTTACCTTTTTTGCCTTGTTGTTAAGGTTGCTCACGACGCGTCGTTACTCGGACATCTTTGCCTTTAGACATTTATTCCAAACAAAGTGTTCCAGAGCTTTTTGGTAATTTATGGACACCTTGCATAAAAAGTCTATCTTTTGAAGACCCTGCTTGCCGGACGAAGTTATCAATGAACAAGAAGCTTATCGTTGATGGCGATTAGCGCACTGAGTTGAACTACCAATTGTATGAGCTTTACGAAGACTTTGACATAGTCATTGATGTTGTCCGTATGGATAAAGAAGCTGCAGCAAGTAAGGTTTTTAATACTGAAGCAGGGGTAGAACGTGCTTCCATTGGAAAAATGAGATCAGTCACCTTTAGTATCAAACGGAATGAACACCGCTGATACACCTAGAGGAACGCTTTATGTCAGGCTGTGAAGCCTCATTGTACTCATAATTACTTATAAGCGTCCATAGTATATATACTTATTATAATTTATGTTTTCGCAATAAATTCTAGGGACTGCTTATTTGGTTTGGAAATAAGAACGGGCGGTACAAATTGACTTGAAAATCAAAAATAAAGCAAGCCAACAAATTCAAAATGGCAAAGTACAGCCGGCAAGAAAGTTATTGAAGCGTGTAGCCCTGGTTGGAATAACATCAAATCAGAAGATTGCTTTTCAAAATCTAATTTTGTATTGTTCTAATGTGTTTGCTGACAAGATTAATGATTATAGACAGATACCTGTGTTAGGTGCACCGTTCCAAATAGTTACATCATTATTATACGTGTATAATCTGTTACGCCGCTTAGTCCATTAACCAGGCCATCCTCTCGATTCAACTATTTGAACTATTGAAAAGGCTGTTGCTGTTGCTGCTCACAGTTCATTTAAACGTTCATTTGGTGCATGCTTCATTAGCAAAAGTTAACTATTTGTACATAATGTGCCACAAACTGGCAACGTGACTTGTCCAACAGCTGACATATTGACTCATCAACTACAGGGCTAACAACCAGTCAAAAAATGGTAATGCAAATTGGCCCGCATAGCCGCCAGCTTACAGTTGGCAAATATACACAGAGCACACTGTCAATAGTATAATATATATGAATGTCGGTCTGTCTCTCTGTGTGTCTGTTTGTCAGTGTCTATGGCCATAATGTGGCCATGGTTGGTTTGCCAGGGCCAACCGGGATGTCGTCAATGGCAGCCGCCTCGCGGGCTCACAATTTGAGATCCTCTTGCTCATCCTCATGCTCATCCCCACTGGCTTACACAGAAAAGAGAACACTCTGAACAAAATGCGCAATTTTTATGTTAATGAATGTCATTTTTCTCTGTTTGCCTTCACTTGTGTTAAGTGTCGCAAATAAATTCATTAAAGTAGCATTTTTCAATTTTAATGAACAGTTGGCCGGCAACGCCCACGGTGCATACGCCCATCTCGTCATCAATGTACGAGGATAATGAATTTCGAGTCTCGAGCCGCGGTCGCTGCGGAATGAATACAAATAATGCCCATTAAGCGTTACAGCAAGCTTTGCCCCAAACCCCCCGCGCCCCAACACTTACTCACCCTTAACGCCAATCCGTTGAATTAACAAATGAATTACTGTATATTTATTATTATCATCATCATCGTCGACGTCAACATTGACAAGCTCATCATTATCAACTTTTTGCTTTATAGTAATGTGCTTTCTTATCAGGAAGCCAGCTGCAAATATTACAAAAAGCTCGCAAAGATCTTATCTACATAGCATATTTATGCTGGCTGACGTTGCTATTTAAATGATGTCAATGGCTTTAAAAGTGGCCAAACGAAATGCAGTTCTGTTACATTCGGAATGTGGCTTACAGGCTTAAGGCCTATACGCAGCACAAACAAAAAAATGGAAAACTTCATATAAAATGGTGGCGAAAAATTCCGATTAAAAATGTTTGACGATGGGTCGCAGACAACAAAATAAAACAGTGTTGTATTTTAATTTTAAAAATGTCAAACGTTAGATGGCGCTATTACTTTAC
Organism: Chymomyza fuscimana; assembly: GCA_949987675.1. Classification (NCBI taxonomy): domain Eukaryota; kingdom Metazoa; phylum Arthropoda; class Insecta; order Diptera; family Drosophilidae; genus Chymomyza; species Chymomyza fuscimana. The sequence goes on along the minus strand of OX465090.1, from coordinate 4,449,302 downwards.
TAGATGTGGTAACACTAACAACAGCTGTTGCGCGTTGGCGCGAATTAATATACATACCTACATATGTATATGCACAATTTTGTTATTCGAAATGGCAGGTAGAAGAAAACGGTGTGAATCATCTCCAAGAGAACAAAAAATAGAGCTTATAAAAGCAGTGTAGGAGTATCCAGTGTTATGGGATATAACACACAAAATGCACTTTAATGCAACGGTGAGAAAAAGTGTATGGGAGGAAATTGCTAAAATGTTAAATAAAGATGGTTTGTTGAAAAAATTTCCATATGAAAATTTTCGTGCTGCGTAGACCCCTTTAAGTGAAACGAGAAACATACATATATTCTGTATCCTTAATCCACAGCGTTAAGAGAATACTAGATTTATGTTGTGGTTGCATGAACACCTAGATATCAGAGCCCACAAGTGCTAGAGTCATAGAACCAATTTTATCCAGTTTGAATATTTTGATCTGAAACTTAATATAACTATCAAATAACAAAATCAGAGAAACAACAAAATTTCTAATCCAAAATTTTAAAAACATGTATATAAGCATTATTATAAACGACCTAGACATACCAAGTTTGCTAAGTAGTCTAATAAACAGTCTAAAAGCCTATGTTGCTCTGGCTACAAACCTTTTATAATTTAAATTTAATATCTTCTTTATAATTATATAAATAAATAACGTCTTATAAACAAAACCATATCGACTTTAAATCGTTGCTAAGCCTGCACCACACGTCAGCTATTCACCATTGGGGTATTTACGCTTATTTCTTAGCTGACGAGTTGAAAAGTTGCGCAAAAATGCAACAGGCTTAAGCGTGAATACCTTTTGATTAGTTTATGAGTTGAATTGTTAAGTTTGTGATAACCTTTACGTATTAGGTTAATTTTACACTTGAAGGATGCCAACTCCGTTTAGGTATATTTTTATTGGGAATATCTTTGTGCATCCGTTGCGGTGCCCTTACTGGCCACTACCCATGTAGATACCACATGGCCAAGATAGGTCTATTTACGACCGAAACTTGCAGATATTCCAGCGAAGAGGATGAAACCATGGAACACCTACTAGCTAACTGCCCAGCACAAACTCAACGCAGAGCAAAATTCTTAAACAATTACATACTGGACGAAGAGGTACCAGAGACTACCAAACCCTATCACTAAAGGGAATAATTGCCTTTGCCAAAATAATTAACAGCAACTAAACTACATACGGGTGCACAAAAGACCTACATGCTGGTCGCAGTGCAGGAGGAAGAGATTGACTCAACCCTATTCACATCATATCATCTTTGTGCAAAAGTTAAAGGCCAAGTCAGAAGTTCATTACGTCCTTTACTTTAAAGACGAAAGCATTATCAGGTGCAATAAAGAGAGAGGCAGTCCAGAAAAGCATAACAAGTTGTGAGGATGATGTATATATATAAATATATATATATATGTATGTAGATGTAGAAGAAGCAAATTCTTATCTTAGCTTATATTCATAATATTTAAACTATTTATAAGAATTTGCGGAAGGATTTATTAATTGGCGCTGAACAAATAATATGCTGAAAAGTAAACAAGGCTCAATTAATTTGAAGTCAACATTACTCGTGCTATTATTTAAATAATATGATAAGTTGCAGTCTCCGGACTAACATCCTATTGGTATTGGATTGAAAACATATAAAGGAAACACCAAATAATATCCAGGGAATTGAAAACAGCTATGCCTATACAGCCCCAGGAGATCAAAACATTGGTAAAAACTATAAGGCATTGCATCATAGTCCAAAGGCAAACATTAAGAGTCCAACAAACCTTTTTTCTAACAAAATTTCTTTTTTGGTAACAAGTGTCCGAATAATTTGTGTGCGTAAAAATTTGACTTTTATGGTTTTGATAAGTTTTTTTCTGTAACAATTAAGATTTTTTATGTTTTTACTTTTGAAACATATAACTGAAATGAAATAATTTAAGCATACTTGTTGATGTTTTATATTGTTAACAACTTGCCCTCACACCCGCCGAGCGAAATTTAAAAAAAACTTTACTGTGTTTGTAAGGGTCGTAGACAATCTGCTTAGTAAATAATGTTAGATGTTAGACAAGTAACTTAAAACAATTTATTTTTTAATAAAATAATTAACAGAAAAAAGTTATTTAAGTTATCATATAATAAAGTATTTCTCAAAAATAATGTTATACTTTTTCTTACCAATCCAAAACTTTGAAAAACATTGTTAACGCTCCATGGTATGTGTCAAATGCCGAAATACACAAAGATCTGAACATTTGTTTTGTAAAAGAAGAAGTCAGCAAATTCAGCAATAGGTACATAGAAAGATTATTAGACCATATCTAGCCATAAATTTAACGGCTAATAGTCAAACCTATAGAGGACTTAAAAGATTTCATGTCCTTGATCTTTCAAGCAGATTTTACATCAGAATTTTCTGTTTTTTGTTTACTACTAGTTCGCATATAGCACCTAGTCTAACTGGAGATTAGAATTCTCAACCAGTTTAAGCATAGTTCGAGCCTTAATGTCAAGTTCCCAGAAATTGCTATACACATTTTTCTTTGCTGCAAGATAAATATTTTTATTATTAAATTTTTAATACAGGTTTTTTGTTTATTTTATTAGAATTTTTTTTCGAAAGTCTTGGCGGAAATGCTAAATGTATGTGACACCCATTATCTGAAACCGAGGTGCTAAGCCATGGCTTAATAATATAAGGTGAGGGACAAGAACGAATATAAGAAACTCATAGGAAAATATGTGCGGATGAGCGAGAGCAAACATTTCTTTCGATACTGTAGCGAGAGCGGATAAGCATAAGGGCAGGAACACATTTTTAACTTGGTTATTTTTGCACTCGGTCAGTTCGTATTTTTAACAATTTTTTTATTGTTTATTTGATAAATGATATTTTAATACAATAAAATTTTTTTTATATTTATTGGCAATCAGCCTACTTAATACTAAGGCTATAATCCAATATGTAAATTCTAAAGTTAATCGCTACACACTCTAGTCTGGTGTTATGAATGATATTAAATCAAAAACAGATTATTTTACAAAATTAACTACAATTAAACTAACAAAAAATATTTACATGATTTACAAAAATGAGAAACATTTCATTGGTTTCTCTAAATTTTAAATTTACAATTTTTACTGAACTTTTCGGTTCTTTAGATCCGAAGGGTGTAGTCTTTTTAGCCTTGGTCTATGACCCGCAAGAGCACAGGCCAACGAATTTGGATGAGTCTCCAATCTACTCTCATACCTCCCGCTCAGATTGTTTATGGTGTCCCCTGTGAAACTTATGTTAAGGTCTTTATGTAGATTCCTATTCCTAACATACCAAGGAGCATCTGCTATCTGGCGTAGAGTTCAGTTCTTCAGTTTTGATTTTGCTGCCGTTCCCCAAACTTGAATTCCATACGTCCTCGTAGGTGTTATGATGGCTTTGTGATTTTGTTTGAAATTGACGGCTTACTTTTTCTGCCCAAACAATAAAATTGTACATCTATATATATAAAAGAGAGTTAAAAGTTATGTTAGTTACACCATTTATAACTCAAGAACGGTTGGGCCGATTTTGATGATCTATGGTTTGTTGGATTCGTCTTCGCACTGGTTAACAGAGTAACGCATAAAAAATCGGAAAAAAATCATATATAAAAAAGTAAACCGCGAAATTCTCTTATGGAGGCTGGGGGTCAGACATCGACATAAATCGAAAATCTTCAGCTGCGTCACTATTATGCGCATCTTTTGGTAAAATTTCAGCTCCATCGCTTTTATAGTCTCAACGTCGGACTGTTAATTTTATAGTGCGCCAAGCATATCGTGCTGCATGTCAAGAGTTAAATTTGCTTGAAAATGATACTAATTGGGAAACGACAATCGCTGAAGCAAATATTTCCGCAACTCCATATCAGATACGCAGTTTATTTGCTATTATAATTTCGACATACTACCCACCGAATCCACGTGACCTGTGGACTAAATATAAGGATAACATACCAGAAGACATTTCATATCAAATTCGTGTCATTTCAAGAAATCCCTATCTTGAGCCGAATGAGGAATTTTATAACTAGGCCTTGCTACTAATCGAAAACATGTGTTATCTCATTTGCGGCAGTTTGTAAGTCAAGTTAGGACTGCCAGCGCCAGATAGTGGAATGTATGACGCATTAAATCGAGAATTGGAGCGTGAACATCAGGCCCGTCGAGAGAGGCATTCCCCCCGGGTCCGGAGTTTTCTCATGGGCCGGGTGTAATTACTAAGGTGTAATAGAGGGGCCGGTACATTTTCCACCCGGGCCCGGAATTTCTTTCTACGGCCCTGGTGAACATGATTATGATCGTCATGAATCAAACCAATCAGTTCAAACGAATGTCCCTCTGTTGAACCTCAAACAGAAGGAAGTCTATGACACACTAATGAAATCAATTGAAGATGGAAATGGTGGCTTATTTTTCCTGGATGGCCCTGGTGGCACAGGGAAGACATTTCTGATGTCATTAATTTCGGCCACTGTTCGTGCGAGATCCGACATTACGGTAGCAGTTGCCTTTTGTGGAATAGCGGCCACATTGTTAGAAGGATGACGTACGGCACATTCAATGTTCAGTTCTGATTCCGAGAATTCCGATGATCCCGACGGATGTCCGCTTTGAGTTTAAAATAATTCAATTTCCGATTCGCCTGACGATAAACAAATCACAAGGCCAATACTTGAGTGTTTGTGGATGGACTTTAAAAAATTAATGTTTTTCTCATAGTCAATTGTACGTGGCATGTTCACGTGTCGGCAAACAATCCGCTATATTATTATTATTCTTGCGCCTAATAAATTTACCGTAATTGAGCGATTGAGGTTCGTTTTTTCTAATTTTTATGAAATCGAGGAGCGTGCTTTGATTCGAGTCGGACCAACTATAGCAAGTACATTATGGAAGTAAACAAACATACAAGGGATATTATAATCAGGATGACTTGAATTGTATAAACGGGGGTTGGCGTGTGAAGCACGCAGGCGGCGGAGCCCCCTAGTATATAAATAACTTTCAAAAATAAACACAGTCAGTGCGCGTGCGTTAAAAAAAAAACACGCGACGAACACTAGCACAACCTTTTACTTTGAGGTCTAGTTTTATACTGTGCAAAATAAGAAACCCCGAGAGAGAGCTTTTTGCGATATTCTCACCTTATATTATTACACCAAGGCTAAAAGTAAAAATTTAAATCTTATTTGTAAAAACTACCAATGAACTTTTTTTTTAGATAAGATTGTATGAACGTATCCCATTTAGAACGCTAACGGTAGTAATTTTAAGGCTATTAAATATGCCTACGAACGTAGCTAATTTTTTTTTCATACAAAAAATATGTAACAACATTTTTTTTTTTTTGCATTGTAACGCCGAATTTATTTGATTCATATTTAAGAAAGAAAGAATTAAAAAGTATTAAGACATAGTGATTGACATTTTTTTATTTTTAGAAAATGTGTTGGTTCAAAGAAAGACTCTTTGCCAACACTGATAAAAGTTTAAAAATATTCAATAGCTTAGTTACAATTAAATAAAAAGTGACAACATGTTATTTCAAATTAACTAGATACCTTTAAAAACAATCGAATTATGCGCTAAAATGTTTTTTTGGGATGATCGGTCCCTCGGCGACTATATGATATAGTAAACGGATTTTGATAACATTTCGTGTAGCTTTTTTAAACTTTAAAAAACTTTTCAACGCCAAATTTGTGATCTTTATAGACAAACAAAATATGCCTACAAAACGAAAAAATAAAAAAAGTTTCCATGCTATGACCATCTCCAAGATCTAGGCGTTCAGACAGACGTACTGATTTCTTTTGTCCTCCTGACCTCCTTCGCGGAAATTTTGGGGGTATCCGGCGTCTTACTTTAAGACTCCGGGCATAGTTAAAAAGCTTTTTCAACACCTTTCTTTATTATCAGGATTACATGAGTATGTTTATTTGATATAGAAAGACAAATTTTGTAACATACTATTCTTAGTAATAACGTGCTCAGTTGCTTTAAATTTTGTCAGCTACGCTATACCGTATAGCTAGGACTCAGCTTATTAAACTATAAAAGACTTCTAACTAATTGTACAGTTCATAAGAACTCTTCGTCAAGCCCCATAAAGCATAGGGCTTTGTTAGGTTCAAACATCATTAGTAATATGCAATGGGAACTTAGCAGTGACAGTGCTAGTCGGTACTCGCTCGTCCGTAGTCCGTAGTTAGTGTAGACACTGCGGGTGTACAATGTCACAGACTATTTGATGGAAATTTGGCAAACTGCAGGCAGTTTGTATTTTGCGCCTCGTGCAGACTAATTGAGCCCAACGGGGAGATTACGGGCGCAAGTAAATTGATAGCTCTAACCTAAAATAAGTAGAAACCAGAAAAGAAATTGACTTCAAAGCAAAAGTCCGCAGAGTCAGAGTACACAGCTGACCACAGTCTTACACAGATACAAGTTGAAGAAGGCAGTGCCCAAAGTTATGGGCAACAAAAAGTGTCATGTGCTTGAAGTCAGATGCGGGGGTCGGAGAGGCGGACCACTTGAAAATGTCTTGGTCGTAGAACGCCAGGTGCTAGCAAGTTTTGTGAGTCAGAGCGTGAGATAGGGATAACCACTTTTGATTATCTTGGACTTCAGGTCAGCAATTACCAACAGGCAATAGATGGCGATGAAGATGGCAAACGAGAAGAACCACAAGGCATACAAAAGAACAGCACAAACACTTTTGAAGCATCACGAACCCTCACACACACAGATACGTACAGAGACAGACTCAGACCCATACACATGCAGTCGTCGCAGACATGTACATCACCTATGCGCACACATACTTGCTAGAAGCGGCAAATCCTTCGGGGGATCGGACAAATGACTTAATTACTTTTCAAGTCTGTTAATTAGTGCGCGCAACAACAACAACAACAATGATAAGCACGTCGAGTGCGATGACTGAAGCTCGTTGCGGTACAAACTTGGCCAACAGACGAAACTAGCGAACTTACTACCCAAGCACCCACAAACACTCACATCCCGTCAGACAAACAGGCAAACACTTTAAGCAGCCCGCACCATGAATCCACAACTGGCAAAAACAAAGTCAAAATCAAAAAGAAAAAAAAAAAAGCAAATGTAGTTAGTTCACTGTTAAGCACCGAAGTGTGCATTCTCTCTAGATTCTTTTTTTGATGTACTCGTATGACGTAACTGCGAATAGTGCAATGTGATGAGATTTTCCTGCCAATTAGATCGATATAGAATGATATTTGGTAAAACTATATAAAGTCGTGTACATTTTTCGTATTGTCGGATTTTCCGTGTAATGCGAGTAAGACAAAGAACAAATTTCCTTTAAGTAGAATGAGAAGGATGCGTAATAAAGATAACTGTATTTTAAAAATTTTGAGAACAGTTTTCTAAGAACGCCTATAGTATAGGGTGGGCCATCTGTGTATACCAAGTGCCAGATTGAAACTACTCATTTATGTATGAAAAATAATATCGCCAAAGTGGACGCCGTAATTGTAATTGTAATTTTCGATGACTTTTTTGCCACGAAAACTCATCTGCCTGTTCTTCTATCCATTGAACAAATAAGCGATGCTGATAATGGTCCGTGGATTTCAATTGTTGCGTCATTTGAATCTTGGAAGCCTGTAGATGCAGATCCGCTTGCAAAATTCGACACAAAGTGGTCGACTCGTCGACACTGGCCTCAACTATGTTTTTTTCACAGAACCACCATCTTCATTGTACACCTGTACCGCTTTTACTTGTTCACTTGTTAAACGATACATGACTAAAATTGATCAGTTTGGAACTGGACATATGTTTAAGACGGGAATGTTTCGAATTATGATTGTTTAACAACCAAACGAACAGATGGGAGATGGTTACTATGCCTCAGTAGGTACAATAAATAAAAAATGGACACCATTCGGCCAAGATGAAGATAACACTACAAACGCTCAATTATTCCAATTTAGTCGTATGGCGTTGGAAAATAGATTATGAGATATTCTGCTGCAAGTGTTTTAGGAATACTTGGGATGTAAGTAAGCTGTTGGATGTCTGGTGCTATATGGTATTAAAATATTATATCGGACTAACGTACCTGGGCTTGCGTGGCTCGAAAAACTTGTACTGAAGCAAGTTTTCAACTATCTTTAATTTATAGCGATGATTCGATGTTTTCCAATCTTTACCCCATAAAATATTTTAGCTTTAAACGCCTACGAACCTTAACCTTCATCAATATTAATTTATATATTAATATTTAAAGCTTATGCTGAAGTTGCAAAGCTAGAAGCCAGAAAGCGCCATCTTGGATCTGAAAAGTCTAACCGATGCACAGTGGTCGATTTGGCCCATCTAGCGGAAGAAAATTAATATCTTCTAAAATAATCAACCTATCTTCATCAAATTTGTTATAAAGCACAATTTTAGGCAGTTAGAATGACTATTTTATATAGCTACCATATCCATACCATCTCCTTCATTTTTTATTGTATCTGAACCAAATTTGATATTTAAAAATAGAATAGGACGATACACGTATATGGCGAATATGATCTGGATCGAATTACTATATCATATAGATGCCATATATCCCGAAATTGGTTTTGGCCATATCTCCGCCAAGCCCATGTCTTCCAAATTTGGCATTTAAAAACATTTTGAATAGATATATGCAAATATGCCGAGTTTGGTTTGAATCGGGTAACTATATCATATAGCTGATATATCAATGCTGTAGCGCACCATGCTTAAAAACAGTGCAAAAAGCATATATTGTTTAACGTAGCAAGTTGTAGCAGGAAAATTTAATTATTTCACAGAGACAACGAATCATTTTAGCAAAAACAAAAAAAATTTAGACCTTACATATTGTGACATTAAAATATGCATACCACGAAAGTCAAGAAAGTGATACTAAAAAAGATCAGCACGGTTGCAAGCTTCCACCACGATTTGGCATTACAATATATAAGCACAGGCAACGAATATTTTTTTTTGTTAATAAATCCATACCTCAAAAACCAAAAATATTATGAAGTAAAATCATTTTTTTTAAATTTCCAAGCCAAATTTGCTTACATAAAAAAACGCTTGAAAAATTTAAGATGCAGATATGTTTGGAAGCTCATACCTAAGCGAATACCGATAATAGAATAATAAAAACTTTATGGGTAGACTTAATGATGTTTTGATAATCGAGTGTAAGCCAAAAATTGACAGGTTTCACCTTTTGAAATTTGGATTTTCTTCCGCTAGATAGGTTGAATCGACCACTGTGCGATGTGGCCATGTCTGTTTGTTAGTCTGGTAGTTCGTAAATGGACTTTAAGTCGTTAAGAGAGTAAATTTGAGAAAAAGATGCGCATTGAGTTCTTCAATTTGCTCAGTTTCCCTGTTAAGGCTTGTACGAAGCAGTCAAAAACGCATACTTAATAGTTAGAGCAGAGAGTAGAAGATTCGTATGAAATTTGGTCTAAAATTTTAGTTCAAGGCCACGGTACAGAATCCGCCAGTTTTTCAATAATTACTTTAATACTGTGTTTGGATTATTGGAACGTCAATTGCAATAAATAGTTCCTACTTATCACTTATATCTCTTCCAAAATAATTTTTTTCTGCACTATAGCTTTGATAGCTCTTAATATTTTTCCACCAAAAAATGTGGCAACACTGTTTTGTTGTTGCCTTTATGTCTCGAGCACTCATTACTAAAAATACGTTGCGGATTTAAATGATGGCAAGTGCAACGTACTTCTTGACCAGTTCATAATACTATACACCAAATATAGTGTATAAAATATATTGAGAGAATGGCGGCAAAAAGTTGCGAAAAACCGCGCAGTCATTGCACGCGCCCAAAAGGACAGCCAAGTGTTGTTGTCCTGTCCGTTCTACTAGAGTGTTTGTCGGTACGTGTGTTTGTTGGTCTGTTTGCATTTAAGGAGCAACCCCACAAGACAGACACCAAAGTTTAACATAAATTTTAAGTGGTGAACAGACTGGGTTGCCGCATTCCATTTAAATATTTTGTCTACCTGCTGCACTTGTGGCAACCCTTTAATTTCAACTGCTTTGTTAGTAAAGATTCAAGGTTGCAGTGTGGCGCCATTTTGTATAAGGTCTACTGACTGGTGTGTACTTATTTACATGTGTTTTTTTTTTTTTTTGGTTCTATAGATTTTAGCCGCATATTTTGAATGGTGCTGTCATTTTTATTGATGTTGTTATCATTTAGCTTCACCATTCCAATCGGCCGATAATGAATTTATGCAATTTATCTGACACAATCTATGAACAGACGCAGAGTGTTTTGTGCCCAGGCTAGACTTAAAGGCGTTTAATGCCGGCACAGTGGTTCTGTGTGTGGTAAAAAGTTGTAAATAAAATATTTTACTTGTGGGTAAGTTTTCAAATGGTCCGCAGAGATAGCCAGAAAAAAATTGGACAAATGTCAAAAATTTCCGCAAGAAGGTGCAAGAAAATGCTTGTTATGGGAGTTGTGTAAAATTTGAGTATGAAGCTAGCAGGCGGCAGAGCAATTAGTTTAAAAAAAATTAAATTTTCAAAAATAGACTGCACACCGAATGTTTCTGTTTTTTACCCAATAATAGTGTAGGTGGGTCTTACATTATTCTTGCTCTCTTATCGAGGATCTTTTAATCCCATTTTTACTCCAATATTTTTACTCCTCTTATTTTTCTACATTACTTCTGTCTTTGTTTCATTTGAATGAACTTTAGCTTTGAGGCAGCAAAAATCACAACCGTAAGGAAAAAAACCCATATAAAAAAAATAGTCGCGAAATTTGATGTTCAAGCGCGTAAGGCAAGTGGACGCAGGCAAACAAACAAAAGAGTGTTGTTCTATGACTTAAGTAAGATGTCCAGCCAGCAAGTCCACTAGATGGCGCCAGCAGTAACAGCAGCTGTTTTGTTATGCCTCCAAAACCAAAACAAGTGTGCAAGCATATTAGTATGGGCGTTTATTTTCTTTTTTTCTGCCAGTATCCCTTTTAGTCTTAAATAATTTAAAATCGCTTTATTTTCTACAACTAAGCTACAGCTTTAGTTGGTATTGGTAAAATGCATGAAATAAAACATTTTTGACGATTTCATTAATTAATATAATTGGATCACAAGTATCGGAGATACGTAACTTTAAAAATTTAAGTAGGCTTGAATCCCTTAGGCACATTTTTTGTCCTTTTATTACAGAGTATCTTAAAGTCGGCAGTTTTTATTATTATTATACTAATTTTATAGTCACAATTCTTTTGCTTGGATTTAATGTACTTGGTTTACCTTGGTTTGCATAATTAGTCTTCTCTGTCCTTTCGAATTTGTCTAACTATATAAAAGTCAAGAATAATTTGATCAACTCTTACCATAGTTGGGCCACTGTGGCATAAGTAGTGGCAGTTCGCACTCTGAAACAAATAAATTAATAGACCTTAGCTAGAGGCCACGATTTGGAAAAACGTCTGCGCCTCGACCCACCGCCCAGCAGGAAAACCATGTCTTAGTGGAAGGGGGCTCTTCTTTGCATGGCATTGCTTTTTGTTTCTTTCAATTTGGTCTTCTTCTTTGTCCTGGTTTTGCTTTTGTTTTTGTTGCTGTTGCTGTTGCTGATGCTGTGCGTCTTGTTTGTTTGCCTGATTGCTTTTCCGCATTAATGCTGTCTTTGTGTCGGGGTGATTGTAGGAGAACAAGGAACGGAACGTGGGCGTCTTGAGGGGGCGGTACGTTAGACTGCAGACGTCAGACTGCGGACTCTGGACATTAGACATATTGGATGTTGAGCGATGGGCAGTGAGTGTATTTTAGGTGTTGAGTGTTGGGGGCGTTAGAGGCATTGGAGGCATTGGAGGCGTTGGGTGTGGCATTGCGTGTTTTATAATACAATTAAAAGCTCGCTCTGCTGCGCTCGTGCAGTTGGGAAAGAGATTAATTGTGCGCTCACTGAAATTACTCATACGACCCGGTGGATGTTGACGTCGACATCAGCGTCAAGCTGCGCTTAGATGGCAAATCCCTAGGTATGTACGAAATGGACAGCACAGAGCTTGTAAAGCTTAAGTATTTTATACTTTTATACGTTTGTGTCATACTCATCTTGGACAGGTGGCTCCTCGGCAACGGAAACAAGTGGTCGTAAATTACTTGAATAATGTAAATTACAATATTTACTCTTTGTTGCTTTTTCGCTCTTGTAGTTACTGTGGATCCTCATTATCAACAGTAACAGCAACAGAGTCAGAATCAGAGCGTCAGCAGCTGCAGCCATTGTCCAATAACCCAACTTACATATTTACACACACTAAGTATATAAACAAACACATTTACATATACATATATATATAAATAATGAGTTTCATTATGTGTCAGCCGCTGTGCCACATACACAGCGCTTGTGTGTGTGTGTGTAGTAGTGTATGTATTTTAATACACTGCATTCTACTATTAAAAAAGTACATAAGGCATTAGCCATAATAAAAGTATTTAGCAGTTAGACTTTTGTGGTTTGTATCTATAATCGCTATTAACTGCCTTAAAAATTCTACTTTTTGCAGATATATTTCGTTTATATAAGCTAGAGTGACTAAATTAGTTATGTAATCTCATGTGAGTCTAGTAAACAAAAAATATCTTTGACTTATATTCAATACAACTTTTCATCGCCATTGTCATTGAACATATAGATCATAATTTGACGATAATACTAATGTAGACACAATATATACGTATATATAGCAAAGCAAGTCAATTTGTCTGAAATTGAGACTCTATGTGGCGTTCTCTGTCAAACCAGCCAATGCCCCCTGCACACTAAAATTTTCGTCATCTCGACTACTTTTTCATGCCGTATAATGATTTTCGATATTGCTACAATGGCCGCCAAAGCAAACTAACTCTACAATTTAATCTCTAATTTTGAATATTATTCTCAGAAAAACATTATTTCAAACCCAGCTATATGTTATTCAGAAACTTTAAATGTAGCTGATTATAAGTATCTTATTAGTTTTTCAAAATTTCAAAGTGGTGTATCCAAGATGGGCGCCGAAAGCAGATGGATTTTGTGATTATAACACGAGTTGGATATACAAACGGGTTTGAGGGTCGCTGATCACGAATCTGTTTCTAGAATTTCAAAATTTCAAAATGGAGGTCCCTAGTAGGCCGCCGGAGAGTAAAATCATGACGAAAGGACATGATCACACACGAACACACAAAAATACATTTAAATGTTTGCAAGTGTTTGTGTTTCTGAGAGTCGATAGAAAAATTTTCTTGTTCGCATTTTTCTTATTTTATACATGAACTAGTGTGAAGGCCAACGTATAAGCAAGGGTATAAGGGTATATTTACTCTTTAGAATCTTCTACCTTAGAACGCAACGAGAGTGTGTCTGACCTTGGTGTTTTGTTTGATCATAACCTTAAATTTAATAACCATATTTGCAACATCGTGAATAAGGCTAGAGGTGTTCTTGATTTTATTAAGCGTTGCTCTAAAGAGTTTAACGACCCTTACACAACCAAACTTCTTTTTATTTCTTTCGTCCGTCCAATTTTGGAATATTGTTCCTGCGTTTGGAGCCCTCAATACCACCTTTATCAGGACATGATTGAGTCCGTACAAAAGCAATTTCTCCTTTTCCCACTTCGTGGCTTAAACTGGGACCCAAATATCCGACTGCCGCCATATTCTGATAGACTTCGCCTTATAAAATTGCCTTCCTTAAATCACCGCAGAACATGCCACGGCGTGTTATTCTTGCATAAACTGTTACTCGGTCTTATCGATTCCAATGTACTTCTTAGCAAAGTTACTTTTGCCATACCATCCAGAGTAACTCGTAATTTTCGACCCTTAGCCTTACAATTTTGTAGATCAAATTATGCTTTGCACGATCCTTTCCGTGTCTTATGCTCCAACTATAATAGCTTTAACAATTTCCTCTCTTTCGAACGGTCTATTCAATCTATCACTTCTTCTATCTTAAGTCACCTTGACTTGCCACTTCGAGCATCCTTGACCAATCCTATATTATGAGTCACCCACTTGGTCAACGGTGATCCATTGGCTTTTTTTGCGATATAATGTTTAATTTTTATCTTGCTTCCTTTTTTCAACTTTAATATTGTAAATCCCAGTTTCTGGCCAGTTCTTGATGTGAGTTGGTGCATATCATTAAAAAGTTCACCCATCGGGCTAGAGACGCGGATTAGTTCATATCAATTCCCTCGCTCTATTTTCTTTTCTAAATAAATTATATGTACGTTTTTATAATATAATGTCAACTGTACGTAGTTGTACCCCTCAAATAAATAAATAAATAAATAAATAAATAAATAAATAAATAAATAAATAAATAAATAAATAAATAAATAAATAAATAAATAAATAAATAAATAAATAAATAAATAAATAAATAAATAAATAAATAAATAAATAAATAAATAAATAAATAAATAAATAAATAAATAAATAAATAAATAAATAAATAAATAAATAAATAAATAAATAAATAAATAAATAAATAAATAAATAAATAAATAAATAAATAAATAAATAAATAAATAAATAAATAAATAAATAAATAAATAAATAAATAAATAAATAAATAAATAAATAAATAAATAAATAAATAAATAAATAAATAAATAAATAAATAAATAAATAAATAAATAAATAAATAAATAAATAAATAAATAAATAAATAAATAAATAAATAAATAAATAAATAAATAAATGTTCTAATACTAAAAAAATATAAATATTTAATGAACTTTTGTCGACAGCCAAATACGAAGCTTAGATCCGAGATCAATTGCATCGCATGTAATTTTTAGATTTAGGAAATTTATGTAACATCGCGCCATGGGCTAAAAATTAATTTTTTTAATTGAGTTACAAAATGAAAATACATTATTTTATATGTAAAGTTTTGCCCCCTTCGCGACAATTTTGGATTTTATAAAGCGGATCAAAATACACTCTTCTTATATCTTTTATAACGTAGCGCTAAAAGTTTTTTAACTTCAAAGAGGTGAGGCAAATTAACCAAAAACTTTTCTGAATCGGAATTTTTTACTTTTTTTTTGTCGTACCAATTTCACGTCATGTCAAACTGAAAATACTTCTGTTTAAATTGTTAACCAAGAATGTGCTTCTTTAAATATTAACTTTTTTTACTTGAGATTAATTTTTATAATAACAAAAGTTTTTTTTCTCGATTTGCTTGGTAGTAGAGTGTTTGAACAGAATTTTCAATTCCTCCATTCGATATGCTCAACGAAATCGTAGTCTGGAGGGCTGCGTTTTGAAATATTTAGCGAAAATATGAAAATATTTTGTAGAGTATATGATGTACCATTTCTTAGGTTAGCCTTTTATTTTCAATATGAGAATTCGGTCTGCAACCATTTGTTGTGTGATGTAAGTAGCTCTGCAATTAAAATCCCAGTATAAAAAAAGCGCTAAGAGATCGCCATGTTTATTTTTAAAGCGCCGAGGGTTGCCATTATATATTCGGGCTAATGGTTAATAAAAAAAACGAAAATTTTTGGCTTTTCATACTTTTTGTATGGAAGCTTTTTTTTTCGTAATGTGGGGAAAATATAACAACTTAACAAGTACAATATGTTTTTTCTAAATTGCAAATTTAATTTTATTAAAAAAATATATATGACGGCGAAAATAAAATGAAACGGGTCACTTTTTCCTCGACCTCGCCAATAGTAACCACGGCAAATTTTATTGCAAAATTCCGATTATTTATCGAGTTATGGATAACTGAAAGTTAGATTTTTCATTTTTGGACTTTTCTTTGACAAGTCATATCTTCTAAACGAATAAAGATATTGACGCAAATTTTTTTTCCATTTATTTTTTTTAAGATTTTTTTTTTTAATTTTTAAAAAATTTTTTTTTTTAATTTTTTAACAATTTTTTTTTTAATTTTTAAATTCAACTCTCATATTAAAATGCCAAATAACATTTTACCCGTAAAATTCAAATTCTCTACGAAAATAACTCGATAAATAATCGGAATTTTGCAATAAAATTTGACGTGGTTACTATTCGCCGATATGGTTTTGTGCGGTTCTTCACAGACAGCTATTTATTTTTTGCAGCGCACTAGATGTAGTAAATAATATCAAAAACAATAATAAATATGGTCACCCTTGAAGATATTTTTGGTACGAAAATTCCCTACTCTTCGTAATAAATGTATATTGTTGTTTTTTGAACATAATCGGCCATGCTCCGGAGAACGAATCAATTTTATGCGTTTACTTTTTTCCGTTCATATGTTCTTCATCTTTGTTTTCTCCTCATACATTTTTTTTTCTGCAAGAGATGAACTATTTATGCAAGGCATGAGCCATGTGAACTTACGTTGATTCTGAAAAAATGTAATTATTAAAAAATAACTAACGGATATCAAAGAATATTTCAAAAATAATTTCAGTTTAAATTACGTGCATTTTCGAACCTATTTTGCCAATTCGTTTGCATTTATCTTGCAACAACGTAGTCTGATTCAAAAGAATCCTAATAAAATATTCGGATTAATTTCCCGGAGCACAGCCGATATACAATATTTTAATTAAAAATCCTTTTCAAAATAGAAATAAAAGTATATTATATTAATTATAAATTTTTTTTTACTATATAAAATGCATACTAACTATAAGAAATATGATATACAAAGTACGATTGGAAGTTATTTATGAAAAAAATAATAAATAATGCATAAAAAAACTAAAACATACGAAATATAAAGAACTTAAAAACGAGACTGTCTAAGATCTCTACTTACGACCTTATCGCAATTGCATATTATCTTTCTACCATTTCACTCTATCCACAAAAATGATTTAAGTACAACAATAAGCGAACACACATTGAAATGTTAATTTGTTGTAATAAATTGGAATAAAAAAAAATTAAAAAAAAAAAAATTCCGGAGAGAGTATCTTAGAGTCGGAATGTCCATACGCTGCCTAATATTTGTTCTTTTTCGATTTAATTAAAGCACAACTGGGGCGCAATGAGCGCATTGGGCGGCCCGGTTGATTGCTTCGCATGTTGCCGTGTGATTTTTCAGCCGCTCACTCGACCTGCACGTCGATGGACAGCGTCATCGATGAATTGCGTTTCGTTTAATAGCCACAGACATTCCACGTTGCTGTTGTTTTTGGCGTCGTCGTCGTAGTCGGCGTCATAGCCGTCGTTTTCGTTGTTATCGTTTTTACTGTTATAAGCGACGCCATTGCTTCGCTTGCTCATTCGTCGGTCATACAGTTAGTTCGGTCGTACGTTTGTTGCTTTCCTGCACGTAATTTCCGTTTCCGTTTGAGCGAACGGCGGCAGCCGGTGACACGAAGCAGCTGTTTGCACATACTTTACACACACCACACACTCACGCACGCACCCAGACTGACAGACTGATGTTTGTATGCATATACATACATATGTATAGTATTGTACGCGTATGTACATGTATCCACTATGTAGTGGATATGTGCTTTACTCTGGCACATTGACTGCGAATCGGGGCGTGAAGGCCATAACAAGTCTGATTATTGAATCAAAGATTCAATATTTAAAATTGCACACACGCAGTCAACCATTTTTGGGTTTTGGCAGGAACAAAAAAAAAGAAGAAAAACGAAGAAAAACCAAACAACCAAAAATATTGCTGTAAATATGTAATATGTCCATATGTGCTTGATCGCAAGGAGCATGAGAATCAATTGGATAGGGTAATATTTTTTAAATTATGTACTGCCATATAAATTGAGTTTTCGTTTTATTAAAAAAGTTGAGCAAAGCCAGTTGATTTCATAGCAGTTTGAAATAAAAACGAGAATAAGAGAAAAAGATAAAGAAATATTTGTGGAGAAGGAATGCAAGATATGATAATAATATATTGAAGGTAATGCAAAGATTGACAGCTGTATTATAAATGGTAATGTTATTTTCGTGATAAATATTTAACAGATAGGCGGATACGAACCAATTATTACTAGTCCAATATTGGCAAACTCTGCAGCTGTTTCCCGCAAAAAAAAATTATTTGTGACGAAATTGTCTAGCTGGTCAAGTAGTACTAATTGCTGCCTGAAAATTTTTGAACTCCTTGTAGGCCGTTCATAAAAATCCTTTGTTATGTTTTGTTAAAAAAAAAATCAACGTGCCTTTGTCTGTCAGGCTCACATGAACTTATATACCAACTATGTAATACAATATTTTTGCAGTGTATAGAAAAGGTATCCGACATTTTTTCTTATGCCTTTAGAAGTCTTTATACATTTTGCTGCATAATAACGAAGTATATAGTTCAAATAAAAGTCGACCAAAAGGTAAATTGCGAAATTCTCGACGGTGTCAGATAAACGTCAAAAATAACATAGGTCGACTAGTATATGGATAATGCGAATCTTTCGAATAGGTCGACTAGTATATGGATAATGCGAATCTTTCGAATATATTTGGTATGTCTAACTTTAATAGTCACCGATATTTCCATTTTCATACGAAAATGTTACATGGTCAATGCTGATTATTCTGGGTACAGGGTATACAAATAATTCCTCTTCAAACAGAAGACTTTTGAATTTGGTGGAATAAAAAATTTATTTTTTATGTTCTTGATTTCATGAGCTTGAAATTTTAAAGGAAATAAATACATAGTATAGTATACTATAATAACACCTTCGTATCTAAGTTTTTGTTTTCGAGCGATTAACAAAATTAGTTTCAAGATGAAAATTGAAATGAAAACGAATAAAATTTCAGAGCTTTGATAGTGTAGATGTCTTTAAATGTGAACAGATATGGCTAACATTTATCCATAAAATCATTTAATAAATAGTAAAAGCTTGGTAAAATTGTTTGGCTTCAAAATTAGTGTCAACATTGCGTATACGTACTGCTTACAAAGAGTTTTTTCTTCACATTACTGCATATGATTTATGTTTATGTACAATTTTTACTTTCTGTTTATCTATTAAAGCTTATTATAATCTGATTAAAGCTGCCAAATAGTAATATATTTGATTAGATCCCAATAAGATGAAACCTTTAAAAAACACTGCCATTATTCGATATATCAAACGCTATTCAGAGTGTCACAATCAAATCGATTAGGACAAATTAATTCGCCAACATATTGTGAACAGCAAAAAAAAAAAAGAGAAGAACTCTTTTGTGGCACATGCTTTGGTACTTGCAACGTTTTGTAATCCCTTTCGCAATGCCATCCCAAGTTAAACCAAGCCATTGGGTCTAACCCAAACTCGACCTTAATCCTTTTGGTTGTATTTGTGCCGTGAATGGCAGTCCTCATCAAATATTGTCATTTGGCCATTATCTTTGGCGTTTTCAAAAAATAATTTCCTTTTAATCTTTGGTAAACTTTTGTTGTTGCTTTTTATGTGTAAGTGGGGTTGTTTGTTGGGGTTTTTGATACCCTGTACTCAAAGAGTATTATATATTTATGTAGGTACTGTACTGTAGGTACTTATTTAACCAAAATACTTATCATAGTCTCGGGCAAATGTTTGATATACCGAAGCTTAACAAAAGATAATCATTATTCGTAAGCTGGTGAATATTATTGTGATCCCATTTCGTAAGTTACCCCGGATGAAAACTTTAAAATGTATCAGTTTTAGATCTGCCCTTCTATAAGTTGCCACAATATTTCATTTTGTCCTGTTATCAAAGCTAAAGTCCCAAAAATTTGTTATGCAAATTCATGTGAGCCTAATCAATAACGAAATGTGTGTATCTTTTCATAAAACATTCGTCCTTCAAATTTTTATTATTTTTTTTTGTCAAAAATTAATGCAGGGAATCTTTCTGTCGGACTAATTCACATTTTTTTTTTTGTTTTTTGTACCACAGTGAATAAATTTAATTACAACCGCACAGTGTGAAACAATAAGCGCGTGCCTAAGCTGGCTTAACAGGCTACACATACACAAGTATAAATATATGCATATATATATATGTGTATATATGTATGTATGATTGATTATGTAATTATATATGTAGTATATGTGCTTATTTAAATGCCTGTTTATATACTTACAAAGAGTATGTTGATTTGTTTGAGATATTTGTGCAGCTATGCTAAGTTATTTTTGTAAGGGCATTTCGAAGTCCCCTAGCTCAAAAAGCTAGAGAGCCTTGGGCCAAGCATATGATTTCAAAATTTGTTTGTTATATCCTACATTGGCTTTTTTGAACATACATTTTTTTTCTTCGTATTCCTTTGACGTCATTGGTTGTACGAGGCTGTCAAATCGAAGTGGCTAAAACCGGAATGTGCTGAAAATTTTCGAATCAAGGTTTAACTCTTTAAAAAACAAACCACCCAAAAATTACTATTCTTACTGTTGACAACGATGAGACCGTTAGTGGAAGCATATCGCCAACTTAATATACTATAGTACACTGTCATCCAGCATTCTTTTTTGAGCGACAATCTTAATTTTTCTTATGGTACATACTTAGACAGTACCATAAATAAAAGTTATGTGATGACAGCCCTGAAATATTGATGAGCTTACAAACAGTGATCAATAATATACTCTTTGCTTACACAAAAAAATGGCAAAAATAAAACTAAAATAGGTATATTACTATGCCAATTAAATTATAATGAAAAAAAAATCAAAAAATAGGAAACTTTTCTATAGGTACGTTTATAGAGAAAAATAAATTTTCTTTTCAAAATTTTGAGTGTGCAATCAAAAATGGTGAGACTTCTAAATAAAATTACGCATACGCTACGAAGCCTTATATGAATAGTAAGGCCTTACCAGATCGCTCGAAAATTTTGTAAAAATGTTTCATTATCAAATCCACCCAGTATCAGTTCAGTACATCCATTTCTTGTCTATATTCAAAGATTTCGCAACACTGGGTTACTGCATTGATTGAAATAAATCGTAATGCGGAAGACCCAATAATTAGTTATTTTCAGTGCTGTTCTGAGATGTTTTTTTTTTGCTTTCCTCAACTCTTCGAAACCTTCTGGCAAACAATTGATCACCATTCAACGTTTCTCCATTAAAATAGATGACAGGAGACTACTTAAGTTTGGCTCGTTTTACAAGCTTTTTCAAATGTCATGTTAAAATTATCAAAATCGGCAAAAATAAGTGAAGAGAGAACGACCTCTTCGATTTTGATTATTTGAAAATTATTTTTGTTTCATAGTACGACAGTACTATGGCTCTTCTGGGCTCGTGGTGAATCCGCCTTTCCCACCCCCTCTAGACAGTCCTGGCCAAACCGCTGCACCTTTTTATTACGATATGTTGTTTACATTTAATTTTCATTAAAATATTGCTAGTTCTTTATTATACTTTATATTAAATAAAATTACACAAAAATATAACAATATACCAAACATTCAGTTTCAAAAAGAATCCGAATAAAATGTTCGGATTAGTTTTCCGGAACACGGCCGAATATTATAGATGGGATAAATAGAATAAAGACGAAATATATTAAAAATAAAAATGCAACGCATTGAAGGAACAAAAATATCGGGTCGGTGGCCAAAAATTTTAATAACCACGGGGCTGGACATGAATTCTAATGTTTCTAGTGCTTTTGGGGTGAAATTTTTGTAAAATTAGGGTAAACGAGGCTTCGGCTCTGCATTGAAGTCCCTTTCCACGCTGTTGTTGTTGCTGTTGTTATTACTGGGCTGGTTGGTGTTTGGGCTAATACCCTTCTAAATGTTATTATTATTATTATTTGCACAGCAATGAGCGACATCATCGCAACGCTTGTCTCAAAATGTAATGAATGGCCAAACAGCTTAACATCTTAAAGGAGCTCATTTTGTGTGTGTATCTGTGTGAGCCACCGAGTACGCGCGTGTGTGTGTGTGTGTGTGTGTTAGCAAGGTAAAATTATGACAATTGAGGAGCGTGTGCTTGTGTGTAATTTCCTGGCATCTGTGACTGACTTTTGATTGCCAAGCAATGTGTGTGCGTGTGTGTGACTGTGAGTGTATCTGTGTTTCACTTGCACATTCCAATGTAACTGTTTGTTCACATACATATATTGTGCATGTGTATTTAAGAGATTAGCGAAAAGATTTAATTTCAATTATATTTAAAAAGAAATACAGCTGACTTGAGAAACTTGCCAGCTCTCTTTTACCACACTGACACACACATACCCCAGGACACACACCCCAGGACACCCCATCACTATTTGCCATCGGAAATAACTCGGTGCAATTTTATGCAAAGTATTCGTACAGCTTCAAATGTTTGCACAGCATTTAAATTGCTCTAACAAGGCAACCATACCGCATCCTTTCAGCATGCCAATTGTAACACAGAAATCCTGGCGTATGTATGCTATAGCCAAAAGCAATGGCGGCTGAGGTAAAAATGGCGGCAATGGCGGCTGACGTAAAGTTGGCGGCGACTGCTTTCATAAACCTTTTTGGTAATTTCGTATAATTGAAAAGCGAAGTTGAAGCGCTTAAAGCAAACGTAGAGAAGAAGCAGACGAAGAAGAGTATAAAAGAGCAAAGTGGCAAAGTGAACAAAGTGACAGGACTGGAAAGGAAAATCCTCTCTTGCATTGGCAAAGGCAATTCCAATAGTACTACACGTATTAGAGAAAGGCAAAGGGTTGAATGATGTGCGAAGAAGGCCATTTACTTATCATGCATTGCCGCAATATCCGCTTAGTAATCGAAAATTTGAAAAAGTGATATATATTGTATCTTATGGTATGCCATCTTGTTGGATTCTTCATACATACATAAGAAAGTTGAAAAAAAACCACTTAAAATATGAGTTAGGCATATATGTAAATGCTGTTACATATATACATTTGCGAAAATAAGCAAAGCGGGTCACCCTTTAAATCGGTCTACTCCATTTTTTTTGTGATAAATATGGGCATTTCCATTTTGGCGTGACGTTACAAAATGCCAAAAAACCTATTTGAACTGTTAAGTAAAATTTAAAAACTAACTTAAAATAGAAGCGGTTTCATATATTATATCATAATATAAATATATCAAAACATTTAGCAAAACATGACAATGTAATGTAAATTGTTTAAAAAGTTGCTAGAAATGTATGTAACATACAGAAGGAGTCGTCGCAGACCCCCCATAGTTAGCTAAAGTATGATCAGGGTGAGTAGAGAAGTCGATATACCCATGTCCGTCTGTCCGTCTGTCTGTCTGTATGAACGCCTTGATCTCAGAGATGGTAAGAGCTAGAGCAACCAAACTTTCAGATAAGATCCCTTATTATCCTACGGGAGTTTTATTTTTTTTCGATATCGGGGTTATGTTATACTCCTCCCATAGGGGTGTTTCAGAAGAACTCGAAAAAACCAAAAGTTTTAGATGGATAATTCGTTTGTTTATGAGGATATCGTAACCCAATTTAGCACTCGATAGTTTTTTATAGTTCCTAAGCACTTTTAATTAAAATCGTTTGACTATATCATATAGCACCCATAGGAGCGATCGGTCAAAAAATCGTTTTTTGTACAAAATTCGTTATGTTTCGTTTTTGTTTGTTTTTGAAGATATCGTTACCAAATTTGGTGTTTGGTATTTTTTAAGAGTTTCCCAATACTGTACCAAATTTGATCAAAATCGGTTGACTATATCATGTAGCCCCCATCGGTCAAAAAACTTTTTTTTTGTCTGTTCTGAGGTTGTTTACTATAATATTGTAACGAAATTTGGCAATCAAATATCTTTTCGAGTTCTGAAACAATTAACCGGATTTGATTGCAATGTAGGGTGGTACAGGGTACCATCTTTTTTAATTAAAATTTATTTAAAATCTACCAATAATAATATGTAAATAGGTTGGAAATTTAACTAGAGAGCAAATATATAGTAGTTAGACTCGAGTAAGTAAAACTTTTTGTTTTTTGTTGAGTCGTAGAATCCCAGTTCGGAGATAAGACCCAAAAACCCCATACAATTTTTTTTTTATTTATTTTATATGGGTCGTATGTAAAGTTCACACAACTTTTTACTTTCGTCGGACTGTGTAATCTCATGAATGGCATACAGTGCCCCATAATTGGATAACATATGTCCATTAGGGTGGCCGCCGCTGATATGGAGGATTTTTAAACCGTCGATATCAATAACTCCACCCCCTAAAAAGTTTCCGTTTTATCTGCATATAGCGCCTGTAAGATTTAAAGGTGATCCGAATGTACTTGATGATCCCTAAAATAGGTCAAAGGGGATAATTTTCACTTTTTCCGTTTTTGACTGTATTGTTCTACATAAACTTTAAAAACTTATTTCCAAACTAACAAATTATGGTTCAAAAAGTCTCATATCAAAACTTAATTTTAAAAAAATATAGAGTCGGCCTGAACAACTTTGGTAAACTCTAAAATTGATTAAATTTACTAATTACACCAGTTTACAAATAAAAAAAAATTTGGGATCCTTAACATTTTTAGTCGTTTCTGTAGTAAAATGACATGCCAAAACCGAAAATGCAGTCAACAAATTGTTTCATGCAACGGTCTAAATTTTGAATTTGATATTTGATGGATATTGTGAAAAAAATTTTTTTCGAAATTAGAAAAAAAAAGTGCCTCTACTTAACAGCAAATATCTCTGGTTATACTAAACTGATTTCGATAATTTTTTTATATGAATGTAGATAATTGAATTACCCATCGATTCTAGTTGGAACATGTTTTTGTCAAATTTACGGTTTGGTCGCTGTTTATGCATTCATATGAACATTTTTTATGACTTTTGACCTATTTTAGGGACCATAAAATACATTTGGATCGCCTTTAAATTTTACAGGCGCTATATACAGGTAAAAAGGAAACTTTTTAGGGGGTGACGTTATTAAAATCGTGAGATGTTGCAAAAATGGCCACCCTAATGTCCATAGACTTTGAAATCACCTATTTTTCCGAACTATATTCTCAATAGTTATCTGGAACTTATTATATTTCCAAGCAGCTACAGCATTTGATTTGCTTTTTTGTTGAGCTTTTTTGCCTTCAAGGGCGAAAATGTTTTTAATTTATATACATTCCTTCCTCAATTTACAGATATACAATTTATTTTTGCTCCGGGCCTAATAATAAAGATATTTACTTAGATATTTATGCCCCAAAGCAGAAATAGATTGGTAATAGATCCCACTTTTTGACTAAGCCAAGCCCCATACCCCCTACAAACTATACCTCTTTTGAGTACTCCAATACAAATATTAGCGCATAGTCCCCAACAGATTCAGATTTTATTTTATTATAAGCCAAATTGTGTGTCCCGTTGCGGATTCTATTGGATTGTCCATAATTACCCGGTACTATGTTACGAAAATACTACATACCCCCTTTGAGGCTCGATGATATGGTTACCTTTATATATTTGCAGTTTGCGTGTATCAAGTTCAAATTCTCTTGTGACATAGAACGTAGGCGAGAGGTCTTCTCTTTTTGTATTTATTTTATAGAATAGGGTAGGCCTTTGAAAATACTAACACTTGTCAACCTGAAAGCTAAATATTTTAGTTTTATTTGCCACATGAAGCTCTTTGAAAGAGCCCGTATAGAAAATGTAAATTCAAATTTATCTTTTTGCTTCAGTTTTGTTTTTTGGTTTGTGACAAAAGTTTTTTTTTTTATTGTTAAGTGATTAATCTTAATACGCAATTGTGCAGAGTTCAGAGCGACTTATGCAACCAAAATACTTTCCAAATTTTGTAGATAAAAAATGACACACAATAAGGGATATAAAGTCTTAAAAAACTCATTTTTGAATTACAGACACTATTTCTGGAAACTAAATAAAAATTCTTTTTCACGAGACATACTTAAAGAAACATGTAAAAAGTGGAGAAAGCTTTCAGAGGAGCAAAAAAGACAATTCTCCAAAAAAAACTTTAGTCAAAATGCAGAACTGAAACTGGAATTATGTGCACCAGGTCATAATCACATTGAAAACCGTTACCAGCCACTGGAAGCCCCTCCTAATTCCCCTGTAAATACGCATATGCCCAATGAATACGTTGCTTGTACCATACTGTACGAAGGACCTGATACTATCTCGGCATATAATGGCGTATGGATCTTCGGCCCAAATTCACGTCCAATGTAAGGATCCTTAAAGAAAATACTTATTTGTTATTGTTACTTTAAAAATTTGTGTACATAGTCTGCAATGGCAATCATAGATTATGCATAGATAAATGTAAATTCCTATTGAGATTTGTACCTGTCGTTTCATTAGAATTTATTCCTCCTTCCCTTTGCCAATTTACACTGCAAGGAACCCACGAAAGAGTTGCATAGGGACGGAGGCATGACTGCATTGCTTTCTGGCTCCACCGTACGGTACGGCATTATGAGAAACTGATGTACATTAAATGTACAGTACACGCTGAACGCTGGGTCTACCTAATTTTCTTCACTCTGCACCAATCTCTGTCTGGTTGGTGGATTAAGGTCATAACTATGGCAACTAGGTATATAATTATTATTGCTATCTGGTCACCCTATATATATATCAGTAAAAAATACTTTAATGATAAATTGCGAGAGTTTTATATCATACAGAAATACTCGTATATACGGAAAATATCTCTATCTAGTATTATCGAAACTTTCATATCTTAATTTTAGAAATATTTTCTAGTGCATATAGTGCATACCTGGAGTACGCCAACTCCATAAATAAAAGTCAAGTAATGACAACCTTCAAACAGCAAACTCTGATAAATAGTCAATGTTTTGTTTGCATAGGAATAACAAAACTTAACCTAAAATTTAAGATAGTGGATAGAAAAACTTAAGAAAATATGGAAAATAAAGACATTGGTATGTGTAACGAAAATCGCTTAATTGGCCGTGCTCCGGAAGACGAATGAGAATATTTTATGCATCGTTGGGAGAACAGCCGGATGAGTTTTCGTCAAAAAAAATCATCGAGAATTCCGATGTTCGCATATGGATGGATGTTTTTTGTTTTATACATAAATGAGTAGTTTCAAACTTGCATTTGGTATATAGATTTGCGTAATTCTTTGGAAAATATACGAATAAAACTCAATTAACAAACAAACCAACAGATGGGCCACCCTAAATTAATGATAAAAGTCATGAAATGTCATGAAGGTCCAGCTTGTATTTAGTTTGAAAGTTATAATGCTTTGAAAATGCAAAAGTTCTCCAGGATATCCTAGTTTTCCGTCAATTTTAGCAGCAGCTATAGTTCCACTCAAGAGCTTTTCGTCAAAGATAAATTTAGTCAACCCTATAAGATATTTTATCTCTGGTTTAATTTCTCTTTGAATTCATAGAGCTTTCAAATTCGTTGATTTGGAAATGCCCATATGTCCATTTCATAAATTTTCTATGGAAAGTTCATATAGCTTATCAAGTTAATTATTATATGATATAGTCAACCGATTTTGATAAAATTTGGTTTAGTGATTGGAACTCTAAAAAACTATTGAGTGCCAAATTTGGTTACGATATCTTCACAAACAAACGAATTATCCATCAAAAACTTTTTATTTCTTTCGAGGTCCTCTGAAACACCCCTATGGGAGCTGTATAATATAACCCCGATATCAAAAAAATAAAATAAACTTGTCTCCCCTGACATAATAGCGCATCTTATCTGAAAATTTGGTTGCTCTAGCTCTTACCATCTCTGAGACCTAGGCGTTCATACAGACAGACGGACAGACGGACATGGGTATATCGACTCTCTAGTCACCCTGATCACACTTTAGCTATCTTTGGGGGGTCTCCGACGTCTCCTTCTGTATGTTACATACATTTTCGGCTTGCACAAACTTAATATACTCTTTGTACCATACGATGCAGGGTATAAAAATGATAACTCGTTCAATTAAGAAAGTGCCATCGTATGGCCCAGTTGCTTTTAATGGTACCATAAAGAAATAAATCCACGGAATAGAAAGATGCCAAGCTTTGAAATTTATTTTTTTTTTGCAAGAAAACTTTTTGCTTTGCATTAAAAAAGTCGTGAATATTCAAAAGCACTGGAAAGTTCAAAATTTTCTTTGTAACATAATATTTAATTAATGTTTAAGTTAATCAGTTTATAGTTTTTGGTCTCACAATTCGTTTGGCTAACAAACTATGGCACTGTATGTTTAATACGAAAATTTGTTGATTTATTGACCTAGACTGGGTCAAAAAATTGGAAGATAGCGTTGGATAGTCATACATCTTACATCTATATCTTAGAGACTACAGGTAACACAAAATGTTGGCTGATGCGTCTCCTCGCCGCTATTAGCTGGAATAATATACCAAATTTGTATATATTTATTATTTTATAAATAAAACAGCTAAGGTCACCAAATTTGTTGTGTTGATTGAACCTAATCAACAACAACACGTTGACCTTGGCACAAAATATACCTCAATCCACCGATACGGTGGATAATGAATAGCAGCTTTATAAAATGTTACATTTTACAATGTTTAATGCATGAAAAGACTTTCCCGCCCATTTATAAAATTATTTTGGGCTGTCCTTAAGTTTTCAATTTCAAAGAATTTTAATAAATTTCTTTTATACTTAGGGCTACGACTCACAATAGGGTTCTTGTGATAACTGAAAGTAAAATTTTACCGATGTGACGACCCTGCTAAATTGTCTACTGAGGTCTCTGTTAATCGTAACTAAGCCCACATTCTTAGACCCTGTACCTTAAAGAAAAAACATTATATTGAGTAATTTTATAAATAACTGACTTCCAATCGATTCTTGTAATTCACTGTTTTCCTTTTGGCAATATTTTGAGCTATATTCAATATTAATATTTGGAGTTATAAAAAAAAAGAAACAGCATTATTAGTAATAATATTTTTTACTCATTGCTTAAAACGCTTAAGAAATGGTGCCTTGGTGGACATTTTTTTTTTGTATTTGTCAAAACTATTGCTTGGAAAAGATTTTTGGAAGCTTATTTATAGGTTTCATTTCCTCAAAGATAATGTATGATGCAAGGACCGATATAGAGTATTAACCATAGTTTCGAAGCATTTAATCATATCCATTGAACCAATAAAATTGGTAGAGGCCCACTATGAAAATGGTCGTTCTGTGAAAAACATAGTTGAGGCCAGTTTCGAGAAGTCGCCGGAAACATTGACCCGCTATCGCGATGCAACGCAGCTAATGTTTGTAGTCTAATCTGTGCTCTCAAGCAGCACTTCGTTTTAAGAAAATTAATCTACTATATTTGTTTTTGATTTTAATTCCGATTTTTCCATTTACAAAATCGAAATTATTATTTTAAAGTGACGAATTTTTGTGGCGGTAAAAAAAACTTAACATCCTTTCTTTAGTGGAAATCCAAAATGCTGCGAATAGCAACTAAGGAATTTATATTTTTGTTTTTATACAAGGGTATATTAAGTTCCTCTATATAGATTGGTAATAGACGCCAATTTCTTTTTCTAAACCAAGGCCCATAACCCCTACAAACTATACTATTTACTACTACATTAGCGCAGAGTCCCCGACGGATTTATATTTTTTTTGTATTATGAACCGAATATTGTGCTCCATTTTCGATTCCGGTTGAATGTAGTGGGCTACAATAATAATGTATCTCCTTTGCGACTGGATGCTATAGGTAGCCTTATGTCTCTGCAATTTCCGTGTATTAAATTCAAATTTTTGTCCTTTCCCGGCATCTAGCATTTGTATGTAAACTAGGAAGGAGAAGGAAACAAACATTTCCAAATGACGCAAGTGATGAAAAAACTTACAAGCAATTTATAGAATATATATATGTTCCTTTAACTTCTTTTTGGAGCATAGGGCATCAATTTATACTTAGAAGAAGAACATTTATTTTTCTGGTTTTAATTTTCCGGAAAACTTTTTAGTTATTGTAACATAAGGGGTGTCCTCAACTAAAGAACGCTACGGGTTTTTTTTTGCTTTTGCATGTTATAAGGGCAGATAATATAGTATCTACTAATACAAGATATATCGATCGAGCTTCGGAAGTGCATGGGGACTAATGGTCATTGCTATTATTCAAAATTGCAGGTTTGTCGCTGTCATCGAAAACAATGTCTATTAAATACCTTTAATACGATCCAAGCTCACCAAGAAGAATTGAAAATATGGTGGATACACAAACTTGACAGCTTTTTATATATCGGAAGTTCTTCATGCTGAGAATGCCGACTAAGGAATTTCTATTATGTGTTATTTCGCAAATTTAAGAGGCTTCATGATTTAAGGGTACCTTAAGATCGTCTAATTGAAATATCATTAAGGATTCTGGTATAAAGCACAAAGCCAAAATCTAATTTTATATGCAGTTTTGGTAACGTTTTGTTTTCATGGTAAATATATTATGGTTGGTAAAAAGACAACTTTCTGATATTTAGTCTTATTTCTGAAAATCATTTTTAAGCAGAAAACCGAACTGTTGTCGAATCACCATTTCAACTGGTTTTTAATTCCACTTTAAAAAGAATCACTAGATAAGAATAATAGGGAAATAAGTTTAATCAAATCAAAACTGATGGCAGACATCGAATTGCCATCATGCTATATTTTTGGAATACCATATCATTCAAATGGACACCTCTTCCCCGCTGCCAGTGCTTTTTGGCCAAATTAATTGTCTTTGCTAACATTTCCAGGGCCGAAGTAATACGATTGAATTCAAACTCTTGTGTGATATAGAAAGTAGGCGAGAGGACTTCTCTTTTTGTATTTATTTTATAGAATAGGGTAGGCCTTTGAAAATACTAACACTTGTCAACCTGAAAGCTAAATATTTTCGTTTTATTTGCCAAGTGAAGCTCGTTGAAAGAACACGTATAGAAAAAATAAATTTAAATTTATCTTTCAGCTTTTGTTTTGGTTTTTTGTTTGTCATAAAAGTTTTT
This sequence comes from Chymomyza fuscimana, assembly GCA_949987675.1. Classification (NCBI taxonomy): domain Eukaryota; kingdom Metazoa; phylum Arthropoda; class Insecta; order Diptera; family Drosophilidae; genus Chymomyza; species Chymomyza fuscimana. The sequence goes on along the minus strand of OX465090.1, from coordinate 4,418,258 downwards.
TTTGATTGGTAAGTAACGAATCTTAATCCGCAGTTGTTCAGAGTTCAGAGCGACTTATGCAACCAAAATAATTTCCAAATTATGTAGTTCAAAAAATGCCACCAAATAAGGGATATAAAGTCTCCAAAAACGCTTTTTTTAATTATCGACACTGTTTCTTCAAACAAAATAAAAATTTGTTTTCGCGGGGCATACTTCAAGAGGCATCTAAAAAGTGGAGCAAGCTTTCGGTGGAGCAAAAAACACAATTCTCCAAAAAAAACTTTAGGGAAAATGCAGAACTGAAACTGGAATTATGTGCACCAGCAAATAATCAGATTGAAGACCGTTACCAGCCACTGGAAGCCCCTCCTAATTCACCTGTAAATACGCATATGCCCAATGAATACGTTGCTTGTACCATACTGCACGAAGGACCTGATACTATCTCGGCATATAATGGCGTATGGATCTTCGGCCCACATTCACGCCCAATGTAAGGCGCTGGGGATTTCGTTACACTGGGAAAGCCAACTTACTTTTATTCTTTTACTTGTTTTTGACAATCAACCAACTATTTAAGCAATTTATATACATAGTACATAATGACAATAAAAGGTTTTAGTTAAATATAAATTCCTATTGAGATTTATATCTGGTTGTGATAGTTCACGTCGTTTTATTGTAATTTATTTCTCTCCCCGATAGAAAGTTAGAAAAGTTGATAAGATATAGGAAGAGCTCAAAAACGTAAGATGATTAGAAAATTTACCCTCATATAAAATTGAAGAGTTACAAAATTTGATCGAATATTTAACTCCTGTAAGATTTCTTTTTTGCAATTTACATACCAGGAGAAACTCAAAAATGGGCGCTAGGTTTGCATACACTGCTGTCTGTCTCAATGGGTACAATAGTTCCAATAAAGCCGCAAATATAAAACAAAAGTATTATCTGCAGCTTTGGAGGCATTCATGTAGAGCTTTAGTATGCACAAGTGCTCCTTACTAGGAAATCTCCTGGAACTGATTCAATATTTGCTTGAAAATCTTCCTGTGGGTGCTATCAACTTCATAGCTCTTTTCATTAATCATTGTCTTCTAGCAAGTTACCGATCACCAAACCAGGTAAACCTCTTGGCTTGTCAATTAATTAGATTTACACAGCAATTGGCCAAATATTTCCATTGTTTAAAGTGAAGAATTTTGTAAAAGATAGTTTTCAGAAGAAGCAATCAGATGGATTGGTAACTCCACGTAAATATTGAAGCTGCGTCTTCCTGATGGGATGTTACAAATTCAATGGGTTGATAACATACGTTATCTAGGAATACACTTAGATAAAAAACTCACTATTAATCATCATACTGGATTCACAATTCACAAAATTAATAAAACATCTGCACCCTGTACCCATTAGTAAATAGAAAGTCAAAGTCGTCAGCTTTAAATAAATTTATTATTTCTAAAACCATATTCACTCCTTTTCTAATGCATCGGTAAATGTAACTTCATAGCACGGCTGTTGTACGAACACTTCATCAATAGATTAATTAGTTTACTTTAGTTTTTAAATTAAAATTATGGTCTTTTTTATATTTTCAATACACACAGGTCATCAATGACATAATTAGCTTTAGTGAAAATAAATATTTTAAAAGAGAATAATGCACAAATAAATAAATAAATAAATTCAAATATCTTTGATATAGAAAGTAGGCGAGAAGTATTTTTTTTATTTATTTTATAGAACAGAGCAGGCCTTTGAAAATACAAACATTTGTCAACCTTAAAGTAAAATACTTTAGTTTTATTTAAAAACTTTATTTCATATAACGAACACGCTCCAGAACACGTAACTACAAAAATATATTAAAATAAAAAATTTTTCTTCGTTTATTTTTTTTGTAATAGAAATTTGTGAGTTTTTCTTTGTTTGGTAAGTAACTAATCTCAAACCAAAGTTTTTCAGAGACTTATGCAGCCAAAATACTTTCCAAATTTTGTAGATACAAAATGCCACCTAATAAGGAAAATAAAGTCCCAAACAACTCAAAAGATGGCTCTAACAGATCGTTTTTGAACTATAGAAAATATTTTAAAGAACAAAACAAAAACGTACTTCCCCGGGATATGTACCAACAAACATGCCGTAAATGGAGGCTGCTGTCCAAAAGTGAAAAGAATCTGTTCTCAAAAGAGAATTTTGATAAAGATTTGGATTTGAAAATAATACTTTGTGAGCCAGTTGTCGATGAGTCTGAGGAGCGTAATGTGGCTCTTGAAGCCCCTCCCAGCGATCCGGTTAATACTGGAGTAGACACTGAGGAGGACCAGACGGTGGCATCTGTGCTTGAGGACGCTGCTGTTAGCGTGCAGCAGGAAGATCCTGTTGCTGTCACCGGCAATGAATCCAAGCCCCGTGGCATGTCGTGTACTGTGCAGTAAACATTGATAAAAAAAAGCACTCGGAAAGGTAATTTGTTGCGTTATGTTACTTGTTGTTGACAATCAATTGACATGTTACACAAAGTCAGTAAATGATTTAAACTAAATGTGAAGGCCTATTGAGACTCGTACCTGGTCGGCGCAAAATCCTTATTGATAAGCATGTGAAACATACATACACGAAGAGAAGATCCAGAATTCAAGAAGAGGATATGAAAGCTTACTAATTAATTAAATTGGACTATGGGAATATGTGACTCCTGTAAGAATTATTTTCCGCCAGCTGGAAAGAAAAACCAACAAAGAGTTTTGTATGAATCAGAGGACAGCAGGAGTGCACATCAAACGTTTCCATTTATAGTATAGTGAATGATCTGCAAGTCCATGTACATTATCTCGTCGAATGGGTAATCAGCCACAAATACAACATTTACTTACATTAACTGAAAAAGGAGTACAGCGTTTTCAAGAGTTAAAGTTGTATCTTTGGATCCATTTATGCATATCTGTAGTATGCACAGGTGCAAAGGGTGAAGCCATTTTATTGGTGATATATCTCAGCAGTTGCTGTTCATAACAACTGAAAAACTATTGCTATGTTGTCATCCTGTACATATAATAAATTAAAATAAGCTCCAAAGCAAGATTGGATTTGTAGTTTCACATTAAGACCCCTTATCAATCTGAATATTATCGGGAAGTCCCTGGTTTTTGTTCTCCGTTGTACATTATGACAAAAGCTAGGCGAGAAGCCTATTTTTGGATGAAAAGTCGCAACATAATTTTGTTGCAAAGGGGCAGCTTAAACTCTTTAAAATAGTCTAGAAAATTACTAAAAGTAGGGAAATTCCTAATTTAAGTAGGAAGTCCCTCTAGACGGGACATCCGGTAATGGGATTCTATTGACATTATGACTTACAACAGAGCTAAGTCGGAATCAATCTTTACTCTTACTAGACAGAATGGAGTGAAAAAAAATTATGTGGAGCTATCGCAAATAGCAGGTTCAAGGGACCACAACCATTATTTTTATCAAAGTCGTGCAGATGTGCACATACTAGATACTCTAATAGTTCGAAATAATTATAAAAAGCCGGAAAAAATCCCTAAGTATGATAAAAGAAGGTGTGCTTTGTTTGGTCCTGATGGTTTCCTGAAATTGCAAAAAAAAAAAAATAACGGGAGATTAGGTACAATTTTAGTACTTGGTAAAAACGAATCCCATTGCGAAAAGTCACTTATGAGATAGGCTGTGATTAGTACTATGGAGAATACGGTATATGCTTTTTGTCGGGTTGAATAACTGCACAGGTATATATAGGGTGGGCCATCTGTTGATTTGTTTCTTAATTGCATTTTATTCGTATATTTTTCAACAAAATTGGGCAAATGTACTTATGTACCAATTGCAAGTTTGAAACTACTCATTTATGTATGAAAAATAATATCGCCGAAATGGCAGACGCGGCTGGCCCTATAGGCCCGTATGCGAATATTGTAATTTTCGATGGCTTTTTTTTTTGACGAAAACTCATCTGGCTGTTCTTCCATCCCTTGCCCGAGTAAGCGAATCTGATAATGGTCCATGGATCTAGTCAGCGCGAAAATTCAGATCCACATGCAAAATTCGACGCAAAGTGGCCCTAGCAAGGTGTAATTTTTGCGAACGATGGTGCGTCGATGTTGCCGGCGACTCGTCGACATTGGCCTCAACCAGAACGACAATTTGTTTTAGTACGCCTGTACCACTTTTACGGGTTGGTCGGTTTTTAAGCGATCCATCTCTAAAATTGAGTAGTTTTGAATTTGATATATGTCGAAGAGCATCCACTTTGGGCGGGTATGTTGCGAATTATGAGTGTTTAACAACAAACCAACAGATGGCCCTCCCTATATATTAAATTATATGAAAGCGGCTCTGTGCCATTTTCAAAGGATTTGCCTACCTCAACAGAATATTTTCGCCTAACAATACTCTAAGTACTATGTTGCACAAAATCCATAATGATACTTTAACGTGCCGGATAGTCCCTTCCTGGTCCCTTCCTGGTCTGGCGCAGACCCAAATCCGACTAAGAGTGTCTTATATATTGTATACAAATACAATGTAGTATGACCTTGAGGTGATTGGAGCTGAAACTAAATTGGTCGCCCAAAAATTTTGGTTGTCATAATGACCCGTATACTAGAACTAGTCTTTATTCTGAATTGAAACACATTATTTAACTTACAATAATATTTACATAAATTATAATGTCAAAATTTTAACCTTTTTAAAAGAAACATATTTATTTGAAGCAATATACTATGGATACATTAGTTACAAAATTTATATCTTTAAAGGGTACAAAGCTTAGTTACTGTAATGTATTTACACCAATCAGTTTGGAACGGAAGTGTCTCTTTTTATTCTCGTGGTTCTTGTTCTTTTTGTTTTACAACACCCCTTACATGGTTCTTATGATCTATGTTTTACAGCACTAAGTAATCGATGCTTAATCGATTATATTACATTAATATTCAATACTCATCATGTTCCCCCTAAGTTGGAGCAACTACTGATATTTACATTTTATCTTTTTACAAATTTAGATAACAATTTACGTTCTTATTAACAATTTAACTTAATTTAACAATTCTTTTTATATGTAAATATATATATATAAATTCATGATTTTACCTTTCAAGTACATTTTCTCTTTTTACAAATTTAATTTTTTAATACTTTGCCATCTTTTCTTGGCCTTAAACTCATTTTTGGAGGGTCAGACATGCATCAGGCGAAGCCTCTACATTGTTGTCAGTATGTGTCGGTGATTCGCTGATGTTTGTCTCTCCCTCATCCTTGTCAACATCAACATCATTGAAACAGTTTCCCGCGCGTATCTGATCCGTGTGTCTTTATATAGTGCGATTGCTGTGTGAGAAATTGCATAAATACGCTCGCATACCCAACTTCTTCTGTATTGTTGCTGGTGACCAACTGGGTTTATTGGGATCGCTGTAATTTCTGATAAAAACTTCCTGACCACGATTAAATTCTATCTTCCTACCCCCTCTGTAGTTGAGGATACTCTTATTCTGATTCTGTGTTATCACCTCTCTCAACGAAGGCGGTTTTAAATGATCTAGTCTGGTTCTAATGCTCCTTTTCAAAAATAATTTGGCCGGTGTTTCACCAGTTGTGCAATGCTTTGTGTTTCTGTAATCTGCTAAAAATCTGTTGACAATGGTTTCTAGTTCTTCATTTGGAGATTTCGCTGTTGACGCATACACTGATTTTTTTAACATTTTAACAAATATTTCGGCTTGGCCGTTAGTGGATGGGTGTCCTGGAGCCGTTAATATGTGGTTAATAGCATTCATTTTTATAAAAAGATTAAATTCTTCAGACGTAAATTGTCGCCCGTTGTCACTAACTAACGTTTCTACTAAGCCATATCTGCAAAACAATTCTCTTAGCTTTGACACTGTGAAATGTGACGTGATGTTTTTTGTGACAAAAACTTCTGGCCATTTGGATAGAGAGTCTACAACAACGAACAAATACTGGTTTTTAACGGGTCCAGCAAAGTCGATGTGTATCCTTTTCCAAACGCCAGTCTCTGGTTCCCATGGGATGAGAACGTTCTTTTCAGGATTGTCTTGTAACTCCTGACATGGCATACAACTTTTTATTAACCTTTCTATATCATTGTCCAAACCTGGCCACCATACATACGATCTAGCAAGGGCTTTTGTTTTAACTATCCCTAAATGTGACGTGTGCAAACAGGTGAGTACTTCTTGCCGTAATTTTTTTGGGATAATGGTTCGATAACCCCACATTATACATCCGTACTCAACAGATAGCTCGTTTTCTTTTATTTTGTAGGGTTTATTTTCTTCTCCTTGCATTTGGCCTATCGTGCCCTTTTCTATGGCTTCTGCTACCTTAGGTAGGACTGAATCACGCCTCGTTTGAACAGCAATTGTCTTGAAATCAAGACCAATGTGATTGTTTTTATTGACAAAATTCACGTATGAATATTCTGTAGAGGGCGTATCAATTTGAATTGTTTGCGACATGCGTGACAAATAGTCTGCTTCATTAAGTGATCCTTTGATGTATTCTATCTAGTAATTAAAACCAGATAGGGTTAGCGCCCATCTTTGTAATCTTGCTGAGGCCATTACAGGTAAACCTTTATTTTCGCCAAATAGGCAAAGAAGTGGTTTATGATCTGTTCTGAGCGTGAATTGTTGGCCCAGTAAATACTGTTTCAGCTTTGTGACAGAATAAACAATTGCTAAGGCTTCCTTTTCGATCGTGCTATACCTTTTCTCAGCAGCTTGCAAAACTCTGGAAACAAAGGCTATAGGTCTCAGCACATTGTCATCGCATCTGTGTGACAGAATTCCCGCCACAGCATTGTTGCATGCGTCAATTGTTAATATGATTTCCAGTTTTGGATTAAAATGTATTAACAAATTGTCTGACAAAATATCCTTCTTAATGACTTCATAAGCCTGTTCACACTCTTTATTCCAGGTAAATTTAGTATCCTTCTTTAACAGCTGATAGAGCGGGTGCATTTTCTCCGCAAACCTATCAATAAACTTTGAATAATAGTTCACAATGCCTGTGAAGGCTCTGACTTCGGATACATTGGTAGGTATCGGTGCATTAATAATGCACGAAGTTCTTTCACTATTTTTCTTGATTCCATATTCATCAATTGTGAAACCTAAATAAGACACCTGTTTTTGAAAAAACTGACATTTTTCCTCATTTAATCTTAAACCAGCCGATTCTATTTTGCTAAGCATAGACCTCAAAGTTTCTAAATGGGACTTCATGTCTGTACCTGTAATTGTAATGTCATCTTGGTAAACGACAGCATTAGGAATACCTCGTAGAAGATTTTCTATAGTTTTCTGAAAGATCGCGGCTGCTGTTTTTATGCCAAATGGTAACCGCTTTACTTTAAAAACTCCTATGTGAGTGCTCCAAGTACATAACAACTGCGACTCGCTGTCTAAGAACAGTTGGTTGTATGCTTGAGACGGATCTAATTTGGTGAATACTTTCCCTCCTTCGAGTGACGTAAATATTTCATCAATTCTTGGCAAGGGATATTTGAAATCTAAAAGGTATTTGTTTATTGTTACCTTATAGTCTGCACACAGTCCCAAATCACCATTTGGTTTTAAGATTGGCACAAGCGGTGTGCCCCATTCCGCACCATCGACCATTTCGAGCATGTCTGACTTGACAAGTTCCCTGATCTTCTCCTCTACTTTAGCTTTCCAAGCCACAGGCAATGGTCTTGGCTTGTGAAAAATCGGCTTAGCCTCATCAGAAATTTTTAGTGATATTTTACCACCTGTAAAGGAACCTAACTCTTTTTTAAAAACCGAAGCAAACTCATTTTTTATTTCATTTACTGTCATAGACTGATTGTTTATTGCTTTGACATTATTTATCTGCTGTAAACCGAAACCAAAACTCTTTAAGAATGTTCTACCAAACAAGGGCGGATTGTCAGTATTGGTCACCACCACAACTAAAGATTTGGTTATACTACGATACGTTATTTGTGCAATAAACTCACCCAGCACTTTTATACAATCCTTGTTGTATGTCACATATGGAACTTCACATGGCCTTAGTCGTACATTTTTCATATTGTTGTAAATGTTGGCAGGGATGAGGTTGCATGATGCACCCGTGTCGCATAACGCTGCAATGTTGACTCCATTAACTTTTACTGACAATGTAAAGTCCTCGTCTGATGCATGACCTACATTAAAAATGTGTTTATTAAAATTTGTTTCAAGGGTAGATACATGGTTAATAATTTTTGATTTTTGAATTTTACTCCTACAAACCGTGGCAAGATGTCCAACTCTATTACAGTTATGACACTTGCTGTTTTTAAATCTGCATACACTTGAGGCATGATTGCGCCAGCCACAATGTATGCAAGGTTTCGCCTTCGGTGCTGATTCGGTGATGCTGCTTTTAGGTGCTCTGTGGTGCCTTCCGCCTTTTACCAGGTTGATTGTGTCTGCTCCTTCCATAGCTCCAGAGATCCCTTTTGTTTTCATTTTCGTTTCCATTATGAGTGCCTTTTTCAAAGCTTTTTGAATGGTGATGGATTCATCTTCTTCGCAAAACTTTTCAAACATTATCGATGGCATGCCCATTATAAATTTATCCAATACAAATGCCTCTAAGTGTATGCCAAATTTGCAGCTCAGAGCCAATTGTTTTACTCTGGCATGCCACGCTGATATTGTCTCATCACCAGCTTTGATGGCCAAATGGAACTTTTTCCTTTCATGAAACACTATCACTGGCGGTGTATAGTGGGTGTTTAGCATCTCGCATAACTCGTCGAACGTCTTGGATGACGGCAAATCAGGACTGCATAGGCTATGCAGCACCATATACGCCTCATGTCCCACTGACTTGAGTAAAACGGCCTTGCACATGTTTGTATCAGTGCAGCCCATTTCACATAAATATATGTCCAAGCGTTCCCTCCATAGCAGCCAAGTTGTTTCGCCAGGAATAAATTCTGGCACACTTGTCCGCATATAAAGATTGCAGCTTCCATTTTCAGATTTAATCTGATTGTCTGTCGGCATCTTTGTGAATTTTTGTAATATTATTGTTTTTAGTTTTTAGAGCACTTTTTTTGGCACTGTATTTACAGTTTATTTATAGTAATTACTATTCCACACTTTATATAAAGTTGTTTTATTTTTTTGTGTTTGTCCTCGTCGCCAATTGTAATGTATTTACACCAATCAGTTTGGAACGGAAGTGTCTCTTTTTATTCTCGTGGTTCTTGTTCTTTTTGTTTTACAACACCCCTTACATGGTTCTTATGATCTATGTTTTACAGCACTAAGTAATCGATGCTTAATCGATTATATTACATTAATATTCAATACTCATCAGTTACCATGGATTATAAAAAATAATTTACAAAAAATAGAACGATAAAAAACTAATTATGAAGCAGCTGACGGAATACAAGAGTACCTACCTACATTCACCTGTTTGAGAGCTGGGGTAGCAGGTGGAATGTTACCTTATATCCGGCAAAATGTCAGTCGGTTTTATAGGCTCTAAAAAGGAAGTTGTCCCTCCTCGCGGTATGGCTAGATAGCCAGCCACTTACCATACAAAGTGAAGTGAAGTATCTTGGGGTTATACTTTAGATCAAAACGTATTGGATGTTAAACAAAAAAAGTCCGCTCCCTCTACGGTTTAAAAGAGCGCTTTACAATGCAATAATGGCACCTACTTGAAAAAAATATTTCATTTGTTAAACATTAAAGGTGTCCCAGTCTCAAGCTTATACTACTATACTAGCTCGTTTAATCTACATTATATAAATCTGCCTCATATAAGATATTATTAAAGATACAATAATGCTCGACCGACTGACTGCCTAGTGATGTCCAGTAGGTCCCCTAAATTCGTTGTTTGTGTATTCAATTAAATATTGTTTGCCTTTATTTATTTATGTAGATATTCGGAATGCCTTTGAGTGCGATTTGTGACAATCTAAGAGCCTTAGATTGCTTTGAAGTCTCCTTAACAAAGGCACACAAGTGTCTTATGTTTGCTATATGCATATGATTATAAATATATACACATATTTAGTAACTATAGGTGTTTATAATTACTGTTTGTTACTTGGGAAACTGGTTGCTCTGGAAGCAATTTCTATAATTAAGTCAAATTTTGGCTTAGGGGTCCGAATCAATATTTTGGAGTTTATAAAACAAAGCAATTCAATTGTATCTCCCTTAAAGAGTCACTTTGGCGACAAAGCCAAGCCAAACTATAAAATATATAATGTATATTGTTTACACATGTATGTAAATACATATACAAATACATGTTTTATTCAAATATTCTAATGGATACTTAACTGCTGCTTAGTCGAAATGTCTGAAGTAATGCAAAAGTGCTCATTTTGGTGTGCACCTAGACAAAAGCTTGCTGCTGTGTAATTGAAGCATGAAGGATTTCTAGAGGATTACTTGTGTGCTAAGTCGCTATACATATTTCGCATGGGCTCTATTAAAATGCTGTGTATGCTAGAAATTTGGCTTTAAGTTGACACATGTATCTTTGAAATAAGTAGGCTATAATTTGGGCCAACTATAATATACACACTTTAAGGGAAAGTTGATGGCAGATGGTTCTCTATTCCAGTCTTCTTATTGGAGCAGCTTCCACTAGTCTGCTCGTCGGCGTGCTATTTTTGTGTGTCAACCGCAAAAATGCTATAGGGGTGTAGTGCGAAAGTAACTCTCTGGGTAGGTAAGCTTAGGATATTCTGGTTGGGACTGATGATCTGCAGAAAGAATAGCCTATTCTCCAGGCACGAGCGCAGAAGACTGTAAATGTTGTCGGGCAGGTCACATTTTTTTTTTATTAAAACTTCCACATTTCCCCAAAGTCTGTACTGAACCTCTGGTTTGACCAGAACAACGGCTGGGATAACTCAGCGTTGTCCAGGATAAATGTCACAGCGAATTTAATTTAATAAATTCGCGCTGGGGCTTACACGGATGTGACTCACCGGTTTTCGCCATGCTATGATTAAGGTGTACAGAATCCGTCGGCCAGAATCCGGCGCTGCCTTGCTAACCGCTAACGTTTTGCCAACCTGTTGTCAGCCTCCCCGCTACTGTCTTTGGGTCGACCATAGCACATCAATGCAGAATCCTGTTGATGGTCAATTGCCTGCCTTGTCGGTACTACTCACAGCTAGCCCGAGCGCTTCAACGTCGGAAGAACGGTGCGAACCTATTGGTCCAGGCGTACCCTTTGTCGCCTAATGAATGCCCTGCAAAGGTCTCACACCTCGCCAAGACTGACTGACTGACTCAGATAGACTGAACTGAACTCAACTGCACTAAACTCAACTCCGCAGTATATAGGCCTCGATAACCTTCAATAGAAAGAAAGAGTTCACCGTACCTAACACTATCCCTATCACCAACTCTACACCTACACCTATGCACTAACACAATCAACAATTAGCGGGCCAAGCTTAAAGCTATATTATACTTTAACTAGTATTGGTGAGAGTAAAACGACGCGCTTTCTCCGCTACTCTCACCAAACAAACACCCTATAGAGAAATAAGGAAGGCCCTTGAGCGGTGGCAAAGTGCCCCCGGGAAATTAGAACCGAAGGTCGGATGCGTAGGAATTTTGTTGCAGGCCTACCATGGTATAAAATTAGTCCATCAAATACATTCGGATCGCATTTACATTTTACAGGCGCTATATGCAGGTAAAAAGGAAACTTTTTAGAGGCTGCCGTTATTAAAATCGTGAGATGTTGCAAAAATGGCCACCCTAATGTACATACATTGTAAACGTCAAACTGCCTTCAACTATTATTAAAGAGTATTAATGCAGATCGGTTCATATTGGTATTTTTTAAAAATATTGCAAACTAATTTTCGGTGTATTTTTTTTTAACATTTTTTTTTAATTATGTAGCAAATACATTTGATTTATATTTACACGCTATGAGGAAGAGACTAAAAGATTTTTTTTTTTAGTTGGTGGTTGACGTACATATTATGGAAGATATCTAAAAAAGACTTGAATCGATCTGCATCATAACTTTTTCAAAATATTTGGGCACAGTTTTTTGTTCCTTATCCAGCTGAACCTTTCGCTCATTTTTATCGATTATGATGCCAGACTATTTCAAAGTGCAATCAAAATTTTTTATCGAATTGTGCAAAAATATTTAAACACAATAATACTTACTTTGACATGTACAATGGCACAAATGCATAATTAAAATGGTCGCTCTGTATCTGTGTGTATGTGTGTGTGAATGTGCGAGTATATGTGTATGCGTGTTTATCACACCTGAAATCATTGAGCGTTAGATAAGTAAATAAGTGTGGATGTGTGGCCCAGACTCATTATGTTGTTGGCCACAGCACATGGCTAACGAATACTTAAACAGCAACGCCAACAACAATAACTAAAATAATCAAATATTACCACGCACACACACGCGCATATTCACAGATGGTGTATCTGTTGAATTGTTTATTATTCACAAATACACACACACACACAGAGCGTAGGTTGGCAACTTGAACCATATTGCAAATGAAGTCGAAACTATTAAAAGCCATCAACGAACCACAAAATACACAGACAACAGTGCTTAATGGGCCTAGTACCTGGTCCAAAACCAACCCCCAACATGAAAATATCCAACTGCCTCCACGCCCTACTTACACCCGCAACCGTCAAAATTCAGCCCTGGTAAAAACCACATCGCTGTATTCAAAAGCGCGCAAACGTATACAGCTAACGGTTTGCAGTTAAAACATATATACAAGTACATACATATAGATATACTAGGCACCAGTGTGTGTGTGTGTGTGTCTGTGTGTCAACCTATATACAAAACATACAATTGAAAAATTCATAACACAGAGGCGTGAAAAAGTACAATTTAAGCCAAAAACCCAAACCCAAACCGAACCAGAACCAGAAACCGAAACCAAAACCAAAACCATGCCCAAACGGAACGTGGCGGCATGTAACAATAAAAATGCAAAAAATAACAGCACTGGCAGCAGCTACAACACGAATAAAGTTCTACATAACTAAAACTGGAATCAGTCGGGGAACAGTGCGACAGCGGGATACCCTGCATCCGCTATTCTGATAAAAAGGTTTCTTACTGTGCCGAATTTTGTGCCTAGTTGCGTGGGTATTGCGATTGAGACAAATACTTTTAAAGACCCATAAGTTAGCCAACAATTGCGTACAAACCCGTACTATCCAGAAAACCCAATTTGGTACATAATGTCATATGAGCCAAAACAAACATCAAAGTCACACCCACTTTTTATCGATGCGAACCCCCAACTCCCTGTGGACACAAGTTGAAGTCCATAGATTATGTTAAATACATACAAGCCGAATCCAAGAAGAAATTTGAAGATCATCCAATAAATTTTTGTTTTGTTCAGGTGGCAGGATAGCGCCTTTATTTTGTATCCACAGTAGTACAGAGTGCAGGAGGTCTTAAATCAGAACATCTTCACCTGTACCTATCATTTTAATTTTCATCAGCACGATGCATAGCAGTGCATTTTTCGGTAAAAATGTATCATCTCTAGAATCACTCTAGAAGGACTAACGCAAGGACATTACCCAATCGTTGATGATCACTTTGGATCTGAACAACTAATGGTCTGCCACGCCTACTTCTACCAGTTACATCCGTCGCGCGAATCTACAATACGCTTATCTCTTTGGTTAGAGGGTACAGCAACAATCATCGTACTACTGGTAACAACATGGCAAGCAGGTGGCATCAAACACGTTTGTTAAAGAGGCGCAACGTTCTAAAGGCCTTTTTGGAATTCCATAGCCGCCTGAAAAACATTTGAATAGAAACGCTGAACAGGACTTAAAAAAAGGGCTTAGTGCCCAGAGCCTGTGCCTTTTGATAATTTAAATTGTTGCAAAATATGTAAAAATATATATATATTCAGGACATTTTTGTGCAAAACACAATGGGAACTCCAAAAATCAAATGTACACAAATGGAGGCCCGTAACAATAAAAGCAAGAAATTTGTAAAATATTTCAGTTACATTACAGTTTGATTGAATTGAACTTAAACATTAAAGATTCATTTGAATATATCATGGTATGGTAAAGTAAGGTTAGGTATTAAACGTTGACGTCATACAAATGAAATAAGCTTTATACATTAGGTAAACCAATAAAGTATCTTGGCATCTTTTTGTTCATAGACGAGAAGTCTTGTTTCGAAATGCAACATGAGGGAACCTAAAATAGTCCTTTATTGGATGCATTCCTTTGCAAAATTTCAAGAATTTCAAACTTGAATAGTCCAATCATTTCAGCATTATATGTCCCTTCATTCATTCATAGCATGGAGATCATTTTAAAGTTTATTTAAATCTTTTGCTTTCCTGACAGAAGCATGTGCAACTTGCTTGCACATTATAATTAAAAATATAAAAAATATTTCCCAAATTAGTTGTTTACAATATCTTAAATTTGGATGTGTTATACATTTTTGACTTGCACAAACTGCATTTACCATTTACGCCTTACGTCACAGAGTATAAAAATTTAAAAATATTTTTTTTTAATTTAAAACAAAAATTTAGTACGCTTTGTGTATCTCTATCCTAATTTTACTTAATTTTTTATTTTAACAAATTAAATCTAGTATTTAATACTGAACTCAAAATTAATTTAACAAGCACTAGCAACCAGGGCCTTCGCTTCTAAGCCGATTATAAGTTTTACTTAATTGTATATACATCCAATTCTGTTTTTACACGGTTTTTTTTGGAACGTATCTACCGTGTAAAAACAGAATAAGATGTATCTTGTTTCTCATATTCATCATATACTTTAGTTTATATTCTTCTCTTAGTGCTTTCACTGCGAATAAGAGGAAGCAGAAAGTGACCCTACGGTAATCGCCTCATAGATTATTATGAATTTGCATCTTTCGTTTAGATTAGATGCTGTTCCTCCTTCAAGGCACTAATGTCGATCGAAATGTTGAGTTTAATAAATTCTGTAGCTTTCTGAAAGATGTCAATGTTGGAATAATAGCCGTTTATGAAATCTGACCCAAAATGGCTTTGGGCCCGAACTGTGTACACAGACTAGTTTTTATTCGTGAAGCCAGCCTTTTAGCCCTTTAGTCTCTTTGGTTGCTTGATTTCGAAACTTTCTGGAATTAGTCCCAAACCTATTGGCACATTTCGAGTCAAAGATGTTTAAAATCGGGTAAGAGCTGTAGATGCCATGTACGGAATCCAATTCCAATCTTCACTTAATCACACCTTTGTAGGAAAAAAAAATTGTTCACTCAAAGTTTTTCATTTGCGTTCGTTCAGTTACGTCTTCACGAATTTGTATGCAGCTGTAGTCGTGATTTTTTGTTCATGGTGCCATAACTTAACTTCTATAATTTTTACTTAATCTGTATATAATTATACATATATCACTGTATCGATAATTCGATCTAATTATCTTTCATGTCGATACAAAATTTTGGTCACTAGATATTGACGAATAACTGAAATAAGTGCCCAAAAACATGTTTTTCGAAAATATCTCGAAAACGGTGCTTAAGAAAAAAAAAAAGTGCCATTTTCGTGTTTCTCGACCAAAAATTACCCTAAAAAACACTTTTTTACGAAGGTTCACTCTTTTAGATTTAAGGCTAGATTATGTTAGTGGTTGTGAAGTCTATCAATGTATGTACAATATAATACTTTTTACTACATTTTTTTATTTGTTCTTTTACAAGAGGAATTTTTCAATCTTTGTGAATGTTTGCAGTAGAGACAAAAAAAGGAGCGCTAACTATGGATCGTAATGTTTTGGATTGACAACGTTAAAGAATTTCAATATTTGAATTACTAGCAGTTCCCCACAGTTGTATATCATATGTCACGGCCAGTGATGTGCCGCGTAGACTACACAGTGTAGACTACACAATGCTTCATGTCGACACGTCGACAATGTCGACAATTTACTTTAAGAATTAAAGTCATATAAATGAAACTTAAAATTTTATTAAATGAAAAAAAAAACATGAGCTGCGTACCATAGTCTTGTTTTGTACACTTTTTTGTCTAAATTATAATTTTATACTATTTATTCTATTTCAAATTCATCCTTAATTCTTAATCAATAGTAGAAGATGAAGCTGGTATTTTTAGAAGCTTTATAGCGAGTTTTGCTAGTTTTGGGTATTTTATTTCTGACAAGCTCCAGAAAACAAACGGATTCTTTATTTCTTTCTCAAAAAGCCTTTTAAAAAAATCAGATTTGTTTTTGAAACTATCCAGCTCCTCAAGGCCAGTTCCATCCAGATTGTTGAACAAAAAATCCAAAACAATGTCGTTATGCTCACTGGATAGTTTCATATTATTAAGCATAATAAGCATAAGCATGGTAAGCATATTTGTTTAAAGCCAGCGCTTTGAGATGCATAGAAAATTTATCAGGCAACTGAAGATCCACAAGAGCCACAAGTCGACTGCTTCTGCTACTGAACATTTTGTGGACTGACATTTGTTAATTAGATTACAAATTGGGTCCAATAAAAGTATGCTGCTCTTAACGTCATCTATAAATTTGGTATCAAAAGGCAATGCAACGATATTTGATTTCACTTTTGAATCGGCTGCTATTTGCTTCATAAGCTGCTCACTCTCTATTAAACAATTGTACGCGTTGAGATGTGAACACCATCGAGTTTCACATGCTAATTTCCACCTTTCTCAATAATTTTTTTTTCCAAATCCGGTTGTTTGAATTCCTTTAGAACAGATGTGACTTTCAGATTCAATTCTCTATTTAAAATGTCTTTGGCGAGGAGGTTTCCAGTATGACTATTACAATTACTTTTCCAAACAAAATGTTTCGTTATATTTCCTGTTTTTTCATCGCGCTTGCATATCTGAAACTGCTGCCCATGTCGGGTAGAATACATTTTTTTCTGCCAAATCAACAGACTCCGATACGATCTCAGCCAGTTTTTCTGCGGTCTCAATTTCTCCCGTTAGATCCCATGCTTCTAAAAATGCTTCTTCTCCATTCGCGTTCTGTAACATTGAAACGACTGTTTTGGTGTTGCTTGCTGAATTTTTCCATCCGTCAATCAACAAAACTGAATCGGAACAATTTTGTTGATAACAATTTTCTACCAGGAATATTGTTTCCATAAGCAGGTCTCAATTTTTTCACGAAATTTTTAAAATTGACAGAATCTACTACGCTCAGGGGAATATTACACCCAAAGCAAAACTGTGCCAAGGACTCGTTAATTTCATCTTCTTCTTTTTGTGTCAGTCGATCTATAAAGTGAGAAATGGAAGGGCTGCTTCTTTTAGCATTTAATCGTTTCCTGTTACTTCAACCTATTGTTGGTAATTGTTCACTGCTCGAAAATAAAGAAGTTAATGAGCTTGTTCCCGTGGACTCCAAAGATTCTGCCCTTATTAATTCAACGTTATTATTGATAGGTTGACTTTTTTGTTGAGTATCAATCGGGTTATTTTCCATCTATGTATAAGACACCAGTCATTACATAGAGTTACAATTCATTAAAAACACTTAAAACTTACGCTGATATCAAGTTGTTCAGCATCTAATGCAAAAGATCACTTTCTTCATCCACGAAATATGTGATACTTCTGTCACTGTGATTACGTGCACCAAGATTTGATGAGCTGGCATTATCATTGTTTACAATCTTGCACACATTTCTTCAAAAATAGTAAAGAAACAATATTATGAAAGTTCACACATACACGCACAAAATATTTACCTATGTGCTCTAAGTCGGGCTTCGGCTGTGTTTAGTAAATTGTTGTTGCAATTTTTGCAAAAGGCGGCATGTTTGTTATTTACTTTGACTAACACATAGCCGAGTTCAACACTGGTTCCCGCAACCGTAAAAACATAATAACATAATAAACATAAACTGGACAAGGAAGCTCGAAAGTGTCTACTTTCGAAATTTTCTACAGCGGCCATATAGACCAGCGCAAATTTGGATGTGGATTTGCCGTGAGCCAGAGGCTAAAAAATCTCGTCTCCAAAGAACTCTACAGTCCTCAGCGACATGAGCTGTTATGGAGCGCTACAAGGTAAAGAGAAGAAAAGAGAAACGCCTCTTCAGATGCAAAGAAAAGGAGCAAGAAAGGCGTGAACGGGAAGAGATAGAAACGTGCAGCAACAGAAACGATGCCAAAAAGTTCTACGACAAGGTGAAACGTCGAACTGAAGGTTTTAAACCGGGGCCATCTTTTTGTAAAGATGAAAACGGAAATCTAGTCACAAACGCAGAGGAATCGCTAACACGATGGAGAGGCTATTTCTGTAAGCTTCTAGCAGGTGAAGATGAACAAAATTCCACCGATACAGAAAGTATCCTACCACTCCCATTCTTAAATGATGGTGTCAACATACCAGCCGAGTTGTTCAAGACTGGTGGCGAAGAGTGGATCAGGAGCATGCATCAGCTCTTGAGCAAGATATGGTCGGAAGAAAGCATGCCTATCGATTGGAGTCTTAGCGTACTCTGCCCTGTCCACAAAAAAGATGATGCCGCAATCTGCACCAACTACTGCGGAATCAGCCTTTTGTCCGTTGCATACAAGGTCCTGGCAAATGTAATGTGCGAGAAACTGAAGCCCTATATGAAAGAACTGATTGGTCCTTATTATTGTGGTTTCAGGCCTGGAAAGTCTACGATAGACCAGATATTTACTTTGCGGCAAATTCTGGAGAAGACTCGTGAAAAGCAAATCGACACACACCACATATTCGTCGACTTCAAAGCTGCTTTTGACACGCCTGATAGAGAGAAGTTTTTCGTAGCCATGTCTGAGTTTGGTATCCCTGCAAAGCTAGTTCGGGTTTGCATGATGACGTTGAGTAACTCCTGCAGTTCCGTCTTGATAGGAAAAGACCTCTCCGAACCATTTGATACCAAACGAGGTTTCAGCCAGGGTGATACACTATCATACGACTTTTTCAATTTGCTACTGGAAGCTATCCTGCGACGGGCCGATGTCAACAGGTCAGGCACTATTTTTTATAAGAGTGTCATGCTGCTGGCGTATTCCGACGACATTGACATTATTGGCACTAACATACATGCAGTAAGCGGAGCTTTCTCTAAAATTGAAAAAGAGTCGAAAAACATGGGTCTGGCTGTAAATCCGGACAAGACGAAATACCTGAAATACAAGTAAGGAAACGACACCACGGGGAATAGATAGCTACAACTTCAAAGTTGTAAAGGATTGGGAACCAGTATAAGCGACACACAAATTGACGTCAGCATGGAAATACGTCGACGGATTAATCTTGCTAACCGGTGTTACTTTGGGCTAATTAAGGAACTCAGGAGTAAAGCCCTCTCTCGACACACGAAAATAACCCTTTACAAATCCCTCATCATACCCGTGCTTCTTTACGGCGCTGAAGCATGGACATTGATATCATCCGATAAGGCGATTTTAGGGGCATTCGAGAGAAAAATCCTCCGACGTATCTTTGGACCTATAAATGTGGATGGTGATTTTCGTATTCGAATGATAATGCTCGAGCCAAAAATGTATTCGAGCGGAAATCACTGGAAGGTCGACGACGGCAGGGACGCCCGCCTCTGCGATGGGAAGATTAGGCAACGGAGGATCTTCGTAGCCTTGGCATTGCCAATTGGCGCCAGCAAGCACAGGACAGAAACCGCTGGCGTAGGGTAATTTCCGCGGCCAAGACCGATAACCGGTTGTAATGGCCAAAATAGTAGTAGTAGTAGGACCATGCTTTTCTTTATTATTTGCACTCATCCATATCTTTAGTTTATTTTTTTTCCATCATGTGGAATGTTGAATGAGTTAAAAAAGTTTACATTTTTTAACCTTATACGGGATAACCCGATATAGGCCGTCATAGACAGACGGACAGACGGACATGGGTATATCGACTTCTTTAGTCACCCTGATCATACTTTAGATTACTTTAAGGGGTCTCCGACGACTCATTCTGTATGTTATATACATTTTCGGCTTGCACAAACTTAATATACCCTTTGTACCATACGGTACAGAGTATAAAAACTACAAAAGTCGAATATTTCAGGGTCATGGTAAAATCTATCTTTTTAAGTGATATGCATACAAAGTAAGATCAATTGTCATCAGTAGGAAGTCACTTTAAAATCTCATAATTTTATTTGATATATCAACAAAGATTTAATTCTATAGCTTATGGTATAAATGCTCATATATCAAACTCTGTAGTATTCGATACTTGACTAATGCAATGCTATTAGCGCTTATAATTCACAACTGGTTGAAGCGTGTTACAACCTAAATTAGTTATTTTTTACAAAGTGCAATAATATATTTTTTTTTTAAATTTTCACATATTATTTTTTATAAAGCTTTTTTAAGTTTATTTAGTTATATATTCCATGTTGCAACATTGGATTACTTTCGAATCCGTGTAAAATGTATAGTATATAATATAATTTCTCTGACTGACTATTTTGTCAGTCGCCCCTGGGCGGAGCATGGGGATCTCTATTAATAACTGTTCGAAGAGAACAGGGACCTACAGTTTATAGCCGAATCCGAACGGCGGTGTCTTGAATTAATAGAGATTTTCTTGGGCAAATAGGGTCTTTGAGCTAGCGATGCCAGTGCTAGGCAAATGTACCAGTGCTACTGCGGGGAATCGAACCACCGACCATCGGATTGCAAAGCGAGTATGCTACCACTACGTTACCGATGGCCATACTATACTATATAGTATATTACAAAATTGGCACAAAGTTGCACCAAATATTCGCCCAATGTGGCAAACGCATATGTATACGTATACGTAATTTAATTCCAATGTCCATCATTTGTATATTCATTAGTAACATTTCTGTGGCACCCCCGTATATGTTAACACAGTACTACAATACACATTTATATTTGGGGTTTTCACGCTTGCTGTTGAGTTTAGCAGTTGAAAATTTGAGGACTTTTACTGCAACAAAATATACAGGGTTGAGTTGCAAGTTTCAACTCAACTTTTCCGCAACCCAAACCCCATTCTACTTTAAGGCTGTTAAGATTTGGAAAAAGTGTTGCACAGTACGGTGATTGAGGCATTTTCAGCACTGCAACATTTGTAATTTTTAAGCCATTTCATGATATGAAAAGCAATTAGTTGGCGCCGAATTTAAAATAATCAAAGTCTACGTACGCAAGTAAAACAAGGTTGTGCATTTTTTGTGCTAAATTAATTGAATTGATCATTAAAAGAGTACCTATGTATTGTGTATTTGTTGTACTAAACTATATTATTGCTTTTAAGTGGATGAATCAACACCAAAATGGAGTTACAAAAAAAAATAAAATGGAGTAGCGACAATGTGGAACAAATAATTAACTATTTGCCGGAGCTTAGAGATTTTGAGGTAATATTTGTACTTATTTGTATTAAAAAAAATTGTGGTAAAGTCGAGGCGGTGCCCGACAGTGGAATACCCTGTACCTTTTGTGTCAAAAAAATTTTTCCTGCATATTCCATCTAAGAACTTTCCAATTGGAATTTATTTTTTTTTTGGTGCAAAACGATATTTATACCTATTTATACCTATAAGTTCCGTAAATTTGTACCGATTTTAATGAAAATCGAAAGTTTCGTCAAAGAAGCTATTTTTATTATATTGGGTAAGTTTTAATTTGATATGTTAAGGGGTGTTGGAGAAAACACTGTAAATCGATTGCGGGGGGTGGGGGGACCGCATCGATAAAATTTGGATGTGGATTTGTTCATTAGAGCCACATGAATGAGCTTACCAAAAATTGTGATTCTAGGTCACTTGTTGCCATAATTGCGTAGAGTCAAATATTGACGCAGTTTATTGGCATGGGGAGATGAAATTTGCACATTTTTGACTATAACTTCTGTTGTATTTGTCCGATTTTGTTCATTTTTTACACATAGATGCATATGCATGTATCCACAACGCATCGCTCTGTTAAATTTCCAATGAAATTACGGTGTTTGGGGGGGGGGGGGGGGGGGGGGGGGAAGATATTGACATGATTCAACAAACTTCATCTGCTTAGGAAATATGCGCACCAGCAGCTAAAGGTCTCCGAGATCTAGGCGTTCATACGGTCGGACGGACGGACGGACATGGCTCAATGCAAAAGCTCATATAGATTCGTCATCAAAGTTCTGCTCAGCTGCTGGATCATACGCTTGTACCGACAGTCCCGAAATATATGTGCAGTTAGGATCATAGATAAAAGCTTAAATCAGATGTAATATAAAGCTCTCTGTCAGGACACGTGAGATTATTAATTTAAGATCTGCTGTCTAATGCACAAGTCATACTTATAGTGAAGCAAATATAACATAACCTTTTGAAATTATATTAACTTAAATATATTAACTATTCAATTTATCAATTTATTCAATCCTATATTTCAGCCGGCAACCCATGCGGTTGGGCCGCTTTTGCAATTGTCGGATGACCCTTTAATAAATTTACCATACAAGGAAAATCCATAAATCTAGGCGTAGGCGCTTCGACACAGCCTGCCAAATTAGCCTATGGAAAATGCCCAAGACCGTTTAAAAATACCAAGCTTAGACATATTCATATTGGCCATGCAAATATATTGAACCGACCATAGCAGTTTAAATTTTTATTCAGCCATGCGTGAATGATTTTTGGCATTTCTTCTTCTTACTTAAGCTCAAGCTTTACAATGAGCTTTATTACAAGAACAATATGATCGAATTGATCGAAAAAAGCTGATTTACATTGTTAACAATTATTATATTTTTGTTTATTTATAAAAGAACTCCAAACAACGCCAACGCCACCAGCAGACCAACAGCACAACACCGAAATAAACAAACAAGTTACTCCAGAAATATCATACGCACAAGCGCTAAACAAAAAGATGGCGTACGTTAAAGTCGGGCGCGGACGACTTTGGGATACCCTGTACCACCACATTGCAATCAAGTCCGATATATTACTTACGAACACCAAAAACAATTTCTTTGCCAAATTCAGTTACAATATTTTTATAAACAAACGAAACACAACGAATTTTCTTCAAAAAACTTGTTTTTGACCGATCGGTCCTATGGGAGCAATATTATATAGTCAACCGATTTTGATCAAATTTGGTACTGTGCTTAGGCACTCTAAAAAACTTCCAATTGCCGAATTTGGTTACGATATGTTCATAAACAAACTAAACAAAAAGAATTTTGTTCAAAATACGTTTTTTCGACCGATCTGTCCTATGGGAGCTATATAATATAGTCAATCGATTTGGATCAAATTTGGTACAGTGCTGGGTATCCCTAAAAAACTGACAAACACCAAATTTGGTTACAATATCATCACAAACAAACGAAACACAACGAATTTTGTACAAAAAACGTTTTTTTTGACCGATTGGTCCTATGGGAGCTATATGATATAGTCAACCGATTTTAATAAAATTTGGTACAGTGTTTAAGAACTCTAAAAAACTTCGGAATGTCACATTTGGTTACAATATCTTAACAAATAAACGAAACACAACGAATTTTGTAAAAAAAACGTTTTTTTGACCGATTGGTCCTATGAGAGCTATACGATATAGTCAACCGATTTTGATAAAATTTGGTACAGTGTTGAAGATCCATAAAAAACTCCCGAATGCCAAATTTGGTTACGATATCTTCACAAACAAACGAAACACAATGAATTTTATAGAAAAAACGTTTTTTTGACCGATTGGTCATATGGGAGCTATATGATATAGTCAACCGATTTTGATAAAATTTGGTACAGTGCTTAGGAACTCTAAAAAACTATTGTGTGCCAAATTTGGTTACGATATCTTCATAAACAAACGAATTATCCATCTAAAACTTTTGGTTTTTTTCGAGGTCCTCTGAAACACCCCTATGGGAGCTATATAATGTAGTCCCGATATCAAAAAAATAAAATAAACTTGTCTCCTATGGATTAATAAGGGATCTTATCTGAAAGTTTG
Organism: Chymomyza fuscimana; assembly: GCA_949987675.1. Taxonomy (NCBI): domain Eukaryota; kingdom Metazoa; phylum Arthropoda; class Insecta; order Diptera; family Drosophilidae; genus Chymomyza; species Chymomyza fuscimana. The sequence goes on along the minus strand of OX465090.1, from coordinate 4,394,194 downwards.
GTTGCTCTAGATCTTACCATCTCTGAGATCTAGGCGTTCATACGGACAGACGGACAGACGGACATGGGTATATCGACTTCTCTAGTCACTCTGATCATACTTTAGGTAACTTTGGGGGGTCTCCGACTTCTCCTTCTGTACGTTACATACATTTTCGGCTTGCACAAACACAATATACCCTTTGTACCATACGGTACAGGGTATAAATATGTCTTTACCAGCGAGTCACGATCAGCCTCCTCTAACAACTAACACCAACCCAGCACAGCAACAAGATGACCTGCACGAACTAAAACAGATGATGAAACAACTAATTGCCCAAATGACAAATATGATGAACATCATTACCCTTCTTGTAACGAAACTTGACAAACAATAAACTAATAATTGCCATCTGGAATGCCAACGGACTGTTTCGTCACTTACTAGAACTACAATCGTTTTTTACTGAAAATGCAATCGACATCATGCTTATTTCCGAAACCCATGCCACTGACAAGACGTATATAAACATACCGAACTTCGATATTTATTATACAAATCACCCTGACAACAAAGCTCATGGCGGCACAGCAATCATAATAAAAAGAACTCTGAAGTGCGTAGAAATGGACGGTTATAAAACAGAACATATACAAGCGACTACAATCTGCATCAGAACTTCAACTGGTCCTATAAATATATCAGCTGTTTATTGTCCACCCAAGTTCAATAACACAAAAGACCAATACATCGCTTACCTAAAATCAATTGGAAATCGGTACTTAGCAGGAGGAGACTACAATGCTAAGAATATAATGTGGGGATCAAGGATTACCAACGCTAAAGGAAGACATTTATACGAAGCCATTAAGGCGAACAACAACTGCATACTAAGCACAGGAGAACCGACATATTGGCCAACAGACACTAAAAAACTTCCTGATTTAATTGACTTCTGTATTACCAAAAATGTGACATATGAAAACTTAGCAATAAAATCATGCCTTGACTTATCATCAGACCACTCACCAATTATAATGACACTTCAAGATAGACCCGTCGAAAAAGTCACCACATCGCTGTACAACCATAAGACGAACTGGAATATATTTCGTGACGTACTACTAGAAAATATGGAAACAAGAGTCCCTTTAAAATCCACCACGGATCTTGACTCTGCAATTGCATATTTAAATGACAACATAGTAAAAGCAGTAACACAATCGACACCAGCATTAGACACCTCAACAATAAACAAAATCCCTGCTTTTGTTAGAGACAAAATCAGACAAAAACGCAAACTTAGGAAAATATGGCTCTAAACTCTCTAAACATCCAGACGATAAAACTAAATTAAACAAAGCCACAAATGAACTTAAACAAATTCTCCAAGAAGACAAAGATAATAGACTGAAGAAGTTCCTAAGCAGCCTTGAGACAACTACAGCTACTAACTATTCCCTATGGAAAGCGACTAAAAAACTTACTAAAGCAATCATACACAACCCTCCAATAAAAACAAAATTCAACACATGGGCAAGGACCAACAAAGAGAAAGCTGAAACTCTGGCTGACCACTTTAAAACAATATTTAAAAATAGCATGGACAATCAAAACATTGAGCTCCCAGTTCCAACTGAAAATCCAGACTACGCAATACAAAACACATCAAAAGCAGAAATAAAGAACTATATGAAGAAGCTTAAAGACAAAAAGACACCGGGATACGACCAAATAAGCGGAAAAATACTAAAGGAACTACCTGACCCTATAATAAGTTATATACGAGACCTCTTCAATGCGATTATTAGACTACAATAATTTCCGAAGGCATGGAAAGTTGTACAAGTTAAAGCGATTCCTAAACCAAATAAAATCGCCACTATTGCAAGCTCGTACAGACCAATCAGCTTACTGCCTATCCTCTCCAAATTATTCGAAAAAATACTATTTGACAGAATCGACCCGATTATAAAACAAAAGGACGCTATCCCCTCTCACCAGTTCGGTTTCCGAAAACAACACTCAACTGTCCAGCAGATTCACAGAGTAGTCAACAAAATTACAGACGACTTTGACAATAAGAAATATTGCATTGCTGTACACTTGGACATTGCGAAAGCATTTGACAGAGTATGGCACAAAGGACTTCTACATAAGCTTAAAAACATCTTACCACTTAACATATTTAATATCCTTAAAAGCTACATAACTGACAGATACTTTTTAATAAAATACGACGATGAATGCTCTGAAATCATGACGACGACAGCAGGAGTACCTCAAGGCAGCGTACTAGGCCCCATATTATACCTGATATACACAGCAGATTTACCAACGCCAACTACCCCAGGGTCCATGATAGGTACATTTGCAGACGACACTGTGTTGATGTCAGCTAATAACAGCGAAAACGTAGCAACGAAAACACTGCAAGATACGCTAACAGCTACAACCCTCTGGTTCGAAAAATGGGGCATTGAGGTCAATAAAGACAAAACGCAACATGTTATATACACTAAGAGAAAATCTGCAAGACATCCAATCAAAATTAATGGAGAAGACATAAAACTACACTCGAGTGCAAAGTACTTAGGGATCACAATTGACTCAAAACTCACATGGAAGCAACACATATTGAACAAAAGAAATGAAATGAGAAACAAATTCCGACAACTCTACTGGCTACTAGGAAAACAATCTAACCTAAGCTTACATAACAAACAAACAATATATAAATCAATAATAAGACCGATATGGACATACGGACTAGAAATATGGGGGACTACCAGTAAATCGAACTTACAACTTATACAAAGAAGTCAATCTAAGATGCTAAGAACAATCACAAATGCAGACTGGTACATAAGAAATGATGATATCCACCACGATCTTGACGTAGAAACAGTTACGGAAACATTAATGAAAAACAGCTGTAAGCACACTTTGCGACTACTACAGCACGAAAACCTTAAAATGAGACAAATACCGGGAATGGAACTCCAACCAAGAAGACTAAAGCGCAAAACACCAACAGAACTAGCTCGCATCTTAATATAATAATAATCATAATCACACACAAATATACCTTTTATAATAATAAAAAGTAAATCGCACTAAAATTTAAATAATAATGTACTCTTGCGAAGGGAAGGGACATTACAATTCCGAGCCCATTACACCAATTACTTATTGTTAACCTAAACAGATTGTAATTTATAATGGAAATATAAAAAAAAAAAAAAAAACATTGTTAACAATTATTATATTCTACCCTTTGCCTCGAAAAAATGTTTCCTGCATATTCCTTCTAAGAACTTTCCAATTGGATTTTTTTTTTTTTTTTGTGAAATTCGTTATTTATACCTATAAGTTCCCTAAATTTTTACCGATTTTGATGAAACTCGAATGTTACGTCAAAGAAGTTATTTTTAGTATATGGGGTAAGTTTCAAATTGGTATGTTGAGGGGTGTGCGAGAAAACACGGTAAATCGATTGCGGGGGGTGGGGAAACCGCATCGATAAAATTTGGATGTGGATTTATTCGTTAGAGCCACATAAATCAGCTTACCAAAAATTGTAATTCTAGGTCACTTGTAACCATAATTACGTAGAGTCAAATATTGACGCAGTTTATTGGCAAGGGTGGTGAAATTTTTCGATTTTTGACTATAACTTTTTTGCTGTATTTGTCCGATTTTGTTCATTTCTTACACACAGATGCATGTAACCACAACGCATTGCTCTGTTAAATTTCAGATGAAAATATTAAACGCTGTGGCTAAACGAGGAAAGATAATGACATGATTCAACAAACTTCATCTTTCCAGGAAATATTCGCACCTGCTGGTAAAGTTTCGTTTCTCTAGCTCTTATAGTCTCCGAGATATAGGCGCTCATACGGACGGACGGACATGGCTCAATCGCTACCCGAGGTTATGATAAGCATTTTGGTATAAAGGACTTGGGGTCTGCCACGCCTCCTTCTGTCTATGGAATGGACAGATTGCACAAATCTATAGATTATTATTATTATTAGATAGTATACCCTTTGTACCTATAGGTACAGGGTATAAAAATATGTATTTTACTAAATTTCCTTTCCTAAATCGAGAGTTACACTCATTGGAAAATACCTATAGAAGGCTTTGGGAAAAGCTATACAAGTTGAGCTTTAACGATAAACTGCATTGCCAATTGAATAGATCGGAATCGGAATTAATATCTCTTTGCGCAGATGTCTTTATCTGGAAATCTTTCTCAATATAGAATTTTTTCAAGTTTGATGATTAGTGACAGGATTTCAATTTCATTAAATGTGGCTTGTACACGTGTAACGTATGCCTTTAAATTAATATTTTATTTTGTAATAATTTTTTTGATTTTATGCAGTTATTTGGTTTGCACCCGAACAAAACTTAGCTATCACTTCAATTACCCAGAAGATATCCATTGCTTTGGCGATTACTTTGTTTCTAAAGTATTGTAATGGTTTCAAAGTCAGCCAGTATCACAAAAAATACATTATTGGGATAAACAAGGCATCAGTCTGTACACTTCAGTAAAGAGTGCTTACATTATGCCTGGGCTAGCCACAAAGATACTTTTGAAAATCCTTTTAAGATTGACACTTCCTGTAAGCATTAAAAAACAAATAAAAAAGTTGTAAAGTTCGTTTGCGGAAAGGAAGAACTCTGTCATCGCTTCTAGTCATATTTTAATATTTAACGATACTTTTAGGTTATACCTATGCTACTTGTTATTGTTTTTTGGGCAGGTGTATACATATATGCAGGTACATATAGCCCAGGCCAGGATAACAAACAGTCATAACTTTCATTAAGCTGGCCGCAACTTTTTTACTTTTATTACAATTAAGTTGGCAGCTCCCACCTACAGTCTTTGCTTAAGTTGGCGGCCCAGCTGCGTTACTCCTTTGACAGGAACGTTGAACGTTTTAGTGGTAATATCAATTAGGGTCGTGGCATCATCACATCATCATTTTGGCAATATCATTTTCCATTGGCCATTGTCACTGTCATTAACTGAGGCAACGTCATCGTCATCGTCATCTTGCCATCGTTGTTCTTGTTCTTGTCGTCATCATGATTGTCAGCGTGAGATTGGGTTGTCGGCGGCGGATGGTGGTTTGGCGGTTTGGGAGATTATAGACTTGGCCGTAGTGTACTGTGTGTGTGGGTCATGCATATTTTATCAATTATCGTTAAGGCAATGACAATAGCAACAACAACAACAACAACAAAAACAAAAAACAAACAGCCATATTAACAACAATTAACATCAAATGAAACACAAAGAGAGAGAGAGAAGTGTTTAAAAATTAAATTAAAGTTAAAAGCTTAACAAATGAATTTTCGGTTGACGATAAAAAAAATAATATAAATAAATAAATGTAACATGTGGCCCGAAGGGGTTTGAGAACCCTTTCAGGTTAATGGTATGTCCTGCACGTGGGCACATTAACAGCAACAACAATACCAACAACAAAAGCAAAAGCAACAAAAATCGCGGTGACAATTCAATTAAAATATTTTTGCAATAAAATATCGCAGAATGAAAAGCCGCTTGAGCAGCCACAAAATGAATGGAAAATTCTCGACAGAGCCCGAAACCATTATATAAGGCCACAACCGCAATCTGTAAGTTTGTCCTGTAAGTGCATGAGTGTGTGTGTGTGTGTGTGCTAGTGTATGTGTGTGTGTGTAAGTGTGTGTGTGTGTGATTCAACATGATTGAATGTGTGAAAATTGTTAAATGCTTATGGCCATGGCAAAATGCCCGGAAACTGCAAAACCTTAAACTCGTTTGCAAATTTTTAAACAACTTCCCATATATATATATGTATATGTAAAATGTACATATAAGCATGCAAATTTTGGACGTCACTTTTAACAATGTTAACACGCACACAATCACACACTCACCGATATAAATATATATATATGTATATATAAACGAAAAACATTTGTTGTTGTATAAATAATAACAATAAAATATACGTGCGTATTTTGCAATGTTTGGCAGCGACAAAAAAAAATCCCACAAATTGTTTACGCCCACGTCGTGACATTTCCAGGTGGTAGCAACAACAACCAGAGTTTGGATCAATCGCATCGACAGTGGAATACCCTGCAACCGATTTTTACAAATAAGTAAATACCTGGAGGACGGGGACGGACTGGGGCTGCTCCTTGGGGCAAAAGCTAAACATTTTATTAAAAACGAAAGAAAAATCTAAAATTCGAGAGAAATCTTTTTCATAAAATTCAGCTTACTTCAGCGCTACCGAAACGCTTATCTAGAAGTCGTAAGCGCTGGGTTACATCGTCGCTTATTTTTATAAAGGCATGGCCGCCAAAGTATGGCGGTCCGTCCACTATCCGCAACACCATGTAAACAGGATTTTAAACGCTTACATTGCTATCAACTTCTTTTGTGTGCTTACCTTGATACAAAATTTTCCAAATAGGTCGTCAGCGCTAACATTGCTACATACATTTCCTAAAAAGTAGTGCAGCTTGTAAGCGATTACTTAACTGCCCATTTTTTTAATAAAGTAAGTTAGTTTGTAACCAATAAAAACAATTTAAAATTAGTCGGATTTTTAAAAATTATTTATTTAATTTATTATTTTTTTATTGCAACATTTTTAACATTACAATTGGGTCGGCCATTAGACGCTGTGGACTCGTCTGGCTTTAATTTTTCTTTCGCTGGAACGCGGCCTTTATTTATAATATACTAGGGGGCTTCGCCACCTGGCTGCTTCGCACGCCAATCTCCGAACGGTCTTCTTTATTCCATTCAGATCATCGTTCATTGTTGATACTGCTCTGTTTTTTATATCTCAATGACTTAATTATCATAAACGGTAGCCGAGGTGACATTAATCTATCCCCTAATGATTTTAAGCTTTTTAAACATCCCACAATCCATCCCCTACTTATTCTTTCCATACGAGAGAACATGAAGCCTTTACAGAAAACGTAAACCTTATAGGGTTGCTGTTTAATTATTTCATTATCGTTCTCAAAAAGCGATTCTCTATTATGCTGTGTCACTTGTCTATCGATCTGTCTACAGGTTTCCCGTTCGTACGCATTGCGTTCTCTGCTAAACAATTTTCCCTATTGCTCCCTATTTTGACTTACCTGCTTGGCTTAACGTCTTCCTACCTGTCTGTGTTGCTATCTTCGCAATGTTTCACGATCCTGCTCTGTAATGGTGAAATAGAAATATTCTCTGAGCAGTCTTCTTTGCATATTCCTTACTTGCCTGTCTCGCCTAATATCTTCAACCTATCTGCTCTATGATCTACGCAATACATTACGCTCCTGCGCTGCAGATCCTAACTCTTGAGTTTTCTCCGAGCTGTCTTCTTAGCATAGTGTTCCTTCTCTACAATCGTAAATTCTATGTCTTCTCTGTGCTGCGTTCTAAGTATAGTGTTGAAAACTTGCTCTTGTCGCCAAACTTCTGCATCCCGCCACGAAGCAATGATCTTCAAGGCGCCACAATGCCATTGGGCCAATGCGAAGGAAAGGATGCGAGCTGTAATCAAATGTGCAATCGTATTGAAGTATTTCTTATAGCACGTCGTAGATAATCTCGTTTTTGATCTATGTCTACCGAGCCGTTTCACGGGCTGCCTCTCTTTACAAAGTCGGACCATTCCAACGTGGCGCTCTTCTCGTGCAATTTCTCTTTCGTCTTCAGTGGATTGATAACGGCTTTGTTGCGAAAGATTCGATCTTCTTCGTGATATTTTAATAGTTATTCTTTCTATATTCAAGCCGCACTTAAGCTATAAATAGTTTAACTAACACAACTTCGTTATACCCTGTACCAAATGTACAATAAGTTCGTGCAAATGTATGTAACTGGCAGAAGGAGGCGTGGCAGTCTGTCCATTCGACTAAAAGGATCTCAGAGACTATAGAGCTGAAATTTTACCAAAAGATGCGCATAATGGTCACGCAGATGAAGATTTTCGATTTATGTCGATGTCTGGCCCCCTCCCCCCGTAAGAGAATTTCGCAGTTTATTTCTTTTTATGTGAATTTTTCGATATTTTAATAGTTTTTCTATTAACCAGTGCGAAGACGAATCCAACAAACTATAGAATCTGTCCAGCCGTTCTTGAGTTATAAATGGTGTAACTAACACAACTTTGTTTTATATTTATATATAGTAGGTATATTTAGATTTCTTATATTGAAACATGAAGCATATATGTGTAGGTACAAAACAATTTAATTTGAAAGCACACAGCAGTCACAATTTCACCTCTCTCTTTGGCTATTGAAAAGCAACTAAATTCTGATTTCATCTGAATTTTGTATGCAAAAACAAACGAGCATAGACAACAAACAAGAAGAAAATCGAACGCGGCTTCTAAAGATCATATGTTTGTTTTTGTATTTTGTGTATCATTTTGGTAAAAACAAACTAGCGTCCAAAAGCAAAAAAAGAAGAAAAGTAACATGCAAAACTGAACAACTCAGTAAAGCGATGTTTTTTGTGCATACAAAACTGTGCTCCCCCGCCAGTTTTCAAAGCTTTCATCGCCCACAAATTTGCCGGGTAACTATTGAAGGTTTCATGCGCACACAAAACTGCCGCAGAGTAATCGATAGTTTCATTGATTAAAAATCTCAGCGCTGCTACAATTTCCCGCTGGGAACGAGTAAAATATGAGTATAAGCAGTTTGCTACTCTTTTGAGTGTCGTTCACAGAGATACCGTTCAAAAGCAATAATGCATAATGCTGCTGGCGCCATCTACATGTCAATTGCTCGAAAAAGTGGGCAGCTGCGTACCAAATAGTAAAATTATATGAAGTTTTGTTTTCTTTCAGGCGTTTTAACGTTGCTGCGTACTAGCCCTCACAAAAAAAATTGCGTTTTTTCTTTTATGACTTTTTACGAGGCTGCGTACTGACAAATGTTAAACATAGTATCCTTGCTTATCATTTGTACGCTATACAGCCAGTGCCTCATTCAGCTAAAATCGTTGTGCCATTTTTTAAAAATTATCATCTTTAGAAATACTGAAATACGAGTCTGGTTAAGATCGTAGTGACACCTACGTCTTACTTTCATCATTCCACGATCTTTATACCAAATATTGCAATACAGTTGAGATGATGCCGAACGAAAGAAAAGTTTGTTTCCTCAATTCTATGCATACCCCAGAAGTTTTTAATGGAACTTCTGACTTAACTTTAAAAATCAATAAAAATTTTAGTAGTTATTGATGCTAATATAGATTTTGCACCAAAAAAAAATAAATTTTCCAATTTAAATATTGCTTGGTATGCGTTCGATCGACTTAAGTTTCCGGAATGGAATTTTTTTTAAGAAAAAGTTGATCCATTATTTTCAATCCTTTCTTTCAAAATTGTTTGCAACATCTTCTAGCCAAAATTCACCAAAGTAGATTTTTGTAGACTAAAACAACAAAACTACCAAACTTTTTCTCGAAGTAAGTTGAAACTGCATGCGAACAGTCGGAGAGGAACCGTATGCAGAATACGTTCCTTATATTGTAAACAATCCGTAGGTTACCAGAAAGATTTTCATAAGCTATTATGTTGGTATAACCCGCTTAATTCTTTAACTGGGGAATCTGAAGCTTCAGATATTTTGGTAAAAATTTAATTTTTTTGTCACTTATCACACCAGACATGACTTAATCTATACGGCAGCAGAAACTGCTTATGTTGTGCCACGCCTTCTTCTGCTACCTGTCACACACATTGCACAAATCTATAATATCCTTGCCACCAAGGATACAGGGTATGCAATTGTAGTAACAGCAACAATGGCTGCAACAATTTGTGGCTTCTGATGGTTCGTCAGAGAGTTTTGTGTAGTACACACATGTTGACCGTACTGTTTGGGGCGAATGATAGTTCCACTTTCAAGTTTTGTTTGGTTTTTGTCTGGTTCTAGCCATAACAAGGATACCTGCAAAACTGACAGAGCAGAGAGGTTTGTTCACACTCTTGAGCTCAGGATAGGATGACCACGGATGAAAATCAAGTTTCCATTACCTTGTGCTTTAAAATTAAAAAAAAAGTTTGTCGAAAAGTTTATCCAAACACGAAAGACGATGTTTATTTTGTGTTTATATGAGATGTGTCAAACTGTTTACGAATCTGGCTAAGATTATAACCTAACAATAGCAAAGAATAGACAAGAAAAGCCAACTTGTGAAGGACAATATAATAAGATACAATAATTTAAAATCAGAAGCCACACTAAAAACCATTTTTATGTAATTTTTTCCTACCCATTTTTATCAGCTGTTGGCTGTCAAAGTTTAATAATAAATAAATTTAAATTTTGTATCAGATCATAATGGAAATTAAACAACGCGTTTTCTTCCAAAGTTGAAAAAGTGGTCCAAATATAGAATTGAATTCAGCTGAACGAAACTGTATAAAAAACCAGAAAAGCCACGAAGTCATTTTAAATTTCATATACCGTTTTATGTATCGGTTGCGTACTCGCTTTGCAACCCGATGGTCGGTGGTTCGATTCCCCGCAGAAGCACTGGTGGATTTACCTAGCACTGGCATCGCTAAAATCTCTATTAATTCAAGACACCGCCGTAGGTCCCTGTTCTCTTAATAGAGATCCCCATGCTCCACACGTTGGTTGCATAGTTTTTTTAAAAAACAATCTTAATGACGAACTGCTATTCCACAAATTTTCAATTTTTTTTCAAGTTGAAAATATTCTAAACTTTGAGCAGTCTTAGCAATTAAACCATTCATCCGAATTGAACAAAATTATTATTTTCTTGATATCTCGGGAATTCTGAATCAGATGCATGTATTGATTTCTCAAAATGTTTACATTAAATTTTTTTTTTTTTTTTTTGCAACGCTGCTGTGGCTTCCGTGCCACTGTTCGACCATGATCATGAAGTCGAGACAAAAATAAGCTTTTATAAAGTGAACCCAAGGACTCAGATCCATATCCCGAAAAAGCATTTGCTATAATTTTATGTGTTATCATTACACCCTGTTCCTATAGGTCATGGTATAATAATATCATGTAGCGTACTCCGGCCGAAGCCGCTTACGAATGTTTTCAATTTTTAGTATAGTTGTTTACGCGCAACATTTATATTTGTACAGCTACGATTTTGGTTTGTTCTCTCTCGCTTTTTCTTGCCGAGAAAGACGCCGGCAGCATTACTCTACCTGGTATTATTATACCATGCCTATAGGTCAGTGGTGGGCAGTCTCTCAATTTACATAACTCGCGAGGATAGGGGACAAAATTCTGCAGCAGTGCAGTCGGCTCACGCACGGCCCAAGTAGGTGAAATCTCTCTCTCGTTTTTGCTTGATTGCGGTTCTAGCTCTCTCTTGCACATTTGCTTACTGCGCTGTTTACTCACACAAAGAAATGTTTGTTTGTATAGGGTTTTGCCCACCACTGCTATAGGAACATGCAATACACATATGACACTAAGATATATTTTTTTAAAAAATGCTTGAGAACTATTAAAGGGGCTCTGTGTACAAAAAAAAAAAAAGGTACAAGGGGTAAGTATACCCCTAGTAAGATTTGTGCAATGTATGTAACGGATAGAAGGAGACCCCAGGTCCTTAATACCAAAATGCTTATTATAACCTCGGTCAGCGATTGAACCATGCCCGTCTGTCCGTCCGTCTGTCTGTCCGTCTTATTCCTAAGATTATGAAGTTTGTTGGATTATATCAATATCTATCCCCCTATTAGACTTTCGCCGTTTTTAGCTACACCGTTTAATATTTTAATACGCAGAGCTATACGTCGCGTCTACCTACAACTGTGGTTAAAAAAAATTTGTTACAGTCTAAGAACTTTCCAATCGAAATTTATACTTTTTGGTGAAATTCGATAATTATATCTATCAAATCCGTAAATTTTTCCCGATTTTAATAAAAATCGCAAGTTACGTTAAAGAAGTTATTTAAAGTGTATTGGCTGAGTTTTAAGTTCAGGGGGCGGGGGAACCGCATCGATAAAATTTGGATGGGGGTTTGTCTACTAGGGCCACATGAATAATAGTGCCGAAATTGGTGATTTTAGGGTATTTTTTACCATAATTACGTAGAGTCAAATATTGATGCAGTTTATGTGCAAAAAAAAAGAGAAAGAAAGAAAAGAGCTTTTTACTGTAAAAGCTAACCTTCTACGTGTGAGCTAATAAAGCCATCGAAAATTACAATATTCGCATACGGGCCTGTAGAGCCAGCCGCGTCGGCCATTTCGGCGATATTATTTTTCATACATAAATGAGTAGTTTCAAACTTGCAATTGGTACATAAGTACATTTGCCCAATTTTGTTGAAAAATATACGAATAAAATGCAATTAAGAAACAAATCAACAGATGGCCCACCCTATATATACCTGTGCAGTTATTCAACCCGACAAAAAGCATATAAAAAGCATATTCTCCATAGTACTCTCCATAGTACTAATCACAGCCTATCTCATAAGTGACTTTTCGCAATGGGATTCGTTTTTACCAAGTACTAAGATTGTACCTAATCTCTCGTTATTTTTTTTTTGCGTTTTCAGGAAACCATCAGAACCAAACAAAGCACACCTATTTTTATCATACTTAGGGATTTTTTCCGGCTTTTTATAATTATTTCGAACTATTAGAGCATCTAGTATGTGCACATCTGCACGACTTTGATAAAAATAATGGTTGTGGTCCCTTGAACCTGCTATTTGCGATAGCTCCACATAATTTTTTTTCACTCCATTCTGTCTAGTAAGAGTAAAGATTGATTCCGACTTAGCTCTGTTGTAAGTCATAATGTCAATAGAATCCCATTACCGGATGTCACGTCTAGACGGACTTCCTACTTAAATTAGGAATTTCCCTACTTTAAGTAATTTTCTGGACTATCTTAAAGAGTTTGCGCTGCCCCTTTGCAACAAAATTATGTTGCGACTTTTCTTCCAAAAATAGGTTTCTCGCCTAGCTTTTGTCATAATGTACAACGGAGAACAAAAACCAGGGACTTCCCGATAATATTCATATTGATAAGGGGTCTTAATGTGAAACTACAAATCCAATCTTGCTTTGGAGCTTATTTTAATTTATTATATGTGTAGGATGACAACATAGCAATAGTTTTTCAGTTGTTATGAACAGCAACTGCTGAGATATATCACCAATAAAATGGCTTCACCCTTTGCACCTGTGCATTCTAGAGATATGCATAAATGGATCCAAAGACACAACTTTAACTCTTGAAAACGCTTAACTCCTTTTTCAGTTTATGTAAGTAAATGTTGTATTTGTGGCTGATTACCCATTCGACGAGATAATGTACATGGACTTGCAGATCATTCACTATAGGTAATATAAATGGAAACGTTTGATGTGCACTCCTGCTGTCCTCTGATTCATACAAAACTCTTTGTTGGTTTTTCTTTCCAGCTGGCGGAAAATAATTCTTACAGGAGTCACATATTCCCATAGTCCAATTTAATTAATTAGTAAGCTTTCATATCCTCTTCTTGAATTCTGGATCTTCTCGTCGTGTATGTATATTTCACATGCTTATCAATAAGGATTTTGCGTCGACCAGGTACGAGTCTCAATAGGCTTTCACATTTAGTTTAAATCATTTACTGACTTTGTGTAACATGTCAATTGATTGTCAACAACAAGTAACATAACGCAACAAACTACCTTTCCGAGTGCTTTTTTTTTATCAATGTTTACTGCACAGTACACGACATGCCACGGGGCTTGGATTCATTGCCGGTGACAGCAACAGGATCTTCCTGCTGCACGCTAACAGCAGCGTCCTCAAGCACAGATGCCGCCGTCTGGTCTTCCTCAGTGTCTACTCCAGTATTAACCGGATCGCTGGGAGGGGCTTCAAGAGCCACATTACGCTCCTCAGACTCATCGACAACTGGCTCACAAAGTATTATTTTCAAATCCAAATCTTTATCAAAATTCTCTTTTGAGAACAGATTCTTTTCACTTTTGGACAGCAGCCTCCATTTACGGCATGTTTGTTGGTACATATCCCGGGGAAGTACGTTTTTGTTTTGTTCTTTAAAATATTTTCTATAGTTCAAAAACGATCTGTTAGAGCCATCTTTTGAGTTGTTTGGGACTTTATTTTCCTTATTAGGTGGCATTTTGTATCTACAAAATTTAGAAAGTATTTTGGCTGCATAAGTCTCTGAAAAACTTTGGTTTGAGATTAGTTACTTACCAAACAAAGAAAAACTCACAAATTTCTATTACAAAAAAAAAAAAAAACGAAGAAAAATTTTTTATTTTAATATTTTTTTGTAGTTACGTGTTCTGGAGCGTGTTCGTTATATGAAATAAAGTTTTTAAATAAAACTAAAGTATTTTACTTTCAGGTTGACTAATTTTTGTATTTTCAAAGGCCTACTCTGTTCTATAAAATATATAAAAAAAATACTTCTCGCCTACTTTCTATGTAACAGGGATTTGAATATATTTATTTATTTATTTGTGCATTATTCTCTTTTAAAATATTTATTTTCACTAAAGCTAATTATGTCATTGATGACCTGTGTGTATTGAAAATATAAAAAAGACCATAATTTTAATTTAAAAACTAAAGTAAACTAATTAATCTATTGATGAAGTATTCGTACAACAGCCGTGTTATGAAGTTACAATTACCGATGACCGATACATTAGGATAGGAGTGATTATGGTATTAGAAATAATAAATTTATTTAAAGCTGACAACTTTGACTTTCTATTTACTAGTGGGTACAGGGTGCAGATGTTTTATTAATTTTGTGAATTGTGAATCCAGTATGATGATTAATAGTGAGTTTTTTATCTAAGTGTATTCCTAGATAACGACGTATGTTATCAACCCATTGAATTTGTAACATCCCATCAGGAAGACGCAGCTTCAATATTTACGTGGAGTTACCAATCCATCTGATTGCTTCTTCTGAAAACTATCTTTTACAAAATTCTTCACTTTAAACAATGGAAATATTTGGCCAATTGCTGTGTAAATCTAATTAATTGACAAGCCAAGAGGTTTACCTGGTTTGGTGATCGGTAACTTGCTAGAAGACAATGATTAATGAAAAGAGCTATGAAGTTGATCGCACCCACAGGAAGTTTTTCAAGCAAATATTGAATCAGTTCCAGGAGATTTCCTAGTATGGATACTAAAGCTCTACATGAATGGATCCAAAGCTGCAGATAATACTTTTTTATATTGGCAGCCATTTTTGGGTTTCTCCTGGTATGTAAATTGCAAAAAAGAAATCTTACAGGAGTTAAATATTCGATCAAATTTTGTAGCTGTTCAATTTTATATGAGGGTAAATTTTCTAATCATCTTAAGTTTTTGATCTCTTCCTATATCTTATCATTTTTTGTAACTTTCTATCGGGGAGAGAAATAAATTACAATAAAACGACGTGAACTATCACAACCAGATATAAATCTCAATAGGAATTTATATTTAACTAAAACCTTTTATTGTCATTATGTACTATGTATATAAATTGCTTAAATAGTAGGTTGATTGTCAAAAACAAGTAAAAGAATAAAAGTAAGTTGGCTTTCCCAGTGGAACGAAATCCCCAGCTCCTTACATTGGACGTGAATTTGGGCCGAAGATCCATACGCCATTATATGCCGAGATAGTATCAGGTCCTTCGTGCAGTATGGTACAAGCAACGTATTCATTGGGCATATGCGTATTTACAGGGGAATTAGGAGGGGCTTCCAGTGGCTGGTAACGGTCTTCAATCTGATTATGAGCTGGTGCACATAATTCCAGTTTCAGTTCTGCATTTTCCCTAAAGTTTTTTTTGGAGAATTGTGTTTTTTGCTCCACCGAAAGCTTGCTCCACTTTTTAGATGCCTCTTGAAGTATGCCCCGCGAAAACAAATTTTTATTTTGTTTGAAGAAACAGTGTCGATAATTAAAAAAAGCGTTTTTGGAGACTTTATATGCTTTGTTGGTTGGCATTTTTTGAACTACATAATTTGGAAATTATTTTGGTTGCATAAGTCGCTCTGAACTCTGAACAACTGCGGATTAAGATTCGTTACTTACCAATGAAAATAAACTTTTATCACAAACAAAATAAATTTAAATTTATTTTTTCTATACGTGTTCTTTCAACGAGCTTCACTTGGAAAATAAAACGAAAACATTTAGCTTTCAGGTTGACAAGTGTTAGTATTTTCAAAGGCCTACCCTATTCTATAAAATAAATACAAAAAGAGAAGTCCTCTCGCCTACTTTCTATATCACACAAGAGTTTGAATTCAATCGTATTACTTCGGCCCTGGAAATGTTTGCAAAGATAATTCTTTTGGCCAAAAACACTGGCAGCGGGGAAGAGGTGTCCATTTGAATGATATGGTTTTCTATACATATAGCATGATGGCAATTCGATGTCTGCCATCAGTTTTGATTTGATTTAACTTATTTCCCTATTAGGGCAAGCGGTAGTGCCCTATTTAGTGTGGGGGTAGCGACAGGGCAAAAACCCGACTTGCTATATTTTCTGCAAAACAAACAAAATTGGCCTTTGCTTATGGGACTTGCGTGTATTTAGGGTACATTTTTGTTCAGTTTCTGATCTTATATAGCTACCATAGGGGTGTTTCAGAGGACCTCGAAAAAAACTAAAAGTTTTAGACGGATAATTCGTTTGTTTATGAAGTTATCGTAACCAAATTTGGCACTCGAAAGTTTTTTATAGTTCCCAAACACTGTACCAAATTTGATCAAAATCCATTGACTATATCATATATCTCCCATAGGACAAATCGGTTTTTGCACAAAATTCGTTGTATTTCGATTGTTTGTGTAGATATTGTAGCCATATTTGGCAGTCGATAGTTTTTTACAAATCCCAAGTACTGTACAAAATTTGATCAAAATCGGATGACTATATCATATGGCAGCTCCCATAGGACCAATCGGTGAAAAAAAAACTTTTTTGCACAAAATTCGTTGTATTTCGATTGTTTGTGTAGATATTGTAGCCATATTTGGCAATCAATCGTCTTTAGAGTGCTTAAGCAATGTATCGGATTTTATTGCAACTAGTGGTACAGGGTATCCCAAAGTCGTCCGCGCCCGACTTTTACGTACGCCATCTTTCTTATTTGAAGTATTAATAAAAATATACCTATCCTTTTTTTTTTTTGTTTTTTAGTGGGGTCGTGGTGCTCATCACTGAGTTGCCAGCGACCCGTAACACACAAAAATCCCAGTTGGTGCGTTTCTTTCAAATGCCCTGGGTTCAAACACAGGAATACTGCCTTTGCTGTTCATATGAACAGGGGCCAAAAAAAATTAACAAATAAACGCGTAAAATCAAAAAAATAAAAGTATCCTTTTTAACAAAATATAATATATACCAACTAAAAAAAAAAGTGTATTAGTTGCGTGCGTTCTTTATATGTAACACCCAGGGAAGAACACAAAGTTATGAGAACTGAAAGTTTAAATACCAAAGCAGTTTAGACGAAAAACAAAACAGAACTGTCTTTTTTTTTAAGCTAAAAAAAAAAAATATATAGTGAAAAAAAAAAAATTATACTCAAAAAATTTTTTTCATTAGGTTGGGGTTTTATGGGGTAAAATTGGTAGCGTGCCTTGAGGCATGCTTGGGACGATAAGCCAATAAAAATAGTTTGATGACGCAGCAAAATTTTTTTTATTTTTAAACAAAACTATTATTTTTTTAAGAACAAGATATTCAACTATCATTATTGTTGTTATTATTATTTTTTTAATAAATATATTTAATTTTTTTTAAGAAAAAATTGAAAATCTGAAGCTTTCAAATATATTCCCTTTTCAATGTTTGCTTGTCCTTAGGCTTAGGTGCAACTTAATTGCATGTCGCTATGTCCATCAAATGCAGGAATAAAAGGTTTGTGTTCTTTTTGGCCTTCAGAGGAATTTGCTACCTTCCAAAAGATCCATCCATGAAATCAACGGCACCCATTTTGCTATTATGTGTCAATAAATGCTCTTTCAGATTTCGGTGTTATAACGTTAATGGTTTCCAAAAGGCTTTGTGCCTAAGTAGGTGGATTTACAGATTCAGACAGATTTGTTATCTCTTCAAACTGATGAGGAACACCAGTCACGATAGCACAGAATTCCATAGAGATCCTCTAAGTTTTTCTTTTGGATCACACCTCGGAACTCGATTAAGGCGAATGGTACCCCAGGAATGAATTCCACGGGATCCTAGGTAAACAAGCAGTGCAAGTTATGTATAAAAATTACCAAAGCATATAATAAATATATAA
Source organism: Chymomyza fuscimana (assembly GCA_949987675.1). Classification (NCBI taxonomy): domain Eukaryota; kingdom Metazoa; phylum Arthropoda; class Insecta; order Diptera; family Drosophilidae; genus Chymomyza; species Chymomyza fuscimana. The sequence goes on along the minus strand of OX465090.1, from coordinate 4,375,868 downwards.
AGCTTTTCTGATGTTGATGATTTTGTTAGGCTCAGCTGTGATCTTCCGGGCTTGTAAGAGGATAACGGACTAGTCCGGTTTGTTAGTAAAGGCGTTCGGGGATATAAATTGTCTGGAGACAAAAAATGTATCGAAGTGGAACTCCCGCAAGGGCTCCAAAGCACTTCAGACTCCAAAGCTGATTCAGATTAGTTTACAACTCTATGAACTATCTCTTTAGTACCTTCATTTAACTCCAGATTGGACTCGTAATGTGCATAGTCATCAAAACGCTCCAGTCCGTTCTCTTTTTTATCAGTATCTTCACCAAAACTCATCGTTTTTAAAAATTGCCGAATTTCAATATCTAATAGTGACGATAGTTTTATGTGTTTTTGACGATTCATGACTGTTTAAGTCATGTTTTCGTATAATTACGCTATTCAAAAAAACCCAAGCGCACCTCAAGGTGGATTAGATTTGACGACACGTGGCCAGCAAAAAAAAAGTTTTTTTTTCCAAAACTACAATTTTTTATGAAAAACAACACTTGCAGCAACACAATACCATTTTTTTTCAAAACTAGAAACAAAGGGAAATTTTTTTTTTTTTTTTTTGTACACAACTTTTTAAGAAGAAGTGTTTTTTGCTATTTTGCACAAATTTCCAACTTCGAATGACTGCAGCGACTGCTGCACGCATTATTACGCACCAGAAATGATTTCTAACGCCAGAAGGGAATTTCCCAATATAGATAAAATAAAGAAATAAAGAAAAAACATTTGAAAATGCGAAAATACACAAATGATAAGTAAAACGTGCCTTGAGGCACGCTTGGGGCCTAGAGGGTTCATTTAAAAATATACCGTTAGTAAAATATTACTATGAATCATTTATAGAAATTTGAGTTTTGAAAAAAATGTCCAAAGTTTTTCCAATACATTGTTATTCTATTGATTGTAAATGATTCTGTACGTAGTTTTGTATCAAACGACGGGAGCTTGAGTATAATTTCGTGCACCTACATAAATCTTTCCAGACGGCGCACCGCACTTTGTATATACTCTAACCAACACAAGCTTGATAAGAAAATCTACCGATTGCCCTAATTGATATTGACTATATTGGTGAAAACTGATTTGCTAAGATAGATGTAGTGAACATTTATTAATACGAAACTCCAAATTAACTTTCAGAGATACTTTGGATTATATATCACATCTTTTTGTTGCAGCGCATTTTTCGTGATACGAGAAGGACACTAAACACCACAATTTACATTATTCTTATCTAGTGATCTTTTTTACAATGGAGGTACTACATTATCTGCATATATAACATGCAGAAGCAAAAAAGAGTGTGTCCCTTATGTAGCAATACCTAATAACTTTTCTGTACAATTAGAACCAGACTTCTATAAACTGTTTGTAAGTTTTTTCATCACTTGCGTCATTTGGTTTTTTCAAGTTGGTAGGACTGTCCTTAATTAATGTTTCAAAAATTAGCACGATCTGTCAACTAGTTTGTCTACAGCAGCTGTCGGCCTGGATGTCCTTCAGCACCGTCAGCGAATTTTCTTTTATGGCCTCAATTGTGTCGAAACGGGTTTCACGGAGTGTGTTCGGCTATGCGCCGAACCCAAGCAGCAGAATTAATTCCCCGCCCATGTCAAATCATAAACATGTAAATCGCTCTGCGTAGCGATAATAAGAGTAACTATTGTAAACAGTTAATTGCTTATCACTTAATCTCAATTATGTTTATCTCATTTGTCGCTTGCCATCTGGAAGCTAAGCGCAGCCGCTATCGGCTCTTGCCTTGTCCTAAGCTAAGATCAGTTCTCACTGTATGCCCGGTGCATTTAGTTCGAGCCAGCTCAATCACGCCCAGCGCGTATCAATCGGCCTTACGAACTGTTAAGTCGCCAACGAAAAGGCTCGTTGGTTCAACAGATTGGTAACTTTAATTTTTGAAACAAAAAAAAGTCACTTGGGGCCAAATTCGGCGAATACGGTGGTTGATCGATGATGTTTGATGTTGAGTGGGTTGTTGCCCTTATTATCATTCACGGTAAGTGGATTGAAGGCGATGAAAGGAACAATTTCTTCCAGCAGTCTTTCATCGATGTCGAATCTTTCATTTAAAAAAGTGCGAATCCCATTCAGGATGCATGAACGAATTTCAGCGAAATTTTTGTGTTGCCGTCGTGAAGTGTGCAGTTCCATACCTTTGAAGAAGATTTTGTTTTCGTCTTCGCGCACCGACTGCTTTGATAAATTGCTTTCGAATCCACCAGGCAATTTGGAATGTTCCATCTCTTTCAAAGTTGTGTGTCTTCATTGAAATAAGAGTCAATTGATCTGATTGCAATAGCTTCTGGAACCGATTGAATGTAAACAATAGGTCAGCCAAAAACGCGATCAACTCTACCGTTTCCATTTTTTTTTTCAAATAATTGAGAAACCCAACACATTCTGCATTTTCTTCAATCTCTTCGAAATAAGTGACAAGACATTCCGATGAAACAAGCACATTTCTAAGCAGAGTGAATGTGAACTGGTTTCAACGAATTTGGAAAATTTTTGGTAACAGTAAGTGACGCAAGCCTTGATCAGAAGCAATTTTTTTCAATCCTGCTGTGTGTCGATGATAAAGTCCTCAACACTTTTGATATCTCTTTGATTTGGTTACACTTTTCCACTCTAGCTCAGCTCGGTGGGCTACACATCAAATTTTCGTTAACGGAATTGCAGAACAAGCTGCTCTCATTTCAGTTTCGATTAATGCCCATAAACCATTTTTTTCACCAATGTTCAAATTGGTACCGTCCGTACACACTGATGATATCTTACAAAAAACAGTCCTGATAAATTCATCGGCATTTTCATCATCTACCATTGCACTGAAAGCTTTTTTAACATTTCGTACGAAATTTTTTCGATCGAAACTTTTAATATATATAGTATATACGCATTGTCCCGCCACCCGCTCACAATATGAACAACAAGCAGACAAGGTCAAAACAAAAACGGCAGCCAACAGCTGACGATACACATTTTCTTTCATTTCATTCGGTTCTTACACACACAGACAGCAAGGTTCCAAGGTCCGCACGCAAAGTCGCAACTTAGTAATTTTCAGAAGTATCGAGTCTTCCATTCTTTATATTTTTATACTCATTGTTCGCTGGTGTAGCGCTTTTCGTTTGTTACGCCGAAATTCAAATACATGCAAGTTAAATAATATATTTTTGGTTGTTGAAAATTCTGTTCTTATTCTTAATTCTGAATTACCGGAAACCGAATTGTCAACTACCGAAATAAAAACTTGACTACCGGTTTTCCTCTCAACTACCGCGTATTTTACTCCCTGCTTTGTTAAACATTTAATAATAATGCAATTTCATATTACATATACATTTAATATTATTAATATTATTATTTGATATTATTATTTTTAATTTAATAATACCCTAATTATTAAATTTTCACAAAAGTGCTCAAGGTACAATCTTATAGTTATTATCTTTCCAAGAATATATGGGCAAAAAATATGACTAGCCTGTTTTCTTGAAATCGGCAAAAATAAAATTTTAAGATAACGACCATAATTTTGTAACCTTAAGTTACTTGTAAGTTGCCAGGGCTTGTAAGTTGCCAACCCTGGTCGATTTTGATGTTCCAGCAATGAAAGCACCAAAATTCCACCTGTCATCGAAGACAAATACGCCGCAGACAATTTTAATGAGTTTTTGATGCAAACAGACAAAATATAAAAATTGTTTTGAAAGAAATCGGAAAATAAAAAACATTATTTTTGATTGCGCTCAAAAGGTGATAGGATAGATGTACATATTCCGAGTTTACGCATATTAATAATTTATTATTAAATACCTAGTTTAGTCATAGAATAAGTCCTAGATATAAGTCCATCATAATCATGGGGTTTTTTGTAATTTTTTCCCCGCCTCTAACGACACTAAATCTATAATAGATATTCATTATAATTTAATTTCACAGTAGAAAAGGTAACTAATTTAGCCTGAACTCTGTATTTAAAAATTAAACTCCACATGTATTCATATTGTCTAAGATTTAGTGAATAGAATTGAAATTGAATTGAAAAATGGTTTTCAGACATACAGTGCATAGACAATTTTTTTTCAATGCATTCTAAAATGTTTTCAAAAATGTAAGATGCCACACAACTCCCATAATTAACATCCTCACAGTAGCCGGACTCCCTGACCTTAACACCAGATTTGAATGGAGCATCGGCAGACAAATAAGCAGACTAATCAACGCATCCGACTCATCTCTACAAGCAACACTAACCACCCAACTCCAACGCAAAACAGAACTTCGAATGCCATCAACCCTTGAACTCATTATTAAAAAAGCTGCAGAACATAATGTCATATTATCGCCCTGTCGAAAGTACAAGCCAAAGGTGCCACCATGGCATTTAAATAGTAGCTCCATTATATTTGACCTGGCACGATGCGAAAAAGACACCACTCCGAATGACATAAACCTGAAAAACTTCAACAGCATTAGATCAAACTTTCCCACCTGGAAATTTCTTTATACAACAAAATTTTAAAATCAGCCATAACACCAAATTTCACGTCAATATTTACAGCCGAAGCGGAAGCCATCCTCATAGCGGTTGAACTAGCAAGCTCAACCAAAACAACCGATTCCCTATCAACACTTCTCGCTGTCCGTAACATCAATAATACCGAAACCACTATAAGCAAAATCAGGGACATCATTGCCGCAAATGGAAAAAAAATTAAGCTTATGTGGACACCAGGTCCTGCAGGAATCAAGGCAAATGAGCTAGCGGACCCAGCAGCAAGAACCGCTACATCAGCCCCACTCGTACGCCATAACACTTTCAATAAGAATGACTTAAACAACATGATCAACACAACAAGCAAACTATGTCTTAAAAAGATCAGGGCCGACTACACGCATCACTACAAAACTATAAATCCATCCCGCAACCCAATAAATATACCACCAAACACAACAAATCTACACGAGATTCCGTCCGGGTCATACAAAACTCACACATGAACACCTACTCAATAAAGCACCGCAACCGATTTGTTCATACTGCAACATAAGTACCCTTACTGTAGTTCACCTCCTTAAGCATTGCCACTTTATCCTCAACCTATGCACCTCCTTACAAATTCCAAGCCCAACAGAAATGCTCGCAGAGACCAACACCATAAAAATAAACAATTTCATAAAACTTACCTCTAGACTTAATATGAGCATATAATGTTTAATAATAATACAATGTTATAAGAAATTATGTATAATAATTTTTTAACCAGCCTGAGGGCCTACGTTGCTCTGGCTTACAAACCATTATAATTTAGAATTAACTTCTTATTTATAATTAAATAAATAAATCAAATTCAATGAACTTTCATAATCAAAAATGGTTTTCGGACATTCAGTGACAAATTTTTTTCAATGTATTCCAAAATGGCTTTAAAAATGTAAGTTGGCTCAATTTTTTTCCATTGCTATGTTATTTATAGACTTTTTATACCCTGTACCTATAGGTACAAAGGGTATACTAGACTTGTGCAATGTATGTAACGGACAGAAGGAGGCGTGACAGACCCCAAGTCCTTTATACCAAAATGCTTATCATAACCTCGGGTAGCGATTGAGCCATGTCCGTCCGTCCGTCTGTCCGTCTGTATGAACGCCTAGACCTCGGAGACTATAAGAGCTAGAGACACGAAACTTTACCAGCTGGTGCGCATATTTCCTAAGCAGATGAAGTTTGTTGAATCATGTCAATATCTTTCCCCGTTCCCCCGCTGTAGATTTTCGCGGTTTTTAGCCACACCGTTGAATATTTTCATCTGAAATTTAACAGAGCGATGCGTTGTAGTTACATGCATCTGTGTGTCAAAAATGAACAAAATCGGCCAAATACAGCAAAAGTTATAGTCGAAAATGTACAAATTTCACCTCCCCTTGCCAATAAACTGCGTCAATATTTGACTCTACGTAATTATGGTTACAAGTGGCGTAGAATCACAATTTTTGGTAAGATGATTCATGTGGCTCTAATGAACAAATCCACATCCAAATTTTATCGATGTGGTCCCCCCACACCCCTCAACATAACAACTTGAAACTTACCCCATATACTTTAAATAACTTCTTTGACGTAACATTCGAGTTTCATCCAAATCGGTAAAAATTTAGGGAACTTACAGGTATAAATATCGAATTTCACCAAAAAAAATAAATTCCAATTGGAAGGTTCTTAGAAGGAATATGCAGGTAAAATTTTTTCTAGACAAAAGGTACAGGGTATTCCACTGTCGGGCACCGCCTCGACTGTACCACATTTTGTATTGTGTGGAATTGTTATTGAAACTAATTTGAATTGTTTTTAGTGCATTTTTCTGCCATTTTCGGATATATTTTTCAATATTTTCCATAACAATTTATTTTTAGTATGGCTGCACGTCGACCGATCACAATAAAACACAATTTCGGCTTCTCTGGAAAGTTAAATTTTTCTTTTTTTCTCAAAGTCAATTTGATGCTGAGTTAAATTCAAAATCAATAAATTTTCATAAATTTTATCAATCATGTAATCTAATTTTCAGAGATTTTTGCTGGTATGGTAACTTACAAGCCTTGTTTTTGGTGGTCGTTTTCAAGCTCTTTAGAAAATTGTCTATAAAATTCTTATTTTTATACAATTCGAATGATCTGCTTGTTATGGATTATCGCTCTTTCTTTTCTCTTTCCAATGTCGAGATATAGATAAATAAGCGAAGGTGTGGAAACTTACATGCCTTTCCCCTACTTATAGCAAATATAATTTTCTGTAATCCTAGATAATATGACCGAGAGCCATGCTCATAGAACACACCAGTCATAAGTACATAACCTACAGAGTGTCCCAAATTAATAGGGGCACCCATTTTTCGGGCTTAACTTTTTTTGCCTTAAATGCAAAGTGAACGAAATTTTTACAGAATATTTGTTTTTATAAAATGCGATCTACCTGAAATTAAGTAGCCTGGGTAAATTGGTTTGGTGATGATGACAAATGATGAAAAAAATAATAATTTCGTTGACTGACTATTTTGTCAGTCGCCCCTGGGCGGAGCATGGGGTTCTCTATTAATAAATGTTCGAAGAGAAAAGGAGGGTACAGCTTATAGCCGAATCCGAACGGCGGTGTCTTGAAGAGAGCTCGCAAAAAACGCTCAACACTTTCAGAGTGTCGACTTACACAAGCACGCATACACACGCAAAAGACACTTTTCGCGGAAACTTTTTGCGAAACGGTCTTTTGCCGAGGGTTTTTTAGTGAGCGATCGCTCAAAGTGTTTTTGTGAGAGAGACACATTTGTTTTGCTCAACCGAAAAGTGAAACGCAAAAAGTGTTCAGTGAGGCTCAGTGAGAGACCGTTTTTGTTTTATTTTTTCTGTTTTGTTCGTGAGCCGACCCCGCATTGGATAAATGGGTTGACAGTTTTTTGCGAGCTCTGGTCTTGAATTAATACAGATTTTCTTGGGCAAATAGCCCAAATAGAGCTAGCGATGTCAGTGCTCCATGGCTACTGCGGGGAATCGAGCCACCATCGGGTTGCAAAGCCACTACGCTACCAGCGGCCACTGACTGAAGTTAATACGTGCAGTAGAAGAAAGCATACATTTATAAGGATAATCCTCTTTAGTTGAACATTTTTGTATATATTATTAAATTAAATCAGTAGTAAAAAAAATTTGCATCCTATTAAGATTCCTTAGGGCAGCTGTGCTGATATTTCTTCAGCTATCTTAACAAGAACCGTCATTCACAAAAAATTTTCAATAGAATTTAGATCTGGGATAGGCCACCGAAAACAGGGAATTGCTAACGTGTTCCGAAACCAAAATTATCATTTGGTAATTGTATTAGAGTACATCCCCACCCATAAAAAAAAGTTCCAAGTCTAATATTGAGATTTACCGTGGTATTGCCATGTTTTCACCAATTCCAAAAGTTTTTCCAATAATTGTCACTTCACAAATGCAACCCTACTTTGGATCTTTAACTTCGGAACTCCAAACTTGGGTTTGTTAAACATAGATTTACTTTTACTAATCTTTTAGAACTTTAGTCTCTGATCATCCAGGGTTTTATATTTTTTTTATTTTTGGATCTCTTCCTACGTAGCTAACAGTGGCAGAAGGTTAATTTTAAAGGCTGCGAGTCTAAATAATAAAGATCCCTCACGGTAGCCATCTATGTCCTTTTTAGTGATCGACAAGTAATCTCATCTTCTCACATTAATATATATGCGGATGGTATAAAACTCTGTAAGTCCTAATCGAAACAAATATTTGAAGTAAGATTTTTTTTTCTGAAATTTTGTGTTTCAAACGGAATTTCCCATGCCGAGTCGCTAAAAATGTTAAATAAGGTCTATGGTGATTCTTCTATATCTAAAACATAGGCATACGAATAGTATAAATCATTCAGAGACGGCCGTAAATTGGTCGAAGATTTGCCTCTTTCTGGTACCAGATTTATAAAAAATTATTAGCAATTGAGCCATGTCTGTCTTTCCGATTATGTAGACCGCACTTAGACTTAAACATGTATTGGGAAAAATATTTATCAATTTTTATAATACCGCACTTTTGATTATTAGTACACAAGATATTATCCCCCTATCCCACTTAACCTCACAAATAATTTTTCTTCATTACAAAATTTTACGCAAAGTCGCTGCAGTATACCCCACTGTCGGGCGCCTCCCTGACAGACTTAAATTTTTTTTTTTTTTTTTTTTGCTCTTACTGATATTTTTGGCATCCTCTGACTAATTAGTTGTTGTTGTGTTGTATAAGCTCAAGTTGTTAGTCGAAAAAGTAAGGGAAGCGTCTGGGAAAAACACATGAAAAAAACAAACTCCACGTTCTGGATGTTGTTTTTGTTTAAGTTCTCTTCTTTTTCTTCTGTATGTTTTTATAGACAATGCGACTTTGACATACGCAAAGGCAAAACGAAATCCTCTTACACTCGTATGTATTACATACGGCATGCTTGGCAAATATAGGGCAAAAATCTAACTATGGTATTTGAACAAAAAGTATTGCCTACTTTGTGGCGCTGCTGCGTATACGTAATATTTGTAGTTTGTAAGATTTGTTGTAAACTCATAAAAAGCAGACTGACTCGAAAAGGCATTTGCAATTTAATATGGGGAGCAGTAAATATTTGTTAATAACGCAAAAAAATCATCATCTACATACAATATTGTCTTTAGTGTCATAGCAAATTGTAACATGAAATATATTGAAAATATGAAGACGATAAAGGTAATTGGAATTGAGCTGTTTACTTTGGTGCAGTAAAATAAAATAAAATATTTCAACGTTAAATGCTTTAAAAACTCAATACTGAAGAAAATGTTTCCTACTCAACCAAAATCAAATCAATGTGACTGTTTGCGTATTTTATAAATGTTTGTACACGTTGTAGGTTATGTTTAAATGTTGTATTGTATTTAAATATATGTACTATGTTGTGTACAGTATATGTTGTTTATAAAAGTTCTTTGTATAATTGTTGAATGTTAAGTGTAATATGTACAATTAAATAGTTATATTTATACGCGTAAGATCGTTATGTAAACGCGATAACTTATTCGTGAACAAAACTAAAGTGCGTCTTGGCTGTGAGCGATATAAACGGAGAGTAATTGAAAGTAAAGTAAATTATCATAAAGCGCCTGCATAGGCCTAGCATAACATAGCATGAGCGCCGCATGCAAGCGGGCGTGAGAGAATTAACATTAGAACAAAGAGTTTAACATATTTAATAGAATTAACATGGTATGATGCATTAAGCAGTAACGGCTCATGAAATGACCAAACATCGGCCGCGTTGAATGACCGCAGGGCTTCAAGAGATTTGACCAGATCCCTTCCTCCAGAGTGTTCAGCAGTTGGCAATGGTATGTTGTAGCTCTCAGATGGATCCGATGATGCGTGAAGTTGACATCTAGTAGTGAAGTGGCATTGCGGCGGCTGACTTGGCATATAGATCTAGATAAGTAAGAATTGACTTATTATTCATGTGATATTTGAAGTTTCTTAAATGGACAGCCTTAGGCGAGCAGAAAGCTGTTGCGAGCACGTTGAAGGACTGTCTTCTTCTTTTGCATAAATGCGCTGTTTTTGGATATGATGTATCCACTCCGCTTATTTCTGGTGGCCGGTTGCCAAAGAAAGTCTCAGCGGGTAAGCTTCCCAATGATTGTGGGAGCAGTCGAGGTTTATACCGCAGGCAGTAGGAAAATTGTAATACATGGGTACTACACTCTCGACAGGTATTAGCAAGGGACTGAATGTGTCGCGCTTGCTTCTGCGATTTATGCAAAGGGATTGATTTATTTTGCCTTTGGATTTTATTCGCAAAGGAGTCTCGTTGCGGTGCAACGGTTCGGAAATCAAATAAACTTGTTTTCATATCGGCCGCGTTGAGGGATGCGGCTGACTTCCGACTTTCCAACGACAATTGATATTGCGTTTGCTTTAAGTTTGTTGGAGGTGATCTGGAGCTCAAAACGGATTCGAACACTTTGAGCTCGACAGATGTGTTTTGCGGTGTTTTATGAACAGTGACTGGTGGGCATTTGAATTGCCCCGATGCCAGTCTACTATAAGTCGTTGTAGACTTCTCGCAAATTTTCTTTTCTGGGGTATCAATAACTTGAGTAATCTTATTTGGAACAAGTTCCAACTCCCAGAATCTTTTGCTATGTGTGTCAAGAGGGCAGGACTCTTGCACTATGCTCGCCAGAGAGCATGATTGTGTCGGTGGTGCTGAAGTTGTAGAGTATTGCCCAGTTACAACCCAGCCGAACACAGTATTCTGTAGCATGGGTGCCTCTCTGCCTTGCTTAATTTGGCCATTTTGCAATAGCTCGAAAAAGGCACCAGCGCCAAGCAGTAAGTCTACTCGTTGTGGTTCGTAAAACAACGGATCTGCTAGGACGACATTACCAGGAAAGTTCCGTGCTTTGGAAGGAAGTTCTTTCTCTGGGTGATTTGAGGATATTTTCTCGAGTACCACAAACTCGGTTGCCATTTGGAATGGCTGGCTCCGCGAGCCAATGGTTGCCTTGACGACATGGTTGGCGGACAGACCAGATTCTCCTACGCCCGACACATTTATCTTTCTGCATTGCCTTTTCAATTGCAGACTCTTGGCTAGGTCTTCAGTAATAAAATTAGTCTGAGAACCGGAATCTAACAGCACTCGTGCTGGCCTTTGCTGGTTTGTTAGCCCGAACACATTAACTACAGCAGTTGGAAGCAAGACTTGCTCGGTCTCAGAAGCCAAGGTATGACAGACAGAAGACACAGTGTTCATGTTCTGTGATGCTTCTGCTGATTGTGCCAATGTCGAAGTGTTTGACAGAGTCGTGGGTGTATGGGCTACGTATTGGTGCAACATCGTGTGGTGAGGTTTCGAACAAACTCTACACAGTGACGATTTGCAGGCAGACACGGTATGACCCCTTTGTAAACAATTTATACACAATGGAAACGCTTTAACAAATTCAAAGCGATTGCAAACAGATGTGGCCAAGAATGAAGGGCAGGCACGGATATAGTGGTCATCTGATTTGCAGAATGGACACTTTGGGTCTTGCAGGCGATTAGTACGCCGCGAAATGGTTAAAGCCGTTTTGGTAACGGGCTTGTGAGGGGTATCGTGGCCTGTCCTACTATTTTGGGCGCGGCCAGATGTTAGCTCTTCAGCTGACAAGTGCTGATAGCGCTTATTGAGCGCACTCTCACACTCATTCCATAAGGGGACTTTCTCATAATTTAAGTTCTCTTCCCATCTCGATCGCGTTTTTTGGTCTACCTTTGACATGACAATGTGTATCAGCATTGCATTTGCAATCTGTTTGTCATCGCCAAGAGATAGTAGCGATTCGTAAACAGCGGTGACTGTGTCAATAAGTGAACGTAGTGCCGACGCGGATGGATTTTTCATCGCAGGCAGCTCGAACAATTGCGATATGCTATCAAAAAATATTAAGCAACTATTGTCATAAACTCGCTTGAGAGCGGCCAGTGCCTTCGGATAGTTGCAATCAGTAACTTGGAATGCCTTTACTGTGCCAAGTGCTTCATTTTCAAGGCAGGACAACAAGTGATTAAACTTCTCAACATTTGATAATGTTGGGTCGTTGTCAACGAGGCTCTCGAACAAGCCAATGAAGTTTTTGTATTCTGTATACTTGCCGCCGAACTTTGGAAGTTGCATTTGCGGCAAGTGCCTTGTGTGCGGAATTGACGCATTAATGGTTGTGTCGCTCACATTGAGTCTGTGAGGGCGAGCTCCAACCGAAATGAGCGTTGACTTTGTAGACACGCATAGGGTCTCTAGCTCAGCGCGAGATGCCAACTCTGAATCGATACTGTCGATCTGCAGCTGAAGCTGAAACGCTCGTTCAATATAAGTGTTGAGGATGTCCAACCGACACTCTAACTCAACGGCTTCAAACGAAATCGTTTGTTTGTAAACTGATTGCTTGATGCGAGCTATGTCTTTTTTAACAGTGTCCAACTGTTGAATAAGTACCGATGCATTTGGAGAATCTATGGATTCTTGCCGGAATTGTTTTTTGGAAGGCATTTGATTTTATTTATTTAATTTTATTTATTTGTTTAAATGGCAGCGCAATGCAATTGTGTGTGCAATGATTTTGCAACGGACACAATAAAAATGACTATAGTGCGATTTGTGACTAAATGACTTTAAAAAAAGTTGTTAATGTTGGTCAGTGTAAATAGGCAATGTGTTTACAATGTAAATGGGACCCAATGTTAAATTAAACAGCTGTAAGCTCAATCACTGTTATCTCAAATAGACTTGAAATGTTAATTGAGAGTTAACAGTGGCTCGGAAGTGCAAGTAATGATAATAACAAGTTATTTAAATAGCCGTTGATATGGCGTATGTAGTTATGTGGTAACAAATATTTAACCAGCAAATTAGTATGTATGCGTGTGTGTGGCTATATTGCATACAACAGCAGTATTCAAACAAATTTGATGCCTAAAGTTGGTTTGCTCCGAATAAAAACATTGCATTAATAACAGACCAGGCGGCAGCAGCACTGTAACAATATAAAGTTAACAGAGGTGGCTGGCTGTTAGTGTATGTGATATAGTGATATGCTGTTAAGCAGTGTTAACAGAGATGAGCGGCAACTGCAAGTGAGAGCGCACGCAATCTAATGTAACAACATTAGTGAACAAGTGTATGCGAGTGAGCACCAAGTCTGCTGAGCGTGCACTGAGCTCGGCAACTACGAAGTAGAGTGTCAAAGGGATGAGCGAAACTCTACTGAGCGTGCACTGAGCATTACAGCTACGAGGCCGACTGAGCGTGGGTGAAAGCAAAGCGAGAAAGAGCGACTCTCCAATGTTCTTTTCGCTATGGCAGTTTTTATATAAAGAAAGTGCCGCCAAAATTTCAAACAGCAACTTTCCAATTGTACAGGGAAATGGCACCTCATGTACAGATATACATATGTACAGAAATTACGACCTTTAATTCTAGGCGGCAAGCCAGCCTTTACAAATATATTTTTGTATGTTTGTATACAATATAATCGGCAAGCCGTTTGTTTCACTTGTCTTTTTATGTATCAAGTTAATTTTGAATAAAGGCAATTTTGTATATGGTGTAAAATTTGTGTTTATTAATTTATTAATGTTTTAAATATGTTGTGTGTTAGGTATTTAAATATATATGCGTATGCATGTATACATATATCTGATGCTAAAAATTACCACTTTTTGTTTGTTTGATGGTGCAGCGCAGCTCTGTGTCGTTTTTGTTTATATACGCAAATGCAGGTATATGTTTGTGTAAATGTGTAACCTTTTTATTTAAATGTATTTTGTTTGCATGAATCTTGTGTAGTTGTATCGACGTTTTTAATTAATTTATTTATTTTAACAATGCTGATCTAGTTTAAGGTTTTAGACCGTTGTAAATAAATTTTAAATTTGACAATAAGATTTCACTTTGTATAAGTGTAGATGCCAACAAATTACATATGCCGGTTCACAATATGACACACGTACACAGTTGATGAGCTGGAGTGGCTTCTCTTTTTATTAATTTAGGCGGATATTTACCTGGCATGGTCTGTTACCCAATTTGAACCAATTGCAGTTTTGACAGTAGCTCATGTCCAGAGTAAGGTATAGATAGCCACACAGATCTCCAGCGACGACCAAGTGTTTTAGATAGTGTTGAATATACACATCCAGTCAGGAGCACGAAAACACAGTAGAATATTTAATTTTTGTTTCAAACACACGCGAGCCAAGATCGTTTAGTTAGTGTCCACCCGGGGGCGCCAAAAATGTTTGCGTATTTTATAAATGTTTGTACACGTTGTAGGTTATGTTTAAATGTTGTATTGTATTTAAATATATGTACTATGTTGTGTACAGTATATGTTGTTTATAAAAGTTCTTTGTATAATTGTTGAATGTTAAGTGTAATATGTACAATTAAATAGTTATATTTATACGCGTAAGATCGTTATGTAAACGCGATAACTTATTCGTGAACAAAACTAAAGTGCGTCTTGGCTGTGAGCGATATAAACGGAGAGTAATTGAAAGTAAAGTAAATTATCATAAAGCGCCTGCATAGGCCTAGCATAACATAGCATGAGCGCCGCATGCAAGCGGGCGTGAGAGAATTAACATTAGAACAAAGAGTTTAACATATTTAATAGAATTAACATGGTATGATGCATTAAGCAGTAACGGCTCATGAAATGACCAAACAGTGACAGAAACAGAAACTCTAAATTCTACACATTCTGTCTCAAAGTAAACAGGGACGTTTCTGTTGGCGCCACCTATATGTGGCTATAGGCGTTCAAACGATACATCCTTTCCAGACCTCCACTATAAATTTCATGACATTTTGAATTATGGAAGCGGAATAATTGCGTTTTAAGTGACAGTTTGTTTGTGTCATCGGTACAAAAACGAGTTTTTTTGGTTGCCGGCTCGTTTTTTAACCTATATCTTTCCTATGGGAGCTATATGATATAGTCAACCGATTTTTATCAAATTTGGTTCAGTTGTGTGGAACTCTAAAAAACTACCAAAAACAACAGTTGGTTACGATATCTTCATTAACAAAGGAAACACAACGAATTTTGCCCCAAAAACGTTATTTTGGCCGATCGGTCCTATTGGTGCTATATGAAATAGTCAACTGATTTTAATCAAATTTAGTACAGTGCTTTGGAACTTTAAAAAACTATCAAACACCAAATTTGGTTACGATATCTTCAAAGACAAACGCATTATCCAAATCTAAAAATTTAGGTTTAGAGAAAAATTGACTTTTTGTCCTTTTTACAAAAATTCGTTATTTTCATAATTTTTTTACGATTTTGATAAACAACCACTTATTTTTCTTCGTAATCGATCGAACTTTACAAGCCATGAATAAAATTGTATAAAAAAGTTTTTTTAATTTTTAAATTTTGGTTCGAAATAGAATTTTTCTCAAAACTTTGCTGAAAATTACGAAAAATTACGAAATATGACCAAACCGTAAATTTTACAAAAATATGTTTCAACTGTAATAGATGTGTAATTCAATTATCTACAGTTTAGTAAAAAAACTATCAATTATTAGTACAACCAGATATATTTGCTTTTAAGTAAAGAAACATTTTTTTTAATTTCGAAAAATGGTTATTGAGGATACCAAAATTTTGTAAAATTTGTAAACTAGTGTATTCGAACATGGGACTGGGCCGAACTATCATATGCTATGTTTTAATTACAATTAGTTTTAGTCTACTCGATACTCTCACGGAAAATATTGTTCGGAAAATATGAATTGATTGTATAAATAGAATCGGACATAGTCATGCTTGTTTTGAATTTCGATTTTGATTTGATATATATATATAGGCATATAGCAGTTGTATGTAAACTAGGAAGGAGAAGGAAACAAACATTTCCAAATGACGCAAGTGATGAAAAAACTTACAAGCAATTTATAGAATATATATATGTTCCTTTAACTTCTTTTTGGAGCATAGGGCATCAATTTATACTTAGAAGAAGAACATTTATTTTTCTGGTCAGGGGTGTCCTCAACTAAAGAACGCTACGGGTTTAAGGGCAGATAATATAGTATCTACTAATACAAGATATATCGATCGAGCTTCGGAAGTGCATGGGGACTAATGGTCATTGCAATTTTTCAAAATTGCAGGTTTGTCGCTGTCATCGAAAACAATGTCTATTAAATACCTTAAATACGATCCAAGCTCACCAAGAAGAATTGAAAATATGGTGGATACACAAACTTGACAGCTTTTTATATATCGGAAGTTCTTCATGCTGAGAATGCCGACTAAGGAATTTTTATTATGTGTTATTTCGCAAATTTAAGAGGCATCATGATTTAAGGGTACCTTAAGATCGTCTTATTTAAATATCATTAAGGATTCTGGTATAAAGCACAAAGCCAAAATCTAATTTGATATGCAGTTTTGGTTACGTTTTGTTTTCATGGTAAATATATTATGGTTGGTAAAAAGACAACTTTCTGATATTTAGTCTTATTTCTGAAAATCATTTTTTAGCAGAAAACCGAACTGTTGTCGAATCACCATTTCAACTGGTTTTTAATTCCACTTTAAAAAGGATCACTAGATAAGAATAATAGGGAAATAAGTTAAATCAAATCAAAACTGATGGCAGACATCGAATTGCCATCATGCTATATTTTTGGAATACCATATCATTCAAATGGACACCTCTTCCCCGCTGCCAGTGCTTTTTGGCCAAATTAATTGTCTTTGCTAACATTTCCAGGGCCGAAGTAATACGATTGAATTCAAACTCTTGTGTGATATAGAAAGTAGGCGAGAGGACTTCTCTTTTTGTATTTATTTTATAGAATAGGGTAGGCCTTTGAAAATACTAACACTTGTCAACCTGAAAGTAAAATATTTTCGTTTTATTTGCCAAGTGAAGCTCGTTGAAAGAACACGTATAGAAAAAATAAATTTAAATTTATCTTTCAGCTTTTGTTTTGGTTTTTTGTTTGTGATAAAAGTTTTTTTTCATTGGTAAGTAACGAATCTTAATCCGCAGTTGTTCAGAGTTCAGAGCGACTTATGCAACCAAAATAATTTCCAAATTATGTAGTTCAAAAAATGCCACCAAATAAGGGATATAAAGTCTCCAAAAACGCTTTTTTTAATTATCGACACTGTTTCTTCAAACAAAATAAAAATTTGTTTTCGCGGGGCATACTTCAAGAGGCATCTAAAAAGTGGAGCAAGCTTTCGGTGGAGCAAAAAACACAATTCTCCAAAAAAAACTTTAGGGAAAATGCAGAACTGAAACTGGAATTATGTGCACCAGCTCATAATCAGATTGAAGACCGTTACCAGCCACTGGAAGCCCCTCCTAATTCACCTGTAAATACGCATATGCCCAATGAATACGTTGCTTGTACCATACTGCACGAAGGACCTGATACTATCTCGGTATATAATGGCGTATGGATCTTCGGCCCAAATTCACGCCCAATGTAAGGAGCTGGGGATTCCGTTCCACTGGGAAAGCCAACTTACTTTTATTCTTTTACTTGTTTTTGACAATCAACCAACTATTTAAGCAATTTATATACATAGTACATAATGACAATAAAAGGTTTTAGTTAAATATAAATTCCTATTGAGATTTATATCTGGTTGTGATAGTTCACGTCGTTTTATTGTAATTTACTTCTCTCCCCTATTGAAAGTTTCAAAAAATGATAAGATATAGGAAGAGCTCAAAAACTTAAGATGATTAGAAAATTTACCCTCATATAATATTGAAGAGTTACAAAATTTGATAGTATATTTAACTCCTGTAAGATTTATTTTTTGCAATTTATGTTCCAGGAGAAACTCAAAAATGGGCGCTAGGTTTGCATACACTGCTGTCTGTCTCAATGGGTACAATAGTTCCAATAAAGCCGCAAATATAAAACAAAAGTATTATCTGCAGCTTTGGAGGCATTCATGTAGAGCTTTAGTATGCACAAGTGCTCCTTACTAGGAAATCTCCTGGAATTGATTCAATATTTGCTTGAAAAACCTTCCTGTGGGTGCTATCAACTTCATAGCTCTTTTCATTAATCATTGTCTTCTAGCAAGTTACCGATCACCAAACCACGTAAACCACTTGGCTTGTCAATTAATTAGATTTACACAGCAATTGGCCAAATATTTCCATTGTTTAAAGTGAAGAATTTTGTAAAAGATAGTTTTCAGAAGAAGCAATCAGATGGATTGGTAACTCCACGTAAATATTGAAGCTGCGTCTTCCTGATGGGATGTTACAAATTCAATGGGTTGATAACATACGTTATCTAGGAATACACTTAGATAAAAAACTCACTATTAATCATCATACTGGATTCACAATTAACAAAATTAATAAAACATCTGCACCCTGTATCCACTAGTAAATAGAAAGTCAAAGTTGTCAGCTTTAAATAAATTTATTATTTCTAAAACCATATTCACTCCTTTTCTAATGCATCGGTAAATGTAACTTCATAGCACGGCTGTTGTACGAACACTTTATCAATAGATTAATTAGTTTACTTTAGTTTTTAAATTAAAATTATGGTCTTTTTTATATTTTCAATACGCACAGGTCATCAATGACATAATTAGCTTTAGTGAAAATAAATATTTTAAAAGAGAATAATGCACAAATAAATAAATAAATATATTCAAATCCCTGTTACATAGAAAGTAGGCGAGAAGTATTTTTTTTATATTTTTTATAGAACAGAGTAGGCCTTTGAAAATACAAACATTTGTCAACCTGAAAGTAAAATACTTTAGTTTTATTTAAAAACTTTATTTCATATAACGAACACGCTCCAGAACACGTAACTACAAAAATATAATAAAATACAAAATTTTTCTTGGTTTTTTTTTTTGTAATAGAAATTTGTGAGTTTTTCTTTGTTTGGTAAGTAACTAATCTCAAACCAAAGTTTTTCAGAGACTTATGCAGCCAAAATACTTTCCAAATTTTGTAGATACAAAATGCCACCTAATAAGGAAAATAAAGTCCCAAACAACTCAAAAGATGGCTCTAACAGATCGTTTTTGAACTATAGAAAATATTTTAAAGAACAAAACAAAAACGTACTTCCCCGGGATATGTACCAACAAACATGCCGTAAATGGAGGCTGCTGTCCAAAAGTGAAAAGAATCTGTTCTCAAAAGAGAATTTTGATAAAGATTTGGATTTAAAAATAATACTTTGTGAGCCAGTTGTCGATGAGTCTGAGGAGCGTAATGTGGCTCTTGAAGCCCCTCCCAGCGATCCGGTTAATACTGGAGTAGACACTGAGGAGGACCAGACGGCGGCATCTGTGCTTGAGGACGCTGCTGTTAGCGTGCAGCAGGAAGATCCTGTTGCTGTCACCGGCAATGAATCCAAGCCCCGTGGCATGTCGTGTACTGTGCAGTAAACATTGATAAAAAAAAGCACTCGGAAAGGTAATTTGTTGCGTTATGTTACTTGTTGTTGACAATCAATTGACATGTTACACAAAGTCAGTAAATGATTTAAACTAAATGTGAAAGCCTATTGAGACTCGTACCTGGTCGGCGCAAAATCCTTATTGATAAGCATGTGAAATATCCAAAATTCAAGAAGAGAAACTTACCTGCAAACTTACCATCAAACAAAAATTGGACTATTAGAATATGTAGATCCTTTTCCACCAGCAGGATTGCATACATTTCTAGCTCGACTGTCCAGTACGGCTTTATGTGGAACTGAAGTTTACTGTGATCCAATTTAGTGCACAGATCAAACGACTCCATTTATTGTACAGTGAAAGAACTGCATAACCTAACAATGTACTCGGAACTTGCTGTACACTCTCTGGGTGGACTTGTTTTGGATATTCATCTGCCGCTTTGGATGCGTTCATGAACATCTCTTTTCTGCACAAAGTTGGATATATTTTATAGATAACGCATCTAAGCGGTTTTAGCTGAATAATTTAAAATGCAAGGTTACGACAGAAGGGCAGTAAGAAAATGTTTAAGAAATATTGAATGTTAAGTAATATAAGTTGCATTAAATAATTTCTCATAATTATTTATTGATTAAAAATTATACAAAAATATTATTACTAATAAAAACAAAAAAACAATTATAAAAAAAAAAATTCCGATGAATTAATGATGTAAATAATAGTCATTGTAAGATTTTGCAAAATTATAAACAAGTTTGTATATTTGAAATGGGACTCTAGCCGATTTAAAGAGCCCGAAGGAGAATACTTTACCAGCTCAATTATTTGTAGTCTACTCGTTACGATAGTCCACCCATACAGCATGCCTTATTTCGTTACGTGACGATTTTCCAACCAGTTTACTCTAAGTTCCGTAAAATATTAAACAAAATTTGTGTTTTATTTTTCTTAACAGTGTTGCAGCAAATCAAATTGAATCATATTTACATAATACAGGAGAGTCACTAACAGCTGTAGTCACAAACAATTCAATTGTGATTGACAATTGCCGATAAAAGTGCACTTTTAAGGTAACTCGTTTTGTACCTATAATTTACCAACAGATGCACATAGTGCCTCTTCAAACTAAGTACGTTGAATTAGAGTTGTCGATATCTTGTCCCGTAGAATAATTTCACGCTTTTTAGTCATGGGGCTCTACATTTTACTTAAAACTTGACATAAATACGCGTTGCTTGCATCTGTGAGCTTAACCGAATTATCCAAATCGGATACAATACAATAAAAGTTATGGTTTAAAAGGTCATAATGTCACCTCCCTTGCGAAGAAACACCATCAAAATATGTCTATATATAAGTATTGTAATACACTAGGTAGTATCACCCAATTTGGTATGTTATATCATTCAGATCAAATAAACAAAGTCACGCCATCTTTTTTTCAAAGCAAAGGGTGTAGGGTATCAATGTTGTTTTCTTCGTTCTGATTGCAGGCTATTCGACTGTCTGGAACCAATCCGACCGATTCAAATTTTACTTTTGCCTATGAAACATTGAGATTTCTCCAATTAGTTTATTTGTCTGCCCTCTAATTATTCTTTGAAATTGAAGACTTTGCCTTAAGAACTACTGCAATAAAAAGAAAAGGAGCTGATTGTAGATGTTAGTTCTGGTTGAATTGAACTCCATGTGATAATGAATGGGCAGTGGCAGCAACAAGTTCCGCATGTGGCACATATACGCTAATGAGGAACATCCCTAGCGCAACTAAAATTACAGTTGGATCTTTCTGCCACGTACTAGCCCCAACTACTACTATAGTATGAGTACAAACAGTAAGTCAAAAAAGTCTTGGCACATTTAGAAAAAAACAAATTGCACTACTTAAATAGATTTGAAGAAACTGCAATGGCAATAAGTTCAAAGTTTGTGCCACACAATAGGGAATGGCTATATAGAGATAGATATCATGGCCAAAATGATTTTGAAAATTGGATAATAAATAGCCAAACTTTATTCAATACCACAATATTTATTAAATCTATAATCAGTAGGGTGGCCGCTACTAGTGTGGTAAATTTTCAAACCAACGATATCAATATTCTCACCGCCTAAAAAGTTTCCTTTTTACCTACATATAGCAACTGTAAAATTTAAAGACGGTCCGAAAGTATTTGGAGCGCCCGAAAACAGATCAAAGGTCATATTTAGCTCTTTTTCCGTTTTTGACTGTATTGCTATACATAAGCTTAAAAAACTTATTTTTGTTTGCTGGCGACTGAGTTTTAAACACGAGAGTATCGGGCAAGACCAAGTCATCATTTATTGTAATTAAAATCATTTTTTCGAAATCATTTGCAGTAGACAACATTGAACAACATACATACCGTCTGCCACGCATCCTTCTGCCTGTTGCATACTTTATACAAATCTATAATATCCTCAAATGCGTGTAAAAAAGTTTTAGACAATAATTGTGCCGCATATTTCCTGCAGGTAAGTTCTTTTTCCTTTGGCTAATTTCATCATTTTGCAACTATTGCAAGCTAAAAATCACAATACATAGTCTATTTAATTATTATATTGTTATAAATAAATGCATTAAGTACTAACAAAAAAAGAAAAGTAATAGATAAGTCATCTCTTTTCTGTTCTCCTAAAGGCCGAAGATACTTAAGATGTCCTTTCAAATATTTATCAATAATTAAAAGCTGCAATTAAAAACATAATAAAGCAAAGGACTTAAGACACATTCGTGTTCGTAAACGATAAAAAATAATGGGGGTGTTGCAAGACTTTTTTGATGCACCGTAAGAGCGTTGCAGCGGTAAAGATTTTAGCTAAAACACCAGTCCATCAGTCCAATGTAACGGAAGTGAAACCAAGGCAACCGGAAATGAGCCAAACTTTTAAGATGTAAGTTCGCTCGACTCGAGCCAAGTGAGAGTTATATTCGCTCTTTGAGTGAAAAGCGTTGAGAAATAGAGGGAATTTTGCTGAGCGCAAATGGCGGCTAGTCAATGCAAGCCGTGCTAAAAATACCATAACAGAGACTCGGCTGAGCGTTCGGCTATGTTTCGGGTTTTAGCTTCGTGTGCAGCATCCAGCAGCAGCAGCAACAGCGCCTCATTGTGTCAACGTATGCCGCGCCAGTTGTACACGCATGCCGCATCGTAGCCATCCGTCGCATTTGTGAAAGGCAAAAGAAAGCGAGAAAGTTTTGCGAATGTAAGACGAGAAAGCGAGACGACGGTGAAAGTGGGCGCCGCGTGTTCAGTCTGCGTCGAGAACTGTACAAGCACGGACGCTGCGCTAACGGTATATTTTTTTTGTGTGGTACGCCTTGGCTACGTCTTCGTTGACGACGTGTCGCTATAGTTCCGTATTCGTCGTCGGAATTTTGTTGTCGCAGTCTGCGCCGCGTGTGTTTGTTTTTGTTGCTGCACCGCTTTCACGTGTCCGGCAGCAGCTTTGTTTTCCGGCCAAAACAAAGGCGTAAGCATAAAACGCCAATTTGTGCGTCTTGTGCGTGTGTGTGTTACCCCCATTTTTTTTTTTTTTGTTTGTTGTTTTTGCTGCAGCTGTGTCCAAGTGTGAGTGCAATAAACAGTTATTAAATGTATATTAAAAGGCACAAAAGAAAATAAAAGTAAAGAAAAAAAATGTAATTCCGACTAGAAAAATTCCGACGCGCCAAAACGTGCAACAACACGCATAAATTAGTGGGGCGCACATGTTGGTCGCAACTTCAACAAATGAGCATAATCATAAAGTCTTTTTGCCACATAATTTTTGACGCTGCTTTTTTTTGTTGGTTCGGCTTTTTTTAGATCTCTGTTGGAGCTACTTAGCAATTTTGGCGGGGTCTCTTGCCGTCCAAATGGACAAGCATAAATATTTTTAGACTCCCAGCGAGCATTTGCCTGCTGACAAGTAAAAAGCGCACGCTTCAGATACAAATTATAAAGACCAAAAAAAAAACAAGATATACGCTCTTTAATGAAAACAAGATGCTAGGAGCATTAAAAAAAAGTCCCACAACAACAAAGTTCATTAAAAAACAAAAACCGAAATATGTAGAACAAATATTGAGTGCTGTGCTTAAAATCTGTAGAAGAAAAATCTCTTGAAAAATCTGCCGTGCACTGCAGATCTTCCGAAGTTACTCAATGTAACCAATACCACATATAACTGCTTTCACAGTGATAAGTCTTGTGACCAAGATTTTTTAAGCTGATCAGATACAAATTTTATGAGTTATAGTTGAAAGTACAGCTTCTTGTTGCTTTTGTTGACATTTTGGCTGTTACAGACGTTTGGTGGAATGCTGGTAAAGTGTCATTGCGCTGAATTGTCCCTAAAGGAGATTTCTGGAAGCCTACCGTAATCAAAAACTTTTACGTCAGATTTTTAATGTTTGTAAACGTATTTAAAACAAGTGGCGAATAGTCCTCAGCAAAATATTAAAACATTTCTTGTTTTACAAATCTTGAACAAGTAGGGTTGTCCGGAGTCCCGAAAGATCTGCGCCAGCGTCTGACACATGGATAGACTGCTTTTTTTTTTTTGGAAATTCGTCTGGGATAGATATTTGCTGAAATACTGGCAAAATGCTATTAAGCAAAAATTTGATATAGAGAGATTTCAGGCACAGCACTGATTAAATGGTGGCAGCGCCGCAGGCTCTGCCTCTGCCGCTGCGGCCCTGCTCTGGCCATTAGCTGGCAGCGCGTATTTCTATGTCGCAGCTGCTCAGAGAAATTATTACATATGCGTTTTGCATAGTTGTTGTTCTTGTTGTTGTTGGTGTTATTGAAAAAGATTTGCCGTGCCAAAAGCCCCAACAACAAAAACGACAACAACAACAACAACAACAATTGATAGCAAAGCAACTTTGACGAAGGTTTTTTTTTTTGCTGCCTTGTCGCCGTGTCGCTCA
The DNA here is from genome assembly GCA_949987675.1 of Chymomyza fuscimana. Taxonomy (NCBI): domain Eukaryota; kingdom Metazoa; phylum Arthropoda; class Insecta; order Diptera; family Drosophilidae; genus Chymomyza; species Chymomyza fuscimana. The sequence goes on along the minus strand of OX465090.1, from coordinate 4,351,323 downwards.
TTGAAAATTTTGAATTTGTGCTTTATTCGATTTTTCTTTTCCTTTATTTTGTAATTTTTTTTTTTTTTTTGTATTTTTCTTCTTTCTTTTATTTATTTTTTCATTACAAATTTGCTTTGGCTGTCGTTTTAGATATTTGGTTCAAGGCTACCACGCACTGTGTGCGCCTTCGACGATTTTTTTTGTATGTTTCTTACCATAAATTGTGCACCAATTTTTATATAGTAGGTAGTTTTTGTGTTTTGGGGCAAGAAGTTGCTTAGAGAAAAACCAGTGGGCGGTGCACAGTTGTGGCAAGCTTTTGGCTATGAGATTTTCTTTTTTTTTTTTGGCAGTAGTTAGGCTAAGCTTTAGCAGAAACTGTCTGCAAATTATGTTGGTAATTTCATTTTGATGGCTAAAAACTTGCCCTCAAATACATACGGACTGGACACACTGGCTATCGTTTTTTTTTTGTCGCTATTTATTTTTAAGCTGCTGTATAGAGTGTTACAGTTGGGTGGAACCTTTTGGGAAACCCCATAGTAGTACTATATGTAAATTCTTGACCTACATTGTCAGCTAAAACAAATTGGACAAGGGTCGCCGCTTGGCTGGACACTTGGCTTTGTTGTTTAACTTTTGATATGACTGACTATGACTACGGAACACAGTAGTTACAACAGTTTTAATGAAAATAAACTATTAGAGAACAAACTTAAATTGCCTGTTTTCGAATTGCCCCAAATCGGCTTTTAAGCAACACGAAACACTTTGGACTTAAATATAAACTTTAGACAAACTTTCACGGAAGTAGCGTAGAGATCGTCTTTCTGTTTAGAGCTCCAATTTTTTACATAGTTCCTTTCACAAAAGATCATGTGGACGAACATATTTGTTGCATGTATATAGAGAGAACTTTTATGTACCAATAAGATTTGATCAAAGTTTTCGAGTTAGGAAGAACACCGACATTTCGAAGTAAGTCTTTTGCGGCGAAAAGAATCTAATTCAGGTTACAGCCCATAGGCTTTTTTTTATACTTAAAGCTCATATTAAAAAAAAAACCATGGGGTTGCAAATAGATTGTATTATTTATTTAATTTTCACTTTTTCTTTACATGCATATGCCAATCTTATCCACTGGCATTTATATGTTTTTTTATGTAAATACTAGAGAGCTCCGCCTGCAGGATACTCCACACGCCAAGCCCTGCCGCGGGAGCGTAATGTTTCGTGTATATTATTTTAAATGGGAATTCCCCTTTTATTTAATCTTCAAATCTTCAAATCTTCCAAAACAAACTTTGACTCGCCATTTTTTCCAAAACAAAACTCCATATAAACTTTTAGCCCTCTATATCCTACTGTTTGAGCTGGTCGATAGTAAGTACTACCCCCAATTCCATATCCGGGGTCCGAATTATCCCAAATGGCTCAAAAAGTTTTGTATATTTTATTGATATATCTAACTTTTACTATTAGAAGATTTAGCTTAGCTACAGGCTCTCACCAAAGAGTTTAACTAAGAATAATTTGGGTCATTTAATTATCGGATTATTCGGATACCACACCTATCTACACGCAAAATGCTTTTGGCGACTTTACAATACTGACTAAGCATTGTAAGCCTTAATTGGATCCCGACCCTCGATGTCGCATTGCAATAACTGTTTTGTAGAAAAAGTTCTGTGACACACTCCTGGCGTTATTAAAAAGTTCCGAAAGAGCTAAAAAACTTGACCTAGGCAACTCTTAAAGTTATTTTGCCTAAAGCTTATTGGCCAAGTTACTTATTGCCTGGTCTTAAGTGCCTCCAGCTTCAATATACCTTAAAGTATATAAGAAATATAAAAAAAAAAACCCGAATTAGTTTTGTTGCCAAATGCTAATGAGCTCTACTTATCATATTAATAATATACTTCATAATCAGTTTTTCGTTTTTTTTTTTTTTTGGGTCTGCTCTTAGGGCGCAGGTCCAGTTTGTTATGACCAAGTCAGGGACAGCTGTAGGATAAAAACCATAAAAAGTAAAAGCACTGCAAAGTGGCAAATATAGTATGGCAGCAATCTAATTTCATTATTATGCAAAGAAAAACATGTAATATGCTTGTTCTTCGAAAAAATAAAGATAGAAGCTGTTCCTCGGATAGCCAAAACGAGAGAGCACGACTTTGGGTACATAAAGTAAAAGCTTTGGCTTTGCTAATGGTCAGTCAGTCAGTTGGTCAGTCCGTACGGCTGTTCATCGGTTGGATTTCTTTTGCTTTCGATGCGTTGGGCTTGCTGTTTTATTGTTCTACTTACTTTATGGAAATTAAATTTTGGTTTTCCATTTTTAATACACAAAAAGCAAGTAAATGTGTTAAATTCTTTAATGCCGAATTTTTCTTTGCCCAACGGTTCCAACGTTTTCATTTCAGCTTCTGCTCTGTTTTTTCTTTTTGCTCACTCTTATTATAAAAGCGATTACAAGCCACGAGCGCCTCTGACGATAATCACCAACAAAATGAGTGCAAAGCTAGTGAGACGTAAAGGGGGTTGTGGCGACAGAGGGGGGGATGTCCTACGTAGAGACTGCGATAGGAAGAGGCAGCAAAAGGCAGTGCAGGAAGGAAGTCATTCCTTTTGTGGGCTTGGTACTCGCCCTGGCCCCTTCTCCCCGGCCCGCTCACCACCTCTCCGCTTTTCAGTTTTCAATTTGTAAAGTTGTCTGGCAAATTTATGACATTTATTGAAATCGTTTTTGTGTTGCTTCGTTGAGTGAAAATATGTGCGGCATTAAACTTTTGAAATTTCCACAAATGCTTACACGTGTTTTTTATATTTTATACATATTTTTATATACATATATATTTTTTTTATTTGTACAGCTTATTAGTTGTAGTTTAGTTTTGAACATTTGAAGTTTTTATACCCTGCAATCTTAGGCAGAAGAGTATTATAGATTTGTGCAGTGCATTCAACTGCCTGAATTCCGGCATGTCCGTCTGTCCGCAGGAACATCTCGGAGACTAAAAGAACAAATTTTTCCTTCAATTTTGTTTATTCATGCTGATATCTCACTGTCTTAGAGGAGAGTTTCAATACTTATGAAACAAGATATTTAAACTCCTGATACCGGGCTAGGCGGTGCCCAACAATATTTCATACCCGCCAACCTTTTCCCGAAAAAAATATAATTCTGCATACCTTAATACGTTTACTTAATAACTTACGCCTTTTACTTTTTTTTTTTGTGTTTCTAATTCGCTCGAAATTTGAATGAAGTCAATGTTGAAATTCCGGCAGTATTGGCAACTAGTGTACCCATTCACACTGACAGTGTACAGCAAATTGTGAGTTTTGCACTGCACAGTTCACTCACCACTCTATATCCATATGGTAGTTAACGAAAGTCTTACACATTTACTCTTTTTTAATTTTTTGTACCACAGTAGCTTACCCTATATTTTGCCCACTAATGAATGTACTTCTCTTAAATCATTTCTACTGTACTCATCATTTTATTTGGTGTACACAGGTCAGAATGGCACCATATTCTCTCTCTTTGTCATGTATAGGCGCACTTTGCAGTGTATTTCTGAGTATATTCACTACCATTTAAGTGTTTTAACGAGTGACAATTTTTGAATCTTTTTTTGGGGAATTTCACTGAACATATATGCACTATTGCTGGATTACTCTAAAAATATTATTTTTTTTGCTCAAATTTAGCTAATAATGAGCTTCATTGCGCAAAACAATTTTACGATAAATGCAGCACTTTAAATTTTGCGAATTTAAAAAAATAAAGTTCCATAATTTTTTGTTGTTGTTAGTTTGCAGCATTGTTCATGAAAAAATTGCCATTTAAAGCAGAAACTCAAAAAAGAGAAACTTTTATAAGCCAGATGGCAGTTTAGGTACTTATGCTGACTCATGTGACCCTCATAAGCAACAAATGTTGATTTTTTTCCAAACAACTTGCGCCTACTCCCCTTAAGGAATAGAAACAATACGTATAGTGTATCCCATTGTTGGACTAAAACTAAACTAAAAATAATTTTTTTTTTTTTTGTTGTTTTGGGTTTTGTTGATAAGCTTTTAGACGCTACCAAATAGTTCCACAGTGCATTGAAATTGATGCAAATTTATAAAATGCAAACGCCTGAAAGTTTTGCTGAAGCGTAAAAAACATGCAAATGAATCTGTTGGACTTATAGTGGAGTAAACTTTTATTTTTATACCAAAGTGTGTAATTTGCACTGGGTAAGGGGTTTTTGGCTAATCGTTAAAGCAGAAGTATTTAAGTGCGTGTAAGTTGTTTGATAGCAAACAATGTAAGAAGGTTGTTAAATGTTGGCTTTGATTTTTTTGTTTCTTGTTTTTTTTTTGGCAACGTCACAAAGTGAACGAAGCAAAAACTTAAGATAGCCAAGTACCAAGTCCAAGTGACTTGGAAGAGATTGGCGAATCAGCACAATTTTAATATGACTGGGCAATTAACTCTTGCTAAATCAAGGCTAGTACGTCCTACTATGCTTTGAGTTGAATAAATAAAGTCAAAGTTTTTGGCTGTTTTATGAAAAGTTAGAGCTGCCTAAGTACTTTGTTGCTGCTTTTGACAGCATCTAGAAAGAAAGTTGGTTTATTTAAAAGAAAAACATAACTTCAAAGAAACTTTGACGCGGACGATTTGCTCACTTAGTATATGCCAGAGTCAGGGTAGTGGGGATATTTTAGCCTAATTCTGATTACTGACCTATTATGGTGTCGTTGCTATAAGTAAAAATGTGTACATTAAAGCACCTTTTTGTGACTGGAGGATGGAATGGATGGAAGTTTAATCGATTTCAAAGCGATTTAAGTGGTTAAAGAGAAAGGCCATGGTTATGCTAATCAGAAGTGGACAGGTGTAGGAAATATAAAAAAGCGTACCTTCTCGTTTTCGTCACTAAAATCGTTCAAAGATTAATCTGGCAGCATGTTTAAAAAATATACAGACATAAAAACTTAAAATGCTGTTTTTTAAGAAAATCTCTTTCAACACTTAGGAGCATTGAATCACGGCAATTTCTCGTTATGGTATAAAGAAAATTGCAAACATTTTATATTCTAAAAACTTTCTTTCACTTGTGAATAAGATCTCCCTTTAGGAGATACAATTTATATTCTGTTGTAGGGCCATGTTGTGGAACAAGGTTCGTTTGTAATATCGTGGAAAATAGATTTAATAATCCAATAGATTTTGAATGATTTATTTATATCTGGCTGACTAAACTGGCATTTTTTTTTTGATGGGCGGAAAAAAAATGTTTTCCAACTCACAATTCTTGGGTTTTCTTTAAAAAAGTTATAAAGTGCAATGAACAAAAAAAAGATATTTTTTGGAAATTGAATAATAATCATAAAAAAATAACGATAAAATTGTCGAATATCATGATGTCATTAATTATACATTAAAGTTACTGTTAATTAACAAAAATAAATAATTTTTACTTGGGCTACGTACAGCAAATTTGGATTGACGAATGTAATTTTTTACACTTTAGCCATAGGGCCAAGAAGGATTTGTTCATATTTATATAAGCTAGATAAGCCAAAATCTCTATGTAGACTTAAGTGAACCTGATGAATCAATAAAATAAAAAAGTCTTTTGTAACTTTTTATATTTAATAACAATGGATATCTATCTGTCAGTCGCCAATTTAAGTATATTCAGTTTCATTCAATCCATCAAATAATATGTGATGAGTCAAAAAATTATAGAGAATGTGTTTTTAAATACATACATATGTATGTATGTTTGGGAGTATATGAATCTTTTTGGTCTGACAATTGTAGTACAGCCCATAAAGAGAACACTTGAAGCAAAAACACACAAACACTCAACTGTATATAAACAAGTATGTATATATGTACATATATGTAAATGTATGTATAATTTTCATTTTGCATGCGTTTGCATTTTTGTGTTGTGCTGATTTTCTCTCTTCTATTTTTTACTTTGTACTGTTTTAATGAAAACTTTTAAGTGGCTGACTGACTGAATGATAAAATGAAGGACTTTTACTCACTGACAAACTTATTATCAAACAAAAGAAATAAAATGAAAATGCAATGAAACGGGTTCTTGAAAAACTCTGCAAATGTGATGAGCAAAAAAAAATGGATCGGAACAGAGTTTCCGCCTGTAAACTGCTAGTTTCCTTTGGATTATCCGTCTCGTTTGACATCGACTAGTAGAATATCTTTTTAATCCAGTGCTTAGCTTAGCTTTCTAAATGTCGCCTGGAATTCATTTTAGACAAAATGCTCTTTAAGATCAGCTCCTAAGATGTTTTAAGCTGCAGCTTTTTAACGCATTTGTTATTCTAAGCTATAGAAAATGCCTCGCTTAAGTTATTTTATGCGCGGAAATATTAAAATTCTTCATAATTTATATTTATGTATATAATTCAGTTTAAAAGCTTATTTACTTAGAGCCATAAAAGCCTGCATACAGCTGTGCATACCAAGAAATTATTACGCATACGCCCAGTGTGTCAATACAGCGACAGCTTGCAATTTAACAGGAAAATAGGCAAATTGTAAACTTTTTGACATGCCACATATATTGTATATAGACATATATATATATGTATATATTTACATAGATATGTATATAAGCGTGTGTCCACAATTTACACTGTTTGTGTGTAAACATACCGACAAAATCATGTAGCACGACAATTCGATTACTAAAGGTATGATCGTTCATTGGGTCTCTGCGTCAGCAACCTTCATACGTCTCGACGTCTTTTATTGTTGTTGTTGTTGTTGTTGCTGCTGTTCTTGCCACGTCTTTGGCATCTTGAACGTCCCAATGTTGCCAGCCTTATAGACAGGGGCTGGCGCTGTTGGCAGTGCCAGCAACTAAAAGTATTTAGTTCAAGTGCCAAATGAAATATTGACTATGTCTGAGTGTGTGTGTGTGTGTGTGTCCGTGTGCCTCAGACTGTAAGCATATGGCGCATGTGTTTGTGTGCGTAAATCTGAGTGTGTGTGTGTGTGTGTAGAAGAAAAAAACGCGTGCTCACACCGAACACACTGTCACACATACATATACAAAAACACTTAACCACTATCTTGTTGTTGCTCTAAAATAATAATAATAATAATAATAATATACAATAGCAAAATATTTCTATACAACATTCATGTTTGCCTAGTTACAGCTGTGTGTGTGTGTGTGTGTTTTTGTACCACTGGCGTCTTCGTTGCTGAGTTGAAAGCAACTCACAGTGGAAGAAATTGCCAAAAAACGCAGCATTTTTTTTTTTTTTTAAATGGGGTCAACAAATCATTTACTTTTGATTTTATTTGACTATAATTACAAAGTTGTATCACAAGTACGATACGAACTAAGCTACTAAAGTAATCCAACATTTCTCTGGCAATCTAAGGTTACCTGTCATTACTGAATGTTTTTTGGACTATTCTTTATTTAATTATCTCTCGTAAAGGTCCATTCGGGATTTTTTTTTTTTTATATAGTTTTGTCATTCCGTGCGAAATTTTTTTGCATTCTGCGTATACCCCTTAAGCCAATAAAGATTTTTTTTAGTTTAATTTTTGCCCTACAGTAGCATTCAGATATAGATACATATGTTTTAAATTAGCGTGGTCAAAAATAGATGCATTCTCGACATTAGACTTTTTTCAGTCTTAAAAGTACATTCTATTGTTAAAAAAAATACGGGGTGATGGAAAATAAGCAGCTATGTACAATATTTCATTGGCTTTCACTAATATATATGTTACCTAGAAGCTACAATACGCAACGCATTTTAGATAGACATATCTTGTAAATGAGTAAAGATATTTGATTCATTTATATTCGCTTTTATGAGTAGATGTGAATATTTTTTTTCTTATTTTATAGCTTCGTCAAAAATAGGTGGATTTTCGACATCTTATTTTAGTTTTAAAAGTATATTTAAAAATAGAAATATTGCGACGAAAAACCAATACCAAATAAACTACAATATTCAAATATCTTATGATATAGGTATATCATAAGTTATGCTACTTAGAGTCTATAATACCCATATCGCCAAAAATTCTATTTTTTTTTTTTTGGTGGTTGGTGCCTTGGTTTTGGATATGTCATTATCTGTATGGTTTTTCTTAACTTTTATAATATTTATATGAGTTTGACGCGCTTTGAAGAATATGCTGGAAAAGACTTTTTACGTAAAGAACAGTACAAATAGCATATAGGTATAGCGCTATAACTCCTGAAGTTTTCAACCGAATTTTAGCCATGGATACGATACAAAAAATGCAAAGTGTGTGTGGACTTTTAATATTGTAAATTAAAAATTATGGGAGCACACAGCAAATATCAAGTCTTGACCTTTGTGGAAAATTTTTATGGTTTTAGTTCTTTTGGAATTGCAAAAACAGATGGATTCGGCTAGATCGATTTCTTTTGTCGTTCTGGTCATTTTTGTACAAGTGTTATGGAATAAAAATAATAAAGAACAACTCAGGCTCAAATCCGAAAGTAAGTCGATAATAACACTGCTAGGTGCATCCCAGTAAGCAATGGCCCACTGTAAGAATCTCTGCATGTTTTTTGCCTCACTGTTCTTGCTTTTGTTGCTTCTGCCGCTGTTCGTCGCACTTGTTGTTGGTGTCGTCGACAACTACGAACCAGCTGTCATGGCTACTGTTGTTGTTGTGGTTGTTGGTGCTCTTAGTTTCACCCGTTGCACCGACCGTGTTGTTGGCATCAATGTCGTTGGCGTCGTTGTCGTCGTTCAAGGCGGAATTGTCAGCCTCGTCTCTTCTGCTGCTGCTGCTGTTGTTGTTGTTGTTGTTGTTGCAGTCTATGATGCTGCCTCTGCTTCTTCTTCTAATAATAAATTGCAAAAGAATTTATGTTTGGCGTTAGCCGTTCATTGCAGCAAAAGCAACAAACACAACAACAAACACAACAACAAACGACAAAAATGTTCTCTGTTATTGTTGTTATTTTGAATTTTATTTATTATGCTCTTCCTACTTTGTCTTGAATTTCATTTCATTTCGTTTTCTACTTTGCCATCTTGTATTTATGTATGTCTTTGTATATCATGCACATTATATACGCTTTTAGACATCTATGTGTGTGTGTGTGTGTGCTTGTCTGTCTCAAAGGTGTAGCAAATTTTTCACTTTCGCTTTCACCCCAACGCATCTTTCGAATTGGCTTTTGGCTTTTGGGGCCAACCAAAAGAGTGAGGCCACAGTCGCCACTTTAGCTTTTCTCTTGCACTCTTTTCAGCTCTCAATCTTGCTAGCTTCTCTCCTTGCATTATTGCTGCTATTCTAGTTGTTGTTTTTTATTTTTTCCTTCTGTACTCTGTATTCAGTAAGGTTAAGGTCTTTATTAAGTTAATGCGAAAAAATGTTGTCTGTCACATCTGAAAGAAAACGAGCAAGACCCTAAAATGTTTTTATTAAATGATCGTGACGAAAAAAAAATTGGATTTTGCCATGGGCTAGAAGTTTTTGTGACAAGGTACATTTTAAGGTCAGCTTCTATTGTACAGCAATTTCCAATTTCCTTCGCAATTTTCTGGGATGAATGGACTACAACAATGGCGTAAATAGAAATGATTAGAATTGAAAAAACAGAAATAAAAACAAGGAAATAAAATAAAGATGGTGGTAATATATGGCAATCGCTTAATATTTGTTATTATATTATATAAGTTTAGAAATGGAAAAATTAACTTCGCTCAAAATTTGACTACTTCAAAATATTCCTTAAATTGTGTACGTAAATATTAAAATTTTGTTTTCTAAAACTTGTCATAACTACGCACATTTTTAGGTTATAAGGAATTGGCATCAGAGATCACCAAGAACAGTTCAGTTATTATTTGCGAAAACATAAATAAAAAACGTTTATAACTAAAAAACTTACAATTTACTTGCACTATCGAGAAAAATCTCCCTCAATGCCAAAGAACTTTCTTTTATTTAAATTACGACGCCAACGTATTATAATCATATAAGTAAATTTTGCGAAACTGCACTAAAGTTATGTTTGAACATAAAAACGCATTTGTTTTCAAAATTTTGAGTTTAAAATTACGTATACGCTATGTAGTGTATGAGCGGTAAAAGTAGGTGTTGCCGAATCGATACAAGAAATTCTCGACTCTGTATATATTTATATTATCATATAATATATATCTAGCTTCTTCCAAAGCTACAAATGCAGAATAAGTTCAATAAAAAAAATACTTACATATATTCACAATATAATAGTTACACAAACAAAAGTTTACATAATTATATCGCTTTTTACTTAAAATAGTATAACGCAAGAATTTTTCAAATCATATGCTTTGGACATTAGACGTCTGAAAAGATTTCATATTTTAGTCTTTTCGAATTGACAGTTTGTCAGCCATTGTGATTGGATACACTGGAGCACAATTAATCCTGTCACTCTTCTTTTTTTCATCTAATTAGCTGACTTAAAAATATGATTTTAAGGAAAGTTTTTATAATAATTTAGTTAGTCCTCTCCATAATCAAAATTCTCTGTGGATTCTTTTTTCACCTACGAACCGATCTGAATCATTGGTTTTAAGTTGCCTTTAAGTTCCCTTCCCCTAGAAATTGCACTGAAATCAAAATCGAATTGTTGACGTAAATAAATAAAAAACTCTTTTGAATGGTTTGAGATACCGACCCTCAGTTCCTGTGCCCGCAACAGCAAACCATTCCACTTAGTAGATTAGTTGACACGAAAAATAAACTAATATTAATAGTTTGCAACCAGTGTCGGATGCAAACTGTGCAAATTGGAGAAGATACAGCGCATATTATAGTCGGGATGCCCCAACCCAAGCTAACCGGCCAAGTTGGTATTTTTTTGTTGACGATAATCTGTTTTAACATAGTCGTCGCATTCATCGTCATAGTCATGAGCTTTTCCCTTGGCTGTGCGTCTTCTTTACAAAAAAGAAAAGCGAATCTCCTAACATGACAACGCTTTTGTCCACACACACACGCATACACGCGCACACACAATGTCAGTCAAGGTTAGGCACAGTGCTGTCAAAATATATATAGACACGCCTGTTGGGCCTAGGAAGCACAGTGTGCCACAGTTAATTTGTTAACCTTTGAAATTTGTACAAGGTTCTTAAATCATTTCACATTTTTTTTTTTTGGTAATTTATTGCAGTTAATTTTACAATAGAAATAAAAGTGAGCTATGAAGTATTTAAAGTAGGCACTAAATCTATCAAAATAAAAAAATATATGCACATAAGACAAATTGGTGTTAAAATACGTGTTGAAGTTGCATATAATGTAAATGTGCACATTTGTTTTCGTTTTGGCCCTCGTATAAAAATGTACATATTTTGACTTAATAATATTCGCAGTACTTCATCATTTCAAAAAGGAATTTTTTTTTTGTTATGTTTACTTTTGATTTATGTTTACAAAAAAAAAGAAGACAGCGCTGCGTGATTTTATGGTATGTAAAGCTAATTTCTGCTAGATCATTAACTTTTTGATCTAAAGAAAATGCAGTAATTAATTGGTTTGTTTACAAAACATTAAATAGCCCAATTTCTATTGTACATTGTTGGTGAATATCTAACTTCGACACATCAAAAGCTATAATTTACATAAAAAAAACCAGATAGAACATTCGTCTAACAGTGGGACAGTTGATTTACCCAATATAAATTTATGTGCCTTCAGTTGATTAAACGAGGATAAAAGTCCTTATTCCTTCACATTTGGTATCAAGTGATTGTATCAACTCTTTGCTCTTTGTTGGGCGTTCCGACATCTCTATTAATTTATAATTAATTAAAACCAAAATTTTTATACAAATGTCACTTAATTATTCTGAAGAAGTGGGCCATGTATAAACAATGTATTCTCGACTTTCCACGGCACCTTGAAATAAGGGGTCCGAAGTTTTTATCTGATTTTAAGACAGATATATATAATTTGAAAAAAACTGTATCATTAGACCCCTAATGCTATTCCTTACACAAGTTGCAAAAAACAGTAATAAATAGGTTCGAGGTTCTAAAAAAGAGCTCACGCCTGTGCTTTTCCTTCATACCAACCTGTTGCTTTCCCCGCAGAAGAATTTGGCTGTTATCATAATAATTCGATCTGAAATTTGAGAGAGTTTTGCAGCCTGGTCTAATCTAATCTGTGCATTTATGCCAGAGCTGTGCGGCTATGGCCCCAAACGGGCACTTTTACTTCTTGCATTTACACAGAGACGGTGCCGAAGCAAGCCGAAGTCGTGTATTTAAGCACAACAGCGAGCAAAATTTGTAGTCAGTGCAATTCAGTTGTGTCATTGTATGTTGCGTGCACTGAGAGAAATATTTAATTAAACGCGTCGACATTACAGTTGTCACAGTGACATGCATTTAAATATTAGAAATTAAAGCATTAAATGCACTAATTATAATTTAAACAATAGCCTGCTAATTGCATTCAAAGTTCCGCAATATGTTTGTATATTTGAATCAACATTTTCAACAATAAAAAATAGTCCTTTTGTACCTTAAAGTGGAGGGAACTAAAAAAAGCAAAGAAACTCTTTAACTGACACACATTCACCTTCCTAATTATTTATAATTATTTCAGGCGTAATTAATATTGACAGTCTATATAATGAACACAATTGAAAAACAGAAAGAAACAACAATAGTAAGATATTATTAATTAATAACGATAAATATGAAATATTAATGCAACAAAATTTTGCGACCCAACTCTTTTGAACAGTGTGTAATAGCTCATTGAAACACTCTCATTTTTCGGGCTCTGATCTATGCATCAAAAATCAACAAAATCGAATAAATACAAAAAAAAATTATTGTCAAAAATATATAAAATGTTATAGGCTTTTTGTCGATACGATTTGCCCACGCTCTGCAATTGAGCCACATCAAGATCTGTCGAAATTTAAGGAACTTATACATAGGTATAAATATGTGCTGTCCCAAAAAAAAATCAATTTTTCCAGTTGGAAACAGTTTGGACTGAATACTAAACTTGCGATGGTAAAAAGTGTTTGCTGTCTATTTTACTCAAAAAAATTCCTTTTGAACCACTGTTGTCGTTCGTTTGAGTGAAAGCTATTCTTGAAACTAGTTGTTGCTTAAGTTTTTAATTGAATTCGCTTACATCTAATGTGAGATGGCTTAAGAGTATCTTTTTGTGTACACAAATAAAAATATGCCTGAAATTGCGCAAGTTGTGCAGCTATTCCTATTTATACACTAGGTACAAAGGCCATATAGGTCATATAGATAATCTAAAGAGCTTGGAGTAAGAAATTTTGCTACAAGGTGCATCTTATGGTCTAGTTCTTTAAATGCATGTAGGTACTTTCTTAATATTAATTAATAATATTTTGTGGCTACACCTTCTATTCAACTTTCCATATTCAACAAACTCTTAAAACTACCCATCTAAGGCTGTAAATAATACTTAAATCCGCAAAGAACTTTGGGATTTATATGCACAAATAATTATCTTAATAATAATAATAATATAATAAATTTCAAAAGAATTACACAAAAATTTATTTATTTTTCCGTAACATAAGGCTTATTTGAAATATTGCTTTTTAATCAGTACATTTTTTAGTCCTACAAATTTTATTCATCATTTTTCGTAAATTTTTTTTTAAGCCCTTCTTTATACTGAACTAATTGGATTTGTTGCAATAATATTGAATATGTTTTTTATTTTTAAGTATCATAAGGAACAGGGTATTATAATTATCCGAGTCGAAGATTTCGCTCTAAAAAGTGACCCGCTTTACTTATATACACAAATAATAAAAAACTAAGGGGCTCCGCGAGCTGCGTGTTTAGCACACCAAACTCCGTCAGGCCTTTTATATTTGTTTCGAAACATCCTAACTACAATATTCCCTACTCTTTTACTAATTCCTAAAAATATTTGAGAGCTAACGTTGTAAAGAAGTAGAATATATATATTATACTTTAAACGGTCGGTCAGCATTTTGTAATAAAAAAATTTTATTTTTTTTGCGCCTAAAAAAAAGGTAGCTTTTTGTGTGAAATTTAAATAAATGGAGGGCAATAAAATAAAATATGTTTCCTTCCAAAAATATAATAATTTGGCTTTTAAAAAAATTAATTCCACTAATTCCACTTCGCAGAATTTGGATTCCGTCACGTTTTCAGGGTTTATTTTAGTATTTCATTCTATTTAATGCTCTTTTAGGATACGATCGGTCGAAAATCTGTTTGTTAATGAAGCTATCATAGCCAAGTTCGATAATCAAAACCTTCTTTTAAAGCACTATGGTCGGATAATAGTAATAGATAACTTCTTAAAAAGTTATAGGTACATGTAGAGATTTTCACTTTCAAAACAAATGTAGAGCAAAGTAGCAGCTCTGACGAAAAATATTTAAGCCATTTTCCTTCGTATTATACTTGATCTTAGTTTTTTTTATGTAGCCAATTTTGCAAGATGACAAGGTTTTTATGCGATATTTGCATATTTGTATTATTACCAAAAAAAAAAAAATTGTTGTGAGGTAGACTAAACCATTTAACTTGTCTTTCTTTTTAATAGTTAATCGAGTTGGGTTGCAAAAATGTAGTCACAAATTTTTGCATAAACTGCAGGAAGTGTTAAGCACTTAAAGATTTAAAAATATTGACACATAGGAAATTCTGTGCCGCCCATATAAGCTACTGATCTTCCCCTCATCTATACTCCAAACCTTTCTTATAACGACGTCTCTTCATTCCTAAAAAAATATTCCAATAATAATCATAAAACTCTACTTCAACACTCTTCGAACTGGTATAGCACTTTCCCCATTAATTATAATAATCTTTCAAGAAAAAATGTAAAATTTACCACATAATTTAGAATTAAATAGCAAAAATTACAATATTACACATTTAATTTTAGAAAAAGAGCATTTAACAATAACACAATTTTACACCCTACACTTTTGTAATTAGTTAGCTAAAGGCCCCGGTAGCCATGGCTTTATATTTTTTGTAACTGTTAGTTTATATCTTTTTAAGTATAAGCTAGCTTTATATAAATAAAAAAATAATTTATACATTACAATAAGTGAATTCACAAACTCTAAGATACCATTCGATATCACGTCTTAAACAGAACTGCTTACTAATTAATACTCCATTATTAATGAAAATTTAATTAATTTATTAAAATTTGGCTTCGCTGATGATTTCCAAAGAACCGTTGCATTGACTTCGTTTATGGCTTCGGCGTCTGGAAAAGATGAAGTGCTTTGTTCTTGACTTTAGCCAGACGGAATGTGATCTCGTTCGAAGTATAGCTGGCTACGTGACTTGAGGGGTAACACCAATGTAGAATCTTCAGAAAATCAATTTTTTTTTTTTTTAGCTAAATTGGTAGACAATTATGTTACAAATGATTTAAGAAAGTGATTTTAAAAAAAAAATATTCCACCATGGCACCCCGCCGCAGTTTTTCTCGAAATCATTTTTTTCGAATGGCTTCACGAATAACTCAGACAATTTGTAGCCGATCGAATTGAAACTTTGACACAATCTGTATAACAGCATTTTCTCTTGAACCACTTAGGATTTTGTCAAAATAATAAAAACTTTTTATTTTACAACTCATTTTTCATGATTTTTTTGACGAAAAAAATTATTTTTTCAAACTTGTTTTTTATTACTTTGGAAAAATTATTTTTTATAGCTCAAAACATGTATAATATTGTCATCTATTTAGACTTTCAATATAAAATAAAGTTTCTTTGAAAAAAAAAATCGAAAAATTACATTAAAAAACCATGCCCAGAGCGTCATGCTGGCGGTCAACAACTATATATTTCCTGTTATTGTTATTTTTAGATCATTTCTTCATGTGAGATTTTTGTGGAGCCGTTAACATAATCATGTTAATAAGAACAATTAATAAGTATGTTTAATTAAACCGATAATTAGGGTTGGGAGTAGGTCAACATGAATACGTTACTATTTATAACATTTTTTTTTAAATTTTTGTTTTAATGGAAATATGAACATAACTCAACAAAGATTACTTAAATTATTACCATTCAATTTATTTCGAAGTTTAATAAAAATATGTAGGTTTTTTTTTACTGCAAGAAATTTGTATTCTTTAAAATCAAAGCACTTTAAATCTAAATATTGCACTTCAGAAATATGATAATTAATTTCA
This sequence comes from Chymomyza fuscimana, assembly GCA_949987675.1. Classification (NCBI taxonomy): domain Eukaryota; kingdom Metazoa; phylum Arthropoda; class Insecta; order Diptera; family Drosophilidae; genus Chymomyza; species Chymomyza fuscimana. Next base: position 4,335,101 of record OX465090.1, on the reverse strand, counting down.
ATCCCTTGAGCTGCATCAGAATATGTTGGAAAACTATTCAAATCATTTAGGGTATAGGGTATATTATAGTCGTAATGTCCTGACTTGCTACTTATTTTTTGCGTTGATAGGAAAATGAACTCAGCTTAAAAAGTTTTTGTAAAATTTTGCAATTGCTCCTAAAACTATTTTACTTGAAAGCAAACTTGCAATGTGTCGTAAAATAATTTTCAACAAATGTTGCAAACTTTTCGCTACGACTGTGACAGCATTTATATATGTATGTATGAGTGTGTGTGTGCGTGCGTAAATACGCACACGTGTACATAAGCGTAAATGTGCGCGTGTGTGCGTATGTGAGTCAGGCTGTCTTTACAGTGCGTGTTATTAATTAATAATTAAAATAACTGCCAACAAACGACGTTGGCTTTTCCGGCAGCTCGTTAGCGGTGCAAACAAACAAATTGTCTTCTTCTTGCCCGGAACATCCTATACAGTTGAAACTAATGAAGAGCGACTAAAATAAAACGTAAAGGAATGGCATAAATCAGGTCGGACTTCTGAAGCAACAGCGACTACTTTCTTTCTTAATCTCGATATGGGATCATGACGGAAACGGCTCCATATCGCTCTTTTGCGGTATCCAAGTTGAAGATCCGATCATTAGCTTCCTTATTTTTGTTGTTAATAGACTATTAAAACAGCTGCTTTTCAAAGTTACAGTGTCGGAACCCAAGGACAAAAACAAATTCATGCCAAAAGTCTACTTACCACAGTTACTTAAAGATTAAATGAAATAATTATTTCATATGAATATATTTAAAAGCCATCGACATTTGTAAAAATTTCAAACAAAAAATTGAGGCTTAGTAGTTTTTATGCATTAAAGATATCCATTGTTCCATATCTCACTCCTGTTTTTTTCTGTTCTAAAATATAAAGAGATTTATCATAATAGGTTACGAACGATAGACTTTTCTGCATTTTGGCACTGCTAATCATACTTGTACTATATAGTTCTAGTATTTTTCTAGTTCCTCTCTTCTAGTAGATTTTGAGGCTTGGAGACGCAAAAGGATCTCCACACATTGTTACGGGATAAAATGCCTTATCATATCCGATACAGCAAATTGGATCTGTTATCACAAAATGTCCTGCCGGGAGCGGAGTAGCTATCTACTATATACCACATATGAGTACTAAAAAATATTCAATTATCGAAAGTGTACAAATCGAATATTTTCAACGCGACTCATTTCAATTTTAAAAATCTGAAGCATTTCTCTCAGTTGGGTCTCGACAATAAACTGATTCACTCGTGTGAGTGTTTGACACTTGGAACCAATTTTTGGCCACCAACTTTGCTGAGTTATTCATAAAGCTATAGCATGGCTGTAGCTTCGTGAAATCGAATATTCATTTTTACAAAAATAAAATTTTAATAATTTTAATTTTATTTATTAAAATTATTATTATTATATAAACCAGAGACGGATCCATTGAGGGTTTTCGGGTCCGTACCCCCTAAAAACCTTTTTTTTTATTCGTTTTAGAAAGTAAGTTACTGTACTTACGTAAGCCCTACCGCTACGTCAAGTTAAAAGGATTTTTTTTATTCCTATATCCCATATAAAATGTAATGAATAGATGGTCATATTAGTTATTCGATGGCTTGAATACAATTAAATCGTTTATTTTTTAAAGTGGTAGGTATACGACTACCTATTCAAGTCAATGTACAAAATTTGCTTGTTTTGTAGAAGTAAGAAACCAGACTCGTTTTCTCCCATGTCGAAGGAAAATTGTGAATTTTGTTGCTTAAAGTTGAGCCCCTCTCGAAATTCATTTAAATTAAACAACTTAATTAATCGTACAAGGAGTTCTACAAAACCGCCCTTACGGTCCATACTTTTGTCCCACAGACACGCTTGACGGTACACTAACACTTACACACCTTTGTGTGTTCCTATTGGGGAAATGTTCCTTAAGGAAGTTCTACTTAAACGCTAATAGCGAAATCAAATCAACTTTTTGGGAAAAGTTTTTTGTCCCAAAAATTTTTTATCGCTTGTCGTGCTATTCCCGTTATAGGATTTCCACTGTATGTTTACTGTATGTGTGTGTAATTGTGTGCGTGCGTGCGTTTCAAGTTTAATTTAAAGTTTAGTTGCAATTTAGAATTTTTGGACGTCCTTGTTGCCTGCTTTCAGCGTCGGCAATTAAAAATTCAACGCGCAATCTGCGAAATAAGCCAGCGAACCAAGAGGACCAAGCAAGCAAACCAACCAACCAAGCAAGCAACCAGACCAGATCCTGGCAGGAGTCGGGCAAGCCCTAACAAAAGGTTCTAGAGACAGCCCCAAAACGTTGTGGCGGACATGGCAACAGCGCGTTTATTAGCTTTCCTTTGCTCCTTTGCTTCTTTTGGCTCTCTCTCTCTCTCTCTCTCTCTCTCTCTCTCTCTCTGGCTGCTTTTCTTTTTGCCTTATTTTCTTGTTTTATTATTTATTTATTTTTGCCAGCCAGTGGACAGACAAAAATACTTAATAAAGAACGGCGATAGAAATGCGGTGAAAAACGCGCAAAATGAAAATTCGTTAAATATATTTTTTAAGTTTCCTTTTTTCTTTTTTTTTTTTTGGTCGTTTTCAAATGTGAAATGTTAAATGTAAAACGCTTAACCCATGATAGCGCATAATCAGCTAGTTAAGTGTATTCAAAAATTTAATTATGCCATTAAATGTTTTAAATATTTTTCAAGTGCATCAAGTAAAGGCCAAGTATTCAGTTGGAATTAATGATACGAGTATAATGATAAAATAAAAATATAAAACTTTAAACAATAAATCGTCGTAAATCGAGCAACATGGCGTATGAGCAACATTCATTTGATAAGTGGTAAGTATCTTATACTCGTATAAATATACAAATATGTTTTTAAGTAACTGTCGCTTAATTAATGCAGCTTACAATAAAAAAATATATCAAGTGATTTCCATTTTGTAATGTTTTTAGGTGAGGCTCAAAATAAATAGTAAGTCACTGTGATGCCTCGTGTGGGGTTGGGGTGTTTTTAAGAAACCGGGACCCTTGCGAAACAGTCTGTCTGTTTTTTTGTAAAAAGTGGATAGTATGGACATTAATGGGGCGGGATATGGTTGTGGATTGGCGGCTTAGACACATCTGAGACTTTTTTTTTTTGTTAATTTGCAGAATCGATCAAATAAAAAAAAAAGACTCATATATATATATTTCCCAGAAACTGGATGTGTTGTATCAGAAGTCACATCTACACATCGCCTGCTTGGAATTCATGTTGCTCGAATGTTTCATTTTTGTTGCTCCTGGTGTTTACTTCTTTCTGTCAGGATAGCCTGAAGGTAACGGTGGTGCTCACGTACTCTTCCTGGAAACTAGACTAGAGATATGGAGTAGTATTGGGTTTTTTAAGCATTTGTGCAATCTGCTATGAAACCTCAACTCTCGACAAGCTTTAATATAGTCCTTGAAGTTTCATCCTGTGTAAACCAATTCTAACGCAGATAAGCTGCATCGATCTCGGCCTGAAAGACTCTATGCGGAAGGCGGAATGGAAGCTACATCTGCTCTTCTACTTTCTTCCGCCTTCGCGAAAATAGAAAATAACTTTCTTATTCCCTATGGGAGTTTGTTGTATCTGTTTGTGTCTCTCTTTGGGATACAAAAAAATCCACACAATAAGCCGCAAATAAGTTTTTAATTAAATTGTTAACCAACACTCACACATACAGCCTGAGGATGCGCTGAAAATCGTCGTTCATGTAAAAATTTTGCAATTTTTGCCGCGTTACAAATTAAATGGAGAAAACAAATTTCCAAATGTTAGTTTTTAGGAAATTTTATTAAAAACTAAATAAATTCTCTTGGCATGTAAAACAGTTTTCACCGCCGGGGTTTTTTGATATTTTTCACTGTATTTGTTCACAGCTATGTGTATACATACATACATATATATATGTGTCTTTGTGCAGGTAAATGCAACTTTTACAGTAAATACAAAAAAATGCCAATTGCCAACAAGTGCAAGAGGGGGAAGAAAAACAAAAAACATTCAGTTCTTAATAATAACCCAACAAAATATTTGAAATAGATTAATGGAATATTTTAATACATTTGGGCTTATCTACAAATTCATTTTTATTTATATGATTAATGATTGTGTAGTATTTTGCGCCATATCTTCAAATTTTCCAAGGCTTAAGAGTATTTTTTCTTATTTATTTATTTTTATTTTTTTTTGTCACGACAAGATTAACTAGCAGCAGCTGCTGACTGTGCAAATTTTCAGGGTGATACCTAGTGGTAATACAATTGATTGGGATAACATTTAAAAAAATAAAACGCTTTTAAAGAAAATTTGTTTGATAAAATAAGGTAAATTTGCAAAAGACTTAAATATTTTCAAAGACAAAATAACGCTTTTTTTTTTTAATAAGCCAAAAATAAAAACTGAAGTAAGATAAATATGAAAAATAAATATCATATAACTAAATTTTAAATATAAAATAAATAATATAATAGACATTTATAATAATGAGCTGCATAAATTTATATAGTCGTTTCAAGACAGCGCGCAATCTATAAAATTTGATTTTCATTGATTTTTTTTTTTAAAGATTTTCCTCATTCCTGCTTAAAATTATATTATTATTATATTTTTGTAGTAGTAGAACGTTTGATTTTTAATCTTCAAAATAAAGGTAACATTTGTAAAATTATTGGTAAAAAAGTAAAAGAACATTTTTATAACCGACCCACAACTTTAATTTTAAACAAATTTTCTAGTTCTCACTTACTTGGAACTGGCTTGGGCGTTGCATCTGCTGGTGACTTGGAACAGTTCATTGACTTTGGCAAGTACATGCAGAATGGTCCAAAGACCAAATCAGTTTCGATAAACAGCGATAAGTGAGAACAATCAACATCAATTTTTGTCTGATTCACACTACTTTTGATACACTTTGCTATGATTGTAAAACAAACTAAAAATAAAGATTTACAAATTTTGTAACTGAAAAAAAACTTTGAAGAATTGCATAGAGACGAATCGTCGCTTGGAATTGGTAAGTCCAATGCTCATAGTAAGAAAAATTTATATACACTGGTTAAGTCGTTTGAGTTGATTTATGAAGTCTTTATTATTAAACAAGGCCTTAGACGTCCATCTCTGGTAAAAGAAGCCCTTCTAGGCCATTCCTAGAAGATGAAATTATTTCGTAACTCCTATTAGGGAATCGTTGTCCCACTCCACTTAACGTCATTTGATGAAACTTTGCAGAATTGTTTACCTTCTATTTGAAGACAGTCTTTCCTTTATGTCTGCCGGTGTTTTTGTTGCTCCATTGAAAGATGAAAGAAGTAGTTTCTTTCGGACATATGAGTGCACTCTACAGTAAGTCTGACGATCAAAGCTGGTGCTGTCTTTAATGGTTCATGTCGTACATCCAGGAAATTCTCCAGATTCGAGCGAACTTTCACGAATAGCTAAAGTCAAATTTGCTTGGTTTTCGGCTTTATTATTAGATTGACAAAGCATCTCGAGATTTGTTGACTGATTAGACTAAAGACCTGTTTTGCTCTTCGAGAATGTCCAGGTAGAATGTCCATGGCTACTCACGGCATTGTGCCAGATTTCTTATTCGCTTTACGGTGTTTGAGGGAGATGAGTAAGATGATTTATTCATCATAGCCAAAAGATTCCGATGATGATGATGATGAATGGTATGTTGACTGGTGCTGTGGCCTATGTAATAAATCAGTCCTTGCCGGATGCAGGGCTTGAGGGCACTCAAGTAGAGCATTCATTAAGATGCTCTGCATTCGGAAGTCTTCGGGTAAAAAACCAAATCCTTTTGCCAGTGACATCTTAAGTTTAAGTGCTTAACAAAGTCAAAGCTAAAATCATATTACAATAGCAGAAACTAGATTTGGATAAATTCAATCCAACTTTCGCTCAGAAAAGTTAGGAGCGGTCAAAGTCACCAATTGAGTAGAACGTTTTAGCTTTTTATTGCTGTGTTCAACAAAATGTGCTCTAAATCGATAATTTACAGCATTGTTAATAATTAATAAAATTAATGAAATTTTTTAAAGTCCCTCCCTTAAAAGGTTATGAACTTCAGAAGCAATAATTAATTTTAATAAAAAAAAGAATAAAAATTAGAAAAGTATAAAAATATTATTTCTGTTCAGGGTTTGCAGAGAAATCTCTTGAAGCTTAATTTGATGACTCTTTGTTGTTTTTTCTGATTATCATATTCATTTGATTTTAACTTAAATGTCGCTTTCGTTCGATACCCCTTATTCAATTATTTGCATTTATTTAAATCAGATTCTGACACTTCTTCTCTTTTTACAGCCTTTTCCACAAAATTAATAAAGTTCATAGCAAAAAAAAAAAAACGAACATTTCCACTAGAAATGACTTGAGATTTGGCAACTTAGCAAGTCCTTAGCATTTAAATTTGAATTTTCTATAATTAATTAAGTTATAAAATAAAACGGCTACTCTATCCAATTAGTGCCAAGTCCGAGCAGTTTTCACTGTAGTGGCAACTCAACTTACACACACACACACACACACACACACACACACACATGCACATATATATACAAAAAGTGCTTGAGTTTTATATTCGGCCAACTGTGCAAAAACAATTCACGCGTCACTTTGCTCTGGAAAAATATTTGAACGCGCCTCACCGCACCTCCGCTATGGAAAAACACATTTTGCATTTAAAGTTTGTTTCACTGATTTTTATGCATTTTATTACATTTTAGCGGGCCTTGAACCGCCAAGGGGGTTCTTCTATAGATTTCGTTTGGACTGGACTGGACTGGACTGGACTGGCCGTGCCCGGTGGTTGTTGCTTGGCTTATAGTTTCGTAATAAAAGTAACGAATAGACTGCGGCGATAGCGTATGAAATAGAATGGAATGAGTTTGGGAATTGGAATGGGAATCACAACTATAATGGGAATGAGTATCGGTATGGGAATGGCAATGCCAATGCGAATGGTTTTTGGCGACGGCAAAAACTCGGCAATGCCCAAGTGAAATATGATAAAACTCAACGCGGTGCAGCCGCCGCTTTGCTTTGTGATTTGTGTTTCTGACCCATAATAAAATAAAGGGACACAAACATAAAATAATGTATATAATCGTTACCAATACAATGTAAACTAAAATAAAAATAAAAAAAAAAAACAAAATGGCGAGTGCAAAATGGCGCAGCGAAATAGCAAAAGGCAACGAAAAAAAAAACAATAATAAAGCAAAAGCGGAAATAATACATAGCGGAATACATAGTATAACAGAATACCGATAAAGTTATAAACCAAGCCGAATGCTCAAATGTCCATATGAAGTGCACGTGTCACATGTCCGTACACTGAAAGAAAAATATGGCAAACATTAAAGTCGGAAGCGGTCGTCTTTGAGATACTCACAATTGTATGAAAAAACACTTGAAAATAAAAAATAAAATGTTAAAAAATTTAGCCTCGACTACGAATCGAACCTGGGTCTCGATCCGACTTGGCCACTGTAGCGATCCGAACTCTTTCCTCTAAAATACTCTTCAATATTTGCTTTGGTACTAATCGAAATTTTCTTATTTTGCACATTTACACATAGAAGCCGAAGTTGTAAATGTACAAAATACATATAGGGAGTCCACATCTCAAGTTTGCTTATACTAGCTCTCACAGTCCCCAAGTCTTAGGCGTTCATTCAGAAGGATGGATGCATAGATGTATTTGTGTATACCAATTTATTTTGGTAATCTGACCATATAAGAGATTATTTTGGAGCATCTTCGGCGTCTCCTTTTTAATATTACATTAATTTGCATAAACTGAAAGTATTATGCATCATCGAAACCAGAGACCTGCAACAAGTATGAATGCGTTCGCTCAATCATGTTTGCTGAAAATGCTCTTCCAGTCGATCGTGCTCTCGACAGGTTTGAGCTTGTTCGAATAGCATACAAACACACAAAGCGATGTGTGTTCGAAAGCGATCAGGTTCAGACGCAACATTTGGTATGATTGTTGTAATTTTATATACATATGTATGCATCTTTTAAATATCTTCAATTTTCTTACACAATTTTTTTACACATCATACTGAATATGTACCGCCCAAAAAATGAACTGCTGGGTATATCTTCGAATATTCATTGTAAACTATTATTATTAAAAATTTGGATTTTGTGTCTTTCCATACTATATTATATTTTTACTATACAACTGAGCATCAACAAATAATATAAGTCGATTTTCAGCAAGAGAAAACTGATTCCTCAAATGGGGTGGCTATTAACCGTCATTTACGCATATCATCTGTTTAATACAAAAAATGAATTGTCTGATATAAGAACTAGATTTGGTAGTGTTATATAGTATTTGAAAACTTATGTGACTTTTTGGTTTCGAAAAGAAAGAAAATAAGTTGCTTTGAAGCAGTAATTGAGGGTTCAGTTTAAACCTTCTGACGTATCTGTTGTTTTGAAAAAAAACTTACTGAATGAAGCAATAGAATTTGATAATTTTTTTGTATATATAGGATCAGTTAAATGCGTTAAAATATATTTGTAATAACTGCCTTTAAAGATTTGTAAGCAGTCCAAATAGTTGTTGATTCGAGGGACCAAATAAGGTGTCTAGCTCATATCTAAATATATCTAAAGGATATGAAGTTGATACATTATTGCGTATATCCAACAATCGTTGGTAATGTCAAATTAAATACTTAATTCTATAATACCTGGTTGGCCAATTTCTCGGACAGGTAGATATTTCTCAACTTACAGCTCCTTTTGTTTGGCCCTTTTTAATTTGCCATAATTGCCTTCGAGAATAATGGCCTTTAGCTTTGGGGTATTCACTTGTATCTTGTGTCTTTATATTTATTTGGAGAAGTTCATGCAGTGCATCGCAAAGTCGGTGTAATGGCAACCAAAGCAAGAGAGAAAATTTATTGACTGTTAGTTGATTTACAACACTCGATTTGGAAGTCAGTTATTTACAAAATTAATATTAAGAAACTTAAACTGGGCGCAGTTTTTCTTGCCACAATACCCTTAATACTTTGGGTACAGCATAAAAAAATTCTTTATAAGAAAAAAAAAATACGGTACATTACTTATGTTCTCAACAAAATTTCGAACACTACAATTGGTTTCGATAACTTCATAAAAAATAATCTGCATCTAAAACTGTTGGTTTTTTTTAAGGTGCCCTTAAAGTAAACCAATGGTAGCTAGAGAATATAATCCCGCAATCGAAAAAATAAAACAAACTTGTCTCGCGGGACATAATAAGGGATATAATCTGAGAGTCTGGTTGCTCTATCTCTTATCATCTCTGAGATTAAGGCGTTCATACAAACTGACAAAGAGACAGACTGACGGACAGACATGTCTATGTCGACTTCCCTAGTCAACCTCCGACGTCCACATGTTACACAAACTTAATACAATGTTTTCGCTTAGTTACGATCCACAGGGACAATTTAGGAGGGTTATCACATCGGTAAAATTTTACTTTCAGTTATCACAAGAACACTTTTGAGAGCCGTAGCCCTAAGTATAAATGAAATTTATTAAAATTCTATAAACTTGCGATCTTAAGGATAGCCCTTTTTATTTTTATTAAAAGGCGGGAATACTATATTATTAGTCAAACATTATTATATCGATGAATTCATATATTGTTCTTTTCATGGATTCTTCGAAGTATTCGAAGTATACTTTTTAATTTTGACAAATACCGACTAATTTTACAAATATTTCTGTATGCAATTCAAATATGAACCATAAACATAGGTTGTATTTATTAAAATAGTAAGTAAGTAGGATTTCGTTATATTTATATTAATTTTATACTGAGTACGGCAAATTTTTTGTGAGATGGCACTAAAAATCTTGATCTTTATAAAATTAAATTGAAATTAATTAATGAATAAAATATTAATATTTGTCGATCCAAAAATAACATTATTAATTATTTTTCAATTTGGGGCGCAAAGGCTAAAAAAAATTAAAAAAATTTTCGATTTAAACATCGGAATTTTCGTTGACGAAAACTCATCTGGCTGTTCTTCCAACGATGGCGCGTACATGTTCCCGGGGACTTGTCGACACTGGCCTCAACTATGGTTTTTCACAGAACGACCATTTTCATAGTAGGGCTCTACCACTTTTACGCATTGTTCGTAAGAGCATCCACTTTGGACGGGTATGTTTCGAATTAAGAGTGTATAACAACAAAACCAACAGATGGGCCACCCTATGTATTGTTTATCGATAAAAAAAGAATCACGGATTTATAAGGAATGAAGTGGTGTAATAATTGCATTGCGTAGCAACATAGTTTTATACCACCTCAGTTTGTAAAAAATATAAATCCAGAAGCAGCCTCTTTGGATTTTATGAAGGAAGTATTTCATTATTTTCTATATTTACCTAAATATAACAAGATACTCAACAAGTCATTGAAGACAATTAAAATTATTAATAATGCTACTTCCTGTTTTTTATATAACTCCAAATATTAGTATTATATATAACTCAAAATAATGCTAAAATGAAAAAAATTCAAAGAAAAACTCTTGATACCTGGTATGCCTAAATTCTTTGTGTGTACTTACAATCTGTAAAAAAAATATAATTCTTGTATTCAAATGTTAAATGAGAAAATGCCATGAAATCTTATAAAATTAAATAAAACTAATAATTTTTTAAGCAAAAACAACCAAATCGTTATTAGGTCCCTTGGTGGCACGAGAGATAATGCCATTTTTGGGCAAAAGACATGGCAAAAAAAGTAACCATTCGCAGGTGACAAAAATAAAAGTGATTTTTACGGCGAAATTAAGAATGTTGATTTCAGCCAATCCTGGTAGAATTTTTTTCTGCGAAAAATGTTGACTAGAGAAGTCGATATACCGATGTCCGTCTGTTCTGTCTGTAAAGATGGATAATTCGTTTGCTTACGAAGATATCGTAACCAAATTTGGTACTTGGAAGTTTTTGAGAGGACCCAAGCACTGCACCAAATTTGATCAAAATCGTTTGACTATATCATATAGCTCCCATAGGGCCGTTCGGGCACAAAATTCGTTGTGTTTCGTTTGTTTATGAGAATATTGTAACCAAATTTTGCAACCAGATGTCTTTTGGAGTGCTTAAGCAATATACCGGACTTAAATGCAATGCGGTGGTACAGGGTATCCCAAAGTCGTCTGCGCCCGACTTTAACGTACGCCATCTTTGTTTGTTAAATTTAATTTTAATCGCTGCCGCACGTGACATGGTGAGACATGCAATTATATAATTATATTTTATTCTTTTGCATTTAGGAATTAATTAAAAGGTTAGACAAGCATATGATTTGTAGCGTTTGTTTGGAGCAGGGCACTGAGCCCACAAATGATCCCCAGAACTCCGACCATGTGCAAGATTTGCAAGCTAAGTTAAATAAAAACTGTTCTACTGAGTGTAAAAATTGCACTCAATTATGTCTAGCAAAAGCTTTCGCTAATACCTTCATAGGTTGCACTTGATACTCAAAAAATATGACAGAGCACTTCAGCTCCGGTCAGCAAACAATAAAGTTGATTAAATATTACGCGCAACTTATTTTTACTATCGACCCAGGGGGTGCAAAATAGTATCTCCTCTAAATAGCTTTATTATAATAAATTTGCCACAATCTGTTTTTATCAACTCATTATTTCTAACTGAGGTGGACTTTTTTTTGGAAATACCCCCAAATCATTAAATCATTATTTCGTTCAGTGTAGTCGTGCACGGCTGTTGCTTGTAGGTTATGTGGTAATACGCAGTGATTTTTGTGAAATGCCAAAAAAATTCAACTAAGAATTTGTGATTGATTGTAAATGCCGGCATATGCGTGTGCATGTGCATGTGTGTGTGTGCGTGTGTGTGTATCTGAGTGTGAGTGACGGCTTCAACAATAACAAATAGTAGCCTTTGTACTGCCATGAACACTAACGGACAAATGTTGCACTATGACCCCACTAAACCCAATAAGCCCACTGACCGACCAACTGAAATCTAGCCTACATACATACTTACATACATATACAACATATACATATTGCTCTCTCTTGGCCGCAGCACCAAAATCTATAGCACACTTTTAAGCGCATATGACGTACTATCAATTTTTGGAGCAGATTAGAACCAGTTGACTTGTTGGCCTACTAGTTGTCTGCTTATTTGGCTGACTAGTTGAGCTTTCGACTGGTGGCTTACAGTGGGCCGTTGGCCATTGCAAAAGTGCTGACAAATTTATGGCTTTGTTTTGTTGCCATTTGTTGTTTGATTGAATGCTTTTGGTATAGCGTTGAGAGTGCGCCCATTTCTCGAATTTTTCCAAATTGTAAACAATTGATGTAGCTTTGGCACTAAAACTGACAGTAGCCATGGCTTTTGGCCATAAAAGCTGTGCGTATTAATGTCGTTAGAGCTTAGTACCTGAAAACGGTTAGTCAGGTTTTGTTGGCTATCATTTCAAAGGTTAATCGCTTGAATCATGTACGATTCTGATTAGCTTGTCGCAGTTTCAACTCCGTTTGGCTGGAATTTTCGATGATACCTGCGTAGAAGAGCTTCATGAATCAAAAACTTACTATTAGGCACCCATTAGGTGCTCTCGCTCTTATAATATAGTAAATTTGTAATGAGGGCGGCAGCATTACGCTACCTGTAATAAGTATACCCTGATTAGGCGCCAATGCGCTTGCGCAAACGTTGACATTCTAAAACATTAAGTAATAAAATTAATTATGTAAGGAAATAAGTAATGTTTTAAGAGCTAAAGGTTGACTGCTGGACCGAACATGTAGCCCTTCTGGTTTTCTATTACATATCAAATTAAGATGCTTCATATATATACGTAACGAATTAGAAGTATTCTTTTATGCTTCTGTAAGTAATAGCGATAATAATATACAATTTATTAAAAAGCTTATAAAAACGTTTAAAAGTTCTTCTAAATCATGACTTTGTTGTTGTCTCTTTTATATTTTTACATATCTCTTTTGGTTGGTCATTCTTTTAAAAAATACTGAATTTTATGATTCCCGTGGAGCTTTAAGTATTTTTACTTGTGACGTTAAAAAGTTTCAGTTTGCTGGCCAGCACAATTATTCGAATAAAATATTCATTCAGCATCATCAGTGTTTGGCTGACTTTTAATATATTGGAAAACGCATGTAATTCATTAGCTCAATGGAGTCCATTGGCTTCATACCAAAGAAAAAACATTGCCAATTGTTGGATTTTATACCATACACAGCAAAGTTAAAAACATTTAATTTTGATTTGTAATAAAATACTGAGTTTGCTCCCTCAGGTAAATGCATAACTTTCGTTGGAGATTTTTTTTGTTTTGTCGTCAGTAAAGGTTCTGCAAAAGAAAATATAGTTGCAAGACGGTTTATTTTCATTGCCTATCTCGATATAGTCTCTCTATCTATAAATGGTTGAATTTGAGCTTTAAATTTTGGATTTGTCTTGACCATGTTATCTATCTCGTTCGATAAAGCTTTTTCTAGCACGGTTCAAAAAAACTATATTATCTTCTTTTCTTTTTTTAAAAATAACCTTGCAAGATCACGTGTACTCTTGTGTAGATGGAACCACAAAAGTACTCGTAATTATATTGTGGCTAGAGTATTTAAATACAAAGTACAATAAATTGTCGTTACTAGCCAATATTTAAAATTTTTCGATATTAGGCGAATACAAGTTTTCATTCTATCTCGCTTTTATTGCAACATTTGGTTCCTTTGGATATTAGTTAGTTACTTTCACGGATAACAAAAATTATTTTTACTGTTCTCACCACAACGGAAACGTAACAGTCTACCGAAAAGGGGGGATAATCTTGACGAAGTGGTTTTGTGCATAACTCTTCCGTTTGAATACAATGAAAAAAAGCACTCGCGTATTATTTGCAAAAAGAATTAGCCAAAGTAATCGGAAGATTTCACTTATGTATATGTATAATATAAATCTTTAATAGCAATATATTGACATCAGACTCCCAACCAGCCGGTCTGAATTTTCAAATTATTAGCCCACAGATATGTCAGTTTCGTTTTATCAATATTATAATTGTGATTGCTATTCCTGATAAATCTCCTTCTTGCGCTCTACATTTTTTAGACCATAGTCCTTATAGACCATATTAACTATAACCATATTCCAATTTATTTTATTATTATAAAGCCAAAGCCATTCATTTGACTTATGCGATTCTTATTATTAAACATGAACATATGCACCTACTATTCCTAGGTAGCAATGCAAAATATAATATATTACTGAATCACATTTTTGAAAGTTTATGAGTATGAGCATGAGTATTTTTCTTTAATTCCGCAAACTTTTTAGCTTTAGGACATTATTCTTATTCAATTCAATTTCGACTGCAACTTGAAAAATGCCAAATATTAATAATTTTGCTATTACTCACAAATTTGCGCCTCTCTTTGTGATTCTCAAGCATTCAACTTGCTCGCTGTGCGGAATAAAACTTCAGGCTACTAAAAAGATTTGTATTTCCGCCACACGCACACATGCACACACTTATGTTTGTATATACTATTGTATGTGTATATTTTTATATACTCTGCACATATACATACATAAAATATACCATAAGTACATATACATATACATTTTTTTATTTTTACTTTTGTTAAAGTTTAGCTCGTTGAACATGCTGATGGTATTGACATTTGGCTTTGGTCATTTCGCATGCTGAACACAGCCTGAAAAAATAGTTTAAATTGGCTGTTAACTGATTGCGGGCTTCCAGTTGGGAACCCCTTGGCGCAGTGGCAGTGCAAATAAGAGAGAGACATTCCAGTTTATGGCTTGAGCCCGCCGGAAGTGTTAGGCTACGGGCCAAGTCTGTCTCTGCATGTGTGAGTGAATGTATAAGTGTATGAGTGTGTATCTATGTGCAGTCATTGCGCCATTTGTTGGCCATTTGGCAGTCGATAAAAATGTTTTTCAAAATTGTAACATGCGCAGGCTAGGAGCATGTAGTTAGTATGCTTGATGGGCTTGACAAGGGGCTGACGCTGACTTACAGTGCGTAAAAGTTTTGCAAACAAAATGCGCAAAAAATTTGACAACGAGCAACAAAGCATATTTTCAAAGCTCGAACTTTACACCCGAACAAAGGGGTAATAAATGCAAGAAATATAAATATGCAAAAGAGTCAATGCCAAATTTTTTTGTTGTATTCCTTTATAAGATGTACATTAGGGTGGCCGCCGCTAGTATGGCAAATTTTTAAGCCGACGATTTTAATAACGAATTTGCCTAAAAAGTTTCCTTTTTACCTGCATATAGCGCCTGTAAAATTTAAAGACGATCCGAAAGTATTTGATGGGCGCGAAAATAGGTCAATGGTCATAATTTTCACTTTTTCCGTTTTTGACTGTATTGTTCTAAATAAACTTTAATAACGTATTTCCAATCAAACAAATTATGGTTCAAAAAGTCTCATATCTATCTTAACAAAAAAATATACAGTCTGCCTAAATGAATTTGGTAAGCTCTCAAATTGATTAAATTGATTAATTACACTAGTTTACAAATTTAAAAAAAAAGTTGGAATCCTCAACATGTTTTTGTCGTTTCCGAAAATGCAGTCAACAATTTTTTTCATGAAACGGGTTTTGAGATACATATTGCGAGAAACCCGTTTTTCGAAATTTTGGAAAAAAAAGGTGCCTCTATTTAACAGCAAATATCTCTAATAATCGAATAATTGAACTACCCATCGATTATATTTGGAGCATGTTTTTGTCTCTATTTATGCATTCATATGAAAATTTTTTGTAATTTTTGACCTATTTCCGTGACTATCAAATACTTTCGTCTTTAAATTTTACAGGCGCTATATGCAGGTAAAAAGGAAACTTTGTAGGCGGTGGTGTTATGATAATCGTAAGATGTTGCAAAAATGGCCACCCTAATGTACATCGATATTATGTACATATCTTTATTCTCATATAATAGCCCCTAGTCGGAGCATAGGGCGGTAGTTAGAGCATATTCTGTGCTCAAGGTAGAAAGCTGATCAAAATTGAATCCAGGCTGGTGGACTTAAACTGCGCGCGTAAGCCGAATCGATAATTTTTTCTTAAGTTAAGTTAAGTACAACTGTCATTGACAATATTTTTCAAAGAACTAGTTCACAAAGAGGTCGTCTCATTAAATCGCAAGGATGCAATCGTTTTAAGCGTCTTCTTGGCTGATGCCCGGCAAGAGCATGGTCCAGTTTAAAACACTAACCACGAAAGAGACGCTAAGGTCACGATAATTCGATTATGCAAATATCAAGGAGAATTATTATATGTCCTTAAAGTCCTATTCTGCATGACTCGGATTTTGCGATTATGACATGTGGCAGCTGTGCTCCACACCTGGATGCCATATGTCTATATAAAAAAAAAAAAATCTTTTATATGTATTTAATATGCATTTACTATGGACACATACATATAGACAAAATATGCACTAACACATACATATATATGTGTGCATATCTATATGAGTGTATTTGAAGGCGCTAAATGCTTCGCAATTAAATATGATTGTTTGTATTCATTTGGATTTATTCGTTTTGTTTTATTGTATGTAATTTATGCCAAAGGTAAATAATCCGTAAAAGGAACTAGTACAAAGGAAGCTATTACTTTTCGCAAGCAACTTAAATACAAATGAAATAAGTGAGTCAGTTTAAGGCGGCACCTCTCGACTATTATATACCCTATATCCTTAAGATAATTGTGATGCGTGAAAATCGATTGTTTCGAGGCTTACGAAGATGGAATTCCTAAAAAGTAAACTTATTTTTTATATTTGACGACTTTATTAAAAATTGTGTTTAAGGCGGCAGTGGATTGACATCGGAATAAATTTAGTTTCTAAACGCTGTAAAATGGCGCCTTTAATCCTTAAGTCTATTGCTTCTTACAAGTCCATACGACTAGGCAACAACTTGATATACACTTCAAACCTATTCGAGTATACGATATAAAAAGGATACACCTAATTTTTGTTGTTGTTGCAGCAATGAATAATGAAAGCGTAAATATATTCGATTTGTTACAAATTCTGCAGCTACATTTGCAAAATTTTTGCCTTGGTTGTTAGAAGAAGTATTGTTGTTGTTGCAGTTGTTGTTGTTGTGCATGACTCAGCTATTTGCCACTTTGCATTTGAGTTATGGCTAAATTACTCATACGCAGCGTGGTACCACAATTTCTGCAACATTCACTTTATTACATTGTAGTACCAACTGCAGCTGGCCATAGATTTAGCCACTAATGCGGCAATTGGACCATCTATCAATGCCCACAACGCAGCATTAGTTATCGTATCTTTCCAAGAATGTGGGATCCGTTCGCTTACGCTGTTTACTAACTAATTTCAAAAAGTTTATACCCAAACATTTATGTATGTGCATAGTAAATTAGAAGAACATAAATTAAGTACTAAGCTCGTTTAAACTTTATAACTTTAGAAGCCGCCAGGCTATCCAGTTATCGGGCATAAATTATGGCTAAGCAAAGACAAACAAATAGCTCAATGGCCATTTTTGTGCACATACTTACATATGTATATACTACACATATAAATATTAGATAGGATACATATGTATGTATGCATAATATAGCTATGTAATAGTATGAGGAGAAATTAAATTAAACACACTTACATTTGAGACTACTTATGTGCACTCTATATAAATATTGGGGTAAAAATTAACGAAACGGGCCACTCATCAAATCAATGACTTCGATGAGGCACTAGCCGATTATTTATCGATTTTACTAGTTAACAGCGAAAAAAGCACTGAACAATTTTTATTCGTTTCCTTTGAGATCTTGCGAAACTCTATACATTATAGGAAATAATTATAATGCTGCCCAAACCCGATTTCAAGGTAATTCAATCGAAAGAATACATAAAGATAATCGGTACTTTTTGTAAAAAGAAATTTTTGAAACGGTCGAAAAAAACAGAAATTTTGGGTAATATTATAAAAAGTGGAAAAAGTTGTATTTTTTTTTTTTTCACGCGCAAAAAGAGTTATCGCTCTGATTTTGAGTGAAACGGAAAATACAATAATTAAAAAAATAATTAAAAAAATTATTGATTTTATTACAAAATTCCAAGTATTGTGCTTCATGAAATAAAAATAATTATAATTTCTTTATATACTAACGAAATATCTTTTATTTAAGGAAATGCTATCTTAATATTCCACAACCGATAGCTTACAAAAAGGTTTTAATGTTATCGCTAATATCACTATCGCATATGCGAAAATCATAAAAATCGAAAATATCAATTTATAAAATGGCCCACATCTCGTATTTTGACCCATTGTATCTGGTGCTATTACAAAACTTGAGCAAATATTGGGTTAAGTTTTTAACTCGTTTTAAGATCTCTTGCACACATCGTAATACACTCTTTCGGAATCGAAGTTATGCTTGCTTAATAGAATAATATGCTTACGAAAGAGGTTGCTTTCAGGGAGTGTTAAAGTGTAACTGTAACACCAAAATTTATTGCAAATTATACTTATTTCTTATTTATAAATCTAAAATGACGGGATGGTCCATTAATGTCCTATTGTATTATTTTTAAAATCTTTAAGTATTTCCGACAATAAGTGTGATCTTACATAGTTAAAACTTTCATCCCGATTTGGAAGCATACCGTACCCTGAGATTATCTCGCAATACTTAACCCAAAGAATACAATTAATTATTTTCATATAAATTTTTAATTTAAAAGCGAAAAACGTTTTCCGACTATGTATCCAGAGATATATCTAAGTAAGTGTATGTTACGAAGCCATACACAATGCGACTGGTTGTACAACTCGGCCGTATATCATTTCAAACAAAAATACTTTACAATCAGAAGCAACGTATATTATAAACAGACAAACAATTATTTGTTTTGACATAACGAAGCCCTTTGGGGTATTCAAAGAAGCAGAGGCAGAAGTTTTTTGCGAGCTTAATTTTTTTTTTTAAATTTTGTAAATAAAAGTTTGTTACATGTAAGCTACAAGTTATACATAAAAATAGGCATAGCACAGAATGACGGTTATTCATATTTTTTTTTTCGATGATATCGTTTACGTTAATATCCAATAGATGTAATTTTTGATGTAGACAAAAATGTAAGACTACCTAGGAAAAGTTTTATTTAGGCATCAGAACTTTAAAATTCGCATTGTACCCACCAATAATTGAAAAATTGGAATAAAACTAACAATTTTTTCAAGCTTGTTAAAAGTTTTAAAATTAATTGAAGAAGTGAAGCATTACTTGTTGATACAATTTGGGAATTTTGGGAATTTTTCTCGTTTTTAAAGTAGTCATAATTTTTACCAGGTGGACCAGAGCAGAGTTTTGCCTACCATTCATCAAAGATTTTCAGGTTGCTAACTGTTTATACCAATAATTTTATTTGAAAGTATTTGTTTACAAGAAAACTTCTGTTTTAAAGAAATTAACTACAGCGATTAGCTTATTACAAAAGTAGAGAGAAATTTATTTGATAAAAAAAATTACGTAATTAAAAAAGTTGTTCACTTATTTGCTTAACCCTAAATGGTTGTTCTAATCTTGCGTGAAATTAAGTTGTTCTTCGTCGAAACGACTACGACCAATTTTAAAATAGTAATATTCATATGATGCTAATTGCATTATAAAATTAAACTCGTTAAAATAATAAACCAAAAATATAAACCAATATGTGAAATATGAAGAAAAATGCAACAATATCTTAAAAATCACTTACAAATAGTTTCTCGTAGAATCGACGACGAAATTTTTAAAAACTTATGCATACACAAGACCCAGTGAGCTGCTCGTGTGCACTCTTCAGCCCTGAATTCAGGCATGAAAAGGAAGCGAACGCTCATGGCTTTGTAAGAGAAACAAGGACGCATACAAAAATGTCTATCTGTCTATCTCTTTCTTTTGACAGACAAGCAAAGCAAAAATTAATAAGCAAAGAGAAATAAGCAAAGTCAATTGCATTTTTGTATTTGACTTTACATTATTATTGGTGATTGCGTTTGTCTGCGTAGCTTTTTCTGACGTTTTCTTTTATTACACAAAGAAAAAGGTTTTTGTGCGTGCAGGTGCTGTGAAAATTTTCATTTCGATGTAAGTATTTATTAAATATTATTATTGAAAGCATTATTTTTTCTTTATAAAACAATTTTAAAGGTATTCACAATATAGAGCTAAAGACAACTGCGTAAGTTTCGGCTAACTGAAAAAAAGGAACTAGGAAAAAAAGTTGACGTATTTCTAAAGAATACGAATTAAATCAATTGATGCCTTTGTTATGGGCGCAAACAAAAAAAGACTGCCTTAAAAGGATTTAAATAATTTTATACTTCTTTACTTGGTAGGTCAAAAAATATGGTTATTGTAATATTAAAAAAATATTTTTTGATTTTAGAATGAATACCAGTTACAGCAGACTCAGGCCCAGCGGAATCAATGCTGCGTAATGTAATGCAGTTGCAAATAAATTTCAATTTTAAGGCTGCACCTAATCCACTGAAATTTATAATATTAAATTAAAATTAAGATTGATAATAAAATTTTGTTAAAAATGTATGAAGAATATTTGTTCCAGTATGTTATTTACTCACTTGTGATTTCAGATCTGACTTTTAAAAATAAATCAGCCCTGAATTCATGTACGATTATTTATTAAAAAATTCACCGGTGATTTCAGTCATGACTTTTTAAAGTCAATCAGCACTGAATTCATAGCTGATTGTTACGGCTAAGCTTCAGGCCTAAACGCCTAGGACATGCATGTGTTAAATTCAGTGACAAATGAATGCGTAGATTCATAGCTGGTACGGTAATGGTAATTCAGACCTGAGCCGAACTGAAGGAAAGTTAAAAAAATAAATTTTTGAGAGTTTTAAGAAAACTTTTGCTTTTTAAAAAATATTGGGCGATGTTAATTCGCTTATTCATTGGAAGATAGAAGACAGTGAGTTAAAAAATTTAAACATTTTTTAAAAATTTTATACAAGTCAAATCAATTTATAAAGTTATTGTTTCACAAAATTGTGTTTTTTTAATATTTTTAAATATAATAATTGAAACTCAACAAATAATAAAGAAGACAAATCAAATTAAAGAAAAATTAAAAAAAATTATTTGTATAGTTAGTACCATAAAAATTTCATTAATGGCACAAATCTGAACTTAATATAGGCACGAAAAGTCCAAAGAATTTGGTTTTCACAGAATTTCATTAGCTCTTTTTTTTTGTTCAAATTTTTAAAGCTTCAAAGCTTCCTGTTTTCTAAAAACTCCAATTGTTTTTCCTGGCCCAATATGTATTCTTAAGTAAAATTAGTGTTGTTTTCTTCAAATTTTTATAAAGAAAATTTTTTGCCGAAAGCGAGAGACAAAGCTTCGCCCATTAGCCCGTGCCGTTTCGACGATTGTTCGAAAAAGAAAACGCACTTTTCCAAGGGGTCTTTGGATTTACTTGCCCAAATGTGCAGTAGAATATTAATTATTTTGGTTCAAATCTGTAGACCATGACGGAGTTGTCTCAAAGTACATATTTGCAGGACAAGGCTTTCGAGCGAAAATTCGTTTACCAAGAATTATTCTAGTTTAGTTTCAACGCCAACATACTACCAGCTTTGAAGTCTTAAAGTTACCAACTTTCAATAACCAAAAAGTTGATCAAAAATACTTTGAAAAGTGCCTTACATACCTGAAAACTGATTTAATTTGAAAACTAGCCTCCTGTCTGTGCAAAACTAGCAAAAAGTGTAAAAAAAACTTCGGTGTGACAAAGTTTTAGGACTTTGGCATTCTTTCTTGTTTGTGCTACTCATTGTAAAACTCATTAGTGAAGTGACCGGAAATCTTATGAAATCTGTAAGGACACTAAAAGGATTCGCACGTCCTTTTGCTTGCTTAATGCCCACACAAAGCACCACACACACACACACAGACACAGACATATCTATATATCACAATATGTATATATATACTATAGTATATAAAGACACGGCCGTGCACAGAAGCAGTCATGCATGTACTTCAATTTTTCAGCAAAATGAGTGCACATTTGACAAACCTCTACTACCTTAAGAGTCATGATGCCAAATCCCGGTACGACATATATGCGAGAAATGCTCTATCTCCATTCATACGTAGTATATACTACATATACATATGTACAATATGTGGGTTCTTGGAACAAAGACACACACACACACACGCACACACACATGCTTTTACTTAACAGGGCTTTTATCTGTTTGAGCTTTATTTGGAAAATGTTACCCAAAACTTCAGGCATCAAAACATAAGGAGTTTGTGTGCAAAAATATTTATGCACATTCATGGTAACTTGTAACTTGTCCGTATGTGTGTGTGTGTGTGTAGATGGGGAGGGGGTCTAGGGGTTAAGCTACCCAGCAGGGTAATATTTTATAACAATAATATTATCACTACAATTGATGAGAGCTTCTCGTTCAAGTTTTCTACTGCAGCTTATCCAATTCAAAATAAAAATATTAACAATAACAGAAACAGAATAAAAAAAAAACAAGTGGCTTGATAAGCATCGAGAGATCACGACTAAAATATACCCTGCAAGTTACAGATTTAGGTGGATATGATGAAAATGGCAACCGACTTTGATGAAACACATTTTAATTCAATTTGCACCCTCTATTGAGTAATGCAGTCAAAAAGAGGAGAGGGTGTAATAAATAGCTAAATGATATAAAGGAACTAGAACCTAATGGCAAAATTTCAAGCTCGTGGCTCTTTCGAACTTCGAGAAACAGTCAATACCGACGAGAAGAACGGTGTTGCCAACAAGTCGCCGCAGGACCATGGTATAACTTTACAGGTAGCATATTCGGCCCACTGGATCCTTATTTTTTGTGAGAGCGAAAAAGCGGGAGAGCGAAAAGAAAACCACCTTTGTTGCTGTTGTTGCAACTACTGCGGCTTATTTTATGCAGTGCAAAAGTTTGGTGTTTTCGCAACGAAACTAACATTAAGAATTTTCGTGAGCGTGAACTCAGGGAATATGCTACCATGTATAATTATACCATGAGCAGGACAATCCAACTAGAATAAAAAGCGAAAAAGGATAACAAATTTAAAAAAAGAGAACAGAAAATTTTGATTTTCAATAAAGAGTATATGTGGGATATAGGTGGAAAGGGGAATAAGGTCACGGAGACGCAAGAACGTTAAGAGAACAGCGAGAGCAAGGCGCGTAGAGAGAAAAGTTACAGAGAGCGTGTCGTAGATGAGTACCAAGAAGGCAAGGTATACTTATTTAAGGTAGCATACTCCCGCCGAAGGCTCTCAACGAAAGTTACCAATTTTTAGTTTCGTTGCGACTGCGTGTGAGGAGGGTTGTTTTCACGCATATTATTTTAATATGCTTGCGTTCTCTCTCTCTCGCTTTTTCTTGCTCTCAGTAAAATTGGTGACGACGCCGGCAGCATTACTCTAGCTTAAATAAGTATACCTTGCCAAGAAGGTAAGCAGTCAGTCGAAGGCAGAAAGCAGAAAGCAGAACAACGCAGACGTGTTTAAGTAAAGAGGAACCAAGAACCCAAGAGAGGGTTGTTAATTTGAAATTTGTTATTTATGCGAAGCATATCTTTAAAAATTGGTTTTACAAATGTTAAATAAAAGAAGACGATATTGTTGTATATATCGCTTAAAATAAGAGCTTTGTGACATTTATTAATCTGTCTGAAAAAAGGCTCTGGAACAGAGGAGCAGGCCATCATGGCAAGCGAGTTTTTCATGCTGAACACTTTGGTGTAAGGGTTATAAATATTTTCTCATTTTCTTCCAAGTGTTACCTAAGACATTTTTCAGCACTAGCACATATACCCTTTTGCCTAAACTAAAGGGTATAACCACAAAGACTGAAAATAATCCAAGTTGTAGTAGTTCAACTACTTGGGGCATACCACAACTTATGTTTAAATGAGTTTGAAATATATTACCGTATGTGAAAAAGAGATTTATTAACTAAAAAAGGTGAGTCAGTCGGGGTAGTGCCCTACAAGAAGAAACCCTTTACCTACTCTACCTAAAAAATATAATTATTTACGCGAATTTTTACGAGGGTGTGTTGAAGATTTTAGGAGAATATTTTATGAAGCAGCTAAGGTTTCATTGTTGGTAAGGCTCATAAGAGTCAACAGCAGTGCACCAGTGGCGGATATATGGGGGGTTTTCGGGCTCATTAATTTTACGACTATTGCGAAAAGTGTATGAAATTAAAAATTTGAAACTGTTTTAAATTTGAAAGTTTTTTGTGATAATGAGTTTATATTAACAGATTTTTGCACCATTTTACCGAAACAGAGATAGCCAGAAAATTAATTTAAATTGTACTGCTGCAAAAAAGATGAACGTCTCCTAAGTCAGAAAGCTACAATTTCTTGAATATGATTTCGTTAAAAATAAAAACAATGTATATACAGACATAAAGATCGTGGTTCTATATTAATTAAGCGATTATGTTTACATACAAATGCACTGCTTACCAAAAACTTTGCTTACTTTTTCTTTTATTCTTTTATTCAATTGTCAATCAGTTGATCGAGTTTTAAAGATAATTTTGAGCAATTTCTAAATACATATTTTTTGGACTTTTCTGCAAGATACTTATTTATCTAGTATTACATACATGCCATGCAATTAAAGTTATCTCAACTGCATTATCTAAAACACAGCGCTCAAAAAGTTATTTTTTTTGTTTAAAATTTTTGTCTACGGAGTGAACCAAAAACAAGACTCCTACATTTTCCATTAACTTTTCTTCTTTGCTTGCCAATGCATAGGAGACGAGTATAAGCCTTTGAAAATTCTACAGCCTTTATCATTTTAATTTAACCAATCCATTTGGTCCTCGATTAGAGGGAATGGAGCAAGTAATCGCGCACCATTTTCTAAAATTCTAGGGCAGTAGTGGTTCAAACGCTACCCGAGATTATGAGAAGAAGTTCGGTACTAATAACTTATGGTCTGCTCGTACCAGTTACAAAATCAGTTTCGGGATACTTATTTTCTGCAGGTCATTATAAGATTAAGAATGCTTGAGCAGGGCCGGAAACAACAAAAGGCATAAAGCCAAAGCTTCAAAATAAAAACAATGTAAATTATGGTACTAAAAAATAGTGCTCAACAATAACAAAAGTTTTTATTTTTTGTTCACAAGTTTTCAAGCACTTCTTACACACAAATTGTTGAATAATTGAAATTGTTATACAAATTGTTGTTGTTGTTTTCGTTGTTGCATCCACGTTGTTTTTTTTCACTTGCAAACGTTAAAATATTTTTACTATTTTTTGGTTACTTCTCTGCTTTCTGTATTATTATGTTTATTGTATTTATTGCAGTATGTTATATTTTATATGCCTGCCTTTTATACACATAAGTAATATTTTTTTTTTTTTGTATATCTTGCGAGGGCTGATTAAAAAGACTAGTTTATTCAATGAAAATGTTTAATTTCTTAAGATAATTTCAGCGGCTTTTCATTGGATTGGAAAAAAAATAGTCGGAAATGAAAAATAAACGTAATTGAGTTTTTTTGTGCCCGTTCGTTCGACAATAACTTTTTTATGGACCCTTTTTGCTTTAAATCAGCATTTAACGTGTCCAAAAGCTTTGAACGATTTCTCCGGGCTATTGCACTGCCAATGAATGATATTTCAGAAGTCCACTTCTTCAGTTTTAATATGTAGCGATGGATCTAAGTATAATCCACGATTATGAAAAGGGTCCATAAATTTCCACGATCGAGTAGTTTTTGAACTCTGAACAAGTGCAAGCGAAGAGTTTCCTCATATCTAAATATCGTTTCAATATAGATTTAAATACTTTCTCGGGAGATGCCCAATAGCAGTAATCTCGCATTCCTTTACTGCCCGAAATTTTTAACCATTCCGTGAACTATTAAAAAAAAATCATCTAACGAATTATTTCACAACAGTATTAAAAACAATAAAACCGGTAAAAGTTGGAAAAATCCACTTTCAAACTGCGAGCTTTTTAACTGAGCATAGTCGATCAGGAGATTTTTCCACGGCCACCAACTGATGACCACGGTACACCAGTGTGCCGCGGCACACGCTTTGCAGAACAATGCTCTATGGCTCCCAAATGCGCTGCTTCAAAAAAACATTGCATACTTTTGAGCTATTTTCCTAATATTTTTCTTGAAATTCCCAAATACTTTAAGCATCATTAGCATTATATACAAATAATTTATATAATTATAATTCATAATTTTTAAAATTTTTCATGATTGTTTATTTATAAGATTTACATAAAAATGGTAAATTAACACTTTATCTTTATGACCGGAACTTAAAAACTTATAAAAACTACAAATTAATTATTTAAAGTGTTTGCGTACTATAAACCCAAAGTGGTCCTTTTTTTTCTGTCAAGTTTTGGCATATTTTTTTGTGTGGTCTTCATTGCAATTTTGTTGTGGTAGTTTAAGCTGAGGGGCAAATGGTCATATTACAGTAAACTGCTTTTTTTAATCAGAGTTACATACAAAATGTTGTGTACTAAATACTGAAAGTTTTCATATGACGGCGAAAATTAATTAATTTAATACTTCGTCTGGAATGTTAGACCGTCACTTGGTTCATAAACAGCTAGCGAAAGGTTTTTTTTTTTCCTTGCTTGGGTTCCTCACAAAGAGGTGGGGTACTGCGATCAGAAGATCTTTTGTACCGAACTCATAAATCACTGCAAAAGACTTTCCGCTTCCCGCAAGAATAGCTGTAGGTCTTTTGTTAGTATTGACCTAAGATGGAAGGGACCAATCCGTCCCATTCCCATGTGACAGGCTCTGTCCCACACCAGCGCTGGGCAGTCACATAGTATATGTCTGATGGTTTCATCGTCCTCGAGACAAAATCTACACTCTGCAGAGTCCGATAGGCCCATTTTCTGTAGATGGTATCTAACAGTGTGGTGTTCAGATAGGTATGCTACCAGAAGTTTTAAGTCCGCTCTGCCAAGGCCTTTTGTCTTTTTTGTTTGAAAAGCGCTTTTGGTAAGGAGAGCCTGTATCTCCTATGTTCTCCTGCAGCCCATTTGTTTGCCATAGTCTTGGTTGTGGATCAACCAATACCACAGAAAGGCGCAGGAGATGTAGGCAGGGTGGAGGCACGCTGTCATGTTAGATCGTCAGCGATCGTGTTACCATCCACTCCTGAGTGTCCAGGTACCCAACATAGCACGACTCTGTTGCGGGAGGACAGGATTTGGAGGTAATTATGGCTTTCTTTAACCATCCTGGAGGAGATGCTCCATGATGATAATGCCAAAATAATAAATAGCGACAAATAATAAATAGTAAACGGCTTTGTTCACGCCAAAACCGCATGAATGGGTTAAGACCAGAGCTGGGCAGTCCATAGCCCAAACGGGCACTTTTACTTCGTGCATTTACACAGACACGAGGCCGAAGCCAGCCGAAATCGTCAATTTGAGCACAGCAGAGAAATGTGGCTTTGTACGTTTTATGAACTGACAGAAATAAATGATTAAATGCGTCGCTATGACCAGTTGTCACAATGATGTATATTTAAATATTGGCAATCAACGCATTTTATTAATTCAAAAATTAATTAAATATAATATAAACAATGACCAAAAATTTCATTCAATGTTCTGCGCTTCAAACATATATGAATCAACTTTTTTAAAAATAAATACAAAAAAATCAAAAATAATTCAATTATTTTGAGAGTCTGTATAATAACCACAATCAAAAAACTAAGACTCACAACAATAGTAAGATGCAAATAATATTATAATAACGTTGAATATAAAAAATTAATGCAACAACATTTTACAACACAACGCTCTCTTTTAGCCCAGCTCTGGTTCAAGGTATGGTTATACAAGTTAGAGTAATGCTGCCGGCGTCATTACCAATTTTAGTGAGAGCAAGAAAAAGCGAGAGAGTGAAGCAAACCAAAATCGTAGCTGTTGCTCGCACCCGTACAAATATAAACAACCCTCCTTATGCGCTGTCGCTTCGGCCGGAGTATGTTACCTTGTAAAGTATACCTTGGCTCTGGTTAAGACAAGCTAAGCTGCGCTCAGAGCCCTCATGCTCGCTCACTGTGGTGAGAAGCTGCGCGAGAGGTGATCGCGACCCCGCTCAGCTTATGCTATGCTAAGCAAACCCGTGCACGCGTATCCCCCGATTTGCCGCTTTTAACATTTAACATACACACACACAAACTTACATTCAACAATAAAGACATCGAACAATTTCAACCACAACAACAACACTTATTACTGGGCAAGGGTCACACAAAAGGCACCAAGAATAACATCTACATGCAACAAGAACAATCCATCCAGGAATCCATCCCACCTGAACAGGTTTTGTACAAAATGTTCCGCGAGGATTTTTTCAACCAGCTATTTGTTACGCCCGTAATATAATAATATGCTTGCGCATTGATTTTGGCGGCAAAATAGAAGAGCTGTTGTTAATGCTGGCGCCATCTATCTGAGTCCACTTGCTTGCTGTACGTGTTTGGACATGAATTTTCAGGACTATTTTTTTTATATGAAGTTTTTTTCTTGTTCGTTTGTGATTATCGGTGCTGCATGCTGGCTTTTACGTCCATTTGATATCGGAGACCCCGAGAGCTAGGGATACAAAATTTTACCAACAGATGCGTAAAATTCCACATGAAATTTAGCTTGCTCTGTTGAATATTTTGACTTAAAACTTGATATAGATGCAACATTAAATGGAAAACAAACAAACAAACATTATTATGCAAAATATATAATTATCTGAAATATTTTGTATACTTTTTGCTGTTTCCAAAAGACAATAAAATTGGTTAAAATTTACGATGGTAAAAAAAGAATTTTTCTGGGTATGCATAACATTTTCCCAAAAATTTATAAATAAATTTTCCGATACATGTAAGCAATTTCCACTCAAAAACTAAAGTTTCTCTTTGTTTCAAAAAAAGAATATAGGAAAACTGTAAAGAAAATTTTTAATATCATTTATTTTTTAGTTAAAAAATGAGAAACACTTTACGATTTCAATAAATAATTTTTTTTTGTCATTTCTAAAAACTTAGATGATTAAAATTGATATAAAATATTTGGCGACTTGGTTTCCTGGCACGGACGATTACTTTTCAATCTGCCCTCGTATTTATTTGCCTTTTTTCCCGGCAGCTGTGTTTTGTTGTTGTTGCAGCATTGTTTTTGTTTTCTTTGGCAGTTTGGCAACTCTGTTCCGCTCTGCTCTGCTCTTCAGCTGCTCTGCTCTCTTCTTGCAACAACATGCATTACACATAGAGAATTGTTGAAAAAGTTGTAATGGCTCTTGAATGAAGTGTGCGTCCTCCCCCCACTCCCCGACTGCATCGCAAAGCACCGCACAGGCCCTCGAAATGTAGTGTAGTTGTTGTTCCTTTTTCTATTTTATTTATTTTTTTTGTGTGTGTTTTTGTTTTTGTTGCCGTTGGCCGCTGTTGAACGATTCAAGTTGGTCAAAAAAAAAAAGAAGAAAATTGGGACGTAAAGTCGGGAGTAACCGACTTCGATATACCTGTTCCTATACTAATTCTTGCAAGCAGTCATTAGATACAGTTCGCAAAGCAGTTTCCTATTGGGAATTCACTTCGTATACTCGATATGTCAAGTTGGTGTCATAAAATATTCCCGATGACTAATTATGAAGTTTCTCGATTTTGATTTCAAACTTTCTGGTACCCCAAAATACATATTTTGCCTTTTTGTATCTGTTACCCAAACATTTATAATTAATTTAAAAGTTGGCATTTTTATTGTCCTAACTAGACAGAGCGTTAAAAAACTGCCCTTAAAGATTTTCAAAAAACAATTTGGTGCAACTTTCTTAAAAAATGAAACTAAAAAATTATAATAAATTGTTACAATGGTCAACAAAGATTTTTTTTGTTACCCTGTACCTTAGGGTACCTGTACAAAGGGTATATTAGGTTTGTGCAAGTCGTAATTGTATGTTACATACAGAAGGAGACGTCGGAAACGTGCAAAGTTACCTAAAGTATGATCGGGGCTACAGCAGAACTCAATATTCCCCTATCTCGCTATCTAGCTATGGACGCCTAGATCTCAGAGATATTATATATATATAAATATTAAGTATATTATATACTATGTATACCTACTGGTATTTAAGACTACTACAAAAGTTTTAGAAACATAACTCGTTTGTTTATGAAGATTTCGTAATCAAATTTTGTGGAGTACCGAATTTGATTGCAATGTGATGTTACAGGGTATCTCAAAGTCGTCCGCGCCCGAATTTAACATATGCTTTCTTTTTAATTGAGTGCATTAAGCTATCAAATTTCAGTACAAATACGGCTGTTTACCTTTGGCTTTGTTTATAAGCCTAATTGAAACTTTTACTAAAATATGAATCAAAAATATTTTATTAAGTATACACAATTACAGTATGTTGTTTCTCATCCAGCTGGACCCTTTCCCTTAATTTTTGCGTATACCTCAGCGCCCCGAAAAAAACCTTTTAATGCTTACTTCGAAATTCTTTTCATATTCAACTTGCTTACTATTTTTTTTTAGAGTTATATAGTTGGTGAAATCAGTTTTTAGACATGGAAAAAAAAATTGTTTTCACTGTCGCCCATTTCTTTACAGCTGTATTGAAAGTTAAAATTTGAATTGTTTTTTGAAATATATTCTTCTGAGTTTGTCAAAATTAAAAAAAAAAAATTATTAAAAAAGGGACGGTTTCCGTTTTGATTATAAGATCTACCAAATTGCGAATAATTTAAAAAATACGCTTATATATAATTATTTAAAAAAAAAACTATTTTTAGAGTATTTTTTTTTGTAAAAACTTTTTCTATACTTTTGATATTTTGTTTTTCCCAATAAAAAAATATATCACTGGTAGCAAAGGCTGAACACAAATGTTATTAAAAAACACCACGCTCGGATTAAAATGGTAATATCCATAAAACAAATAATAATAGTGGACCTGCAAAATAATTAAATAAATATGCTAAGTATTCATATTCTAAATATTGCTTTAAAATAAAAACTTGTTACAAAATGTATCTCAAAAGAAATCTGGTATAGCTCTCCGCAATCGCCAAACACGTAAACTTCAATTCACTTAGAATAGAAAACAGTGACTGCATAGACATATTTTAAAAGTTGAGCAATTATATCTTCTCACTGAAAGTACATATTTGTTCAATAAGTAAGGGAGGGTGTAGTAGAATTAAAAGAGAGTAAAATAGGGTAGGACTTCCATGCAGCTATTTTCACTAAATAATTATTGTACATAAGTACATACTTGAACATAAACAATTGTTATAATAAGTAAGTTTGGGACGAAGAAAAAAATCAAAGTCATTATGGCAAAGTATCTGCTACAGTTTATAACCCTCCATTTCCCTCCATTTTACCCCGAACACTTTTCGAAAAGTTTGCTCCCAGTTGAATTTTATTTTCTATCAATTTGTTGTTTTGTCAAGTTTTCTTTGTAAATTGAATCATTCCAGTGCTCTACAACAAATTGTTGTTAACTTCATGCGTGACTAAGCGGCCGAATAGTTTTTGACCACTTTAGTTTTATCACTTGATGGAGCACACTTCCCATTTGCCCCATTTTCTGACAGTGTAGTTTTTTAGTAGCCATGAATGTGTTTTGAATTATAAGTGTTTGCTCTTTTTTTTCTTTCTGACATTTGTTAAGACAATTGTAATCAATATAATTGAATTGGAGTCAACTTTTTTGGTATTTTCAAAACATATGAGTTGGGTCATTTCTGCTTTCTTTCTGATATAGTTTGAAACTTGAAACTTCTTTGTTCGTTAAGTTTTTGTTACTCAAAGCAATAACATGGCGTATGGGTGATATGTTAGTTATCATGCTTGTGTGTGTAAAAGTAAGTTAAAATAAATTACATTTGGAAATACGCTGGTTACATTTGGTATAGAATTGTGGCTTCTTTTATAGATCTCATCATCTCGTCATACGTAACAAAATTTTTATTGAACATTTGCCAAAAATTAATATCTCTAATTTTATGGATGTTACAAAAATCGCTAAAGGCATATGTAAAAATATCTTTAAGAATCCAAATTTATTTAAGTGTTTTTCATACAAAATTTTTCATTAATAAAAAATTAAATCTTACAAAAATTGATTTATAAACCATTAAAACTGAAAAGAAAGGAAGCTTTGGCAAAATTTACTACTGATTTAGTTTTTATTTTAAAGCAACCTATAGATAAATAAAAATAATTTTTCAGCGCCTACGCTGGATAGTTAAGTTTGGAACAAATCGGAATTAAAACTGGGTTCAAGCGTAAATTTTTTAATTTTGCTCTAAAATATATTTAATGCTTGAAATACTTTTAGAGATATCATTATTATTTAGATCGACTTTTCTGGTATGCGAATAATGGTATTTATTTATACCATCAAAAAATTGAATAGAAGCAAGCCCTTAAGCTTATGAATATTTTAATAATTTTATTCAATTAAAAATAAAGCTTTGATTTATTTAAAAAAATGGCATTGAAAAATAAATGTTATTAGTTTTATTTTTTAATTGAAAATGTGTTCTCGGTTTCGCTGCAAAATATGAGATATCAGAAAAATCGGCTACCCCTTGATGAAGCTAGGCTTATTTTTGTGATCCAGTAATAGCTTTGAATTCTCGTGACGGCAGAACTTTCGATTTGCTATGTATATTTTTTTAATGTTTTTTGGCTGTGGGATTTTGAAAAAAAATTTTGGAAATACAACACTGAGACAAAAATTTGAACTATTTGCGATTGAAGCAAATCTTGTGAAGCAAATCTTTAAATAAGAACTTTTACCCTAATATAACATATTATTAACATATTATCCTACTACTAACTCATAGTTTATAAGTACTAGCACATGGTTAATGAGTGCAAGCACTAATACATAATTTATAAGACTAACTAACTCATGAGTGTTCAAGCTTTCGCACTGAGAGAGAGAGAGAGAGTGTAGCTACGGCTACACGCAAAGATTTTCGCGAACTGGTTCACGATATTTAAAAAATAAAAAAAAACATTTTAGCATATACCCTTATGTATTTATGTATTTTATATTAGTCTACATATTTGTGTAAAGTTTGATCAAAATTTGTCAACTATTTCAGAGATTCAGTCGCTGATTGCTCGTGGGCTGATACAGCTGATTTGTTTAAAACAAATAAATAGACTCACCTTCCAAACAAAAGAAAAAATTCTTAAATTAAGTAAAAGCAAAAAAAAATAAGAAAAACTATGTTTTACTCAAAATGAGAATATAAAATCTTAATTTGAGTTTGAAAAACCTCAGCGAAGATACAGATATGAGTTCGAAAAAGCAAAACATAATTTTAATAAATTTAATCGTCATTTTCATGGTTTTAAAATTGGAAAATTGTGTCATGAATGATATTTTTATTATTATTTTTATTTATTTCAAGAACATTATGTACTATATAAATATGAACTTTATTCAAGATGCAAATAGTGAACTTATTTTGAGATTAATTTTTATACTAATATAAGTTCATATTAGAAATAAAATTTATACACAATTATTATATTTGAACGTCTCGAGCTTATTTCTCAAGAAATCAAGTACTTCATTTACGAATGGCGGACTACAAAATGAAATACTTGAACTGAGATCTGAATTGTGCATTTACAAATTTTCGTCCTTGCACCCAAATCAAATCTGGAATTATTACTTCCAAGCACAAAGTACTTGATTTTCTTTCTCAACAATTGAGAGTTTACTTTTGGAGCATAAAATTGTATTCTTATCAATTTATGATTGCATTTTTTCAATTTGCAAGCAATTGTGATAATTTTTGAAGCATAGAATACTAAGAAATATTCAATTTATCTCATAAAGATTCAATTTTGAGTGTCTAAGCAGAAAACATTTACAAACTAAAGCTTGTAGGCAAAAATAAAGACATTGGTAGCCTAATTCCCACATAAGTCCTTGATTGTTTAAAGATTTTCAATTGGAAAATGTGAAATTGTGGTTCTAAAGAGCAAAAATCTATTGATAATAAATATAATGCATGTTTTATTATGGAAGAAGGAAGAAGGAACCTGCTGACAAATTTTCATACTTTTATCATTGTTGGTCTTTTGAGAAACAAGTGCCCTGGACAGAGAGTCTTGACATGGTGATAAACTTTAAAAATGTACATTGGCCTTTTGGTGCTGGTTGATTTTGTTTGCAAAATTATGTCCAATAATGGAACAAGAGTCCACAGAGTCCATTTAACATGGCTTGGACATGGAGCAAAACCAGAAGGTGCATCCATCCATCCATCCATCTATCCATCCATCCATCCATCGGGCACAAGCGTTTATTCAATTAGCTAGAGTGAGCACATCAATCAACGCGTGTGTGTGCGCAGCTCGTTCTCAGCAACAATCAAATGTATCTGTGTGTGCTTACAGATACGCACTACATACATACATACATATATAGACTGGTATAAGTATCCATGTGTGTTTGTTGACCTTAAGTGGCCCACTGCCAGTTATACATTGCCATGCACACTAAGCTAAATGAGTGCCAGGCATCAAAACAGCCTTTAGCCAGCTATGTGCCACGAGCCATGAGCCATGAGCCAGACAGCGAGCTGGCCAAGTTGGCCAGTTGACCAGTTAGCCAGAGGGACGACTACCAGACTAATATACAGACCGACAGACTGACCCACCTGCTGACCCAAAGCATTT
This sequence comes from Chymomyza fuscimana, assembly GCA_949987675.1. NCBI lineage: Eukaryota > Metazoa > Arthropoda > Insecta > Diptera > Drosophilidae > Chymomyza > Chymomyza fuscimana. The sequence continues at coordinate 4,300,154 of OX465090.1, read as the reverse complement.
TCAGCACTTTTGCAATTGCTTGCTGGTAAAACAACAACAACAACAACAACAACTGGAACAACAAACAAGGCATTCTTCGACTTGTTGGCCAAACGACAACCTATTTAGAGCAGGAAGATACTTCCTGCTTGTTTGGTTAGTATCCTGCTTGTGGGCCAAACCGATATTGCCCATATTCTTGTTGTTCCATATATCAATTTGTTTGCACACTCCTCCTCTCTATACGAGGGCAGGCTAGTAAATAAAGTATTAGCCTTGTCAAGAAACCCCACTTGGCGATCAAGAAAAGACGCCATCAACCAGAAAGAGTTGACAAAATTCTATGAATATGAATAAATGCATAAAATTTAAAAATTATTAATTGCATATTCGCTTAATATACAAATTTCTTTCAATCTTTCAAGTTCTTTATTGGTATGAAAACGGTTTTAACCAAAATCTGTTTGTTGATGGTAGTCTAGATTTTCTGTTTATATGCAAGTGTGTGGAGCAAAAAAAAGTTGTATTTACTTTTTTAATGGTTGACGAAATATAATTGCTTAGAGTTAATTTTCAGTCGAAGTTTATTGCCAGATATCTAACTATCTTCTTCTAGATAAATAGATGGCATAAGTCATAGTCGAGTTGACTTTTTTTTCTTTGTATTACAGTCAGCCGTGATCCGGAAAACGCATGTTTGGTGCTCCCAATTCCACCATTTTTCATGTGGTTTGAAAAAGAATGTTTTGTTGCAAGATGAACTAAACGCACTTATTTCACTGAAATAATTTTTTAAATATTCTTTGATATTCTTAGATTATATTTATGCCAACTTTAAGATATTCATTGACAATTATTTCTAATTTTTTTTTTTAAACTATGTGTGCGTATCATGCACGAACACATTACGATAAGTGCGACAGGGTTCCTGCGTTACAAAGAAAATTTCCCTTGTAACAAAAATAGCTAATTCGTGTTTAATTTTAATAAATATTGTATTACTTTTGTGTAATTTTTTGTAAAAGATAGAAAAATAAAGAGCTAGTAATATTTTTATGAAAATGAAATGTAAACAACCTATACTAATGAAAACAAAAATAATTTCGCGCCAATACAATAGGAGGAAAGTTAAGGGAAATATACGAATTTATCGAAAATAAAAAGGAAGAAAATTGACGGTAAATTTGTTTTCCGGAGCACGCAAAAACGAATCCGAATGAAATTGTTAGTGTCGGTTTTTTCGTTTTCCGGAGCACGACTAGGTTTTTCTCGAGAAATAGATGAAACACTACACCAAAACTTAGATATAAGCAAGCTGTCAGCCAAATGAGTGATAAGCTGAAAGAAAAGCGAAGCTATTTAGATTTTCACTAGAGAATCAACACCGACAAAAGCCAAGGCTTAATTCAAATATTAATTACTTTGGACCAGGAAATCCTTTTAATTCTAGTAACAAAAAAAAAAAAATGTTTTTCCATTGTACCGGCATTCAACATAAATTACGTTAATAATTGGTGCCCCATCTAGCATTTTTTGATATTTAGATCGTAATATAGATGGATTTGAAATCCATGTAGATTTGTTATACTTGGTTTTTGCAAGCCTGCCTGAAAATGTGGCTAGCCCATTCGCCATTCCCAGATGACTATTGTTTTGATTATATTTTATAAAAATAGAAGTTCGAGCAAAATATTTACAAATCTCAGCAATTGTCTACATATAAACCATAATAATAAGAAATTAACAAATTGAATTTTAACAGTTGAAAACATCAGCTGTTTGTTGTTCAGTGTTGCCACATGTGTCTATGAATCTGCAGTGTGGTAAGGCTGCTATCGCAAGTAATTGAATATCAATTCCAACTCATGACGATGAGAAAACCAAATCCAAAATAAAAAGAAACATGAAAGACGTCCCTATGTAGATTGATGTTAAAGTAAACTATGTTGAAAAGTCAAATATTTTTCAAGCTGCCCTCGCCTGCAACATCTAGTTGCGAATGTTTGTATCTCGGTGTATGTGTTTTTCATTATAAGTTCGCGTACTTTACATAAACTATCATTGCTGCCAACAGCCAAAGGCTTAAATCTGGTCAAACTTGTCGGAGCAGATGGGACATATTTTGCCTGATAAAGACACAATTAATGTGAACCCAGCCAAACTGAGCAAGTCTAAGAAATAATTGACGCAAATTGCTTTGCAATGACTTGATTGACTTGGCATTGTTGGCCACACAATTAAATTGATACGAGTTTAAGGTATATAGATATACATTTATGGTTATTTAAAGGATTTAATAACAAGACTGTCACTGCAACGAATATGTCTGTCGAACAATCAATTGTAATGGACGGCATATGGGTCAAAAACCAAAGTAAGCCCTGTTAAACTGACAGTCAACTTGCTCCTGATTAGTGCTTAATAGAGCTTATTAGGAAACATTTGGGTCAAACTCTTCCGATTTAATGTAAAAGACATGAAACAAATTTAGCCACAACGAAAAGGTCTCAAACTGATAATAAAGTGAAATTATGTCTTAGAACGCGTATGTTGTCAAAAAAGGACATGTAATTAATCAAATTGCAATCAAAGATGTCGAAATAATGATGGAATTCTCTTATCTAGTTCAAGACAATAAGGAAATATTTTTTCTTTATTATTATATGAAAATGCGGAAGTGCAAGTAGATATGGATTTAAAATAAAGACAGATACACTTCAGTCTTACATTTCTTAAAATAATTTTTTTTTTCGGTTAAAAATCGTTAATAATAGGGAACAGTTTGTTTATAAATAAACTAGTGTCAAAATATTAGTAGAAATAAACTATAAATATCTAAAATAACATATATGCCTTTGAGTTTATTGAATATAGATCTTAAGGGATTTTGGTCCACGAGTTTTTAAAAAGTCTTTAACCACAAAGCAGTCTCAAGATTTCACTACTGGAGAATTTTCCTCTATAAAATTTATTGGCAATTAAATGTTTCTTAAATTTTCTTCAAAGCCTAGTGTTAGATCAGCCTCATTTGCAAAAATAAATTATTCAGCCCTGCTCCGGAAAACGAACAAATTTTTTGCGTTTTCGTTCTTACGTGCTTCCCATTTCACATTTTTTTTTGTCGATATCATCTGATATTTCCCTTACTCTTTGTTAGCGCAGCTCTGAACCTTTTGAAAACTTTGTATCGTTTACATTTTCGTTTGATTAAAATATGGCCAGTTTTTTATTATTATGTCTTTTAAATAAATTTGCACAATAATATTAGCTTTAGCAACAATATTTATTAAAACTATGCAAGATATGAACCATGTGAACGTGTGCCAAAAAAATATCCAACATGAATTTGGAAATACCAAAGAATATTTAAAAGTATTTTAAGCTGATACTCTTAAACCTATTTCGTCAATTCATTTTAATTTCTCTTGCAACAAAGTAGTCGGATTCAAAGCAAATAAAAAATTAGTTTTTGCGAAATTTGCCGCACCAAACAAGTGATTTCAAAACGAATACGAGTTAAATATTCGGATTTGTTATACGGAGCACGGCCAATTGTAATATTATGCAAATTTAAAGATAATCAAATTTTAAGATCCATTTATTACATACAGCCTCTTAATTTTATATGCAAAAGTTATATACTATATCAAATAGACAAAAAGAAATATATCCTGTATCCATTGGGTTAACCCTCATTTCCTCCTCAAAAAAACTTACGTTTCTTACCCTCATGTGTGGTTTTCCACACATATGGGATTTATATGCATTTTTATGTAAAAAACACAATTTTTTTTAATAAGAATTATAATTTCTCTTTAATAATAATATTATGTGTTTATTTTTTATATTATATTAGTTATGTAGTTATATTAGGTTCTCCTCAATACATTTAACACAAACATTTCGATTGTGTGTTCGCTTGCAAACACCTATTTTACAGAAACAGCAAATAGTATCATAAGTATAATTCTTATACTTTGACTTCTCAGTATAACATATGTGGCACAGTGCCTTTCCTTCTGTTTTTGGCGGAACGCTTTTACATCTCTTTCGACATCGTAAGATGCAAAAAAATTGTCCATCGTTATGTTATGGCCCTTTAGACCACGCACCAAATCCATAACTACACGTTCGGCTTGATTTTTTTCTGCTGAGCCACCAATAGGTTTTCCCAAATACGGTTGGATTTTCCAAACATAGCACGTTTCAGAGCAAACCAACAGCCAAAGTTTTATACCATATCTCACTTGCTTAGCATGTATTTTTGAAACTTGCATCTACCACGAAAACCAAGTAGTTGCTCATCAATAGTAACGCATTCAGATGGAATTCATTTGAAATAATCTGCCAAAAGATCTGACCATTTATCAAAGATTCCACGGATTGGAGCAAATTTGTCTGTAGAGCTTTGCTGACATCGACTCATAACATCATCAAATCGAACGGCTTTGTTCATGTATTCAAATGTTTTCTTTGACATTATCGCTCTAAAAATTGGACGCCCATATTCACCATCAAATAAATCCAACATTGTTTCATTTTTGGATCTAAATAAAATTGATTGGAAAACACTAGATTCATTACAAGCATGAACGTAAAACTAAAAAAATGTGGTACAGTCGAGGCGGTGCCCGACAGTGGAATACCCTGTACCTTTTGTGTCAAAAAAATTTTTCCTGCATATTCCATCTAAGAACTTTCCAATTGGAATTTATTTTTTTTTGGTGAAAATCGATATTTATACCTATAAGTTCCCTAAATTTTTACCCATTTTGATGAAAATCGAAAGTTACGTCAAAGAAGCTATTTTAATTATATTGGGTAAGTTTCAAGTTGGTATGTTGAGGGGTGTGGGAGAAAACACGGTAAATGGATTGCGGGGGGTGGGGGGACCGCATCGATAAAATTTGGATGTGGATTTGTTCATTAGAGCCACATGAATGAGCTTACCAAAAATTGTGATTCTAGGTCAGTTGTAGCCATAATTGCGTAGAGTCAAATATTGACGCAGTTTATTGGCAAGGGGTGGTGAAATTTGCACATTTTTGACTATAACTTCTGTTGTATTTGTGCGATTTTGTTCATTTTTTACACATAGATGCATGTAGCTACAACGCATCGCTCTGAAAATACTTAACGGTGTGGCTAAAAACCGCGAAACTCTACTGCGGGGGAACGAGGAAAGATATTGACATGATTCAACAAACTTCATCTGCTTAGGAAATATGCGCACCAGCTGGTAAAGTTTCGTGTCTCTAGCTCTTATAGTCTCTGAGATCTAGGCGTTCATACGGACGGACGGACGGACGGACGGACGGACGGACGGACGGACATGGCTCAATCGCTACCCGAGGTTATGATAAGCATTTTGGTATAAAGGACTTGGGGTCTGCCACGCCTCCTTCTGTCCGTTACATACATTGCACAAACCTAGTATACCCTTTGTACCTATAGGTACAGGGTATAAAAAGACACACCTGCCAAAATGAGAACAGCGACATATGCTTTCAACAAATTTGAATCAATTTCTATATATTGGTCACTACAGTTCGCATTTGCATATGCGTTTGACCACTTCAGAATAATATTCATGATTGGTGGTGGAAAGAACAAGAGGAAAGCATCTTTGATGTCATCGACACGTGCTTTTGCATATCTTGTTGTACCTGGATGCAAATTGATAACATTTTCCTTCCGTAATCTTCCGGTTTGATCTTGCACTGGTTGTGATTTCCACACCATGCCGTCTTTTGAAACGAACAATGGGTCGATCGTGTTATTTGGTGCAATAGCTATTTCTGGTTCACTGGAATCACTTTCAGTTCCTTCATCTGTTTCTCCCGACGAAACATCGTCATCGTCATCGGGATCCTCATCATCAGATGCATTCATAATTTCTTCTAACTCCTCGTCTGTGATATGTTTTGGTCTAGCCATGATTTAATTTCAAGCTTATTCAATATATGTTTGTGTGTCTAACGATTGACCTATGACGTCATGAAATGGTTTCACAAGCAAAATATATCAACCGGCCACACACAAAGCAAATAGCATACTGATCAAATTTTGTCTCTGAAATGATTTTCGTTTGCATTTGCTCATAGCGAACGGTATCTTTCTTTGGTATACATTTTTATTTTCTCCAGTGGCGTCTACAGTGTGTGCAAATTTGTGTGTTAATTTGGGACCCCCTGAAAAAATCATGCGTACGCCACTGGATTCTCTTTCCTTCTTCTTTGTGCTGCAACAGAAACAATCTGCGCATGTTTACATATTGTATATACATAAAAAAAATGCATGTAAATATAAAAAAAATTGTTTATAGTGAAAAACACATAGAAATCCCATATGTGTGGAAAACCACACACGAGGGTAAGAAACGTAAGTTTTTGAATATCTCGATATCAAAAAATATTATTTTATTAAATTATACGTTTTTTGTGTTATATTGATGTTTCAGGAATTGTCAAGAAGTTTTATGAAGATCGCTGAAAAAAAAACATGAAAAAATTGCATTTCAAAATTGATTTGTGTGGTTTTCCACACAAGGAGGAGATGAGGGTTAAGTGTTAAGTAATGTAGGTAATCCTTATACCAAAATGCTAATTATAAATCTGTCCATATACACAAGCACCAAGATACACTTGGAGAAAAAATTAGATGAAAACCTCCAAGGATATACGCAAAAATTAATTAGTTTTAGACCCACTCTCAGGAACCGCCTCATCTATAATAACTCCATACGAAATTCAACATTGTTCTTTTAAAACTTGTCCATGGTCTTACAACGAGGATAGCTTCCAAAGCTGCATTAACACGTTTGGAAATTTCTCAAATGCTGTGTGTGGCACATTCATGAATGTTGCATGAATGCGACGCCTATTAATTTTGGCATTTTTAATTAGCAGACACAGAAGCCCGTGCAAAGGCAGCTGCCGATATTTGAAAACTCATTGGATTTCCGTGTGACATTATTTTTCAACACACACTCACACACACACACACACGCACAGACACATTGATATAGTGGTAGTTTTTAATTTTTAATGCGAAATGTATCCATTAAATTTTGGACCAAATTTAACCCAAAAGTGTGCTTAAAGTTGAACGTGAAAATGTAAAGAAAATCTGGCACACACACACACACACATACAGTATGTAGAATTTTCCTCTTGTTCTAACTAGTATGAGTACGAGTATCTGTATATCCGTGTGCGTGCGTGCGTGTGTGTGTGTGTGTGTGTGTGTGTGTGTGAGTAAGCCAACTGACTGCAAATCCGATTATGTGGGCAAAACGCGTTTCGAGCGCGCGAATTACTGTCAGGAGAAATGAAATGCAACATTATTCTTTGGGCCTGCCCGTGGCCATTGATGCTGGGGTTTAGTTTACGTTGCGCGTTGCGTATACGCCACATATTCCACATCTCTCGTAACGCCAAGTTTTTGCTTAGACACGTATTGTATGTCAACATGATATACATGTACATTGGGTTGGCAAATAAGTTTGTTCGGTTTCAATTTTTTTTGGTATAGGTATATAGTCTCTAGTTTCCGAGTCTAATCTAGCAAGACTTCTCTTTTGTGATTTGAAATTTTAAAATTTCACGAGTTACTATTAATTAAGTTGAATTCGCAATAATGTATTTTACCGAATGGAATGAAAGTCAATAGGTGCCAAGTCCGGGCTGTAAGGTAGATGACCGATACGTGAGTGATTGAATTGTAATATTAAAGGACAGTCCCTCTTGGTCAGAATTGAAAGCTGCGCTTCAAAACTACGGTGCACTCGGATTTAGGACGGTCTTTATGGAATTCATTCTGCAGTAAAGGATGGTCAGTATTGAAATCATTGTGCCAGCTCTCTACACTTGTTGCGCGTAGCCAAATGTCAAAGCAAGACATCAATCCTTGTTAAAAATTATAAAAATTCAACGTGCGAAAATATCAACGTCTTAGTTGCATGATTCTTCCGAGATGAATTTTTCAAGAAGAATAGGTACTAAGTATGCTTATACTAGAAAATGTTTACATTCAAGCCTGGTCACATTTTAAATAGTCAAGGCCGTACAAAGGTACGAGCTATTACCCAAAGAATAAACTATTTCTCATTACACATAAAAAAAAACAATAACCAGAATAAATATTTAAGCCCCCATTAAACGTTTGACTCATACATATATCTTACTCGCCTGACCTGGCAGACTCTGATCTTGCTGATAAGGAACGTGTTAAAAACGAAAAGTCGCAAAAATTATGTGTTGTATAAAGTTGCAGGAATAATGGGGGAAGATAATTTCTTTTGTTTTTCGCATAAAGTCAGTTCCTTTGCGATACAGAAAACCCGAACGGATTTATTTTCCAACCCAACATAAGTATATAAGTACATAAACAAAAAGTGTGTAGCTTGCTTGGCCATTTAGTGAAAACTTAAAAAGAGTTTTAAAATGCTCGAGCTTTTATTTATAACGACATCAGAAATTAATCTTACATGATGTGAGAGCAAGAGCGAAAAGGAGCAGGAACAGGAACAGGAGCAGAAGCAGGAGCAGGGCACCAGCATTGGTTGGAAAACAAATGAGCTTATCCTTTTATGAAGTTGTACCTCAAACTCTGTCCGCACACGTCCCCCAACATCCACACATACATGTGCACCTGTTAAATTACACACATGAGCACACACAACAACACATACACACATACATATGCACACCCGACAAAAAAAAAAAAATGAGTTAATGTTAGTCGCATGAGAAACGTTTTCGAGGGAAAAACATGTTCCAAATGAGATCATTATTATTCAATGTCATTGGACAAATGTTTGGAAGATTTATAAGCTCCGTAAACTTTATGCACTCGTATTTTAAATTTATTTTTTTAAATAAAAACACAAAGCAATTTTGTTCAGTTACATAAAAATGTTATAAAAAGACTTATTTAATTTATTCCAATTTTGGTTTAAAATTTAGTTTGGTTTAAATGGCCATAACACCAAAACTAATACAATTGCTTAGAAAATGCGTATTCTCTATGGAGAGTTTAAGGAAGCTTTAGAGGAAATTTTTAAGATTATGTTCATCTATGCATAGAACCTCAAAAGTCGGCTAAAATAAATTCTTCTTCAAGTTTATGTAGCACGTTGCGTATACGCCACATATTCCACATCTCTCGTAATGCCAAGTTTATAATACGGCTAATATAATTCGAATAGACAACTTTATTATAGGCTTAATTAAAAATCACATATGTTATTGCCTTTCGATTGAGGACAATAACTTTTTATTTGCACCTTACTACGCAGACGAAAGGCATATTGAAGTTGCCATATATACAATATAATATGATATAGTCAACCGATTTGATAAAATTAGGTACAGAACTTGAGAACTTTAAAAATCTTTCGAAGGCCAAATTTGGCAACGATATCTTTATAAACAAATGAATTATTAAACTAAAACTTTTGGTTTTAAAAACAAATTGACATTTTTCACTTCTTACCGATTTTGATAAACAACAACTCATTTTATTCGTAATCGATCAAACTTTAAGAGCCATGAAAAAAACTGTGCGAAAAAATGTTTTAAAATTTTTTGTTTTACATTCGAAATAGAATTTTTTTCAAAACTTTGCTAAAAATTACGAAAAATTTCATATTAATGCATAAATAGCGTTCAAGCCGTAGATTTGACAAAAATGTGTTTTAAGTACAATCAATTTGTAGTAAAGTTTACTAGAACCAGAGACATTTGCTTTTAAGTAAAGTCGCTTTGTTTTTAATTTTGAGAAATGGTTTTTTCAAAAATTTCAAAATCCGTTCTATGAAAAAATTTTGGTCTGCATTTTCGGTTTTAGCATGCCATTTTACTACGGAAATGACTAAAACATGTTGAGGATACCAACATTTTTTTTAAATTTGTAAACTTGTGTTATTAATTAAAAAAAATTGGTGTTTTGTATTTTTCTTTCAGTGAATGAATTCCCAAAGAAATTTGACTTAGTGGCATCTCCGCATAAAAATAACAAGTTTAATAAAAATAAGTCTTATATATAAATTTGTTCTAATTTGTATTATCTGAATAATTTATTCAAAAAAAAAAACATGATAACTCGTTTTAAACTTTTTTGTGAATCAAAATCACTTTAAATTTTAATCTGTAAATTTTTGTTCTTGTACGATAGCACCATTTTATAACTTGTTTACGTAGATGTAGTTCAATATCTTAAATAAAAATCTAACAATCTTTTAACTTTTTAAATTCCAGATTAACGCTTCAAAAAAAAAAACAACAATTTTTACAATTGAATTCAATGCTACGCCAGAAATCTAAAAGAATGTTGCAATATTAAAGGTAAGTTAAGGCTTGACAAGGGGCTATCCAAATAAAGATGTTGCAAAGTTCGGGAGCAACACATTTTTCATGATTTGGTGCCAAACAAATATTGCATCTACCGTAGGTTGCCGATTCGTCACCAATTCATTTATTTATATGAACACATACAACAATTATACGACAGCGTAAATTTGAGAACAGTGCTCTCGAAGATTCAATGTAAATGAATCTCAACGTTCTGCTTAGTGTGAAATTTTATTTATCTATTTATTTATTTATTTATTCAAAGGGGTTCATCAAAGCTCAGTTGATCTTCAATACTAGAAAATAACTTTTGAAACGATAGGTCATTGAAAGAATATATGTATATTAACTAACCCTCGTCTCTAGCCCGATGGGTAAACTTTTTAACGATATGCCCCGACACACATCATAAATTGTCCAGAAATTGGACTTACAATAAGAAAGATGAAAAAAGGCCAGTATAATTGAACATTAGACTTTAATCGGACCAATTTAAAAAAAAAAATGTGGTACAGTCGAGGCGGTGCCCGACAGTGGAATACCCTGTACCTTTTGTCTCGAAAAAATTTTTCCTGCATATTCCTTCTAAGAACTTTCCAATTGGAATTTATTTTTTTTTTGGTGAAATTCGATATTTATACCTATAGTATGTTCCGATTTTGATGAGAATTGAAAGTTTCGTCAAAGAAGCTATTTAAAGTATATGGGGTAAGTTTCAAGTTGGTATGTAAATCAATTGCGGGGGGTGGGGGGACCGCATCGATAAAATTTGGATGTGGATTTTTTCATTAGAGCCACATGAATCAGCTTACCAAAAATTGTTATTCCAGCTAACCATAATTACATAGAGTCAAATATTGACGCAGTTTATAGGCAAGGTTGGTCAAATTTGTACATTTTTGACTATAACTTTTGCTGTAACCACAACCGCGAAAACCGCGAAACTCTACTGCGGGGGAATGGGGGAAGATATTGACATGACTCAACAAACTTCATCTTCTCAGGAAATATGCGCACCAACTGGTAAAGTTTCGTGTCTCTAGATCTTATAGTCTCCGAAATCTAGGCGTTCATACGGACGGACGGACGGACATGGCCCAATCGCTACCCGAAGTTATGATAAGCATTTTGGTATAAAGGACTTGGGGTCTGCCACGCCTCCTTCTGTCCTTTACATACATTGCACAAATCTAGTATACCCTTTGTACCTATAGGTACAGGGTATAAAAATCGGCCTTGAATGGTCTCAACTTTATGGGGTTCTCATATAACCTTAAAAAACACCCACTCGGAACTCTGGGATGCTGGGGTTTTTTGTACCTAGGTACTAGCCCTGTCGCAAGTAAAGTTTAGATCATTTATTTTTGTGAGCCTGTGTAATCTGTACAAACCTTACTACGGGAGTCCCAAGAAATCGTTGCCACCATTTTTTTTTTTTTTACAAAAGGAATCATCACTAATTTGTCCTATTGATCCAAATTTAAAGCACAGCCACGAAATGTCTCAAAAAAAAATCAAAAAGCTTACATTAACATAATATATGGTGTTCTCTTCCCATTATGTCAACTAGGTATTTCTTTTATATTTGCGCGTCACCTTTGTTACGATGGTGCCGAGTCTTTATAGATATTCGGATCTGTTTTCTAAAAAAATCGATAAACGATTATTTAATTTTTGAGCACACACAAAGTTGTTTGCTGCACAGGGTGGCTTACTAGGTTTCTTGTCTCAGCCGATTACTTCTCAGCCAGCCCTCGTTTATGGACTTTTCGTTCAACAATTACTCGCATTTAAGTAGGTTCGTTAATTATTTACAATATGACAAATTGTCAAGTAAGTTTGATTTGAATTAAGTAAACTTATCGTCGTTTGTAATACTATTGACTTGTGGTTTATTTTAATAATTTTGCCAACTTTACGTCAGAGAGCTTAAGATTTTATGCCGTGCTCCCAAGTGTCTGTAGAAAATTCCTCACCCTACTCCCTGAAATTTAAAGCACTTTATTTATCAACTACATAAGCAAATGTGTATACAAGTAGTTATAAGTTTCTTTCTCGGTAAAGCTTATCCTTGAACAGCGGCAAACATTTTTAATTATAGTTGGAAAGAAAGAAGACTGAAGGAGATTCTATCTTTGGACCATTTGGTTAATCACAGAATCGCGTTAGTTTTAATGGAAACTCTTATTCACGCAGCGTTGCCACATAGGTAAATCCAAGTTTTCGTGTCGGCTGTGCGGAAAACATTTCCAAAAGCTGTGGGGTCTTGTTTTCTCTTCTTCTGTCCTCCTCGGTGTCACTCTATGTCTCTGCCTTGTCTCTTAAGTGTGTGTGTTTGTGTGTGTGTGAGTATCTATGAAAAATTACAGCTCTCAGCATCAGGCGTAACGTGCGATAAATTCCAGCGCCCAGTATGAGCAGTACAGTCTGAAGGACGTTTATAGAATACCCCCAAACCCCCCAACCACTCTACATTAACTTCCCACTCACAGAGATGGGTTGATTTTGAAATTCGTTGCGTGTAAGATAATTCATTGCTTATTATCTTTTTTACCTGCAATTTTCGTTACCTTTTTTTGTCGGTCATGTGGCTCAGATAGCAAATGCTTTATTAATTTAATGTGTGCTAGGGTAAGTTATCTAGATGGGTTAGTCCTTTGGGTAGGTAGTACAAGCAAGGAGCACACTCCACCCGCATGAACACATGCAAAACCAAAAACGTGTTAGCCAGACAATCGAGTCTAATGATTTATGAACTGTGTATGCGCCCAGCTCCGGAAACAATTCTTAACTTGCCCTCCATTTGCTTAGCCCACGACTATGATGTATAGTAGCGTAGTTTTCCGACTACTTAAATGAATTTGAATACCCTGTAACCCTAAAGCCAAGGGTATTGTAGGCAGAGGAAGCCTTGGAAGACCCTTAGTTGTTTATAACTGTGTCTGTCCATATGAAAGCGCAGATCTTGGTAAAAAACTTGCACATAATTCTTATATAGAAGAAGTTTGTTGAATTGAGTCCATATTGGTTTTCATATTTTGGCTTATAAAATCACCGTGGTTATGTTCATTTGTGTACTGAAAGTTAATAAAGTCGGAGTATTAAATAAAGAGTTATGATTATCTTCATCTTTCAGCTGCATCAAAATTCAACAACATCCATATATTGTGATATTTGGATTGGGGCTTGAATCCAATCAAATCTATATCTCACTATTGTCATAATAATCGATTGAAAACTTATCTCATATATATAAATCGGAACTTCGGAGCCGAGTTTTTCGATTTGCAGAAAAAATGTTACACTGATTAAAAAAGCAAAACCTGGCATTAAGATTGTAAGCATTCTCGCTTTTTATTCTTAAAGTAATTAACAATTTCTTAAAATACCTCTTAATAACATTGAAATAAGATTAATATTCTTAAATTGGGATACAAAACTATCAAATTTAAAGAATGGCATGGCAAAAAATTCTCAAATTAAGAGCGAACATTTTTTTTACTTAATTTAATAAAAAACACAAAAAATTCTAAAAGCATGATCAGCCATTCTCAATTACTTAGGTATAAACAATTTTTTTTCAAGATTGTTCATGATCTGAAGATAATATTTTGATCACGGTTTTAGAAAAATCGATTTTATTCCCAAAAGCAGTTCTTCTATTCTTTTATTGCTACAAAAATCTTATTTCAAGATTGCTTAAGATCTTATATTAAGATATTAAAACTATTTTAGCCTTTTCCAGTCTTATATCAAAATAGAACATTCCCACCCTTATCATTCTAGAAAAACAATAAATTTATTATTAAAATAACTACAAAAAATGTTTTTTCAAGATTGTTCAAAATCCAAAAAAAAGTTTTGGTCACGATTTCAATGTTTTTCCCAGCTTATTGCAAGTTTGATGATTCCTATTTTAAGATGTAAAATTATCATTATTAAAACTGTCTTTATTTTCGTGCCCATATGGTCACGATTTTATAACCAAAGATGTCGGGGTCGGACAACTTTGAGATTTCCCGTACCATCACATCGCAATCAAATCTATGTCTATCTAAAGTGCTCAACAAAACTTTTAGTTGCCAAATAGATTTCGACATCTTTACAAATAAACGAAAAACAAACATATTTTGCCCTAAAAACGGTTTTTGTCCGATCGGTCGGTCCTATGTATACATATGATATAGTCAACCGTCCTTGGAAACTGTAAATAACTTCTGATCGCGAAAATTGGTTACACATTCATAAACAAACGAATTATGAATCTAAAACTTTGGATTTTTTCGAGGTGCTCTGAATTACCTCTATATACGATATATAATAGATATCGAAACAAAGATGAACTAGTCTCCCGTGATATAATAATGCATCTAATCCTTGAAAGTTTGGTTGCTCTAGATCAATTGTATAGGGTATCTCAATGTCTGGCAAAGCTTCTTCTGCATTACTCTTCTTAACTGCCTTTTTTCAGGTTTAGTTTGTGTGACTTGGAACAAAAGTCAATATGGGCATTGGGCATTGGGCTTCTGCGACAATTACGGCCCATTTCCATGGCGCTAAATCTATTTGTAATATAGGACACTCTTAACCACTCAACCACTTAGAGCTGGAACTGCAACACTCAAGCCTTCATATCACTTGATAAACTTTGGATGTCACTTTCCCTGGCGTTGGTTGTAAATTTTGTGGGAATTAATGGGTTGACGGTGATTGTGCAGCATTCGTGGCAGGTTCCTAGGAACATTGCAGCACGTGCGGTTTGCTGCTTGCTGCGGGCTGCGGGCTTTGCACTCTATTAACCGATGAGGAGTTACCACGAAGGGGGTCGATGGAAGCAACCCGTATGGCAGCCCGGAAGGCAGCAAATTATGATGCATTGCATGCGGCTGGGATTTGATATGCACAGCTAAAGAGTAAACTAGATTGCTGCAAATAGTCGAAGCTTGTTCCTTAGTCATGCAAAAATATACGAGTTTTCACCAAGTTGGTAGGGCTGGGTGCAGCGGGGCCTTGTAGATATGCAAGAGCAGAGCAAATTCTTAAATTACATTTAAGCATAGCGGCTCTATAAAAAGAAGAAAACAAAATGAAAGCTGCAAGTCACAATAAAAAAAAAATGTTTAAAACGAAAAAGAGTCAGGTCAGTCAGTTAGTACAAGAGATTAAATAGAGAAGGTTACAAAAAGAAAAGGATTCAAGGACAACAAAAAAATTAACAAATTCATTATAAATATACATTGTACACCATTTGGAATTTATCCAATAGAAAATACAAATGCAGTTACAAACAAAAGAAAAATGAATTCAAGAGAATATCCGACAAAGGAATACTCTTTAAAGCATTAGTTCAGATATAAATAAATATTAAAGATATTTAATCTGGGGAAGCGTCACGATCATATGGAAAATCTTCAAAAATATTCCGTCACTGTGTCACAAGGGGGACGGGGAGGGTCTATTTTGACGAAAATCAGCGTCACGTAGTTTATGGATGATCCCCAAGAGCATTTACAACTCAAGTTTCTGTTGTCTCTCATTACCCCGACTCCAAGTTTTCAATCGTTAAAAGCTTTTTGTCAAAATATACGATTTGCTTCTCGTTATCTCTTGCAACCCAGCTTTAAGTGGCTTGTTTAAAGTATTAATTGGAATAAATATCACTAATTGCGAAGATTAATTAATGCTTTGATGAAACTATGGATCAACTCTCCATCTCTTATCACCTAGTCAAACTACTTTAAAATCCAACTATGAGGACAAAAGTAATTCGCCCATCAAGTTAATTGATATGACCCAGGCAGCCCTGGAATCCGTTGCCAATCTTGTTGGTTAACAGATCCGCCTTCGAGTCGATTCCTCAGCAGAAATCCGCTGCTTCTCCAAAAGATATGTCTTTATCTTACATACTTGTACATTGTATATACTAAGTGACCGTTTCGTAAATTTTGGGAATGGTGACTTTTCTAGGTTGACCCATTTTTTTTTTATTTTTTTTTTTCCTCCTATGGGTTTCTCACAAAGAGGTGGGGCACTGCGACCAGGAGATCTTTTGTACCATACCCATAAATTACAGCAAAAGACTTTCCGCTTTCCGCATGAATAGCAGTAGGTCATTTGTTGGTATTGATCTAAGATGGATGGGACTAATCCGTTCCTTTCCCAAGTGACAGGCTCTGTCCCATACCAGCGCTGGGCAGTCACAGAGAACATGTCTGGTGGTTTCATCGTCCTCGAGACAGAGTCTGCACTCTGAAGAGTCCGATAGGCCAATTTTCTGTAGATGGTATCTAACAGTGTGGTGTCCAGATAGATAAGCTACCAGGAGTTTTAAGTCCGCTCTGCCAAGACCTTTTGTCTTGATCATATCCAGGGGTTTGGTAAGCGCTTTTGCTTGACGCAGCCACGGTAAGGAGAACCAGTATCTCCTATGTTCTCCTGCAGCCCATTTGTTTCCCATAGTTTTGATTGTGGACCAACCAATACCACAGAAGGGCGCAGGAGCAGTGGTCAGGGTGGAGGCACCCTGTCGTGCTAGATCGTCAGCGATCGTGTTACCATCCACACCTGAGTGACCAGTGTCGCTTGCTAAGAGTCCAGATGTGATCTGGATACGTAGTAGACTCTGCATGGCTGACTTTTGGTTGACCCATAGTTTAAAGGTTCATCATATCGACGCTGCGAGGACTCTGCTCTCGACATTATTCTACTTCTTTGTTATCTCACATTTTTTGTTGCTGTTTTAAAATCGTAAAAATACAAAACTGGACACAAATAAAATGCAGAGTATCCAATGGTTGGGGACAGTTTATAAGTAATAATATTACCTAACTCAATGGTGATTTAAATGTGTAAGATGTAAATGGGTTTGCATATGAAGGAATCGTAGAAATTGAATATCATGATAGAGTACCTAGCACATACATGTACTTATATAAACCGTCACTGGCTCGAGTATTTATGGGTATCAGAGATTCCGCTGCATCATGGCTGCAACGCATTGACTGCTCATTTCCCGCTGCTTAGTTAGTTTTTCCCTGCATTCTTTTTGAACCTTTTTCATGTCAAGTAGCCGATTCCCCCGCTCTGGCATAATGTTTGGACAACTCCATATTTCAAACTTTTGCAAATGTCATGCAGGTGGCTGCCTAAGCATGAGAAACGAGCTTACTTCTATAAAAAAAAACTCTGAAAAGAATTACTTACGTATTAAGGAGAACGGTCAAACAAGAGGGAACTAAGATGAAAGAGACACTTTCAGTGAAATCATTTATTAAACGACACTTTGTGCACCAGCAGCAATAGATGCCCCAAGTCCAAGTCCGAAAAGCGGAGGGTACTGCAGGGGCGTTCTTGACACTTGCCACACCAACGATTGGCGCTCCACTGACGTTAATGTCAAAGTAGCTTGACGTGTTTAAACTTGGACTCGCTTTACCAGCACAAGCACAAGTCAATACGTAGTGAAGTACAGTAGAACCACGCAAGATGCAATAAGTTTGGAAAGACTCTTTTACAAGGTTACTTGATAAGCACAATGTAAAAAAAAAATATTGTACTTGAAATAAAACAACTACGATGGGAGAGAACAAATTGGGTCGGTAAAGAGTCTGGATCTAGGGCCAACACTTCCAGCATGAACACGGCGTCGTCTATAGTATCTATATCTGTAGCTCCAAATCTCACCTTTTTGTCAACGACAATAGTTGCGCTACGGTAGCAGCAAAAACTTTTATTTGCGAAAACACTGTAGTGGTCAGATGTTGGGTTCTGTAAGGGATACATACCACAGCCAACGCGATTATTACTCTGGATGATTCTGCAAGTCCAGAAGCCCATTCTTCTCTGAGATTAAATAATTGCGTATTAAATAATTGCCGAAGTCTTCCTATAAATTTTTATTACTGGATTTGGTTACGATATCGTTATAAGTAAACGAATTATGCGCCTAAAATATTTTCTCTATTGAATGGTCTTATTGGGCTATATGATTTAGTAAACCAACTTTAAAAAAATTTGATACAGTGCTGGGTACTTCAGAAAACTTTCGAATGCCAAAAGTGTTCATGTTTGTTTCGACTTCTCTAGGCACCCTGATCATACTTTAGCTAACTTTGAGAGTCTCCGGCATCACCTTCTCTGTACTACACATTTTTTTTTGACTAACAATTATATATCATATATATATCATATTTAACATTGGATAAATCCGAAACAGTGAAATATCTGTCGCAGTTTTCATAAATAGGCTGATATATTATTGATATAACCAAAGCTCTTACTCGTATGCCAGCTCATTGTGGCCGGGTACGGTTTGTCGAGTGTTGACTGTACTTATAGGTAGATGCTTATGGAGGAGCATAGCAACTTGCTAAAAAGCGTGCCCAGAGCATTTTTGTGTCTTAAAGTTGCACCTGTGCTAACCTGCTAAATGCTTTTAAATGGCAAGCATTACGACAGTCTTAATTGAACTTATCGAAGAAATCCATGGACAGACCTGAAGCGATTTAAACTTGCAGAGAACAGAACAAGCTGTGTCCTTGCGAGACTCTTGTCAAATCAAGTGGCCACTTGGTTTTGCGTCATCATTAGCTTTAACTTTGGAAATTGAATTTAAAAATGTTCAACGTTCTCGAACGTCTACACGTCTCTGGACTTCTTCGACAGGAGGACAATGGTAATGCCGAATTGAGATGCCTGTCAGCCTGATATTTACTTAAACTTTGCTTTTACAAGAAACAGAAAAAAAAAGCAAGCCAGTAAGCAGCTAAAAACTCGGTCTCCCCACTTTCATGCTTAAGTCAGTCGCTGGGGATTTGTTTCATGTTTTAGGTTTTCTTAAAGGCAGCTTGGCGCAAAGAAGCTGCGAAAACTTCGTTGTAGTTAGTTTTTATGTGGCACACCGAATGACGAACCCCATGTCCCATACTCCTAGTGCCGTGAACCACGAAACTCGACACTCGTTTCACTATTTAGTTTAAACTGTACTCCAAGAAGTCTGGAACGTTTGCGACAAGTGATATCTGTGGATAGCTAGATAAATGGCGGAGCACTGTCGAATTCGTGCCGCCTGAAAAAAGTACTTTGAAAAACTGAACTTTAATCAAGCTGGCAGACTTCAAAAGCGGCTTAAATTAACAACTGTGGACTGCTGCAGCGGAACCCAGCTGGGTGGATGGATGCATAGATGGATGGTTGGATGGATGGCCGCCACTAAGCCGTCATTACCCAGTCCCATGGCATAAGACATATGTCTGTGTGTTTAGCAGTGGTGTAGATAGCTTTTTGCGATGGGGGCGAGGTATGACTTGTTGTTAAATTCGGGCTATAGCCAGGAATATCTTTCGGTAGGGGGATAACTTTTCGCTTCAGGATCCAAAACGATAAGAATATAATTTATTTAAATTTAATCACGGAGATCCAAGGTAAATGGGAACTTTTTTATTCCGTCGACTTTTTATTAGCAGCAAATCCTGAAAGAAGCGTTAATGATGAATCTTTCCATTCAATTTTAATTCTGGAAAATATTCTTCAACAGATAAAGGTTTACTTTGCGGATACTTACTTAATCTCAGAATAGAAAATCACTTCCTTGTAGCTGACTGCAAGGTTGATCCTCTAGCAGATATCTTCCAAGTTTTGCCAAAAATTTATTCTAAGTTTATGACGATCCGTTTCGAAAGTTCGACAAAAGTAATAATGCTACAATGCCTTTCTATAAATCTTGTATCGCAGAGTCCCAGAAGTCGCTTCTTTTTAATTTCTGAACTAATATTTACAATGAATAATTCTTGCCTTCGGGTGATTTTCATTTATTCTGAATGAAAATGCTCCATCGTATCCATGTCCGGCCAACTTGGGCATAAGCAATGCTGAAATACGATGTAAGCAGATTTTCAGACGACTGATCTTGGATTAGGATGAAGCCAACAAAATCCGCGCCAAGAAAAGAAAACGTAAACATAAGGAGAATATAGAAATATTGATATTTTATTTACTATATATAAAAATTTATTATTATTGATGATGAAAAAAGAAAATTGCTCTTTAAATAAATGCTCTTATCTTATTAAAAATGCAATACAGGTTTTTCGTGATTGAACTCTTGTTATCCCCCCTACCTATGGCACTGGTGTGTAGTGCTCCATACAAGTATTTGCTTTGGAAGTTGTGCTGTATGTGCCTCAAAGTGCTGAAAGTTTTAGCAGGCGCCTGGGCGTATACTTGACTTTAAACAGAGACATAAGAAACACACACACAAACGCGCTCTTTTATTTGGTGTTGTTTTTTTTATTTCATTGTTGTTGTTTCTGCTGTTTATGGAGAATTTAATTTAAATCAGTGCCAAAGAAGAAGGCCAAAAGACATAAAAGGCAAATCAAAGTGCCAGAACAAGAGGGAAAAATCAAAGAAAGGGTCGTTCCAGAAAGTAACCAAGATGTAAATATGTATATGTAGAGGAAGAGAGAGAAAGAGAACAAAAGAGAAACACACAGCAAGCAAAAGAGATATTTCGTTGACTACGAGGGCAGGCTGAAAAATAATCGATCTTGTCAAAAGAAGCAACATTAGCATTGCATTTTAGTGGGTTTGGCCAAAGTTAATAGACAACAACTTTTGTCTTGAGCACCTAGTGACGTCATACGTTACGACCGAACACAAATACTCGGATCATAAACAAACAAACAATGCTTATGCTGTTATCTAGGCCAAATACAAGGTATGGTTTCGAACGATGAGCAAATTATATGGCACTGATACATGGATTAAGCGAAGTTGCTTGCTTTTTGTACGTTTCGATCGTTCATAGTCTTTTGAAGAATCGACAAAAATATGACAAATCTTTTGGTTACTTGAGTAATAACAGCGATTTTTAAATATCCAAAATACATTTTATCTTATGATGATTGCGAAATACTGTTCAGAATCATTGGACTAATTTGCAGCTGGTATGAAAGAGAAAAGTTCCATTTCATAAAGATATATTTCATTTTATGAATTGCGCTACAAATTTTGTACCGACTCGGATTTGACACCATGTACTATATCTTTTGTCCTATTTTCAGCACCTTGATAAATCATAAATCTCCGATTACTTTTAAGCCTGCCCTCGCATGGCAGCAATGGCAAGAAGCATTCAAGAAATTATAGCCCAATGAGCTGACAGATTTTATATAATGCGGAGCAGCCCTAGTCCCCAAAAGTCACACACACACACACACACACACACACACACACACAGACACAGACGCCAAAATTATCAAAATGGTTGACGCAGCATGGCTGATTGGCACACGTTGGCCATGGCCAATACATTGGCTGAATCTAAGCGGCTGCGGTCGAAATTGAGTGCCTTAAATATGGCCCATATGGCAGCTGTCCATTGCATTGTTTCATATTGTTTATTTTTTTTCCCAATTTCATTGGTTTTTGTTTTTTTAAATGTCATCAATTTTTAACATGGTCAATAATATATTCATAGCATGTTATTGAAGCTATAATATACTTTTATATCGAATGTAAAGGATAACTTAGTCAGAATGTTGGGAACTTGTGCTGGCTACATCCTTAAAAATTGCCAGCAAACTGTTTTTATAACAAACCAGGTACCAAAAAGTGTAAGAGCATACATAATAAGTTTATGCAAAAATATGTTGTTTGTTTTAGAAAGGTACAAGGAAGATGCCACAAACTATATACTTATTACATACTTTTGCCAAAAGAACTTGCAGCACACATTTTTCTAGTTACAATCTTAAATCTTGGCTAAGAAATTTGAAAGTTATATGCGCAAATACCAAAGATTTAACCTTCTTTTTGCCAAGAAACTCGACTAAACACCAAAAAAAAGCTACAGTCAAAGTAAAATCGGTGTTAAGTCTCAAGTGAACTTAAATAAATAGATTTATTTTTATTTTATTTTTAGGATACCACTTACAGTTCCCCGCAACAGTTTCTCATGATTTACGCCGAAACCTTTTCACTTTTAAATATACAGTGGAAATTGTATGTATTTACAATAAAGAGTCTCAACCTCAAAGCGCGCTCAAAAAGGTAGGAAGCCGTGAAAATTGAGGTGGGCTCCTTATAGTCGAGATATCCCGCACCCTTGTTTTTTGTTAAACTAACAAATTCGACAAGCTCGTATTTAAATTTTTTTTTTCGAAACTTGAGACTGAAAACATTTACTCTTTTAGTTGTCAAAATTAAATGATTTTGTTTGCAATTTCAAAAATTAGGTCTTTCTGAATGGACATTTTGGCATTTTACTTGAAATTTAATACGCAGCAATTTTATAAAGATATTTTAAGAAAACGGTCATGAAATGTACTTAAAATATTTTTTAAAAAAAGAAATGTAATTCCTCATTGTTATTTACTATGACAGGCGACACGTTAAAAAGAAATAATGTGGCCTCACCTCAATACATACTTATTATATTACTTTATAAAATTGAATTGATCAATTAGGTTACTCTATCGAACATTTTTTCTCAGGCAAATAATGAAATGGAACCGTGTAACCAACTATGCGACAAATCTTGTCAATGACGAAAAGCCGGCTGCGAAATAATAATAATATATTATAATTATCAAGTCGCCACTTGATTAACTAACAATAAATCGAAATTTTTGTATCGTATATCAAGATTATCGATTCGTTTAAACTGAAATTAAACAGAAACATTTGTTCGCGTTGGGTACTGCATTGGTACGAACCAACCAACTGCATTACTTAACGATCGTGCAAAAGAATACTCGTGACGTCATGACGTCATAATTGCAGGTAACGAATCTTGAACTTATCCAATGGGCTTGGAACTGAACAGCAATCGATAGTATGGGTCTTAAAAGACGAACCAAATTCAAAGCAAATGGTCGCCTGTACCTGTACGTAGTAGTAAATAGTATATAGATGTGTTCAGGGAAGGAACGCGTCATCAGAAGTCTAAGTCTTTCAAACAAAGATACCTTCTATGCTTGACTGGAAAGAGTCTATTACCATTGCCTAGCCCATGGCATAAAGTTTGCATAGCTACAACTCCTCCTCCTCCTAGTTTATTTATTTTTTTTATTATTATTAGGGGTACAACAAAGCACAGAAGTGGAAATAAACAGATATGAACTAATGCAGAGACGCGGATTAGTCCAGTGGGTGAACTTTTTTCCGATATGCACCGAATCACTTCAAAAACTGGCCAGAGACTAGGATTTACAGTAACTAAGTTGAATAAAGAGAGGCAAGTCAAGATGACTTAAGATAGAAGACTTGAGAGAAGGAATAGACCGTTCGAAAGAGAGGAAATTATAAAGGCCATTATAATTGAAGCATAAGACACGGAATGGACCATGCACAGCAAAATTGAATCTACACAAATGTAGGGCTAAGGGGTGAAAATTACGGGTTCATCTGGAAGGTACAACAAAGGTAATATTATTAAGATCAGTGGAATTAATATGCGATAAAAGATGTCAATACAACCAATTATAATTTGTCTTTGCGATCTTCTTTTAATATTCGAAAATTCTGTTGATCATAAGAGCATATTTTTAAACGAAAAGTATTTTCTTTTATTATACCTTTATATATGGGTATATGGTAATTTTGAAATATAAATATGCTCTTATTTGTATTATTAAAGAAAAATATTCAAAAGATGTTCAATTTGGAAGATTGAAGATTTCTCTGCAAAATGGCATGTAATCTGACTGTAAAGATCAACTATATTATGATCAGATTCTTTTTTTCATTTCTTTTTTTGAGCAAGTGAAATATATTTAATAAAATATTACTTAGAAGTTTTTAATGGAAATTTAAGTAACTTCACGCCAGATACTAAATCTAGAAAAGTTTATTGATAAAATATCTCGTAAAATGAACTAACATTATTCCAAATCATGCCAAGAAAAGTTTTCTACCGGATTCGCAGAAGTTGGCGATTTTGTACTCAAAGACAAAACTCATTACTCTTTTTTGTAGCGTAACGCTAAGCAAATTTTTGCTTATATCGTTTAGTCGGTACAAACAATAATTGTCATATTTTTTACTCGACTACGGAAAAAAAAACCCCTGTCATAATGTGACAAATGAATTATCGTTGGAAGCGTCTATTTAACGTCACATCAAATTGAATATGGCGCCCTCTAGAGGGCATAGAGTGATAAATTAAAAAGAATTTTTATACCCTGTACCTATAGGTACAAAGGGTATACTAGATTTGTGCAATATATGTAACGGACAGAGACTATAAGAGCTAGAGATACGAAACTGTACCAGCTGGTGCGCATATTTCCTGAGAAGATGAAGTTTGTTGAATCATGTCAATATCGTCCCGCGTTCCCCCACAGTTGATTTTCGCTAATTTTAGCCACACCGTTTAATATTTTTTTTTGAAATTTAATTGAGCGAAGTGTTGTGATTACATGCATCTGTGTGTAAAAAATTACGAATTTCACCTCCCCTTGACTATAAACTGCGTCAATATTTGACTCTACGTAATTATGGTTATGAACAAATCCACATCCAAATTTTATCGATGCGGACACCCCACCCCCCGCAATCGATTTACCGTGTTTTCTGCCACACCCCTCCACATATTAACTTGAAACTGACCCCATATACTTTAAATAGCTTCTTTGACGTAACTTTCGATTTTCATCAAAATCGGTACAAATTTACGGAACTTATAGATATAAATATCGTTTTGCACCAAAAAAAAATGTTCCAATTGTTTTTAGAAGGAATATACAGGAATAACATTTTTTTCGAAAAAAATGGTACGGGGTATTACACTGTCGGGCACCGCCTCGACTGTGTTACATATTTTTATTTTTTGATGCTATATTGGGTAATAATAATAATATTCTCATCTTAAATATTCTCAAACTATTCAGTATTCATAATCTAACTGGAAATATATTTATACATAGTAATCTATAGTAGAGGATAACTGTTTCATATTTACATTTAAATATTTTTTTAATTCTTTGAATAAAATTAAAATTCAACCGTTTTAGAATTTTTGATAAATTTTATATTTTTTTTTTTGCTGAATTATATTTATTTTTCTATTTATCCGATTCCACTTATGAGAAACATTTGCTAAAAGATTTGTATTTGTTTACTTACTAACTACTGGATGCATGGCACTATGCAGGAGGAGACTGTACACACTGGGTTCCGAAACTATTGAAAATTTAACTGAATTAGCAGAGATCAAAATAAATAAGATTAATGCGTTCATCAAATCAACAGGTTGGTTTAGAGAGGATACGGGAGAGTAAAGACTAGCCCCAGTCGAAAGACAACCACTTTTACCTATCTACCTACCTTGCTTACTAAAGAAATAAGATATAGAAAAAACTATTTTTTAATCGGGTCTAAGCCACTTGGCACAATTTTTTTATGTACACGAAATATATTTGAAGATGCCTTTTTATTGTTCGAAAAAAAACGGTTTTTAGAGGAGTAACATATTGTTTTATGTATTATTTATTTATTTGTTCTTTTTTTTCATAGAATCTTCCCGATATTGTATAAATTAAGTTTTTTTATAACTAAGTCTTAATTAATTAAATAAGCAATTACTGGTGAAGACCAGCTTAAACTGAACTATGGCCGACATTCGCTTAGTGGCGTCACGATTACTCTTTCAGAGAGAAACGAATAAAAGACCTGTGCATTACACGAGCATAATCAGGCTAAATTCATTAATTGAAATATCCAAATGATTTTGGTAACAAACGTGTAGACCAATGTGAAGCTGAACTGACATAAATTTGGTTGAGTTATTTTAATAAAAATTAAAGTTTTCGAACATTTGTGAGTTCGGATAATTCAACTAGGGCTGAAATTCGCTTAGTGACGTCACGTTTACTCTTTCAGAGAGACACAAATAAAAGGCCTGTGCATTACCCGAGCTTACTCCGAGGTACTCCATATATATAAAAATACAAACTAAAGGATTGTTTTCATAAAAACGCATTTTTGAAATCATTTTTTCTGTCTTTTTATCAAAACAGTTGAACTCTTTTGAGTCTTCAATCTTCTGCAACTCAAGGTGATCCCTCCGGGATGGCTTATAAGCCCCAAATCTTTAAATTTCTTGGACGTGAGTTTCGTCGTTTGAGGTTGATGGTCCACCAGAGCGCTGTTCGTCTTCAATGCGTTCTCTGCCTCCTTTGACCTGTTTATACCACTTGTAAACATTTCCTTCAGATATACTTAGTTTGCTTAACAAATGCCTCATACTACATTCTGCACGTGAATATTCATTCCGCAAACAAAATTTTTCGCTAATTCTTTGCTCAATTAATTCAGACATTTCAAAAATCGCACAATTGACTTTTAGCGTCTGACAAAGCCAAGCATAACTTGAACAATAATGAATATTTCGATGTGAAATTCGATACAGACGTAAAGGAAAGTGTAGCCAATTTAAAAAAATTAAAAAAAAAATTATTAAAGCCGATATGCTGGAAATTTTAAATTGAAAATTGGTCTTAATGTTTTGACACAGTAGTATATAAACTATTGGTAGAACATGTTTTTGGTTGCTTCCTCTAGTTGCCGCTGAGGATGGCATCAGTTGAGGTTGCCATTGTTTTAGTTGTTTTAGTTGTTGTGGTAGCTGTGGGGGACTGGCGTTTAGCTTATTAAAGTGCCACCTCCTTCAGCACCTGATGGGTATTGAGCCTACCAGGCTGCGTTCTTTATGTAGATTCATATAGATTCAAACACAAATCATTTCTTTACTTTTGAACATGCCGCAACACATTTCCTCGCAACACTTTTTTTTTATCCGCCTTAGAGGCGGGGAGCAGTCCCCTTGCCATGACTCCTTAGTCTGTCAGTGTCACTGTGCCTCCCACTCTGCTCTTCTGCGGCGTGAAGATTTAGGTCACGGTGCAGGGTCGAGTTGCGCACGTGCCAAGGGCAATTAGTTACTTGGCTTAAGATTCGATTCTACAGTACCTGTACCCCCAATCTGCAGCTTCTAGAGCCAGATCGGGGCTGTTTATTTAATTACTGCATTTTTAGTTTGGTTTAGAAATTCAAATAATAACAGTATGTGCGTTAAGTCGAAATACGTTTAAAATTATGTTATGCCTATTTTTAAGCTGTTTTTTTTGGGGGGATTTATATATTTTATTCGATAATTCATAGTGAAAATATATAACACCTTTTTTTTAGCAAATAATTGATTATAATAAAAAAATTTAAGAAAAACATATTCAGCTGAGCTCCGGAAAATGAAAAACGAAAACCTCAAAATTGTATTCGTTTTCGTTTTTGTGTGGTAACTAGGCTACCTGGCCCCTCCACAATAATATATTGCATTAGTATATTTGAAATGTAAAGCATATATATTCTAATATTAAACACAAATATAATGTAACTAGTATTAATTATCTAAACAGAACATCGATAAGAATAAGATCGTTAATAGACATTGCCACGCCGGACTGCCAACCCAGCCTGCCGATAGCCGTTGATCGCTATCTACAGACTGTAGTAAGTGCCGGCGTATGGACACACAAGGAAAATAGATTTGGACGGTAACTGACAGAGACGCCGATGCGGAAAACACAGGAGACACAAGATGACATTGAACAAGGTTACATGTGAGAAAATATTAGGTTGGGGAAAAGAAAATGAGGTGTGGTAAGAAAGTGTTAGAGTACGGGACTAAGAAAGTAAAGCGATTAAATAAGAGAATAAAGTGAAGTTATTA
Organism: Chymomyza fuscimana; assembly: GCA_949987675.1. Taxonomy (NCBI): domain Eukaryota; kingdom Metazoa; phylum Arthropoda; class Insecta; order Diptera; family Drosophilidae; genus Chymomyza; species Chymomyza fuscimana. Next base: position 4,272,092 of record OX465090.1, on the reverse strand, counting down.
TAAAGTTGTGAAAAGAAATTATACGTTGTTCATTATTACAAATATTTTTACTAAATTAGAGACTTTCTTGTCGCATGTATTATATTATAAACCGAGCGGATTTCGCTACACTGGTGCAATATATGCTAGCCCCACATAGCCTTCGCCCGTAAATCCACAAAACTCCCACCTTAACTAAGCCTAGATACGGCCAAGGTGGCCGTGCCCATTGACATAGTTTGTGTCGATTGCCCGAGGTCACCGAGATCGTCGAAGTATTGAAATTGTATGTATGCACGGGTGCGTAGTGTGACTGTTAACACCCCTGCGCTGCGTCGTATCTCAGTGGACTACAAATAACTTGTAAGACGGCCCTGGTTTAGACTGTGTTAGCACCAAAACTTCCTTACAGCATGCTACTAATTTCTCGTTTTTGCTGTCGATATCTTCTAATATTTGCTTTGCCTAAAAATCTAAAAATATAATTATCAATAAATATCAATCTTGAAATTGGCATACAAAGAATATTTAAACAAATTATTTTAAATTATATTTCATGCACTTTTGAAACCAATTTGGCAATTCGTTCTGTTTTTTCATGCTACAAATCATTCGGTTTCAAATCACATTAAAAATTCGTTTTGTTAAAATTCGGAGACTTGCGTACGATTAATGTAATGTTAATGATAAGGGAACAGTCGAATGCTTAAATACCTAGAGTTATACCTACTTCCTGTTCTAAGGATATTTCAATAATATGCACTTCACTTATCGAAATGACGGAATGCTTCTTTAATTATTAGCTAAAGTTTTGTGTAGCGTATACGTATTATTATATGTCATTTCGTGGCTATCTGAGTAAGTTATTGCGCAAAAGAATATCTCCGGATTGTCGAATGCAAGTCATAGAAAACCGCCCAGATGTCTGCATGTCATAGCAAAAATATAAACAGCTGGCGTTCTCCTAACCCAGAAATGAGGCCATAATTAAAATCCACATTCATGAATGTTCGCTCCCCTTTGCCACTCCGCTGCCTGTCAACCTGCAAATTTACAAATTAATTTCATGTTTCAAGCAAATTCGTAAACAAGTCCTAATGTGCACTAAAGCGTATACACTAACTACGGCTAGAGCAGGCAGAGCAGCAATTGCAGGGAGCCAGATAAGGAGCTGTGACAGGGGACCCAGAAAGTATGTAGTTAGAGGCAAGAGCCCTGTTGGTTCTTGGGAAATCTGCCACCCCCAATCCCGCGAAGAGCTGCCGCCTGCCAGACATGGATTTAGCATTTATCTAGCGCCACTTGAATTGCTGGCGTCGGCGGCAAGCTAATTTAAACGCCTCTTAAGCGCGCAGTGCACAGTGGTACACAGTGGCTGGAAACGCAGTGAAAATGTTGGTCACGTTTTCATGTTTTCAAGTCTTGGCAGTGTGTGTAAGTATGTATGAGTAGTTTGTTTATATAATTAAAAGAATTGCTTTTTGATTATGAATAAATTTTTGAATTTTTGTACAAGTTTCGTCCCAGTGTGTCTTATGCTGTGAGTGTTGGGGTGTGTCTGTCTGTCTGTCTGTCTGCCTGGCTTCATCATCGTCAATGTCGGCCCATAGTTGTTGACGCTGGCTTCGGCGTCAACTTCGGCATCGACGCCGACGTCAACATCAGCAGCATCATTTTCATTTTGTCAACGTCGCCAACAATCATGTGTTGCTGTTGTAATACCCTGCAATCATTAATACGTTTGCCGGAGCATATCGGATTTGTTTGAAAGTTTGTAACAACTGTGCTCGCTGAATAATGTCAATATTGGATCTACTAGCGTTGCCTCATAGCTCGGAAAATAGGTAAGAATTTTCGATTGGATAAAGAAAGTGAGAGTTGCAATAAAGATAAATATCCCGGATAGAATATTCAAAAACATCTTTATACGTCAAACCCCAAACGATTTTAATAAAAATTATTCAAACAATATTTCGAAAACGCATTGGATATTTTGAGAAATTTTTAACCCAATAAATAAAGAAAGAGTAGCCGATATTCGTTCACTTCTTGCTTCAGAATGGACACTTTTGGCGCCTCTTGTTGTTCCGCTGGTTGTTGTATATATGTATGTGTATGTATATATGGAGATAGGACGAGCTGTGCCATGTTCGAATTTGTTTCAATTCCATGTGATATGTACACAGATGACATGACACGTACGGCGAATATGCTGGAACAGCGGGGAAATGTGGAATTCATATGGAGCAGTTGCTTAATGAGTGGAACCCATAAAGTCATGCATTGGGGGGGACAGACAAAGGGACAGACAGCAAGCCCGTCGTCAACAATGAAAGTGCGCTGTTACTATAAAGTAGGTAATTGAGCCGAACCGTGTGTCCGTAGTCGGAGCCGGGCTCTCACCCAAAAGGTACACTGGGCCCATCTGCTCACATCCACTTACATGAGTGGGTCCGAACGCCCTTCTCGACGTTATTAAATTAATCAAGTAGCATGTAAGTGTGAGCATACTGGCGACCACCAAGTTGAGCGGGTCACTCGAGGATTGTGCTGATTCAGCGTTTGGCCATAAAATCATGCGCAGGTTAAGCTCGAGACAATGAATTCACATAAAAATAATAATTGGAAATGAAATGCAAACAATTTTCATAGACTGGTGCGCAATGACAGGGCATATAATATTTTTTGTTTTTAATCCGTCTGGACTGTGTACGACAGTGGGATACCCTACCAGCCAAGTCAAGGCAAATAATTGTTTAGTATTTGTTTTCATATAATCTGTTTAGGAAATAAAGTGGCCTCGGATTATATACAATTTAATTATATTTTTAATTCAGTATTCTCCTACGAGGAAACAGGATCTAGGTAATGTGCTAAGAATCTAAAGATGCCTTCTGTTCCAAACATGGCTCGTGTCTTACATACCCTAGACGCTATAGCTACAGTGTATTGGAATTGTAGAAAAGGGCTACAAAAATCGGCAGGCTTGAAGAGGAATGCATGTCAGTTGGGAGTTGGTTGGAAAGCATAATTTCAATTTTGCTGCCAATCAAGCAGGTGCTAGCTTTTGGTTACATAGCACAGGCAAATATATATGTACATATGTAATATAGTATGTATGCATTATTATCTCACATGTGCAGCAAATTGTCTAGCTGTCAAGACAAAGGAGATTCTTGCGTAAAATTCGGACTTTCGCAACTATCGCGCCTTTCAAACAAAATTGACTGCAAAAGTGTAAATGACAGTGGGATTGGGGTTGCCGCATCTTGCGGCATCTTGTGGCATTGGCATGCAAATCCAACAAAAAACCAGTCAAGCTCATAATGCGCTTATCACACATACGCACGCACACATGGACACGCGGCGGACAACAAAATGGCAGCTGGGCGCAGAAAATGGCGCCAAGACCCAAACAGTTTGCACAAATCATTGAGCATGAAGCACGAAGCACTTGAAGGCCTTGGGTAGCATTTGGTGGCAGCTCCAATGTCTAAAGCTTAAGTTTTTGCATATGCATGAGCTACATACATTTATACATGTATATGTATATATTTACATACATGACGTATACGCAATGTAACAATTACCGTAACAAAAACAACACCAACAATGGCAATAAAAAACAGCAATAAAATGAATTTTTATGCCTGGCACTTGGGTGCGGGCGTTGCTCTTGGAGGCGCCCCTAAGTATGCTACCATTTTGTTGTTTATACTCTGCACCTATAGGGTACATGGATTATTGTAGATGGTGTCGTGGTAAGCATCTGTATGCCTGTCCGCATAAACACCTATATTTCGAAGACTATACTAATTGCTGGAGAAACCAAATTAACCAACTGTTGCCTCCTGCTCCCTACCCCTTACCAACTAGGACATATGCCTACAGCCTTCAGCAGTGTATCCCACTGTCTGGCATCCCACTGTCTCAACTGATTCCCATATTTATTTTGCTTTTGTTGGAAGGTACAACCAAGTACATATGCCTTGTTTTGGCCTGTCTTTGCCGCATTGCCAACAAATGGCCCATAGGTGTTACAGCATTGCAGTTTGCAGTGACTGTTAGTCTGGAGACTGTAGACTGCTTTGGTTTGTAGAAAGAAGGTGGGCGGTGGGGGGTCAGAGGCATGTCGCAACTAGGCTACCGGGCTACCGGCTGGACGCGTTTACACATGTACCTAAAGGCATGTAGTGTATAAAATGTTTATGAATTTCAGTTTATGGCGCGTAAAACACGCCAATAAATGTTCAGGGCATTAAAATGCTCGGCTGGCTGGTTCCCGGCTGCGGAACAACTCGACGTGGATTCTCTGTGTGTTTCTTTCGCTCTCTCTACTGCCGCCGCACTAATAAACAATCAGAAATGGCATAAAGTATGTGGCATTCAGTGCGTTGGACACACTAGCGACGAACTGCAAGGTGACGCCCCACGTTGGGCCCCTGTGGTGTCGCGCCCAGTTAACCGTTGTGGGCGCAAGAATATTTATGCAAAATATTTTTTCTCCTATACAATTTGCATGTCTTTTTCTTTTTTGTTTTTTGTTTTTCTATTTTTGTTTTGCCTTGTTTCCATACCTATTGCTCTTTGAAAAAAAGGGTATATTAAGTTAGGCTGAGTGTATGAAACAAGGAGTAGAAAGCATGACCGGCGTTAAGCGTTAATTATGTTTGAGAAAGAGTTCTTGAAATTTATTCCATAGCTTTATCTCTTCAAAAAAAGTCCAAGTGCTTTAAATCGTGATATCTTGGCGGCGCTCTGGGAACACTGTGTTCCGTGTTATTGAGACCTGGATTGCTCGATTGTTCGCAGATGTATTCCCAATAAAGACTTCTGCCAGTTGCTACATACATATATATTCTTGGCATTGCTATGGATTACTCTCTCTCCAAAATTCGCAATTTCGTTGTTGGACTCAATTCAAACCATTCTCTCTTACCACTTCTATTAAAGGGTATAGTCAATTCGGTTATGCTCGATTGTACTCACGGAATTTTGGTTCTCCTGATTTTTTTTAAGTGCGCTCTAATGCACTTTACAACACTTTATGTCAGTCCTACGCAGAATGAGACAGTTGGAGGGGGGACATTACAAACCAGAGGACATGACATTTGTATGCTATTTTGTATTGGAAATTATTTTGTTCAGGTGCCATCAGATAGTTTCATATGCCAAGTAATGGCAAATGGATGTTTGAGAGCTCTCATCTGTTTCCAGCATATGCACATAGCATATGATATTTACATCTTTACAAAACAAACTATTTACAAACTAACATTAGCAAGTAGAAAGGATGGAATATAATTTATGTCAACTGTGTGGTGCATAAATTTGACAGTTGGAAGACTTGCCAGACGTTGAGATAGAGCTACTACGAGTATTTGTTTTTTTTTTTTAAACACTGGGCGGAAGGAAGTGCTGAGAATTGTCGCAAAGAATGTATTGTTTTTTTTTTAATGCATATTTTAAGTTTTGCCGGCTTAGGTAGTAGTCTTTGTGATGAAGATTTTTTTTTTGTGCAGGGAATATTTGGACGTTGCTTGCCGGTTCTGACATTTTTTATTCACGGCGATAGAAATTCAATTTACTTAAAAGAACGCATTGAATTTAAAAAAAAAATGACTACACTACTAATTATTTATATTTATTTTTATTGAGAAAAAATTGCGCAAAAAACACAACATTAAACCGTACTCTGATAAGCTACAAAATTTAGGACTATAAATGCAATCCAAGGATTTGCTTTCATGGCAATTACCAAAGACAACAGAACCTCCCACCTATTTTAGAAAATTGATGTTCCTCCATTCTCCTAACATACTTCATCAAAAATTCTATAGCTTTTTTCAAATAAATATAAATCTTAAACATGAACTTTTATTTCTTTGGAATTTTAAGTACATGTACGCATAAAGTGTAATGGAATTTTGTGAATATCATAAATAATAAATAGTTCATAAGCCCGTAATTTTTTTTCAATTATTTTTACGCCCATTGTATATAAAATATACAATGATTCAATGTGTTTCATTTTTCACCTAAGGATGGTGTTGCCTAAATGCTAATACATACCATTTGTTGTATATTTTATTAAAATAAATTGTTTTTGTAGAAGCACCTAAATAAAATATATACATATATTCTATTAAGCAAAGTAAATCATAACTGCGAAAAATAAAATTATAAAAAAATACATTTTTTTAGTCAACATTTAATGTTTGTGGTTAGCAAAAAGCGGCTGGACTTATTGTTATGCAAATAAATTTTGTAAGTCTCATTTTTAAAGCGTAGTTTAGTTTACAAGTTCTTTCAACGGACTACTTCTAAAGTCCATCTTATTGATTTTTATGACTTTGACGTAATGATAAAGGTACTCAATATTCAACTTCAGCCGAATAAAATATTCGGTTTCGTTTTTCGGAGCACGGCCGATTAGATTTTTTACGATTTATGGCATTAATGTCTACCACAATATTAGTAATTATAATTGGTTGATTGATAATAAATCGAAATTTGAATATGAAACACATATGCTGAATATTGACTAGTATCTTTATCATTACGTGAAAGTCATCAAAGCCCATGAAATGGGCTTTAATAGTAGCCCGATGAAATTCGAATAAAAAAGTCGGATTCGTTTTGGTGCTCCCGATTTCACCAAAACGAATTTTTTATGCGGTTTGAATCCGGCTAATTTGTTGCACGTGAAACCAAATCGAATTGGCCACACAGAGTAGTTCAGAAGTGCATAAATTTTAACCTGAACGAATTTTCGGAATACGTTCCCATGGTTCATGTCTTGCATAAATGGTTCATGTCTCGTATAAAAAAATTTCCCTTGTTATAAGAGTATCATAGTTATGGTTAGTTTAAGTTTTAGTATACGAAGATATATATAATGTGGAATTGTGAAATTGTGTAAGCACGCAAAAATGAATAAAATATATTCGTTTTCGTTTTGCGTTTTACGGAGCACTGCCGAATCTATTTGAATAATCATTAAACATTAAAAAATCGAATGCAGGTGAAGAACTACACATTTTTTTTTGTCATACCTAAGGCGAACATGGCAGCATTGATTTCGTTTGTTTTATCTTATTATGATACCCTGTAACGAAGGCATATGCAGTTCGAGTCAATGTATGTCACGGGCACAACCATTCATCTGCGATAATAAACTTATTATATTGATTAGTATAAATACCTTAATCGGATTTTGGAGACAATTCTGTAAGATTTAAAACGTTCCACAGTTTTTGGCATATGTACCTTCAAACAATTTCGAAACGTGATTATTAAAAGTTTCACATATGTTTAAAAAATGTTTGGGAGCAGTCTCAATGCTTAATAATAATAATAAGTTATTTTCAGATACGTATAGCCATCATGGACTATTCAAAAACTGATAACAAAAAACTAATTGAAAACGAAATTAAACTATTTAACAATTTTGTATAGATTACTATATACCATTCGTCAGATAAAATTCTGTATCTAAAACATACATACATAAGTAGCTTGAGTGTTGTCTTCCAGACTTGGTGTCTACCGTTATATAAATTGTTTGTCCAGTTTTAAATTGTTTTTTTTTTTGCGTTTTTCAACGCTAACGAGCTGAAAATTTGGCACAATGCGGCAGTTATTTTCCATAATTTTTTTTATTTTTTTCTATTTCAGTTTGAAACAAAAGTGGGAACAAAATTTACTGTACATAGTAAACATGTACATATATATGTACATATATACTAAAGCATGTACTTAGCACATAGCACAAGTGAAGCACAAAATATGCGAAAAAATATGCGCACACACAGTGACAGAGACAAAAGCAAGTGAAAGAGAGACAGACAGGGGGAGAGAGATAGTAAATGTGAGTGTAAGTAAGAGACGTACGTACATTCGTAATCAAAGTGAATGATATCAAAGCGGATTGCTGCTAAAGGAGTATCGGGATGAGGAAATAAAAGAGGTTATGAATAAATTTAGATGATGGGTGTTGCCTCCCGACTGTCAAACATCAGCATCAAAATCAATACAGGAAAAGTAAAAAAAAAAGATGAGAAAAAAATTAGTTTCGCCACGAAACCCGAAAATAAAAGCTGAGCTAAACAACAAAAATAGCAGAAACAAAGTTAAAACAGAAAAACAAAAGAGAAAAAATTGCCAAGTACACAAAGCGTAAGTAAAGTAAATCGGACAACATTGGGTTAAGGCGAATCCTGGTAGTCGGTTGCTGGGGTCAGCAGCTATGACAGCGCGGAAGTAATAAGGTGTTTCTTGTTTTTGTACCACTGTAATGGTTCTTGGCAAGCCCAGGACACGAGCCTAATAATAGCCGCACATAAAATTTTATTAGCGTGAACGTAACAATTCAATTGGGTCATGCTTGATGCGGCCATGCTCTCGCCTTAGAGGCCCAGAGGCAGAGAATCAGAGCGGAAGAGAACAAGGCAGCTGGCTCAGGCGCCAATGAGCGTCTTTTTGGAATTAATGCTGTATGGGGCCAACCTTGACAACATATCAGGACAAAATTTGCAGCCACCATAAATATGTTTCCACACACGTTTGCACCGTGAGAAAATGAAGCGAATTACAACTTTATAGCCGATACCTAAAGGCTCAAGGGTCAAGGTGTGTCAGATCAGATCTGGCAGGCCATAGGAGCTAGAGAGATGAAAATTATGCCGTCGGGTACAGGGCGCTCCATAAACATTTCAAGTTTATGCATTCTTGCAGATATTTCAGACTATTGTGGATTTTGATTCCGGGTTGTTTAGACTGGTAGATCCCAATGTATAAGCAATAGACCTTAAAAAACTATAGATACGATGAAATAAAAATAATATTCGTAATGCGTTATTTTCTCAAACACACCCGAAAACAGTCCCAAAACTGGTTTCCTAAGCTTTCAACGATTGGCTATATCTATTTCGGATTCAATGGTTGGCTTAATCATAAAGATTTTTCATCTGCATTATTATCCGGAGGCGCTTTAGTAGGTTGTCAGGCTATGATCATGTAGGAACAGAGTACCCCACCGAATAGAGAAACAGGGGACTCCAACAATTCGGGAGCAGCAATGCCTCGGATGGGTTTGTTTAACATATAAAAAGTAAAACAATTATAGTAAAATATTGCCACCTAGATTTTGGCAATCGTATTTCTTAAAAAGGCTTTAAACAAATCGCAAATTAATGACTTTTTCGGTTATAATATAAATTTGATATTTTCAGCTTTTTGGATTTTTTTTTTTTACATAACGCTATGGTAAAGAGAGATAACCGAGCCAAAGTTCTACCGGACTCTCTCGGGTTCTGTTCATGGTGGTGTATAATCTTAAGCATGAACTTTTTATCTGAAATGTTTAAGCGTTCTCATATAGGAAGCTTATATACTAAAACCTGGTACATGTGGCTTAAACTCTCCTCATTAAATATTTAGCATGAAACAAATTTGGACAACTTCATTGAGCCGTCTTCTCTGCTCTAGATAGTAGAAAACTCATTTAATATTATTATTGCACATTCAAAAAAAAAGTGATGCTCATTAAAATATAAAAAAATGTAATACAGCCGAGTCGGTACCCGACAATGTAATACCCTGTACCTTTTTTCTCGAAAAAAATGTTATTCCTGCATATTCCTTCTGAGAACTTTCCAATTGGAACTTTATTTTATTTTTTGGTGCAAAACGATACTTATATCTATAAGTTCCGTAAATTTCAACCGATTTTGATGAAAATCGCAGTTTACGTCAAATAAGTTATTCAAAGTATATGGGGTAAGTTGTAAGTTTCAAGGGGTGTGGGAGAAAACATGCGGGATGCGGATTTGTTCATTAGAGCCACATAAATCAGCTTACCAAAATTATTCTAGGTCATTTGTTACCATAATTACGTAGACTCAAATATTGACGAAGACTCATTGGCAAGGGGAGGTGAAATTTTTACGTTTTAGACTATAACTTTTTTGTCCGATTTTGTTAATTTTTGACACTCAGATTCATGTAACCGCAACGCTCTGTCAAGTTTCAGATTAAAATATTAAACGGTGTATTTAAAAACCGTGAAACTCTTCTACGGGAAATGGGAAAAGATATTGACATAATTCCACAAGCGTCATCTTCATTTCTTCGAAATCTAGTTGTTCATACAGGCGGACGGACAGAAGGACATGGCTCAATCGCTACCCGAGGTAATGTTAAGCATTTTGGTATAAAGGACTTGGGGTCTGCCACGCCTCCTTCTGTCCGTTACATACATTGCACAAATTTAGTATACCCTTTGTACCTATAGCTACAGGGTATAAAAATATCTAGATGTAAGTGTGGGGTTTGCATAAAAAATCGACAAAGAATGAATTAGTGGGTAGAATGACAGAGTGGAGTCTAAAATCAGTTTTTATATGCATATAACATATATGCAACCTGGCATTGTGTGCTAGAATCCAAAAGAGTAGACAACGTTTAGCAGTGATTTTTTTCTATTAGTGTAGTTTATATGGTTCAAGTATATGTGCTGATGTGTTTGTATATATGTGCTAAATGTTCTAATTTTTTTTTTTCTTTTTCCATTGTAATTTTTGCAGATACGTGAGGCTGACAGCGTGTTGGCGCCTGTGGGGCTCGGCACGAACAGGTGTGACAACAGGAGCAACAACAACTGGGCAAAAACTAACAAGAAAAGTGTGAAAAGCGCAGGAAAACCTGCAACAAGAACAGCAACAACAACACCTACAATAAGAATAATAAAGTCGCTGGCAAGGAAGAGAAAGGCAACAACGTTTGCCTTAATCAAGCAAGAACGTCGCAGGGGGTGGGGTGCATAAATTGCACCGACAAACAAATAAACACGCTAACATTGCAATAGTGCCAGAGCGGGACAGCGGGACAGGTGCTTGACCGAGGAGCCAGCCGCGTTCTGGCGCACGCAAGACAGAGACAACTAGACTGCCGCAGCCGCAGGCACAAATCAAATAATGAAGTTAAACAGCAGCAGCAGCATCATCAGCACCAGCGGCGGCAGCGGCAACGGCAGTGACGTTGACGCTGGCAGCAGCGGCCAGAAGACAAGACAACAACCAATGAACAACAACAACAGCAACCACAACAACCACAACTCCAGCAACAAAAGTAACAATAACTGCCTACCGGAAAAGCACACGCGCCGCCATTTTGTTTCAAAGCAAATCGTAGACAGAGACTGGAGCAAAAATATCGAAATTGGCAACGTTCGCCGTCTCCGTCTTCATCTCAGTCTCAGCCTGACTCTCAGACGCTGCTGGTTGCTATTGTTACTAATTGTTGGCAAAGCTGTTTACGGTGAGTACTAGACTAAGTACGAAACTAGAGACCGGTCTGTCTTATGAACGGTTCCTAGAAAAACATGCACATTTCAAAAACTGCGACTATTGAATACTCTTGTCAAAAGCTTCAGAGGACAAATGTAAATCTAACCAAATCGGATCTGGCATGACCTAACCTTTTCAAGACTTCTTTTAGCTAGTCACTTTGATCTTCTCCTTATCTCATTCATAAGAAAGTAGCAGTACCTTTATAGAGAACGATTGGATCAAATTTAAAAAAAATATTTTTTTATTTTATAAAAATTGTTCAGTTAGTCTCTAATCTTTAATTGAAAAATTAATTAAAGGTTGAATTAGGTAAGGATTGGAAAGCTTCGTAAAAGTTTGAAGTTCTCGGGAGTCAATTTTGACCTAAGTGGCAGCTTAGTCGCAAACTTTTTAATCGATTTTAATGTGTTTTTGTGGTCACGGTTGAACCCGTGTAGATAATTTTGGTAGCAGATTCAGTTTTATAATGTTTCTCGGATAGTGATTGACACATCTGTTTGTTGGTCGGCTGATATCTTGTTCCGGTTTCCTCTAGGTTACAAAATTTCACGAAATATTGTTAAAAACGTATTAATTTTAGTCCGTCTCCCAGTGTAAACTGCTCATTTGAGGATTATTAACAACGATAAATTGACATTTTCAATCTTCAACTGAAATATAATAATCTTCAAATAAATCTTTTTTTTATACTTGAAGGGTATCCCATTACCAAAGCTTTAAATAATAGCTTAAGTTCTTAGTTACGCCTTGATTTTGATTCATTCTTTTTCTCACCCTTTTCAAAATGTAAGACTTACCCCTTTTATCAGCAACGATAGAAGTTGAAAGAATGGATATTGTATAAAAAACACAAAGCCTGACTATCTATTAACTTGTTTTTAATAATAATCCGCTTGTTCCTTTTCAAGGCTTCCTATATTATAAGATGTATTATACATTTTAGTAAATCCAAAAAAAAAAAAAAGGATTTTAGAAGAAGCTATTTACAAAATAAAAACATAATAAAAAGAAAAAACATGTACAGCGACTGGTAATCGAACCTGGGGACTCGAGCCAATTTTAAAGGCTTTGTGGTCAATACACGATGTTACCTGAATTCTTTATAGTCTACTAGATACACAGAGCATTCCTAAACCTAATTATTTGCGAGAGTTTCAAACGGGAAACGCCACGTATTTAGATGAATACTCTTCAAATAAAAACAAATATTTTTATTGAGTTATACAACACTGTGCTTCCTTCCATTCGTTTGTTGCATAGCCAACAAAACTATAGAGTATCAAAAAATCGAAAGCAAAGATGCTTGCTAGCTCAGTACAAATAAGCTGAGTGTTAGCTGGAACTTGGCCAACTTGGTCTGGACCAAGGGGATTGTAAGTGGTTCACATAAAACTAGCCATTGCCCATTTGACCTAATTAGCCGTTCATTTGAACGCTTACTTTCGCTCTTTCACAAGTTTATGTACAAACAAACACATAGATACTCACGCATACACACACATGTTTTAGTAAATTTCATCTGCGTGGTGGGCGTGTGTGTGTGTCTGTGTGTGGCACATATGGCATTTGCTCTACTCAAATTCAACTTGAAACAAAATGCAAACATATTCCTATGACTTTTGTATTCTGCTCATGAAAATTGTGGACAACAATGTTCTGTTTCTGCTCTCATTTCTATTGAAACACACACCCACACCCACACCCAACACACACACATACAACATTTACAATACGCACACGCATGGATATTTATTAGGGTTAATCCTAATCGGATTCCTAGTAATGTGGTTTATATGCCCAATTAAGATTTTTGTCGTGCAGCAATTGGCTCTTCATTTGAGTAAGACCCAACTTTTTGAAACTATTTCCATCTATCGGTGCTGGTGTACAACAAATATGTCTTCCGTTAAAACGTGTATTTGCACATAAATTAGTTCAAAAGATGTTGAATTGAAAATTATTACTTATTGATTGAAATGATTGTAGTGTCAAAGTATTGCATGGTAATAAAAATATAAGACTTATCAAGTACTAAATATTTTGATTTTTATTTTTATTTTTAGAAGTTTCCTTGCCAAGCCATATATTCTAAACGAATTCGAATTATTCGATTTGTTTTTAAATTTTTTGTTCAATTTTGAAATTTAAAGGTGATCTCAACTACTCTTGAAAATGGAATCAATTGCATTTTATGCGGTAAAATCTGTAACTCGTATAAATAAGACAGCCCTATAATCTTGGCAAATAAGCTTAACAGCTTGGAATTTAAAGAAAATAACTTGAAACTTGCTAAATCTGCAACCTTAGTCAGTCCATATGAACACTTAGATCTCAGAGACTATAAGAGCTTGACAGACCGCAATTTGGTATGTGGACTTTTCTCAAAACAATTCGCAAACCATTTACCAGCTACACGCTTACCTTAGAGTAGAACCTTTTACAGCCTAATAGTTTCCTTAGAAGATAAAACACAGTCTTAGAAAACAACAAGTTTTTCTTTGCCTGAAAATGCTTTAAGGCTCTTTCATGCATATAAAGGACCCCAGATGATGCATATTACTAGATTCATTTTATTTTTTCAATTTAGGCACTAACTTGCATACGGCAATATAGAGGTTCTATTTATTTCTCTTATTTATGCAGATATCGTAACCAAATGTCGGAAGTCTCTTAGCGATCCCAAGCGCTATATCAAATTTGAACTCTTTACTTTGTCACACAGACCCGATAGGACCAATCTATCAAAAAAATGTTTTATTAGCATAATTCGTTTGTTTATGAAGGCATGTGACCAATATGCCGAATCAACTCAAAATCGGATAATTTACTTATGTTATTGTTGTGATGATGCAGGGTATCCCAACGCGTCGGTAGCCCTAGTCATTGGTCATGTTTATTTAACCTCAAAGTGCTTGACGGTTTATGAGAAACCTTTAAAGTATTTATTTCAAACAATAGCAAGCAATTTATGTACATCTAGATATTAAATATTTTACACAAATATTCGATAATATATTTCCACTCACTTTAGTCTCAATTCGATATAAATGAAGCCTATCGAAATTCTACTTTCCGCTCATATGCACACCAACAATAGTTCGTCCTGGGCTCCTACTGGGTATCCATGTTTGTATGTATTTGAATCCAAATATTTGGTTATGTACTTGGTTTGTTTGCTCGTTGGCCTGTAATTAATTGACTCGAATTTTGCTCATCAAACACGGAAACAAAAAAAAAAAAAAAATAAAACTTGGCCAAACAATTTTTATGCGCGTGTGTGTGTGTGTGTGTGTGGATGTATCTGTGTTTTGTGGCCTAAAGCTACAACTGCTATTAAAATATCGATTGACACTGAAATTGTCATATTCGAGTTGATTCTAACGTGCAATTACTTATCAGGCAATCAGTTAAACAAAGAAAACATCATCAAATAATATATTTCATTGCACAATTACGAGTATAATAAATAAAATACCAGACAAGAATCATTCGATTGTTTATTATTCATTGAATTCATAAATCAATAAAATATTTTATTGTCCTTTTTTTCTTTTTCTCTTGCTCTATATACGTATAATGGGTGCTAACGTACATTCAGATTGAATCAATGAGTAACTCAGTCACTACTTGAGTACAAAAGCCTTTGTACCCAACAATATCAACAACTGACAATGAATGCTTCCTTGCTAATGGCAAATTAAGTCACTTTATTCTGGAATTATTTGGGTTCGGTTCATTTTATTTTACTCTGTAAGATATAGTCCACAATTAAGCCCAAATTACGCACATTTGTTGGTAAGAGTATATTTTTAGCTTTTGTAACAAGAAAAAATGTATGTACTTCTATTTATTTCTTGATATTGCATGTGCTACATAAAATCTATAATATATATCTATCTCCGGCTCATATACAATAGAGTTGCAATTTGAGATAGTTTATATAGCAAAGGGTTTGAGATTAGCTTTTGAATTCCGTCAATTATTACATTTTTTTTTTTTAATTATGGCTAAATAATATAATAAAAATAGTTTTCTAATTGAAAGTTTTCGTAAATATTTAAATAACGTCTCGGAAAATATTTCTGTTGCTTCCTACGATAACTAAAATTATTTTTTTTAACGAGCTTACGTCATTTTACTTATCTAATCGAGCTCCTTTAGCATTTAAAAAGATAAATCAGTTGAAAGATATTCGTATTCGACCATTTACATCCATTAAGTACGTTTATTTTCGTTTTGAAAAATCTCTTGAGCTGCAATATCTGGAAAGGTAGAAAAATTAAGACTCTAGGTGCAGCGTATGGAACTGTTTTTAAAATTTTTTCCTTTCGATTACATAAAAAAAAGTTCGGCATGGTTTATGGCATATAAGTTTTTTTTAACGCTCCTTAAGAGAGTCTCGAAAAAAGAATAGTAAAACTTTAAATCATTTTTTTTTTTGGTTGAGTATAAATTTTAACCATAACTGCAGTGAGATAAAAACAAAACGCAAAGCAAACCCTTCCTTGCATGAGATGACTTAGAAGAAAGTAAGACTAATGGTTAGATTTGAAGTTGATGAGATGGCCCATTAGTGAGTCAAGCCATCCTTTATACTCAAGCAGCATTCCCTATTGAGCTATGTCCGATAGAGTAAATAAGAAAATAAATAATAGATTTGAGAAAAGAAATGAACGAGATGATGTACAATAGTAAACAGATGTTGCACTTGAAGCTTTTCACTTTTTTAGCTTTTTACATGAAAATATTTATATACATAAAATATTGGAAAATTTAATATTGGTTTTGCTATTTACAATTTATTTGTGCTTTTTGCCCTTGAAATATATACTTTTACACTAAAGCAAATGGTAGATAATTACAATTTTGCAGAGTTGAGCAGAAGCTTTCAACTGATATTGGTTTTATTGACCGAACAATATTCATTTTTTTTTTTTGTTTTTTTATTCTGTTTTATGATTTTTTTATATTTAAGTTTACAGTAACAAAGTTCTCTATTATGTTCGTCATATCTTCAAAAGTCGCAGTCCTTGCAAACAAGATTAATAGCATTAGACTGTATCAAAGTCCCAAATCGCGGAAAATTAGCGTCTTATGGAGAGTTAATAAGTGTTACATAAGAGATTAGTGAAAGTTACTTCCAGGATCGGCAATCTGAGATGACCACTAAAATGGTCCCATCATGTAATATTATTATAGCTGAACTCTGGTGACATTCAGAGTCCGAAAAGTTCTAACTCTTGAAATAAGTTGTCATGTTTATAGAAGGATAAGCTTCAGATCTAAATGATTTTTAATTTTCACATTTAAAGCAACATACTGTGTACTTGGCATAGTAAGTTTCATCTGAAATGTCCGCTGAGATCTGTCATAGTGGCTCTATTATTACATAAGTAACACATGGGAAGCTAAATGACATATGCCTATAATACCATTATTACTATGAATAAAGATTATACAATTTTATTTTTTTTTTACAGTGCAAGAAGATTATCATAGCTTGTATTAAATTAGAGTTTATTGCTATGACATAGCTGATGGGGTCCTTATAGTGCAAATTTCCGACTACTTAGCATCTCAAGGCTTGTTCCAATTGTCAGGCTGTCTAACGTGGTAAGGCAGAAGTTGCTCTTTACTTTTAACCAGCCATTTGTTTGCCAGGACCAAATCCTTTTGCAGCCTATAATTAATGGCTGCTTTTGCAACAGTTGTTAGTCTCTCATTTGAAATAAATAAACGAAACGAGGCAGAAACTTAGTGCAGACACTGCAGACGCTCCCTCTCCCTCCCATGTGCTGTCTATATGCAACTGTCTCACGATCTCACCGTCTCATAGAGTGTCAACAGGGCACAGTGTCTGCTGTTAGTAAGCTAACCAAATAAGTTTATCCATTGGCTGAAATTTAATACACACTTGTAGAATGCGTTTCAGTTTCTGTCAGTTTTTGGATATGAGGGCTTCTCCTATTGAAATATATCCTGTGTCTGTATGAACACTTGCATCTGGTAAACCATACAAAATAGAGACACATACAGGCTGATTAAGTTTGTCGAATCTTACCGATATCTTACCACTTTTTCGCGTAGATACATTTTGACCTATAATAGCCATCCAAAAAATTTGGCGCAATTACATATCCTGTTGATTGGAATACAAGCTTTGTATGTCGACTCAAGTGAGGATAATCAATAACGAAACGTTGAAATTTCTTTAATTTGGAAAAGTGAATGCTGGGTGTTTGTTATTCGATTTTTTTGTATTATGCAATTTGATTTGCATATTTGCTATGATGCTTATAGAATAAATACCAAAAGAATTTTACAAATTCATTTATGCACATTACCAGTCAGAATTTGCAACTGCGTAAATATGAGTTCAAGATGTCTCTTGGCTGCTGTCAGTCCGGGTTGTGTGTCAATATATTAGACTGAGTTCACAATTTCTTTGACACTGCTGGTTATTTTTTATTTTAAAATTATGGATTTATTTTGTTGAAAATGCACAAAAGCTTTTATACATTTGCGCATTGAATGTGCCCTTTAAAACTAGTCAAAGCTTTCCGGCAGAGTGTCGCCGGACAGTCAATGAAGCTAACAAGTATTTGTTGACCTTGAGTTGCTCAGTGTGTCATTTGACCTGACCCAAACTGACTCGACCTAAGCTGCCCTTTTGATCTATGCCTTATTGTTCTCTCATGAAATATAGCTAAAGACACGCACAACAATTGTTGTCAAGAGTAATTTAGGAAATATTTCGCATACGCAGCGTTGACCTTGATTACGGTAAAGCAATTTCCTTTCATGTACTTAAATGCTAACACAAAAAAAAAAAAAAAGTAATTGAATTCACTAATTCCTGGGTCAAATGAGTGAAAACTGTCCCTACGTCAGCCAATTTGTGTGTTTAAACTGTAGCCACATTAATCATACGCACTGTGTGCGCTCATTTATTTACCGAAATTTCTCAACTTTTGTCTTAGTAAGCGTTGCTATATAAACTACTTTATTTTGTAATGAAAAATAAATCATCAAAATGAGTAAGTCTATATATACATAGTTTCGTTAGAATACAAAATTAATTTTGAAGTGCATTAAAATGGAAAATTCAAGAGCAACGACGGCCATCCTTCAGTTGTTAGGTGATGGTTTTTCCTTATTTTACGAATCATTTTTACGTCATCATAATTATATTTGTTACGATCAATGCTTGAAACATGCCATTAAACGCTGGGTTGCTTTTGATAACGAACAGCGTTTTATATACAAGCGCAGAGTATGTATTCCAAAACTATTTGGCTTACTAAAAATAATCTTTTTTTTTTGCTTAAAAAGCAATTTCGCAAAGATTTTGTAGAAGGACTCGTTCCAGCGGGGGATTCACAATACTTGCAGTCTGCAAAGAAATCCATAGTGTTGTATAATAGACCCATCAGAAAGTTCACAATATGCAAAAGTAGGGTCCGAAGCATGGCTAAAGCCAAGAGAAAATCAAATGTACGAAAATTCAAAATTATTTATCATCTGCGTTGAGTAACTTGAGCATAAAAAAATTTTATATAAATTTGTATGAATTTTGGAACTAGCGATTGTAGCTTTTCAATATTATAAAATTTTTTAATTTTTGCCATAAAAATTATAAATAAATTAAAGCACCCAATCAGCAAAACAATTTTTTTTTTTATAGGTGAGTTTCAGTTTTCCAAATTAAATTGTTAAATAAAATGCATTTAAGGATCCAACTTTTTTCGTTGAATAAGACATTACTAAGTGATTTATAAATCAAGATTCATTCCTTACACAGAAAGCTATAAAGCTGACACTGACATCAAATTGACCAGTCAATTACCTTGCCCTTAAAGGTTTTCCGTCAGTTGTCATGGCAGATAATTTCCCAAGTGGGCGGGCGATATTGTTGACTTGTCTATAGTAATTACACTAAAGAAATCATTTGCAAACGTATTTCACACTTTTTTTAGGGGTGAATAAAAATTGAATAATTAAATTGGAAAAATTTTACTCCCTACTTAATTTAGACAGTACTTACCTGATTTTGTTAGGGCATTACGCAGCATCCATAAAAGCTTTAAGAGAAAATGAAATTTATTGGCTTTCTGGCACGCAGCGTTTTTTAGCGTTTGCTTTTGCTGCCCATTTGTTGAGCATTTTGCGTCTAGATGGCGCCAGCAGTAACATCAACTTTTCTGTTTTAGTGAAAAAAAAGGAAAGTAAATTCGCAGCAAGTTATTTTGATAGCAAAATATTTACATGCGGGTGAGAGACATTCTTGCGAAATACGTTTACCTAGACCGTTTATTGTTTATAATGAGCTGCTAAGGGATAATATTGATAATAATTCATTTTAATTTTTTAATTTGCCAATTGTAAACTTTACCATTCGTAACAAAATCACATATGCAATTATCGGGGCCGTTTCTGTTCAACCCGAAATACCGCAATAAATAAACCAAACGCCCAAAAGAATCTTGTAAAAAGAACACAAATTACAAAAGAAGACCAAATACAATTTGTATCTAGATACAATATATTTGGCTTGCAAAATAAGTTACAGTTTTGTGTATGTATTTGTATATTTTTATACGCTGTACCTATAGGTACAAAGGGTATACTACACAGAAGGAGGGATGGCAGACCCCAAGTCCTTTATATCAAAATGCTTATCACAACATCGGGTAGCGATTGAGCCACGTCCGTCTGTATGAACACTTAGATTTCGGAGACTATAAGAGCTTTACCAGCTGATGTGCATATTTCCTCAGAAGATGAAATTTGTTAAATTATATCGATATCTTACCCCGTTCCCCCCAGTAAAATTTCACGGTTTTTACCTACACCGTTTAATATTTTGATTTGAAAATTAACAGAGCCATGCATCATGGTTTCATGCATCT
Source organism: Chymomyza fuscimana (assembly GCA_949987675.1). Lineage (NCBI taxonomy): Eukaryota > Metazoa > Arthropoda > Insecta > Diptera > Drosophilidae > Chymomyza > Chymomyza fuscimana. The sequence continues at coordinate 4,251,853 of OX465090.1, read as the reverse complement.
GTTTTAAAAAAAAAAACAAAATCGGACGAATACAACAAAAGTTATAGCCAAAAATGTACTAATATCACCCCCCTTTGTCAATGAACTGCAACAATCTTTGACTACACACAATTATGGTAGAAAAAAAATTACCTAGAATCACCAATTTTGGTAAGATTATAAAGATTGAGATCATAAGATACTTCTAGTATCAGAAATACGTAATAAAAACGTTTATGGCTAAGTCGATTTACTATATTTTGTAATTCTGATCAATTGTTAGTCGAGACCCTTATTGTTTTTATGTATATGGAACATATAAAAAAAGTACGAACTGTTTCTAAAACTTTTGCGACTTGCAGATAAAGGTAGAAAAACACAATTTTTTATGGAAATAATATGTTTTTGGCAAGAAATTATCTGCCAATGGAATCTTTAATTCCGGTCTAAGAAGTTCAAAGAAATAAGTTGATCAAATAAACTACGAATATTCGTCAAAAGTTAGTCTTATTATGGATACATTTTAAAATAATTGCCTTACTACCGGCAAGTGAGTCTGGTTTCCAAAAGGCTTACGCCATGATTGCCAAGATTGATGGCTTTTGTTTTGGTACTGTTAAAATGTCATTAGAGCTTATACCACGAGTATATTTGCTATCCAAATCGGGTTATCCCTATTAAGCGAGCTCTTCTGGCCAACTGAAATAGTCTTAGTACTATTGCTGTCAAGTGCAAGACCCCATTTGTCAATCTCAAACTAGTAATTAGACAACTCTGTCCGTATTAGCTGGAATAGCTTTGGTCTCCTCCTCCATTGGTTCCACCACGGACAGCAACAACAAGAAAAACCACTTGAATGACTCTTGAAGAAAATTAGCTTTATTTAACATTAGGTAATTTGTGTTTTTAGTGTGACCGTAATTTGTGCATCTCAACCATTTTGTAAATTTGTTGCACGTTCTTCTTGGCCTTCCTCATCTTTGGCGTTGCTAATACTTTTTGTTGGCCATTTTGCTTAAGTGTTGCAAGTTTTACATTTTAACCATCTGTACAGCACTCATTCTCGTCGCGTCCTTCGGCTTCTCTTTTCTCTTTTTTTTTGTTGTTGTTTTTGTTTTTGTTGTCCTGACACTGATTTCAATTATAAATTGTTTTGCTTTTGCTGCTGTTTGTGTAGCTGCATCATCTTGCTCTTTTCCCAACCAGTTCTAGTCTGCCGTCTGCCGTCATTCTGTCTATCCATCTTTCTCTCTATCGGTCTCTACGTTTTTGCAATTGCTTTTTCAATTGGCGCGTCGCGAAAGTTGCCTTCGCCTCCGCCGCTGCCGTTGCCGCTGCTACTGCTGCTGGCTATCACTTCTAATCTAAGTTGGCAACCCTGCTGCTACAGTCGCGTCAGGCTACATCCCTTTAAGGCCAAGCCTTGGTCATTTTCTTCTGAACTTGTGCGCATCCCGGTTTCGTGTCTTCCTTCCGTTTGTTGTTTTGTTTTGTCGTCGTAATCCTTGTGTATATTCCTTGTTTTTTTTTTTGTTTTCCTCCATTGCCTGTTGCCTGTTTTTGTTTTGTTGTCCATGAATTTTATTTATCAATTTCCTTTACTTTGTTTTGCTTGTTAACAAAAAAGTGTGCATGTGGATTATAAATATTTAATATGCACAATTTTTATGCAATTTTAGCTTCAATTTTTAAAAAGTGTAAAACACTTCAAAACCGTGCATGAGAGCAACCCTGAATGGTACAGTTTTTTAGGCAAAAAAAAGTTGTATACAAAATGTTGCCAGGATATTAAAGCCGGAATTGGACTGTTAAGCTGTTTACGAAGAGTTTAGTAGCGTGCTTTGAACGTTATTAGCATAAAAATGTCGGAAAAATGCATTTGCAAAAGTACGCAAGTATTTTTTTTCACTAATTATTTTTAATATTTTATTTTTAATTTGTTTATTCATACAATAAAATATGATAGCGTACAATATGCGAGGGCTGTTTTAAAAAGTTCTTGTTGAAAAGAGAATTAATTCAATAACTCAAATTCATATTATGTCCTTGAATCTTTTGTATGTTGACTCATAGCTCAGGTTGTAGGTTAGAGATATAGTTACAAAATTTTTCATTTTTAAAACATATTTATCTGATAGTTTAATATTTATTTATTAAAAAAAAAAACATTTACTAGTAAGTAAACGCAGGTAGGTTTTGGATGGTGTTTGGACTATTAGACCATTTTTATGGGATTTTTTCGAAAAGCAAAACATTATCCAAAATTGTAATAATCGGATCGTCGCGACGCGTCGTTCAACCGGCCGTGGTGTAAGCTACCCAACTTGATTTGGAACTACCCCATCTAATGACAAATACATTATATATATTTGCAAACATCTCTCCAGATGCTAATGCAAAGACCCTAATCAAATTGACGTCACATTGACAGCTCCCCAGCAGATTTCAATTTCGCATTTTAATACGCGTCACTAAACAAGCGACTGCCCTGCTGCTCTGCTGCAGTTGTTACCATCGTTGCAGCCACTACTCATGAACTCAATCCGCCCGCTGTGGTTTTGATGGATACAACCTTCGGCTGAGTTACCCGTACATGCCCCTGGAGGGCAGCAGCGGCAGTCGTGGTGCACTGCTTGCAGAGTCTCCCTTGCAGTCTCAGCGGTCTGAGCTAACGCTTGAGATGATGACAAGCTGGGAGAGCGGAGAGAGGCATACGCTGATTTAATTTTAAATCTTTTTACGCTTTCACTTTTCACTCAAATTAAAAGGACGCGTCGACGTCAACCGCGGAGCAGGCGAAAGCAGAGCAACAAGAGACAGTGGGCACAAGGGCAGAAACATGTCCTACAGGATGTCAGTCGCAGTTTGCGAAGTTGGGGTTAATAGATCATCAACAACAGAAGTAGTAAAGTTGGTTGGTGGTGAGGAGCGAGATGCAGATGTATAAACAGGAGCCGTCTGAATTCAATTGTCGGGCATTTCAATTCAATTTAACAATTTTGAAATTGTTACGCCTCCCCTTTAGTCGCAAGAAGCTAGGAAGGGCTGGTTGCTGTTGTTGTTGTTGTTGAAACCACGACAACGGCAAATTATTATACTGCATGTCAATCAGTCCGTCAGTCCGTCAGCCATTCACTCATTCGCATGTTAGTTAGTTTGACATACTTGACGTTTGCTACGTGCCGCTATGGCCTTGCCCCAACTGACTTCTAGAGAGTGCTGCAGCTGCAACCCAGTTGCAGTTACAGTCCCACCCTCAGTCCCAGATCCACTTCCAGTTCCGATTCTGGCCCATTGGCTGCCACAGCAGCTGTTGCATATTTACAAATTATGTCAGTGCAAATATTTTGCGTACACCGCTTGGCAAGTTGACATTGTGGGTTCCATTTCACCAATTCAACAAATTGCAGCTGTCGTCATAGTGCGCAGTGAAATCCAAAAAATCCCGAAAATAAAACTAATAAAGCAAGTTGTTTGCTAACCATAGTCACATCCATTATTTAAACAATCCAAAAGCCATATTTACCCGCTACCACAAACAAGAATTCAGTATCTAATGGATATGTAAATGCTTACACTTAAAATTTTTTAATAAATAGCTAAACGGTTCGGATTTTTTTTTTTAATCCCTCAGAATTAGTCGAATTCAATCAAAGTTTTTTCTACGAAACATCATCACGATAGCAGACTAAAAGGTAATCGGGCTACCTTCAATATGGTAAGGAAAAAGAAAAGAAATTTGATCTTGGATACTATAAGAGCTAGAAAAACCAAACATTAGATTGGGCAGCCAAATCAAGTTATTTTTTTCTTTTGCTGACCACCTACCATGTCCAAATAAATTTAAAACCTTACACCCTCAGCTTGAATAGGTTGGATGTGTTTTTATATTTAGCGAATTTGGTAGACTGAACTACCCTCTTATCCCAGAGTTGATAATCAGCCGAGAAATATTTTTTTTAATGTTTGAGTTGGCACAGCGTATCTCAAAGTCAGCTAATACCGACTTTAATATTTTTGTAATGCCGGAGAGCTTATTCCTATTCATTTTTATATTTCTTGTGTCACCCTATATATTTTTTTATCGGTAGGTAGTCGCGAAGACTATGGAGGACTCCAGGAGCACCGTGAACGACCTTTTTGTTACCTTGAGATTGTTCTACACCATTTCTGCGTTTGTTTACAAATATTTTTTTTTTTCATTTTAGGCACTAACATCCTACGTCATTTTAGTGTTGGCTCAGATTTTAGATAAATGGCTAAATTTAGTAGGAAAAGAGAACCAGACTCTGTTTAACTTCAGATTCAGTTAAATTTATATACTACAAATTTTAGGGTTTACCAAACAACTGCCAAAGCAGTTCAGTCAATCAGATGATAGCAAGAGATGTTGGGGATGCTCTTACCGAAAAATATGTGATCTTTTCATTCAAATTTATATGACTCCCAATAAACACTTAGGGCATTCAGCCAAAAACTCAACAGGCTAAAGCTTAAGTCCCATTTGGTTCACAACATCACCAAATGGCTAACAAATCCCGAATGCTTCAGTGTTGAAAATGCCATAAGCAGCGTATTTTGAAACATTTTCTCAACAACTCAAGAGCATAAATGTTGAATGAGATAAAGCTGTGTTGAGATTTAAAACTCAGCCGTGTACATTTTCCTCAACTTTGCAACACCTCAACTCAACAGCAAGCATGAATACCCCAACTTAAAATCCATCAACTAAAATTATGTATTAAACCTTTTTTAATTATTGCATATTTTTGGTATTTAAGCAAACAGCTGATATGGAATCCAAATTCTTGCATATAGTTTACAAATCTCAACATATAACTACGCCTATGCGTTTTTGTGATAAATTGCTTTTTTTAGCATTTTCAGTGCTTTACGGTTTACAAAAAAAAAAAATGGCGCTTAAGCTTATAATACATTTTGATCGATAAAATCAATTTCCAATTAAAAATTATGCGAATGAATTATGATTTTGAATAATTATATGAACAATCGTTTTCAATTGAAATGCAAAATGTGGCATTCAATTGGCCCTAACTCACTTATATGTACGTCCTAAAGTATTACTCTGTGGCAAATGGGCGTAATGGGTGTAATGTCTAATTTATGAAATAAATGTATTAATAAAGTTGTGCAAAATTTATACCAGAAAATAAGCATTACACGTGCTACATAAAGCATAATCTATGTAAAAGTATTTAAAAAACAATTTCCAAACATGCCGCATAGTTTAAATGAGCGAATGCCGTTTTTATACACTATATGTAAAGAATGCAGAAAGAGTATCTCTGGCTTGTCACGAAGTTTGCATTAATGAAGTGGTTCGGTTTTAAATTCCTACTTGCCTGTATATTTATTATGAAATACACATTTAAATATAGTTCAATATTGTTTTGCACATAAACCATAAAAGTTTCATGTTAAAAGTCGCTCGAAACTCTAAATGTTAAAAAAATTAAAAAAATGCTCAGCATATTTTTTCAGGTTATGTTCTTCTGCTTCTTAATTCAAAAAAAAAAAAAAAAAACTTTTAGTCAAATTTTTTGTAATTGATGGGTATTTTGAAAAGTGTCGTCGATTCGCTGTTTATTATTAGATTAGTAATAGAGAAGGTTGTCTTATTGATTTTCGGATAATGCGCATCTCTTGGTTATATATGGTGTCCCAAGCTTTTATCTTTAAGATCTTAATGCTTATAAGAACAGAAGAATGTGATAATAATAGTGTATAATAATAAAATTTGACATCAGACTCAAAACCCCAATGACATTGTTTTTTTATAATACCTTCTTCTTGTACTATATCTTAGAAAAATTTGAGCAAAGGAGAAAACGAGCAAAGATATGTATATTTTGAGTCTTCATATTGACATTTGGTCACCAAAAAAAAAAAAACGGTGGGTTGTGGTCGATGGACACATGACACAATTTGCATAAAGAGCCAGAGAGTGATTTGGATAACTTGGAGAAATTATTTTGACTGTTTACCATTTTCTTCCAACTTTATCATCAAAAATTCTAAGCAATCACATAAAACGCTTAAAAACTACCAATTGATTTGAAAACTAGTTCAGTATCCGAAGAAAAAACGTTCAATGTATATAAATAATTTGTATCGACATTTCATTGCGTTACGTTACGATTTTTGTGTCTAGTGGCAGACAGACAAATATCGATAAGTCGATCGATCATGTTTGGGCTTCTTATTGTTTTCGTCAATATGTTTCTCAATATTTGTGTATCAGCTGTTTTCGTCAGAAATCAAATCCAAAATATCAAAAATTTCAGCACTGTTTAAAGAGTATTTTCGTATCGATAGAGACGACGCGATGTTGCAAAAAGTTTTTGTTGAAATGTTAGCTACATACAAACGTACTAGTAGATATTTTCATGGTAGATACAATTTAATAGATACCGCGTACTGCTTGGCAAATCTAGCACAAAACTTTGCAGCTGGGAAAGTGGTGGAAAATGGAATTAACTTTTTATACTAATAATAGTGGAAAAGTATTTACTTACACATTAGTTTGCCTGGGGGCAACTGAACCAGTGTTGGAAATAGTTGTACGAGTAGTAATCGATTTGGCAACGTCACGTAATCGATTTTATAGTTCTAATAGGTATCAAATTTGAGACTCTGATACGCGATTTGGTGAGTAATGAGTTTGCCAAACAAATTGTAAACGCGTGCCGTATGGAAAAAGAATAAACTAGCACACATGGATACGAGCGTATATGGGGCACACAGATACTCACCTATACATCCATGCAGAGTCGTGGCAAGTTTTATTGCTAATTGCAACTTCAGGTTGCATTGCTGCTGCACTGTGGCCAAATAAGCGCATAAATGGAGAGAACTTTGCTGCCTCAGTATCAATTTGTGTGTATGTGTGTGTGTGTGTATCTGAGTATGTGCAACACTTGGCAGCTTTTCGCACCGAAAATAATAAAACAGATTTTATTTATGTGCTGCGCCAGAGCAAATTGAAATTCTGGAACACGAGCAAAACGCATTCGCAGACGAAGCAGAAACATGTTGTATGCCTTGGTATGGGGCAGGCGGGCGTTATGGGACAGTATGGTTGTTCGGAGGATGGGATATGGCGCATGGGGCACAGCTCTAGTGGCATGCAATTGGTGGCAACTTCAAGTGTTTGCGTGCAAGCATGGAATGCTGCCAAGTGTTTGCCATGTTTGCATGACTTGGCTTGCCTTGGCATGTCATGTTATAGTCTCTATAGTCTGTCTCTATATGTTAGTCTCTAACGCTCTCTCCAACTCTCTCTCTCTCGTTCTTCAACTTACTCTCTTCATCTGCTGCTGCCAGTTTATTCGAGTTATTGTTGTTACAACACAATCGTCAACATCATCAACAAGTCAAGGTGCTTCATGCTTCATGATTCTCACTATGTGGAGCTTATGACAGAAAATGTGTAAAAACATGCAACAAATTAATACACACTTGTAAACAATTTCAATTTGCTCACTGAAAAGTGAAAAAGAGATGAAACAGAGATGAAAAAGATGATTTTACAATGCTCAAGCAAAGTTTTTATGTTTGCCTTTTTTTTCATACCCTGTATCCATTGGGTCAAGGGTAAACTAGATTTGTGCATCCTCCACTCTATCCGTTTGATACTCCGTATGAACAGAGTCTAGAGCCGATGTATGGAAAATCGAACATTGCGGACAGGACAGTGATATTTTGAAGTTGATATATCGTCGCGACGCGTCGTCCCGACACCAATATTTTAAGTAGCAGTATCGTGCTAGGAAGGGAAAGCACAGCGTATATTATAGTCGGTATATCCCGACAACAAAAACGTTCATTTGTGAATAAAAATAATAATTTTTTGCTAAAATATTTTGTCTGATTGCAGTATATTGTTTTCACAAATCAAATTGTGGCTCAATATCACAACAACAAGGGTGTTTTTTTTACTAACGAGCTCTCGACAGGTTTGAGTTTGATCGAAACGAAGTGTATCGAGTTCGATCAGGTATGAGGCACAACATTTTATTTTTGAATTACAAATTGAAGCAGTTGACATGATTGCATTTGAAGATTTTGCATGTGTTGATTCGGTTAAAAACTTTTCAGGTATATTCTATTTTACGGCTGACTCGGGTTGACCGAATAACAAATAAAAACAATAGGACTACATAAATTACTTATTTTGGGCCAAATCTAATGGCAAGAGCCTTATGATGATCCCTTTATTCACTCCAGTAATCCGAGCGGTCACGTCAGCTTTCTTTTTCTATCGTGAGAATACTTAGGACAGTCTAATTTAGATTCAAGTTTATTGAGAGAATTAATATAAAATTTTCTGATTAGATTCTTTAGGTCGCGTCAACGTTATACGAGTTTGTGCCACTTTCATTGATCTAGCGAGAAGAATCGTGCATATTACCACCCAAATCTTTGTGATATATATAAGTGTAACTGGAACTACGGACACTACGGACACACTACTATTGTCTATCTTATGTTAAAAACATGTCCAGAATCGGTGTATTTTTAAACAATCATTTAATAGATTATGATTATTATGTTGAAGTACAGACAAAATTACATCTTTCTATATACATATATAAAAGAGAGTTAAAAGTTATGTTTATTACACCATTTATAACTCAAGAACGGTTCGGCCGATTTTGATGATCTAACGCATAAAATTTTGGAAAAAATCATATATAAAGAAGTTAACCGCGAAATTCTCTTATGGAGGCTGGGGGTCAGATATCGCCATAAATCAAAAATCTTCATCTGCGTCATAATTATGCGCATAATTTGGTGAAAATTCAGTTCTATAGCTCTTATAGTCTCTGAGATTCTTTTACAAATATAGAGGCTCGCCTATACCGCAGCTAACAGCAAATATGACAGTTGCTTTGCTGAACGATTCATCTGCACAAGATTTTTCAAAGAAATTGCTGACTCTCGGTAATGGTCGTGTTCCTGTCGATGAATCGAGTGGATTGATTTAATTTCTTCTTCAGAATCAAATCGTTGGTACTTTGTATTCATTCAAATCTATTGACTGTGTTACAAACGAAGACGAAGCCACCAACTATCCAACTGAATTTTTAAATTCCTTGGATATGCTTGGCACACAATTTAGCACTAAAGGATGGCGCGGTTATCATCATGCTTCGAAATATAAATCAACCACAACTATGTGATGGGACACGTTTGGTGGTAAGAAAACTGATGATGAATGTGATTCACGCGACGATACTCAAAGGAAAATTTAAAGGTGAGGAAGTTCTAATTCCGAGAGATCCGATGATACCAACGGATGTCCCCTTTGAGTTTAAAAGAAATCAATTTCCGATTCGCCATGACGATTAACAAATCACAAGGCCAATCCTTGAGTGTTTGTGGGCTGAACTTAGAAAATGAATGCTTTTCTCATGGTCACGAATTGTTTTCTTTTACCTCCCATAACATCATTTAATATCAAACGCCATTATGAATTTTTTGACGGTGGGACGTCTAATTACCAACGTTTGATTCCATTTTTTTTTTACTTTTATTATTTTTTATTTTATGTGCTATTTTTTAAGCAATAGTTAGTATTATGCACATACACATGCTATATGTATGCATATATGTATATAGTTGCCTTACTATGTGATGGTATAGTGTATCTCAAAGTCGGCACCGCTCGAAAAAACGTTCGAAATATTTAATCCTTACCATTGGCGTAAAGCTTTTATGAAAACTTTTTCAATATAACTTTAATTTAATGTATTTATGAATATGGGAAAGCAATTTAAAAATTTAAAATATACAGGAAAGTAAGTGGAAAAATTCAATTTTTAAAGTTTACTCGGGCACTAGATTACTGATTGTCATACCCCACGTGATTAAACATTTTTTTTCAATACTCAACTACTCAACAAACTTAAAAGCTGAAACTTGGACCCAAATATTCGACTGCCACCATATTCTGATAGACTTCGCGTTATTAAGTTGCCTTCCTTAAATCATCGCAGAACATGCTACGGCGTGTTATTCTTACATAAGTTGTTACTTGGCCTTATTGACTCCACTGTACTTCATAAAAAAATTACTTTTTTCATAACTTATCGTGTATATCGTTAAAAAGTTCACCTATCGGGCTAGATACGCTGATTAGTTCATATCTATTTTCTCGTTCTTTTTTCACTATTCAAAATTATACTCTTTTTAGAATATAATGTCAACTGAGCTTAGTTGTACTTCGTGAATAAATAAATAAATTATGAATTTGCTATATGTTGCTTTTAAACTTTATTAAGGATTGTTCTTTACGAAAATCCTTGAAATCGCTAATGGAGTACACCTTAATAGTCCTCCTAACATACCAAATAAATTTTTAAAGCTTTGCAGTTCAAGTTAAACGCTTTACAAAATTCATTTTCCATGCAAAAATTAAGTATGTATGAACACAAAAAGCGCACTGTGCACAATTTATTAACGCTTTTGTAAAAATTTATGTAAATATTTTATACGCAAATTACTTGCAATCGTAATCGGGCCAACTTGCGCTTTTAAGCCATTTTCCAGCTGGCTTTTGCCATTTACTGTTTGCTGGCCATTTCACGGGCATTTTAAGTTTTAATTGCGATTACCATACTAAGTAGCTGCTGCTGAATATTTCAATTTTCACATCCATTTGCATAATGCGAGATCGCCAGCCATATACATATATAAAAAAAGAAAAGTACTATAATACGTTAATAATATATTAGAGTATTTGGCTTAATTGCCAGTCAGTCAACAAAATGGGGCCTTATTTATATTTTTACGGAGTTGCTTGCTTTTTCCTCTTTTTTGTATCACTAGTTACTAAAAATTTTATTTTGAAATTGATTTTACTTGCCGTATATGTCGAGTGAGTTAAATATACGAAATGTTTTGATACACTTTTTGGGATACCTTTCCCATACGTGGTCATTAGAGACCTGCAACGGGTATGAACGAGTCGGCTCAATCATGTTTGCTGAAACTGCGATCTCAGTCGAACGTGCTCTCGACCGGTTTAGGTTCGTTCGAATAGCACTCAAGCGATTTGTGTTGTTCGAGTTCGATTAGGTATGAGATCCAACATTTTATACTTCAGTGAAGTATTGCAAAATTATTGCAGAACGAGTCCGAATATTTTAAAATATTTTATTCGGATTCCTTTAGAAACCACTTGCTTGGACTCGTTACAACCTAAAGTTTTCCGAACAACATTTTACCTAGTCAACTACCCAAATGCATGCTTTTGCCACTGAGGTGATTCGAACTTTAGCCCTTGGAATATTATATTCTGTTTATCTCCGACATTTATGGATGTTTGGTATCAAACAAAACATTTACCCATAATAAAGGTGCTACTTTAAAATTGTATAAAATATAGCGCTTTCAAATTATTAGTTGGTGGAAGGGGGCGCAGCACAAGAATAAACAAAATTCATTTGAGTTCACAATATGAATTTTGGCTACTCTAGTCCTCCCGACCACATTGGTGGTAAGTTTAGGCTCTCTACCTTAAAGTACAGGGTATAAACACGTTTCATTTAAGTAGAGAGATGCAGTGGTCAAGGTCTCTTAGAGAATAGTATATCTTATGATCTTTGGAAGCGCTAGAATTCGCTCTAGCTGGTACCTTTGGTGTCTCGATGTGGAGAAGGCATGTACGACACACACGTCTCACAATTTTCAGCTCGAATTTCAACAAATCAAAAATCACATCTGAGATCACAACCCAGCAAAATGTTGTTCATTAATTTTACAAGTTCAAGTACTATGTCAAGATAAACAGAAGGCAGCAAAAGCTTTACTTATGGCTGAAATAGAAACTATCTTTGTTAAACTTTTAGGCAACTTTTTCGTGCTGACTTTCAATTTAAATATTGTGCATAGGAGTTAGAGTTAGTTAGTTAGAGTACCAACCAACGGAGCACATTTTAAATGCTTGAATCTGACTATTTATATTTATTGGTATAATTTACCCTCGATGACAGTTAATTGCCAAGCGAAATAAATAAATAATTAAATAGAATTAATTACCCTCTTGGGTCTATTTTAATGGCTAATTTGCTTGCATTGTGGCCTCTTCAGCCAACTGTGGACAAGCCTCGGAAGCGTTGAACGTTACGAGAGGCCGGAGGAAAAGTTTTCAAGAAAAAAAAGCACTACAAAAAGATTAAAAATATTATATTTCCAACATAAAAGTCATAAGGTTTCCGTAGTTGGGTGGCAAATAAAATTAGGTTAACTTAAATGAAAAGTTTAGATTATGATGAGGCTCCAAGGGACGCTGTGGAAACAAGAATGCCTTGATTAAAACTTGGGCGCGTTCAACAGAACTGGGCTGGATTGGAGCTGATGCCATCGAGAACTGTCGCTACGCTTGATAAAAGTGCTCCCTATTAGCATTCAAAATTATTTATAATAATAATTTTAGAGTTATTTTCAAATTATACTTTTAAACGCTTCCCAAAAATAGTTACAAAAAATGTTTTTTGGGATGCCACAGTTTGAATAAATCTAGCACAAAGTCGTCAAGCAGAATATCCTGCGATTGCTTAAAGCTCAGTTCTGCTGAATGCGCCTAATTCGAATTAATTTTATTACGCAGTTGAGTTAAAATAATTAAAATACTTACAATGCAACAGCTGCCACTAAGCTGATCAACTTGTTTAGCAATCAAGCATTTGAAAAAAAGTTTCGTTCAAAAAGGATAACGTTATTTTTAATGACTAATAATACTTGACGAATATATATAGTATACAAGTACCGATATTTACTTCAAGAAGCAATGGACCGAAAATTTAATTTTCTGCCTTAACAAGTAAAAGTGGCCCTAAAAGTTTCTTCTACTACTTCATGCACGCCTTCTCTACTCTCTACAACGGAGGCCCGGTCTACCACTTACAAATCTCACTCGCTGGAACTTCTTCATCCATACGGACAACATAACAGAGCCAGCGGAACCGCTAGATGTTTAAATACATGACCCTGTCTACGTCACCGCAGAGCGCAAATAGTTCGTCGTTCTGTCGAATGGGCCAAAGACCTTACTTGGTACTTTCTTCTCAAACACTGCCAGTATATTTGTATCAAAGTAAAGCTTGTAGGATGAACGTCTTGTACAGTGTTAGAGTCGTTTATCGAAAGAGGTCTCTACTTCGGAATTAGCTACTGAGAGCAAAAAACACTCTGCTTCACAAATTTATAGAGGTTGTTGTAGAAAACGTCCCATTTTCTGAAACCTCGAACGATATCGAAACTTTCGGCTATCAAATTGTGCTTTATAATAAACAAACTGGTGGTTGGTGTTAATATAGTATCCTTGGGTCTTCCAGGATTTGTCGTAGTGTAAATATCTGGACTTACAAGGCCTAAATCCGTATTGATAAGGCCCGATAAGTGCCATACCTAGTAGCTTGGGATCAAGACAGACCTGTGAGGACAGTATAGAGCACACCAAGATTACAACTATCTAGCCGTTAACCCCACCAACAACTTTGCAGGCAAACAATCAGTGGCGACAGCTTTGTTCTTTATGAACCGCTTAATAGCAACCTAGACTTCGATCCCTTCGTCTATGATATGGGGGACATTCTATTCTCTTAATGCAGCCCGTTTATCTATTACCAGATTTCCTTCAGCATCTCTACACGAAGATGCCCCCGTACTAAATCCATAGGTCAGTCGTTTTACCTTTTTTAAAAACTTCCTATCATCATTCGTGCGTGCCCCTGCACTTCTAAATTCCCTTACGCTTACGATTTGCCTGCCCACGTTTCTTACGTCTAAAAAGGCGCCTCTCTTCCCTCCTCACCTCCTGCTATCGTTCCCTCACGGATCTACAAAGCGCTTTTATAGGCAGCTTTCTTTAGTGAAACGGCATCGCAACACTGCTACAATGATCCTACAAAGGATGCTGCGCATGAGAATTATGCTTTTAAACTCTACCGGCGCTATCAAGTTCAAGAGGGGATAAAGTGAGCTTCTTAGAAGGTAGGGTACCTTCGAAGGTACGAACGTCAAGTTCTTGATGCTGAAATCCGTTCCTACAAACTACCATGATTCGCGGCGAAGTCAGTCAGCCATAAACCGTTGTTTAAGGTGGTCTCGTAAAGACTGAATTGTACGACTCTAGGACCAAAAAAACGCTTTGATAGTCATGCGCTGGGCAACGGTCTTAGTCTGTCACGAGTCTCGCGTAAAATGCATCCTTGATCATATCGACATTATTCACCGTCGGCACGTGGATCGAAATTAAGCTGATGTTGGAATATTTAGCTTTGATAAGGATAGTTGCTAATCGTTCGTTCACTGGTGTGAACCTAGAGGAATGGCTGCGTAATCCTTCTTCAACAAATCTGCACCCAAATTCGCGCCTCTTTAGTAGAGATCACGGTCTGCTGTCTCACAGCTTCCTTGACCTTTCCCTCGCGTATATTTGAGGATAGCGTCCACCAGTTGGGTGGTTACGCCAGGAGCATATTTTTAATTCCTTGTCCTTTATACGTTTTCGAGGGTCGTCCAGGGATCGTCGCTGCACATTAAAGCAGCTAAACAGGACACACTAAGTGGAAGTTGTGCATCAGCTTGGTTAAGGCAGAGTGTGATACCTCACTTGCGACACAGGGTAGCGTGGACCGTCGATTTTCAAGAAAGTTTCTTATTTATCAAGAAATAAAAGGAACTTATGAATTTTATAGAACAGTGAAAATATTTAACTATTTTGATTAGTTTCGATTTTTCACTATGAAACTTTCTTTTCAACAAAAGATGCTGCATTTAAATAATATAATTTCCAGAAGGTTGAAAACCTAAGAGTCCAACACATTAAATATTTTCAGCCCATATCGTAATCATAATTACAATGGCATATACATATATACAGGGTTTGTAAAGGTTGTTGCACGAACTAGTTACCACTTAACAGCAGTATACCCTTAATATTTATATAGGGGGGAAACTATTTAAGTAAATGCGAGAGTCCAAAAGCAACCAAGTCGCAAAGTCGCATAAAACGTTTATGATTATATATGCATTAACATTTAATTTATTCAATAGAGATATTAATTGTTAAAGCATAGCTACATGCCTGGCTCTGTCACGCTGGCATCCAGTCAGAGCGTCCGTCTGGGAGTCTGTCAAGGAACAAGTCATTCACTCAACTAAGGAGCCTGTCTGGCTGGCAGGAGCAGGCGGTAGCAATTAGTAAATCATGAGAAAATTATGTGCTTTGTAAATGTTCAGAGCAAAGTATTTTAACGAGAAAGAGTACAGAACAACAACAACGGCATTTGTGAGACAAAGACAAGAGCATTTTGAATCCAACTGTAAATTATTATATGCTTACTGTTACTGTTCTTGTTACTATTACAGATTCATACTCCAAGTTTCCAAAGATTGAAGCTTTGGAGTTTAAGAAATTTTTGGGGTTTCGCCGAAAAGCAGCAACAAAAACAACCTTAATACTAATACGAGGGGGTATTCATAAGTTCTGGCAAACTTCTTTGCTCAGAAATCTTATGGCGGTTCTAGATAACCTCATCAGCTGAAGAATATTTTTATAAGGAATCTCTGATGTGCGTTTTTATTGAGCTGACTAAAACACTATCTTGCAAAAAATAAATATGTTTTATATCATGAAATAAAATATTTTATCTATCTCTCTGGGCTGTTAAATTCCTACAAAAAATTTGAATTTGAACATTTTCCGAATTTGCATTAAGTTCAAGTTTGAGGGTATCCCTATTTATTATGATATATTATATATCATGGCTGTTTGGCTGTTGCGCCAAAATATCGTTACTATATATATAATATATATATATATTTTTTACCATTTTAAAAGTAATATCTACACTTTAAAATAAAACAATAAACAAATAAGAACATAAGAAAGACAGGAAATAAGTAGGATACAAATTATTTATTTCTTTATTTTATTTTAAAAAATGTTATCTAGTATTTGATACTAAACTTGATGTTAATTAACGAGCGCTAGCTACTGAAGCTTTCGACTAAGGACAAAAATATTTTCACAAATTTCAATATGACAATGCTATAAAATGTAATTTTCACGAAAACGTATCCCAAAATATTGCGAGAAAGTTATCCAATTATGTACTACACAAAAATTACCACTGTCATCTTATTATCTATCTAATACACACAGTATTCAATCAGATGTTCAATTATTTAAATTTCATAATTTCTTTACTATAATTGGAAGATTTTATATAAAATATAATGTAAGGAAGTTTTTCACCAGATCACCAGATTTTTCGAGATCATGTAACAATTTTAAAGAATAATTTGGAGCTGCTAAAAAAGCAATAACTATTTTAGATCTATCACGAACTCACCACAGACCAAGGAACAGCCGGATCAGTTTATTTCTTTTGATGAACCGATCCCGGAAAAGACTGTACTCGACACCCTATAATCTTATTCAATGGCTTGATAAAAAGAAATTTCTACTAAGCAATCAGAATATTTGTAAGGCAGAAAATTAAGTGTATTGCTTTAAAATCTTCATTCGTTGACAAATGACATTTTAAAAAAAGAGGTCCAATCTTTAGAAGGTCGATTTCTTATCAGCCTGCCCTCGTAATATATGGGAATTTTGTTTATCAAATAAATAATTATTAGCACCCAAAATAGATTTGCCTATGCATACAGATCGAGGGTCAAATTAGCCAGGGCTAACAATATATAGAGTGTTGGAAAAATCGAATATACTAGATGCCTTTTTTTTTGTGAGACTCTTGGTATGCGAGAACTAATGAATACCCTTTATAAATATGCACAGTTACAAAGGCGTAGGTTTGTGTCTGTGTTTTTATCTATATCTGCGTCTGTGTCTGTGTCTCTGTCTGCATCTGTATCTGTGCTTGTCTGTGAATATTGGTGTAGGCGTACGCTCTGCTTGCAGCCTTCGGGCTGTATTGGATTGGATTGGATTGCTTCTGTGCTGCTGCTCTTCTGGAGTTGTCGCTGGAATGTCACATGCAAAAAGCATACATGTATGTGTGTATCTGTGTGTACCCGTATGTATCTGTGTGTGAATGTCTGCTGTAGCTGCAAGCAAAATGCAAAATTTATTGCTAAAAACTACAACAGCGAAACGTAATGCGTGCGTGTGGCAAGTTGTGGCATGTGGCATGAACGAATATGTGGAGGAGATACTTCGTAGTATGGAGCAGCGGCGGATGAATTGAAGCGTACAAAATGTGTTAAGTCTATTGAGTGTATTAAAGCAAATAACTGCTGCGAATAAAATACAGCGCGTTGATCTCTGAGCGCCGACAGCAGTGGCAGCGGCAGCAGCAGCAGCAGCAGCAGCAGCAGCAAGGCACAGTGGTCGATTTAGCTGAAACTATTTAATAACTGTGAAAATATAGGAGGCTAAAAAATGTTATGTATTAGTACCAAAGTGATCAGGAGGTATGATAATAAAAAATTATAATAATTTTTTGGATTATCTGTGCAATCCACAAACTCCTTTATTAGTCGTGCAGCATGCTTTAAGGCATGCTCTTAGCTCTATTGGTCTTTGAGAAACAGGCAATACAGAAAGGTAGCCAAAAATGGGTAAACCGGTTTTTGGGGTATCACTATGCCTAATAAGATCGAACTATTTCTACGTAGTGTTGGTAAAAGGTTTAGGAGGCGAGTTTATTGTTTGGTTTTATTTAAATATCTATTGTCTATTGTTTTACAATTTAATCACGCGCACACACAACACACTGCTTCAGACCACGAGCAATCATAGACTAACTCCTTGATCTTTTGTGTATGCAGTCTGAGCGTGTGCTTGTGTGAAAGCTCGTAAGGTTGGTGTCCGCGCTTAAGCTTTACGTTGGTTCTCATAAACAATGTGTAGGTGTAAGAGTTCTTATAAACCATAGTATCTGTTGGTAGTAGAGCCTACTACAAAGGTAACATCTTTATTGTTTCAAAATGTTGCAAAATATTTGAACATTTTACGATCATATTGAATATTTTTAATTTGGCTCACAGCTGTTGATATATTGAAGACAAAAATGAGCTAAAAAGTTTTAGCCCAAATCAATATTTTAAAATTCAAATTAATTTTAGCTACTAGATTGAGTATTTCGTCCACTGTGCAAGGGGAGGGCTGTGAGACTGGGTCAATGCGCAAAGCAAAGATACTTAAATGCCAGACGCACACAAGCACGTACACACACACACACACACACACAGAAACACTTACACTAACACACACATATGCAAATATGAATATAAATGAACAGCAAGGAAGTGAAGCCATAGTGAAAATTTAACCGCTTCTAGAAGTTGGGTGCCGTTAACGCCCGCTAAGTCAAAATCATAGTAGCTTAATGTCTTCGCACACCCATACATATATACAAAATACTACACATTATATACATATATGTGCGTGAAAGTATCTCCAAGTGTGTGAGTGGGAGTTGGGGTAGGGGGGATGTCTTGAGCTTCAATACGCCCGCAGGCAAGTAGCAGAAGTTGCGGCGCGTTCAAAGTTCGGCTTATGCTAAACAACAAAATGATGGAATGAATAACCTTGAAGAAAAGCCAACTTTGTGCCCCAAACTTTTCTATACTCTGGCAGACCAAGCAGCCATTGGAATTAGTTTTCCGGATGAGAAAAAATTAAAATACATTTTGGTTTTGCTTTTTCGTGCTTTTACTGTGTCTGAATAAATGCAAATAGGTCCATAAGGTGGGCCAACCCTGACGACACTCATTTAGATGACATGATTTATTTTTAATTTTTTGACGCTATAAAATACCATTTAAATTGTCCTTTATTTTTCTAACAAAAAAGGGATACTAAAAAAATATTTTTCTACCTTTTAATTAAAACTTAACTTTTCAAAATTCATTAAAGGAAAAATATAAATATAAATATAAATAATAGTCAGAGCTTGTACCGACCTGTTCCAGTTTTAAAAGATTTCAATAAATTTGAAATGCTAAATATTGAATTACATTCATAATCACATGCGTTGGATACCAAAACGATGTTCTGCTCTTTGAAGACCCAATTATTCACAAAAAAAGCGTCGATGCCTATATCCATACTAAACTTTTTGAGCAATTATACGGAATTTCTTTTAAATTTGCCAGAGAATATTAACTTAATCCAAATATGTGGATAAATAAAATAAATTTATTGTTACCGAAGGGAAAAGTTTTTGAAGAACTCTGCTCGTTTTCTTCTAAACAAAAGTGAAAACTTTTAAATAAATTATATCGAAAAATCCCTTATAAAATAATTTCCAGAAATCTACTTGAAAGTAACTGCAGCATGATCATCTAAAAAGCTTATCTATAAATCTCAGAACCACTCCCACTAAATAGTGAAATTTTTCTTAGTTCTATATACGAATAATATTTGTTTATTCAATCATGAATTACATGAATAAATCATCAAAGTATTTTCTCTCTATAATAAAATAAAATAAGTTTGAGTTTTTATCCAACTTGCGCATTTTCTGAAAATTCCAAATAAATTTATTTTAATGAAAAAATTATTCAACAACTGTGAACTTATTACCTATATATATAGTATTTGAAGTTTGTCAGCCACACATTCATCGCAAAATAAAATGTAATGGTAATCACAATTAACACCTGCGAACTTCAAGACAATATCCATACGACCCCTTTTGTAGTGACTTTAATGCCGCAAGAGAACTTGGGGAGAATCGACTATACATACTACATAGATCGAGCCACAGCCGAATGAAAAAGGCATTGCAACTAACAAAAGTGAGAACATTCGCAGCTGATGTGCCCCACTTATAAGCGCCCCTACTCGTAGTATAATGTTCGAAGCACACATTGCGTATACGCGTTGCAATAACGTAGGCGTTAGTACGCAGAGTTTTATAAGCATGACAAATAATCCACTTGGCAGCTGCAGTCAGTTGCAGCCGTTGCAGCTGCAACCGTCCATAGTCAGCTGTTTTGCACTTGAGCTGCCAACAGCTGCAAATGAATTTTAAACAATTAGGAGTAGCACGATGGATGGCAAAGCCCATGTGACGTGTCATCACTGGCGTCATCAACAAGGTGTTTACAGCCCTTCAATAAACTGTCAGGGCGCGTATCAAAGGAGGTGCTGCGTTCGCATCAAAGCACAATTATAGAGCGCCCGCAAGAGCTAAGCGGGATCAGAGAGGTAGTAGATGGCCCCAAAGGTTGTCATATGCAGTCAAATGGCAGGGTGCATTACCATGTCAATCATGGCGCCGGGTCAACTGCAGCTATATCGGATAAATTAGCAGTTGGCAGACGTTAAAGTTCGAGCACTTGGCCTTAATTAAATTTCTTTACAAGGACAGCAATCACACGGACATTTTGCAGGAGCAGCAGAGCCGGACTCTACAAAGCATCTGAAACGTGTTTTGGTGGTTACAAAAAAATCATGCCCTAGTAGTTAAATTTAATTGATATACATTTTAAGTTCATTCGAAGCTTTTCCGATTCTTAAAGCATTTACCTAATTCATCTGCATGATAAGTTCGTCTGTATGACGATTTTGATATCGGAGACAACAACAATCAATCCGCATAATTCTAGTCTGGCCACTAATCTGGAACTAAGCAGCATAATATTTTCGTCTGTATTTAGTTAGGTTTAGATATCGAAGATCTCTTGAACTGAACAGACCTCTGCGTCATTATTTTGTGGGCCTCAATCGGCTATAGTCAAACGAGTTATAGCTGCTGTTAAAAGTAGTTGTATAAGATTATCTCTTTGAACTTCTTTTTAACTAAGCGCCTCTTCAAACACAATGATTTTTATGAGTTTTTCTCTATATATGGTAGACTTATCAAAATTTTGACTATACATATAGAAAGTACGGCATATCCAAAGATTAATACAAAATATCTTCAGATTGCGGGTCATAGATGGAATAGTCTTGTAACATGCAGGACTAGTAGATCCCTATGGTCTAGATACAACCTCAAACAAACAGCATTGCTGATAAACAGGAATAGAAAAGACACCTTTAGACTGATGGTAGTCATTACTGGCTTCTGGCCTATTGGAGAACAGGCGGCCAAAACGAGGCTTCCCCACAATATCCACTGTCACAGTTATAACCAGCCAGAAGAAAAAGAAACCGTTCTTCATTATACCCTGTACCTATAGGTACAAAGGGTATACTAGATTTGTGCAATGTATGTAACGGACAGAAGGAGGCGTGGCAGACCCCAAGTCCTTTATACCAAAATGCTTATCATAACCTCGGGTAGCGATTGAGCCATGTCCGTCCGTCCGTCCGTCCGTCCGTCCGTCCGTCCGTCCGTCCGTCCGTCCGTCTGTCCGTCCGTATGAACGCCTAGATCTCGCAGACTATAAGAGCTAGAGACACGAAACTTTACCAGCTGGTGCGCATATTTCCTAAGCAGATGAAGTTTGTTGAATCATGTCAATATCTTTCCCCGTTCCCCCGCTGTAGATTTTCGCGGTTCTTAGCCACACCGTTTAATATTTTCATTTGAAATTTAACAGAGCGATGCGTTGTGGATACAAGCATCTATGTGTAAAAAATGAACAAAATCGGACAAATACAACAGAAGTTATAGTCAAAAATGTGCAAATTTCACCTCCCCTTGCCGATAAACTGCGTCAATATTTGACTCTACGCAATTATGGCTACAAGTGACCTAGAATCACAATTTTTGGTAAGCTCATTCATGTGGCTCTAATGAACAAATCCACATCCAAATTTTATCGATGCGGTCCCCCTACCCCCCGCAATCGATTTACCGTGTTTTCTCCCACACCCCTCAACATATCAACTTGAAACTTACCCAATATAATTAAAATAGCTTCTTTGACGTAACTTTCGATTTTCATCAAAATCGGTATAAATTTACGGAACTTATAGGTATAAATATCGTTTTGCACCAAAAAAAAAATAAATTCCAATTGGAAAGTTCTTAGATGGAATATGCAGGAAAAATTTTTTTGACACAAAAGGTACAGGGTATTCCACTGTCGGGCACCGCCTCGACTGTACCACATTTTTTTTTTTGTGAATGCCCTGCTCTTTGGAAGCAGAGAACGGATACCCTAGGAAAGCCGCTTTTCAATGGACTGGGGGAGCTGGCAGAAATAAACATCAACGACCTCCAGAGGTTCCAAAACCGCACGGACTGGATCTAACCGAGCTGTTTACACAAACAACCAAGTAACGAGTTGGACACGAGGATGTGGCAACAAAATGGTGCGAAAGCGCTAGTTGGGCTCATTGACTGAGACACCACTTCAACCAACCAACCAACCATCCAACCAACGGCATATCCAAATCTCGTCTCTCAATATTCAAAGTTTTACAACCGATATCTTAGTAGCTTTTATTGAAGACTCTTTGGTTCCGGAACACAAAATATGTATACGATATACAGTCCGATATGCAGTCCAAACAAAAACTTGTCAATCAAAAAAAAATAAAAATCACTATATGAATGCATTATGGTTTTTTTTTTTATTGTAACCCATTTTCGATCATTGTCATTACTAGCTTAAGTAAAGAAATTGTGAAACTTTCGAAGAACTTCCTTCATGCACAGTGTCCTTAATATGCCATAATAGCAATCAGAATATTGTACTTTTCCATACAATTTTCGAATTCGGGCAGATCTTGAACGCTTACGTTTTCCTAAGTTTGACGATTTCAAATTGATTTTAAGAAATGAATTGTTTTTAAAAAGTATCATTTGCATTGAAATATCAGATGAAGGCAACAAACGGTCAACTTTGTATAGCGCAACATTTCAAAATATTACAATTGCCTTTATAGATGATAAACTCGCACTGTGGCAGAATATTGATTATATAAATAAAAAAATTCGCTATAAGGAGATCAATTAAGCAGTTTACATTTATAAGGAAGTTCGCATATATGTAGAAGAAATATGTTCTTCTTAAGCATCTCCAAGTTATTTAATAAAGATTAAGTAAGCTTATAAAACTCACTTAACTAAAATAAAGCACTGGTAGCTAAAGGCCTTAGGCCTTAGGCTCTAATTAAAATACTAAAATGTTAGTCGTATATAAATATTAATAATTCTATCTATAATTATCACTAGATGTTTATGAGATTACAGTATTACATATTATTACTTAAATTAGGTTGTACAGTTTTGATCTTTTGAGAAAATTTTTATGTTTTCAGCGGTAGGGGTTGTAAGAATGTCTATGGGATTATGAATTGTAAAAAGTTGGTTTCTTAATTGGTTAAGGTTGGGACAGGATAATAGGATGTGATTTATTGTGATGCCAGTGTTTGAGTGACAGGCAGGACAGGTTGGAATTTTTGTTGGGTCAAGATATTGTGCATGTGTAAGTCTAGTATGGCCTAAACGAAGTCTTGTTATTTTAATTTTATCTAATCTGCTTGTGTTAGCTTGTGAAAGGTGTTTTGTGAAGTCTGTAAAGTTTGTTGTTATAGTGTGAAGATCTTGATACCATTTGTTGCAGTAGATCAAGTTGTTTTTGTGTTTGGTGTTAAGGTTGTTTTTTAAGTATTTGTTAATATCTGTTGGGTTAATATTGGTTGTGTGTATTAGTGGCATGTTAAGTGCTGATTTTGCTGTTTTGTCAGCCAATTCGTTTCCCGTAATATCCGAGTGTCCTGGCATCCACAATAATTTGATTTTTGGCGATGATGTTAGTAGAAGGGATCTTATTGACATCGCGTATATGTTGTGATTGTCGATATTAGCTACTGAGTAAATATCTTGAATATTAAAAACGTGTTAAGCTAGTTTTTTATACAGAACACGTTTTATATGATAACGAATTCCAATGGAAACTCGCCAATTGAAGATTAATAAATTTTATTTGATAGTGAAGCAAACTCGTCTCTACGTATCTCAAACAAATGCCCATAACTTTTCAAGCGATGAAAATGATTTAAAAACTTTTTGGTATATTACTGGGTAGCCGCTATCACCCAACTCCAATGAAGTCTAACATAAAGCCAAGATAGCCTCCAGCTATACACCTCCTCAAAAATTCCCAATTCTAGTAAATATAAATCACTTTACAAATCTCCACTCCAAACTGTAAAGCTACTAATCTAGAGAGCCAGCCTATGGGCCTTGTCGCTTTGGTTATATATAATATACATATATGTATATAAATAAATATAAGCAAAGACTCTGTATTTTTCGATTTTATGCTAAAACAAAAGTCTTTTGCGACCATTGTACACAGTGTTTAAAAAAGAATTGTTTTTAAATTGTTCTTAACACCAAAAACGAAAAACGCCTCAATGTGATGGGATGCAGTATTTGAAAAACCCCCGGGATCCTTTTCCTATTCCAACTCTAGTTGCAGGGTATCTCATTGTCGGGCAGAGCCTCGAGCAATCTATTTAACGGCCAACGTTACTGACGAAATTTAAGTACACATAGTTACAACTAGGAATATGTTGCCAAGTGCTGCCATGCGGCATTCAGCCAAAGGCAAAGTAACTAGTTGCCTCTGAGTGGCACACAGCGGAAATAAGCAGCTCCGACATGCGGCTAATATATAAGCATGCTTATATAAATAATAACAACTTGTATGTATGGCATGGCATTGGATTACATACTCACAGTTATATACATATAAACATACAGTGAAACACATAGGACACTTGCAGGCGCATAATAATAATATCAACAACAGCAGCGCACTAACATTATGTAATAGCAGCAACTGCTCTCTCTGCCACTGATAGTAACCTCTGCCCCTGCCCCTGCCCCTGCCCCCGACTCTGACACTGCCACAGCTATAGGCACATGGCTTAAGCTAGAGAGAGAGAGAGAGAGAGCTTCGTGCCACTGCGATTACAACAACATCAACACTTAATATGTTTATTAAATTTGTTGCTACATCATTAGGCACTAGCAGCCATGTAATGTGAAGCAAACACTTAAGCGCGCACACACACACACACACACACATATACAACACACTCTCACAATGGCGCATATGTGAGCTAGCGAATTTTCATTTGTATACAGTATACGTTTGTGTGAGTGGGTGTGTCTGTGGCTGTGTCTGTTTCTATAGCAATACTTATTCGAGTAAAACTTTTGCTTAGTTATATATACAACTCACGCAGCTGCCGTGGCAATGTCCTTTGCACACACACACACACAAGCAATTTTTATACATATTTAATATATAGAGTCGCTTAACTACTACGACGCAGTTAAGGCAACAGTTTAATTTATATTTATGTAACACTCCTCCTTCGATATATTAAAAAACATTTGCATTGCCTACTTTTAAGGTGCACTGGAGGTTTATGCGCCATATACGAGGGCAGACTGAGAAGTAAGCGGCCTTAAATTGATTTTGACGATATCACCATCATGTATCTTTGCATTCAACTTAATATTGGCTTTATTGAACATAAAGTTTTTCTTTTCTTTTTTACATCTTGCCAATTCATATAAACTTGAAAATAGTTCAATATACATAATAAACAAAGATCTTAAAAAGTTTTCATAACTTAAAGTAATTTACATCTGTTGGAAAGAAACAAAACTTAAATCAGAAAAAGAGCTAATAAACCTGATTGAAGTTAATAAAAGGTAAATAACTTTTTGAAGTCGTCTTGGAACTGAGTCCACTAAATTGTAAAGGACTTCGAGCAAATCTCATCGTTTCCGCATTTGTTTTATGCAAAGAAGCAATTCTTTTATGTATCGTAAGAGACCAATCGTTTTCGATAATATTTATTTAAGTCCGGACTTTGAGGTGACCATTCAATATTATTAACATCAACATAATTCAAATGCTATGTTAAGGACTCTCAAGTATAGTATGCAATGCATCCCCAGAACATGAGAGATTCTCCATCATGGCGCACTTTTTGCCAAACAGGGATGTTTTTTTGTCTTCGTATCTATGGCAGCCGTACAAAAATCTTTTGTTTTGATGAATTGCACTCAAAGGAGCTTTCTTCTGTCCAAAGAAAGCTTTTAAAAAATGGATTTGCTCTGTATGTCTTTAAAATTGTTTCTGCTTCTTCAGCTTACTGATTGGATTCTGCACCGATTCATTCCATTGATCTGCAGCAGATTGGGGCTTTAATGATTTTCTTAAATTTCCGCAGAAGGATTCAGTCTTCAACGGACTTGGTTTAGCACCTGCTCTCGGCAAGTTAAAGCCTCAAATTTTGGAACTGTTGAAGCTTTTAACCCAAACAACTTCCTCAAAGATTTTGTCAAAATTCTTTTACCAACAAAAAATTGTTTTCTACTTGCACTATCAGCAGAAAGAGAATGCACATAGCTATAAATACGCTCTTTCCTTTGTGACTCTTCTTCGCACCTTTATCAAACGGTACTAAGCAAAGCAAGGCCCGACGTTCAAAATATAATCTGTAAGTTACGGTTAAAGTTTTACACTTTTTCTTGTGGTGATCCAGTTTTTGCGTCCCATTCACTGATCATGACCATGTCTCTTCATTTTCCGCCAACCTATTTAATTAAGTTCAGAAAAAGATTTAATTCACAGAGGTTCAAAGACCTTGAGAAATCAATACTCCCAAAAATCATATTTCGGATATCACACTGTCTTGTTTCAGGTAACCGATATACTACTACTACTATTGTCCTCTTCCCCCAGTGGGGCACCGATATAGATTCTGTGAATCTCTTGCTTTTTTAATGTCAATTCATAAAGGTACAAAGGGTCTATTGTGTTTGTGCAAGCCGAAAATGTATGTAACGTACAGAAGGAGAAGTCGGAGACCCCCCAAAGTTACATAAGGTATGATCAGAGTGACTAGAGAAGTCGATATACCCATGTCCGTCTGTCCGTATGAACGCCTAGATCTCAGAGATGGTAAGAGCTACAGCAACCAAACTTTCAGATAATATCCCTTATTAATCCATAGGAGACAAGTTTATTTTATTTTTTTGATATCGGGACTACATTATATAGCTCCCATAGGGGTGTTTCAGAGGACCTCGAAAAAAAGC
This sequence comes from Chymomyza fuscimana, assembly GCA_949987675.1. NCBI lineage: Eukaryota > Metazoa > Arthropoda > Insecta > Diptera > Drosophilidae > Chymomyza > Chymomyza fuscimana. The sequence continues at coordinate 4,224,848 of OX465090.1, read as the reverse complement.
AAAAGTTTTAGATGGATAATTCATTTGTTTATGAAGATATCATAACCAAATTTGGTAATCGGAAGTTTTTCAGAAACCCCCAGCACAGTACCAAATTTTATCAAAATCGGTTGACTATATCATATAGGTCCCATAGGATCGATCGGTCGAAAATTAGTTTTTTGTACAAAATTCGTTGTGTTTCGTTTGTTTGTGAAGATATTGTAACCAAATATGACATTAAGAAATTTTTTAAAGTTCCCAAGCACTGTACCAAATTTTATCAAAATCGGTTGACTATCATATAGCTCCCATAGGACCAATCGGTCAAAAAATCGTGTTTTGTACAAAATTCGTTGTGTTTCGTTTGTTTGTGAATATATTATAACCAAATTTGGCATTCAGAAGTTTTTTAGAGTACCCAAGCACTGCAGCAAATTTGATCAAAATCGGTTGACTATACCATATACCTCCCATAGGAACGATCGGTCAAAAAAACATTTTTGGTTAAAAATTCGTCTGTTTTTGGTTGTTTGTGAAGATATTGTAACCAAATTTGGCATTCAGAAGTTTTTTAGAGATTTTCAACACTGTACCAAATTTTATCAAAATCGGTTGACTATATCATATAGCTCCCATAGGGCCAATCTGTCAAAAAAACGTTTCTTGCACAAAATTCGTTGTGTTTCGTTTGTTTGTGAAGATATTGTAACCAAATTTGGCATTCAGAAGTTTTTTAGAGATCTTCAACACTGTACCAAATTTTATCAAAATCAGTTGACTATATCATATAGCTCCCATAGGGCCGATCGGTCGAAAAAAAGTTTTTGATTAAAAATTCGCATATTCAATGTATGTGAAGCTTATCTATATCTTATCTATATCTTAAAAGGAGGCTCAAACGTCTCAGAAAAATAGTTCAATCCTTTAGGAGCACGTGTGTAAAATTTCATCACTCTAAATAAATTATTATGGAAATGACAGGGTTTTGGCCATAATATGAAAACCTGGTCCCACATTGCACTGTGAAAAAATATTTTGCACATTATCGTATGGAAACTTCCTAATTTGAAGTAATCGCTATGAATGAGGCCACGGTAATCAAAAACTCGTAGCCATTAGATCACTAGCATCCAGACTCACATTGTTATACCCTATATCCATAGAATAAGGACATACTACATAGTGCTACATATAGGCATTTTATACCAAAACGCTTATCTTAGCCTCGGGGAACGATAAGTTTTAATATTAAAATAAGGAATATATTTTCTCTCGGGAAAAGGGGAAAGGGTATATTAAAGTTTGTGTACATTAACATTGAAAATCTTTCTTATAAAGTTTAGATAAATAAACTGTGTGGTAATATATTTTCTATATATATCTCGTCAGCTTATCAGTAGTCCATGGCCATTTTATGAATTTTGTAAACTATTTCTAGGTTGGTGACTTTTCGTCCTCATAAACAACAGGCTCCTTATAAACAACGTTCATTTCGTTTTATGTTTTAAAAGTCAAAGTCGAATGAGCGATCGATTCGGTATTATTAAATTTAGCTAATATGCAAAAGTTGTTCTCTGTTAACTGTCGCAAGGTACAGTAGAAATAAGAAAAATGGTTTCCCAATGGTGTTTTTGGCTATTACAATAACTTTATAGCCTGCCCTCGTCAGCAAAAAAAAAAAAAAAAAAAAACAACGAGAAACAGGATTCATTTGCCTAAAAGCTTTGTAATATTTAACAATTTAAAACCTGATTTTAAGTGGGATAAGTAAAACAATTTTTTAAATCTTAATGCCCAAATTTTAAAGTACTTTGAATATTATAATGGTCATCATTTTATCGATGCGGTCCCCCCACCCCTCGCAATCGATTTACCGTGTTTTCTCCCACACCCCTCAACATATTAACTTGAAACTTACCCAATATAATTAAAATAGCTTCTTTGACGTAACTTTCGATTTTCATCAAAATCGGTGTAAATTTACGGAACTTATAGGTATAAATATCGTTTTGCACCAAAAAAAAAATAAATTCCAATTGGAAAGTTCTTAGATGGAATATGCAGGAAAAATTTTTTTGACACAAAAGGTACAGGGTATTCCACTGTCGGGCACCGCCTCGACTGTACCACATTTTTTTTATATTGGCTCCTTAAAAGTAAAAATGGGTCTGATAGCTTAAAAGAAATTTCTTTTCGTTTGTATTTGTAGAGATTTAAAGATTTAAAACTAGTTATCACTTCTGATTTTGGTATCTGAAAGAAATCTGACAAGATGATACGAATCCTTTTAAATATTTTCTAGATTTTTATTCAATGAGTATGGACTGCAATAAACTTTTGTTCTATATAAATCTATCGTTAAACACTCTCATAAGTCTTAATAATACTAGGATGATATTAATTAAACTATGACTTTTAACATTTGTTTTTGTATCTTTTGCTTTGCAGTATCTACGGAACTGACAACAGAGAGTAGTGAAGTTCAGGAACACATGGACTCCCCATACCCAAAAACAACGAGCATAGGCGACTTTCTGACAACAACAGTTCAGCCTGCAGTAGGTCGTCAGCATTCAGTGGAAAACATATTGCATTCACCCTATGCCACGGATCATGGTAGCAGGAGTACGACGTATGGAACTCCTGTGGCAACTACAACGATATTTGCCACATCGTATAATGGCTTTCCGTATGAGCAGCCGCATGCCTTGACCATTTCAAGGCCACCGCATGGCAGTGGACGATACACTCGCAATGTGGAGGAGGATCAGGTGGATCGGTGTCGCTTGTTTGTAGAGGGTGATCCTACAAAGAATGAGCTGTACAGTCCAGAGTACCCCAATTTGTATCCAAAGAATATCAATTGCACGCGTGTAATAACAGGTGAGTGGAAGGAGATACTATAGGACAGCAATATAAAATACATGTTAAAAATGTGGACATATTTCATTTTTCGAGAAGGTCGTAATGTGTATAGATTTTTTATATTGCCAATTTCCTTTTCCAAAGAGATATGATAGCTTCAAATTCGAGATAGACCCCTTTCAGTTTCAAGCCATAATCTATGATTTAAAAAAAATGTTTGCTATGTTTTGTGAAGGGTATCTCGAAGTGGGTCTCGCCCAAGTGAATTGTAAGGAATTTTCATTTTATTAAAATGACTGCTATACAATCAGATATGAATGAGAACCCATGGTGCACAAAATAATTGAAGGAAAATTAAAGAAAATTTAATTAGCGAATGCTTTCTTGACTTCATTCCTTGCAATTAAATTTCGCTGCATGCAATTTTTTAATAAAGCTCAAAGCATTTTGTTCACTCGAAATCTTCTACTTTAAGTTAACTAATAAGCAACTCTATTTCAGAGTTGCCAAGTAACAGAAATAGCTTAGATTGCATTTTTTTCTTTTTTTTTTGCAACTACACACAATTACAGTCGGATGCAAACACTGGTTGCTCATGTGTTGACATTTTTAGAGCTACTTAGAGTAGCCAGTGAGTTACTGAGTCTAGGAGTAAGTGCGTCCGTCAGAGAGTAAGTGAATCAGTCATGCAGCCAGCAGCCAGTAAGCCAGAGAGTCAGCAAGTTTTAACCAGTCGAGCGGCAAGTTTCGCTGATGCGTAAGATGCTGCAAGAAGGATATCTTTTTGACTTTTCATTTCTTCGTCTGTGTTTGAAATTTTATTTTAACTTTTTTCAAGTCGTACATAGTATATTAAAAGCGTTAGGTTGTTTTCTCTGCTATGTATGATGACTTGGGTAACCCCACCACACATTCGCACACACACACACACGCACAAGAGAGCTAACCCAATCCTGGCGGAGAGGCTAAATAGACCGAACAGCTCCAATTGGGACATGCCTCGGAGTCATCATATTTGCGCACTGCGCGCATCAGTGCCTCGATGCTTATCCGCTGTGCGTTAGTAGTGTGCGGGATTGGGTGCGGATGGTGGGGTCTAGGAATAGGTAGCGAGCTGGGTGACAGCTTGACAGCAAAGAGCAGGGTTGGAAAATCATTTGTCAGTTAAGACAAAATATAGCCGCTGTAAACAGCTGACAGATAAAACCTAAACGAATGATTGACTTTCCATAATCGCGCACTGGCATAAGTGTGCATATGTGTGTGTGTGTGTGTTTGTGTGTGTGTCATTGAGTGTGTGTGTGTGTTTGTGACAGATATCTAGATATTTTTGCTAGAGGCTGCAGAAATCACTCCCACGCTGGTTTATTTGCATATCAATATGTGCGGACGGAAAAGCGCCTTCAACTTCGACTCTTCTCTCTCCCTTTGTGTCTAAATCAGTCTCTCTCTCTTTGGTTCGAAGGTTGATTTTAAAGTCTTAGCCGATAAGCAGACGTATTTGTGTGTATCATAGTCAGTGACGTAGGTAGCTTTTTGCAAGGGGGGTATAATACATACTATTACTTTTCATATGTCCTACATAGTTATACTGTTTATCCCTGAAATTATCTTTGTCTAAGTGAGGAGCAGGGAATGGGTAAAAATGATAGGCAGTTTGTTTATTAGACTCACATAAATCTACGTATCGGATTTGCTGGCTGTACCCTGTTATGGGCAAGGCGGTCTAAATAAGTTAGACTTGTAAGTATACAAATCTTGTGGTTTGGGACATAGGTATATACATTGTATATAAGCAAGTTAAAGATGAATTTGTGAAAGCTCCACTTGGAGTTCCAGTGAAAAATTGAGTTATCGGAAGAAGAAAAAGACACCCAAGTAGACGAAAAGAAGCGTATAATCCGTCCGTTAATAGCTCAATATTGGTACTCAACATAATTTAAAATCTTTAAATCTTTAAACTTCAAGAAACTTCCACTCTCTCTACATAATTTAATATATGCGGAAGCGACCTATATTTGTATATTATATACTAATGTAGACGCTAAAAAACGTAAATTAAATTGAGACCGAAATGGGACATCGCCATACGAAAGTAAAGTCGCCCATCTACGCCACTGATTAAAATAAATATGTATCTGTATGTACTAATATACTGTGTAGATGGCATCATGTCAAAACTGCAAATGACATGAACCTTCGGAGTTAACAGGAATGAACCACTTACATTAATGGCCGCCTTACAACTAATTGTGGCTCATGTAAAGCTTAAAGCACTAAGAGTCCAATTGCTTAAAAAAATAGGTCTTAAAGTCATGCCGACAACTTGGTCATAGCACTCGTTGAAAGAAGCGTCAAGTGAGAGCCAACTATCGTTAAACGAGACCCAGGCATTATTATAACCACTTTAAGAGAAGCTTAAGAAAACTTGTGATGCGTCGTCACATACCTTGACAAAACCTTTCTCCATTCAAGGTCAAGCAAAGCCACTAATCCATTCATATCCATACACTTACCCACTCACATACTCGCACACATACTTAGTTAGGGCACACTCATTGAATCCTTTTACGCATTGCTTTTAGCGTGAATGTTGTGGCATTCTGTGATTCATTCAATCCTTCATTACATCTCCATTATATAATGTAGATGTAGAAGAAGAAGCATAGTTAAAGCACGCCCCATTGACCCCTAACCTAACCCAACCCACCTGGGCGAGGGGTGCAGGGCGTTGTTACGCCACGTTGGCCACAAAGGTTCAACAAATCGCAATGAAATGTATTTTGAACTGGCAGCTGCCACCACAGCTTCGTTTTCATTGATTCGTCTTGGTCTTTGGATGGCTTTGGGTGGGACTAGGGGTTTGGGTTTGGGGTTTGGTTTTGGTTTGGGTTGCCCATGCTGCCTAAAAGTTTTATCTCCATTCACACCGGACCAACGCTTAGTTGGCGTCCATTTGTCCATTTCTCTATATGTACGAACATGTTAAGTATCTATGTACATATGTGTAACGTATGTGTTATTGCTGCATGTATCTTTATACGTGTATCTGTTTGTATTTGTTTTCTTTTATGCGCCAACTGAATGAGTCCCCAGTTGCTTTCATTTGCCTCGAGTCGTCGCCGTCGTCGCCGTCGTCGTCCTCGTTGAGTTGCTGTTAATCAGTTGTCCACTAGATATGTATCTGAGAGTGTGTGTATCTGTGTAGGTGCGTGGGTGTAAAAGTCATTTGCCTTTATTATTGTTGCTGGAAAACAAAAAAGGTTCTCACTATGGTAACAGACGCCTTACAACGCCTTCTCTAATACATTTTCTTTTACTTTTTCTCTTCTTTTGCATCTAATTACAGCGCCAAAGGGACAAATCATACGATTGGACTTTCGCAATTCCTTCAATATTGAGGCCAAGGAGGAGTGTAAATTTGATTTTCTCGAAGTAAGTAAGTGTTGCCCTAATGGCACACGCTCCAAGTTCAAGTTGCACGAAGCTAACAAACATCAACTAGAGATTTTGGACGTTTTTTTTATTTTATTTCCTTTTTTTTTTTTTTTGTACTTTGGACTCAAAGTCTAAACAGCTTTTCACATTATATCGTACATAAGCAAAATGGTCAAATTACAGGTTAAAGTTAAGCAACTAAATTAAGCTGATTGATGAAATTTTTTTTTTTTTTAACAACTCAGTTTACACTTAAAGACGAACTTGAAGAATTGCCTTATATAATAACAATGTCAATATTAATTGTATATACTTGTATATACTTGTAGTACTTAAGCTGGCAAAACCGTCATTCCAATCGAACTAAAGTTTTTGTGACAAAGTTTGACATTTGTCAACATATTCGTAAACAGTACGATTTGAAGAAAGTCTTTGCGAAAAAAGTGATTTAAAGTTTCAACGATGTGTCGATACATACATATATTAGGACTATATTGACCAAGGAAACATGACATTCGAAATTTGGCCCGCTTGTCAGATATTTTTGGGAAGAAAGTGTATCAACCTAAATAACCTATTTTGATCGGTTTTATGTTGAACATTTAGTTAAAGAGTAATGACATTTAAAAAAATGTTAGTATAAATGAAACAAAAAAATAAAATCGGAAACTACAAAAATTCTCTCAATGTCTCCTAAACTCCAAAACTAAGAGTTACATATAAAAATGTACATTAGAACAAAGTTATTAAATAACTGTGTTGTCATTAGTCCTTGACCCCTGTGCAAATTTACAAGATGATCAGACTTCTTAAAATCGGTGAAAATTAAGCTGAAAGATTTCGTTACATACATACATACAGGTGAAGCTAATAAAAGCATTTTAAAAATGTTAGTATAAATGAAACAAAAAAATAAAATCGAAGCTACAAAAATTCCCTCAATGTCTCCTAAACTCCGAAACTCTGAAACTAAGAGTTACACATAAAACTGATGCAGGGGCATAATTTACTTTATTACATTTTCTTTCACCAATAACTCTTTTGCCGCCATCGAAGACTAAGACAACCTGAGAACGCTAAATCTTCCACAATTGATACTATCCTTTAACCAAAAAAAAGTTTAGAAATTATTGCGTTTATTCAGTTTAATATTTGTGATGCAAATGATTGAGGTGGCCATCTTGGAATTATTTTCGGCCAGCTTCCAAGTTAGTTAATGTGATGAATTTTGTTGATTAAATAAATGCTGGCTATATAATGGGGGACTATGATGAATATGGAAACCAGATAATACCTAAATAAATGGGAAGATAAAAAATCATGATCTACAAGGTGTGTAAATTTTTAACATTTGTTTTTCCCTTAACCAAACAATTATGATGCAAACTTACTTTATATGTACATACATAACTTTCCATGTGAATATACAATACATACATATATTATAGAAACTTGCTTTTAAAATTCTGTGAACTATCGTGCTGCAGTCTTGTTTATTTATACTTGAAGTGCAACAAAATCATTCTCCTGTCGCACAACATCTAGAAGAACAAAAATCCGCACATAGATTAAACTTTGTTTCATAAAGCATAAAAAAAGGCGTTAAAAGAACTTTTTCTTTGCCTTAAAAACTTTTCGAACTGTCTCTTTAAAAGTTTCCAAGATTTGCATAAAACTTTTTCTCTTCTTTTTTTGGTTTTAACTCACAAAGCCAAAAAAAAATACACGCTTGAGATCCCATTACGCAAATGTTTCCTAGTTCGCTTAATAGACTGATGCCAACAGAATTGGTAAAACAGAAACCCATTCAAAGTTATAATTGATAATGACCGTGTCAGACCAAGATGTCCGTTCACATGGCACAGGGTACAGTGGTTGCTGGCATAATCCAAGAAATCAATCAATGCCTTCCCTTATTTATTATAATAGCCAAAACCTGGGGCATAATCACGTATTAAGTTAGATAATAAAGTTAGTAGATTCCTCTTATGCTCGGATAGGGTGCAAATGTATATACCAAATGCAAGTCCAAATGGCCGTATGCAAACATTGTAATTTTCGATCACTTTTTTTTTTACGAAAACACATCTGTCTGTTTTCCCATCCATTGAAAGAATAAGCGACACTGATAATGGTCCTTGGGCTTCAATTGTTCCGTCATCTAAGTGTGCAAAAGCAGATTCGCATATAACATTTTTTTTCACAGGACGACCATTTTCATAGTACGCCTGTAACACTTTTACGCGTTGTTCGGTTATTAAACGATCCGTGACTAAAATTGAGTAGTTTTGAATTGGGCATATGTCGAAGAGCATCCACTTTGGACGGATATGTTCCGAATTATGAGTGTTTAACAACCAAACCGCCCTACACTTTACGTAACTTTGGGTGTCTACGCGACGTCTCCTACTTTATGTACGCATCAAATATTCTCATTAATTCAGCTTCTTTAAGTTTGCAAAAAATTAAAAAGAAACAATTTGTATATAAAGCCACCCAATGTCATTGGGAATAGATGTATTCTTTATGTTATTAACAGCATTTATATAATATAGTGATAACTAGTGTTTCTTTCGCAGAAACGTGTTGAAAGTCAGTATGTATTATTATAAATAATAATTATTATGAAAACATCGATCCCCGTTTTTACTTCAAAGTCTGGGGTTTGGCATATCGGTCAGTCCATGAGCGTGCATGCGTGTCATAGAGTTCACGATTTTCCATGTAGAGGGAACCCAAAGAGGACTTAAAAGCTGCATGTGGGTTTGGCTCTGCCATTAGCACTTGAATGCATAATATTATGCTTTTCACCGTCTGCAGTCGACACCATTTGTCCCGCAGCATGTCGACGCAGACCGATCCGCCATCGCTAATGTTGCAGTGGAATATCCTCGTTATAAAATAAACTTTCGGTGGAGCATTCGGATAGTTCGAAGGAAATAATATTTTTAATTTGAAAATGCCGCCCTCATACGGTGTGTCAGGAGGTCCTGGCATAGTGATTATCCACCTCAACAAATCCTTCAATTCCACTGTGACATTCGGCAGAGGTTCCCTCTGCAAATCTTCAAAATCACGTGCCAAAACAGAAATTGTTCGGCGTTGACTTTCCTCGCCCACACACCTGCGAACAAAACGTCCTAATGATGTTACAGAGCGATGAGCTGCTGCAACGTTCGAGTCCGTAGTACCACTACCAACCCCTGGCTGAGGCAAGTCGCCGTTAGGCCTCTCAACTACTAGTTCTGCGGCAGCAGATCTGGCTGAAGCTGCTACTGCTCTAAGGCGAATGCGCTCGCTGCGTCGTATTGGTAGCATTTCAATACTGGATGCTGCATAAAAAAAAAGCCGTAGAGGTACAGGTATATAGATATGTGCAAGGCGTTAGTTAGTTTTCATGCAACTCGGACGCGGAGAGAGAACAATAAGCTTCAATATTTACCGTGAAAAATGAAATAGAGTTAGCACTTTTTTATTTAGCTTGGGTACACTCCAATAAAAGTTGCATTACAGAATTAAATGAATACCGAAGAAACTAATCCATGAAATGAACATGCACGTTGTTAGTCCCTACTTTGCAACTGATATACTTACCCTTATGGATATGTCTGCACACAATTTAAAATTTGTAAATAAGATTTTCCAAATATTAAATTAGCTACGCGCACACAGAAGGCTTAATTGTTGTTTAGTGACAAGAGATGGGATTTTCATAGCCTGCCAATTCGATATTTGTTGTGGAAACTCTAATTCAGTTTTAGCACACTGCTGGTATTTTTTGGTATTTTTCAGATTACAAATTATACGGGGCAATTTTAGGACATTATTGTAATACGTTTACAATGATAGTGGGATTAACTTAAAATAAAAAGTGAAACCCCAACATTTTGAATGTTTAATACAAATTATTAAATATATTTAAAAAATTATTAAATATGTTTATACGATTAAAGTTGTTAGTTGTTAAAAACCACCAAAATGCATGTCTTTAGCCGCTGTATGAACATTACGACCATATGGTCGTAAGCAAATTAATATGTATGTGTTATTGGTTTTTGAGCTAAATAAAAAAAAACACGTGTGGTTTCGGTGGCAGTGCAAATAGAAGTAAATTAGTTTATTACTGTAAGCATGTACATAAGTAGATCAGTGCGTGAACAACAACAACATAGTACATACATGCAGAAGTATGTAAAGCATAATGCAAAAGAATAAGCTGATGCAATAAACACAGTAGGCGTCGTCAGTATTCGCACGCTTAACAGTATGTATGCGCATTGTTTTTGTTGTCGTATGCGGGTGCGCAGCCGCTGTTAGTAGTTATTGTTGTCGGGCCGCTCTCGCTGTTGTTGCTGCTAACACAGTTTTCGCTGCATTTGTTGAAGCCGTTGCTTTATGCAGCCGCTGTTTGTTTGCTTTTTTGGTAGTTGTCGCTCAGATGGTCGTTGTTGTTGGAGCAACGATTGCTGGAGTAAGCGCAGCTCTTAATTAAGCTGCTGCTGTTGAACCTGAGGTGTGGCTGGCGACGGAAACCTAGTCCGTGTTATTGGAACTGGCCTAAACACGCAAAAATTCCTTAAAATTTCGGTTAAATGTTACCGCGATATATTACCTTTTGGCTTTCGGCAATTATCACCTCCACAAAAAATCAAACAAACCTACACTTTGTAGGTACTAAGTCTTAAAGATTTGCAGATATATATATTGTATATAAATATGGATATATGTACATAATATTGCTTACGGAAACAATAGAAATTTGTCACGCACTGAACTGCACAATTGCACGGCCAAACTTGGACTGACCTTTACATTTCGAATCACTTTTAGCGGGAGCGCTGAAGCTGAGCTTTGAAAAGCAATAGAAGAGTGGTAGAATAGAATTAGGGTATTCACGCTTTGTGTTGTCTTGAGGATTTGAGGACTTGTTGAAAAAGTCAACAGGCCAAAGCGTGAATCCCTTCTGTTGACTTTATGAGTTGACTTGTTGATTTTTCTTCTTATTTCCTGTTTTTGTTTACATTTGTAAATTGGTACAAATTGCATTAAAATTCAAAAGGTTGAATTAAAAATGGCAAGTCGACTAGTAAAATCTTTACTTACAGAATCTGTAGCTAAAGTACTAGCCATGGATTACTCAGATTTTTATTATTTTATTGCTGCGAAAATTAAATAATTGCAGAAAACCCGTATTTGATTTTGTGCTTGTTCTTCCATGTGTTTGTTTACATTCGTAAATTGCTGCAAATTATCATCAAAATTTAAAATTTATATTTAACAATGCCAAGACAGAGCGTAAAGTCTATGCTGATTGAAGCTGTTGCTTAAAAGTCTTTGGATGAAATCAATTGTATTGAAGGATATATATTAAGCGTAGTACAGCCCCAGCATTTTCCAATTCGCATCTATTTTTACTCTTTTACTTGCGTTAACTCCAACAACAAGTAATTATGTCTAAAAAAGCCACAACGTTTTTTACTTGCGCTAATACAATTTGATTATTTTAAATTTGGCGCTCTTCTTTTTTTAGCGAGTATAAGGTAACTCGTTGCTTTTCATATCATGGAATGGCTAAAAAATGACAAATGCGAGCAGTGCTGAAAAGGGAACGAGTTACAATATTGTGCAACACTTTCTCAACAAGTCAACAGCAAAAAGTAGATTAGGGTCTGGGTTGAGGAAACGTTGAGTTGAGAGTTGAAACACAGGGTTGTGTTTTGCCATACATTTTGTTTTTGTAAAAGTCATCAAGTCCTCAAGTCAACGCATAGCGTGAATACCCTAAATATAAGGTGGTATCGTCAGTAAAAGCTATCCCTTATTGAATATAGCGTGTGAGTGCGAGTGAGAGGTCAAAAGCTTTTCTGTTAGGAAAGTGAAGGAGATAGATATATATTTTGTTGATGTTTTAGACAATTTAGATATGTTTTATAGTTAATATAATACTTCATTTTACTATAGTCTAATTTTAACAAGTTTACTATTGCCCATAATTTCGTCCGCACGTTCGCACGACATCACCCTATTATTCCACCATGGTTAACCCATGGCCATATTTGAATCTACTCTCGTTCTTGGTGCATTTTTTTAAAGTGCTTTTTCCTTTTCTATATCTTAAAAACTGATTGGCCTTGAAATGAATTTTTGACCTTATTTACAAGTTTTAAGTTTTGGGGCATACCTCTTTTGTAGACAGCCTAGGAATCATACTTTAAATATGGTTTCGGCAATAATGATTTTTCTTATATCTCCCTAAAGATTTTCTAATTTTAGCTATCTTCAAATTTTTATACTCTGTACTTGTAGCTACAAACGGTATACTTGATTTGTGCAATGTATGTAACGGACAGAAGGGGGCGTGGCAGACCCCAAGTCCTTTATACCAAAATGCTTATCATAACCCCGGGTAGTGAGTGAGCCATGTCCATATGTCCGTCCGTCCGTCTGTATGAACATCAAGATTTCGGAGACTATAAATGATAGTTACACGAAACTTTACCATCTGCTGTGCATATTTCCTCAATATTTGACTTTACGTAACTATGGTAAAAAACAACCTAGAATCATCAATTTTGCTAAGAATATTCATATGGCCCTAATAAACAAATCCACATCGAAATTTTATCGATGCGATCCCCCACGCCCCTCAAACGATTTACCGAGTTTTCTCCCATACCACTTAACATATGCACTTCAAACTCACAACATATACATTAAATAACTTCTTTGAAATAACTTTCAATTCTCATCAAAATCTGTAGAAATCGTTCTGCACAAAAATAAATATCTAATTGGAAAGTTAGTAGATGACAAATGCAGGAACATTTTTTTTCGAGAAACAAGCTATCACACTGTCGGGCACCGCCTCGACTGTATTAAATTTTTTTACTACTTTTTCCATACTCTAAGCTAAAAATTTCGGCTTCATTTTGATATTCTAAAACATAGAATTTTCATTCAATTTGAAAATTGAGGAGCATTTTTATGTTTTTAATTTTTTCAAAGTCAATTTTTTGTTTATTTATTATTTCGAAGGGTACAACAAAGCACAATTGCCCTAAGATTATACAATGGGAATTTGTTGGACAAATAGAACGTTGAAAAAAGATATGACTAACAACAAATTTAGATTCCAAAAATTAGTATATGTATTTTTGTCAATATATTTTGAAGTCTTTATCTGGTTTTAAAAATCTGAGCAAACTCAAAAAAGTACGTAAGATTTGAATGATAGCGCAAGATCTCTACTTTTTAGAGCAAATATATTATATGTCCTGGAGAAGATTCTTTTTTTGATTAAAAGTGTTTCTATTCAACGGCACTTGAATGCATTTCTTTTTTTTCACTTTTTTCGTGGGGTATCCCAAATACCAGAAAACAAAAACTTTACAAAGTTCAGGCCTGGGCTGTACGTAAAAGGTACATCCAATACGATTCATCCCGTTCCTCAAAAAAGTTGGCACCGTAAAATCTTGTCATAAATACGATTAGCATACATTTTGAACGGGTTTTTCATTCTAAATCTACAACTATGCTGGTGTTTATGACCCAACTAAACCATGGCTAAAACAACAAGAAAAAAACAATAACAACTGTAGCCAAAGCTAAAGCCAAAGCCAGAGCCAAAGGCAAAGGCAATGCCAACGTTGGGCCAACAGGACGCGGCTGGTCCCTATGGCTCTTATAGTTTTACAAAGTTGTTTGTGTACTTGCTTTATGTATGGTATTTTGTATGTACTACATACAACTCGACTATATAAACTATGTACATATATAGAACTTATGCTAAACCAACTGGAGCAGCAACAATGGCTGCGCTACCAACATAAATTGTAATACTTTGCGTTAGCCCAGTTTTGGTTTTACTTTGCCGTTTGGGCCAACTTGGTTGAGTATAAAAACCAGGAGCCGCACTTTGTCGTCCTTGTCGCAGGCTACCTACTAAGTATGAATGTATATACTCGATACAATACTCGTTATTGGATACTCGATTGTCGTTATTCATTTCACAACTTGCGCATTTATTTGCATACTTTTTGGCAGGCAGCCCAGCTGCAATGGATGTGGTGTACATTGGTATTCTAAAGGATTTCAATTGCATTGCAGATACGAGATGGACAGTATGGCTTCTCCACACTCATTGGCAAATTCTGTGGCACTGATTTCCCGCCAGAAATCACATCCAAGGAGCGGTATCTGTGGTTGCACTTTCACTCCGATGAGACCATTGAGTACACCGGCTTCAGTGCCGTCTATGAGTTCCTTGATCGTAATCGCGAAGCGCCCAGCACTGACCTCAACTGTACCATTGAAAAGGATGGCTACGAGGGATTCATCAATTCAACGGACGTGCCAGCGGATATAAGAGAACAGGTCATACGCAATAAGATTGCCTTGGACTGCATTTGGCGTATACAGGTGAAGGAAAACTGGAAGGTAAGTGAGTGTGTCCTGGCGTGTTGTGGTGTGGCGCTTGGTGGGCTGGCCTGGCCTGGACAAGCGGAACTGCTGCAATGATTGGCTTGCTTGAATATACAAACTGAATTGGCAAAATATAAATGAAAATATCTAACTTGCTTGCAATTTTTCATTTCCAATTTTCCAACAAATCCCTTGCATTCTCTTTTTATTCATTTTTTCTTGCAGATTCAGCTAAAGTTTTTGGATTTCCATTTGAGCAAACCGAATGACTGTGAAACGAATTTTCTGGATATATTCCCGGAGCAAACAGTTATGCCATTACGGTAAGTCTCAGCATCAATACAAATAGCTCCCAACTTTGCCATGGCGTACACGCAATGTCACGGCCAAAACCAATTTCCGTATAAACACATAACCGCTACGGTCTGAGCCAAACACGTCAACTCCCAATCCCAATGCAAAGCAAAAGTAAAACCGTAAATGCTGTAAAGATCAAAGTTAAAATGACAAGTGCAACAACGGTGGTTTTTAAGGGCTGAAAAATTTCAATTTATTACCGACCAAAGTAAATTGTGTGCCAACTGAATGATGGAAGTTGCGGTGCCTTTGACTTGACTTTTGAATTGTTATGGGAGTGTGTGTGTGTGTGTGGGTGGGTGTGTACACACTGAGCGCAAGATATTGTTAAATATAAAGAGTGAGGTGGTAGCACTGATTTAGCATTAGGTGATGTGGTGGGCCAAGACGGCGCATAGCCGTGGTATACCGTGCATCCTAATTCGCGAAAAAAAAGTGTGGGATTGAGACCTTGAGAGAGTACATGGAGAAAAATGCAACGAGTCGCTGGATTTAAAGCTCACACGCTGCATTATACATAAAGGACATAATTATAAATTACACGAGTAAGATCCAAGAAAGTATGCCCTTGGCTCCTGTTTCTGAAAGTACGGAAGCGCTGGAAGCATTACGTCGTTTCTTTTTTTTTTTGCTTGTTCCCCATAAACATTTTCGGCTTAGAGATCGGGCTAGAGATCCAAGTATCTACATTGGTTATCCCAGCCATTATTATCTTCAAAATTTAGGCGTCTATATGGACATGCTGAAAGTAACTTTGAGTGGCCTATAAACACTTGTCCGTATGGATACAGTGTATCAGGGTATCTTCTAAAAATTTAACAAGACAAGAATCTAGATTATTGGGTACTTTTTTTCGGGTGACTTCGAGCATCGTCACGGGATTCATTGTCAACCCTGTCAACATTTCTCTCAGTGTAGCTGTACTGCCTGCCGGCTGATGTTTCGATTTTCGTGCAAACTCATTGACATCCGCTTTCGAGTTACACACTCACATTCACTTATACACTCTCTCACAGTCATTCACATTCGCATTCACTCACTTGTTGCGTCTTGTAGACTTCCAAGTCAGATACATTCAATTTGGCTTTTGTGGATGTTAACGTCGAGGCAACACTCAAAGTGTGTGCCGACTGAGTGCGTCACTGTGGTTTCTTTTGGCTCGTTGCTTTCTTGGTTATCTGGGAGACTGTTTGTGGCTGGATGAGGGGCAGTGATGAGTCAGTCAGTCTGTCAATCTAGTCAGCCATGCAAATGTTGGTAGTTGTTGTTGTGGTTGGTGTATGGAGCCGTCATCGCCAACGTCTCTTGCTGGTTGACTTTGTCATCATCATTCATTCGGCATTCATTTAAATTCATTTTTCGCAACAATTTGTTGCTCACACTCGCTACACATTATGTACATATACACCTACGCATATACTATACATATATATGGCTTTGATATATGTATTGCACAATTACCATAGTTTACTTTTTGGGGCATTACAGTAAAGTTGTAGATAACTCTTAGAAGCTCTGTAAAATGGACGCAAACATTTCAATTAGTTGTGAATAATTTAGCTGATATTAAATATATATGATAAATCCAAATAACATATTTTTGTTGGTGGCAGAATTTTTAAACTTTATTTTCTATATATTTTGATATGCATATAATGCAACAATTTAAAACTATATAGGTTAAAGAATAAACATGCTAGTACTATATAGTACCCAAGACAAATAATTATATTTGCATTGCTTCAATTACATTTATTTTTTAAAAGAAGGCTTAATTTATTAATGATATATATTTTGTTGTTTTAGTGTTTGTTATGAGCTTTAAAAAACTACAAATTTAATTTTTTAGTAACATTCCTTAATATTAAAAAAAAAAAGGATGTAGTTTTTGACCATAGAAAATAATTATATGCATGTGCATAACTCTATTTTGCTTAAAAAACTTCTAGATATTGCTTATTTACATAACTTAAGGTAATGTAAGTTAGATATTGTATTTTCATTTAGTTTATAAACAAGTTTTAGGCTGCGGGGCGGGGCATTGAGTCAGCCAGAATTTTATAGGGTGAAAAAGTGAATTTTGGGCTCAATCCACTACAAGGTCACTTTTAAGGTCTTCGTAATAGTCATACATCGTTATGATAACTAAAATGTTTATAGATGGCATCTCCAAGATATTTTCAATCAGATTTAGGCCCAAGTTCGCCGCCGGCCACTCCATAAAGGCAATATTTTGCAACCAAAAGTATGATTTTGGAGCTTCTGCTCCGTGGTTTAAAGCCTTAGCAGGCTGAAATATCCTTTTGCGGCAGGTAGATCCTTCGGATGTGGTACCGAATTGTAACTCATGTAATTTAATATATTCCTGTGCATATATGTGGCCATATAAAAAACATGTGGAACCCTTGCACATACCGCTAATCGCAGACTATATTATGAGGGCTTTTCCGAAACCGATTCGTTCTTAACATATGTTAAATTTATACCTTATGTCTTGTAATTCTTGTTAGATACCATCAGAATCATCCAAATTCGACGTTTTCCATCAAATTCAGTGTTCTTTGATCCCTTTTTATAAATACTTTGAGCAGTTATAGAATTCAGTCCATACGCCTTGGTATACCATTGATATAACATGGTTTTCGGCCTATGGGGCCGTATATTATGTTTTACTTTTTTACACTACATGCAGTTTAGTAACAATAAGGATTGATTCCGAGCTAGTTTTCTTGAAAGACATCATGTAATAAGTATCCAACTGCCGGATGGCCCATTTAGATCATCAGCCAATTTTAGGAATTGCACCCCTGTCCTTTTTAATTGAGTAGTTTTCCAGGCTTTTTAAAAAGTTTGCGATGTCTAATTGAAATAACAACAATTTTGATCCCTTTAATCCTTCCTTTCTCTTCGTCCTACTTTTCAGTATCCGCAACCATTTCTGACTATTGTGATATCTTTCTCAAAAAACAATTGCCCTTATTTAATTTTAAATGATTGCTGTTGTATTTATTAACAACTCTTTAAACTTTCCTAGCAACATTATAGACCTAGTGGGACTCCTAGAGCAAATAACTCTCTATGCACTCTCTATTTTCCTCGAAAAGTAAAAGGATGCATACTCCAAATTAAAGTTCCGATGCTCATAAGTTAGATATAGTATAAAAAAATATATCAGAAAACTGCAAGTAGTGGCACTACTATAGTTACTAGTCTTAAAAGTGGATATGTTTTTGGAGCACTAGTAAAAAAAAGGTAGTAGTGTGCACAACATTACTAATTACTAAAAATAGTAGTGTAGCTATGCACACTCAAAAAAGTAGTTTGTGGTGAAATGATACTTCACAAAAACACTACTATGCAAAATTGAGATGAGGCCGTTTGCAGTTTGTGCTTTTTCAATTTGTTGATGATCTACTAAGTGCACATCGCTGACACTTATAGTAGTAGGTGTGTAAAATTTTGATAGGTTCGAAGTGGGCTTGCTGTTTTTTATGTTTATTTGCTTTTGTTTTGATTCAGGAAATTTATTAAATTCTGTTTGGCCATTAGTTTTCTTTTTATATTTGCTTTGCGTATGCGTTAGAGGCACCATAATAATGAGCGCTATACGGCGGTATGTACTTATATAGTAAATGTATATATGTATGTATACCGTTTTTTTGGACAGAAAACTTGAAAACCGCTAGCATAAGTACCGTATGGTGGCTAGAGGCCCGCACTAACTAACTGCACAAAGCAACGTACAAATGCATTTAGAAAAAGCATGTACAACAAAAACATGTCAAAGTAGAGAGATCATATATTTAATTCAAAAATCCCCCAGGATCAGAGAATAATGTCTCTTATATTACGCTTCACCTGATGCTAAACACCATCAGCACTGTTTGTGTTTACATAAGGCACATAGTAAAAAAAAACTAAAGCAACATGCAAAAAGTACAGTACAATAATAAAACACAGTAAATGTATTCACATAAATACATATATTTTTGGTTGTTTGTATTACAATGCCACTGCAAAAAACCATACATAAAAAAACGAAACAAGTAATTTTTGAGGTGTGCGTGGGCAAAACTCATACAAACAAACATATCTTTGTGTGAGTAAGCAGCGCAGTAAGCAAAAGCGCACGAGAGAGAAAGAACTGCAATCAAGCAAAAACGAGAGAGAGATTGTACCGTGCATGAGCCGACTGCGCTGCGGCAGATTTTGGTGCAATAGCCTCGCGCATGGTGTAATAATACAAGGTGAGGAAATGCCAAACAGCGCTCTCTCGTGGGTCTTTATTTTGCTTGCAGTAGTGAATTACATTTCAAAGTGAAAGGTTGTGCAAATGCCGTCGGCATTCGATCGTATTTGTCCTCGCGTGTTATTGTTGAAATTCTAATGTGGGTGGATGTTTATTTTAAACAGTGCGAACTAGAGTTGAAAGTGGGAGGTTGTGCATGTGCCGTCGGCAAATGATCGTATTTGTCCTCGCTCGTTTTTGTTAAAGTTTAATGTGGGTGGTTGTTTGATTTAGATGAAAAAGTTATATATGTATTTCTTTTTTAAATTGCGGGCTTTCATCGCATTAAATTTCTTAATAAGCTTTTACGAATTAAAAACAATAAACAAAGATTAATCTTCAATAAAAAATATATTAAATTAATAATAAATATTAAAAAAAAATGTAAATTTAACTAACCGAGTACATATTTTATTTATTAAAGAAAACAAGCGCATGTACAAATCCCAGCAACAAACGATCAAAATTTCAGCAACACATACAAGCAGCAATAGCAAAACAAACATACAAAATGCACAGCAAGACAGGTAAAAAAAATAGTTTTTGCCCACCCTTATGCTTACTCGCTCTTGCTACAGTAGCAAAGGGGATGTTTTCTCTTGCTCAGATGCACACATTTTCTATTGGGTCCGTATTTTTCGCTTTAGTCCTCACCTTGTATTATTACACCATGGCCTCGCGAGTTATGTAAAATGAGAGACTGCCACCACTGGTTTAAATGATACTGTGTTTATATACATATATATATATATTATGTCAATTTATCGAAAAAAGTGGAAGAAATTTACACATTTATCGAGAATAAAAAAGGAAATTATCGAAAAAAAATTCTAATTCCGGAGCACGCAAAACCGAATACGAATAAAATTGTTCGGATTGAATTTTTCTGATTCCGAAGCACGCCTGAATATTTCCTTAATTTTTAGAAACCTTTTCGTATGTTTTGCTTGCTAATGCAGGCCTTAAAATAGTTTTTTATAATCCGCCGCAAAAGATTTGCGTATTTGCACACGGAATTTACATTTATTAAATTCTGCTGAAGAAATTTTGATGTCCCGGGTAAAAATCTTAAAGAGGTCCGTCTCCGCGGTATTGTTTATTTGGTACCTTTAAAATGTATTGCTACTGTAACGAACCTCTGCTTTTGTTCAGAACTTCGGCTGGGATGGCGCAACTCTGTCCCCAGATATTTCGAACAAAATACGAATTCGCTTAAAGTTTTAAGAGTATATTATCCGTCTTTTGCGATCTAATTTTCACAACACACTTAAAACTAGCCCACACGCTTATATACAAAGTTTAGCTGGAAACAAAAAAGTTAAGAATAATGCTTACGATGGCAATTTTACTAATAAAATTAAACTATGCATATGTAAAAAAAAATGACCTGTGGCGATACGCTTTCCCCAGTTGTTACTCCTAGTCGCAGATCGGCTTGTACCGCCGATTGGAACTAATTTTCCGACGTGGTCGCGACCGGTGCGCCACTAATTATAAGTATCCTGCCTTCGTTCGTCCTTCCATGGAAGATTATTTATACTATTTAAGTTTGCACCTAGTGCTTGTAACTTTTCGGCACTGTCTCCACTTGCGCTCACGGATTGGCACTGATTGACCGACCCAATACGGCTTGTCGACTACCCGGCTACAGATCCGTCTTATAAAGTCCTCGATCGCCGTCGAATCTTAGAAATTCCCGCCCAAATCAACCCTTACAAATCCTAAACGGCACTCAGCTTATCTTCATATATTCCACTAAAGATAAGACAGAGATCGCCTTACTCTACATATACTATCCCTGTCGCCTTCTCTTCATTCACACCTATGCACTAATACTAACTCCCCGCGCACTAATACAAAACAATAAACAGCGCGTCAAATTAAGTTTGACGCTACACTTTTACTAGGGGTGATAGTCCGCCTACTCTCACCAAGCAGTTCAAGCAGTATTACTAGTGGCCTATTGGCAAAATAGGATAACTGCTGTACTCATTAAATCTGCCCAAAGCACAAAATTCATAACTTTTTCAATTTGCCTTGAAATTCATTTAAAAGATATAATAAAGCTTTTACCATAATTTTATTACCGTATTACTAAACACAATATGTATGGAAGTACGTTCGATTCCATTTGGATGAACACAAAGTCGTTGGAAATGCTAGAATTTTCCATTATGCTCATGTAATTTAAAATATTTAATTTGTGTAAACAAATTTGAATAATTTGTGTGTTGTGCACTAACCACAATTGTCATTTTCATAACTCAACAATTTTGCCATCTTTTCGTCATTTCAGAGTTAAAAACTTTTGCGGTTCCGCCGGCGAGAGCATAACAGCCGAGTCCAACATTTTGCATATGAGATTTTATGCTGAGCAAATTGCGATTAATTCGACATTCGCCATTTTATACACAGCATTTCGAGACCGTGGCACAGCGGGTAAGTAACCATAATAGTGTTCAGTTTCTTTTTACAATATGGCCATTGTTTTTGGGTTTTTAGCTTTTTTTTTCAATCTCTGGTGGTGAGTGATAGAGAAAGAGAGAGGAAAGTGGAGAGTGCTCTAACTGTGCGTCTCGCTTGCTCACTTTGTTAACCACTTTGATGACCGTCTAAATGCCAGTTAACTGTTGTACGACGGCAATGGCGACGGCAACAAATCCTTCAAAATTTGCGGGCATTGCGTGCATGTGAGCGCCTCAAAGCCAACGTAAACCAAGGACAAAGCATAGGCAATCCTATGCTAAGCTCCTACAATCCTGGGCCCACAGACACCAAGGCGGCAGCAGCTTCCTCCTGCTGCGACTGCGGCTGCCACCAGCTTTGTTACGGTGGTGGCAGTGGTGACGATGGTGACGGTGGAGGCTCTTTCTGGCAGCGCCTTTTGGCTGCTTTTGTTGGCCAGAACCCTGCGGCAACTTGCGTCATCAACTCACCGACGACGACTGTCTATGTATTTGTCTAACCAACTATCTGAAACTCACCCACCCACTCCATTGCCGGCTCTCTCTCTCTGTCTCTGTCTCAGTCATGGCATGTGTCTATATATTTGTCTAGCTCACTGGCTGGATGGCGCTTAGTAGTGCGTGATTGCTGCCTGTTGCCAAAGGCTAAGCACTCTTTTGTCATTCAACGATTGTCCTTTGTCCTTTTAGTCAGTGGTACTCTCTGCAGTATTTTCTACGAGGGCAGGCCGATAAGTAATCATTATCAACAAAATCCTTCCTATTTCTATTTCCAAAGACCTACCTTTGCATTCTTTGGTGCCGACTACTCAATAGATGTTTATGGATTCGACTATTACTTCTTGTCTGGTGTATTGTAATGAATGCAGGTTCAATCAACTACTATGAGTCGCCTTGAAAAATCCTTCTTAATGCGAGTGAGCACCAATCGCCAATCGAAACCGAGACCATTCCGTGGATGAGGTGAATCCTTTGTCCAATAATTAATGGACGTCGATATTATAATTCGAATTCTGTTGGGATCTAATTTGCTCGATTGACCTAGAACTTTTCGACCTGCCCTCGTAGTCTTTCTTCTACGAAAAAAGATGAAGAAATAGACGGGCACACTTTACAGTTAAAGCCAAGCGGCACGTAGTTAGAAGCCGAAGCCGCTCCTTCACGCCACCTTGCCGCCACCGCACATTCGTCGATTTGGTTTGCCAATGTACTTTTAGTTGCCATTGCTGTCGCAGCTGCCTCGCAATTATTATTGTTCTTATTGCTGTTGTTGTTGTTGTTGTTTGTGGCAACGTCGACGATTTATGTTTGAGATTACGTGTATTAGCTTTGTGGCTGCCCCAACGGCACTGCCTCTCTGCTCTCTCTTGCCACTTCTTTTTTTTTTTTTGCTTTTTTGTTTTTTGATTGCCTTTTTGTAGTTGTTCTTTGGCATTTGTGTACAATTTTTATAGTACTACCAAACATTTCTTCCACTTTACTTCTAGCCTGCACCGAAGAGGAGTACGATTGCGAGGACGCGACCTGCATATCAAAGGATTTGCGTTGTAATGGCCTAGACAACTGTAAATTTCGTTGGGATGAGGAGGGCTGCTCGGTAAGTGCAACGGAACCTGCCATTTTGCAGACAATGGCGATGTGTGCGTTATTCGTGAAGAGCTCTATAATATTTGTGTCACGTCAAAGAATCGGAACTTCATAGTAGTTCAAAGTGTTTTTTGTCAAAGTAAAATTAGCCGAATTTCGTTTTACGAAAGCCCAGGTCCATGTGTCTATAGTACAGTGCCAAGTGATGGCCCAAAAATCACGTTTACTTATTAGACAAAAAAAAATACTTAGTGACCAAAACATTAAGGAACTGCTTGGACTCACTAGTTCGCTTTATTGCTGGACAGATTTCTTAGATGATTAGAATACTTCAAAACAGTATTGGGTTATGCAGTTAAGTTCAAGTTTTTTCAAAAAACAATCAAAACCCTTCCCAAAATTGAAAATACGGTCATGGGCATTGCGATTGACCCAATTGACCAAGAGCCACCAAATTGGGTATGTAACTTTAAGTAGGCCAAATATTTAAAGACGCCTCATCTTTTTTTTAAATGCTGTCTCAACATCCCGCAATCGATTTACTATGTTTGGTCCCACACTTAAACTAACCAGAGCATATACTTTTAATAATTTTGACCTTGACTGTACCAAAATTTTTTGGGCAAATTATCCGTAACGCCGCCTTAATTAAAAACCCAACTTTATGAAGTTTTTTGTTTCTTATTGAGCTATATCAAATGTAGTTTAATTTGTTTTTTTACCTACCATATATGAACTATCTAAAATATACTTTTATTTGTTTGGTGACAATAACGTTCGTGAGCACGTGTAAGTCTGCTCTCTTTAGGCCTGGCCTACTTCCCAGCTTAGCTGCGTCTTGGTCTAGTTAGTAACGCACAACTAACTAACAATACTGTCATTAAAGCCAGGCGTACGTGCATCTAATTATAGGCCGTACTAACTGGGCCAAAGGAATTGTGCTTAGTGGTAAGAGTTTTCACTGCCAATGCCTATTCATTATACCATATATGTACTACGCGCAACATGGTCTTTACCAAACTAAACCAAACTAAACCAAACCAAGCCAAACCAGAGCAAACCAACCAACAAATACTAAACAACCAACACACATTGCAAAGTTGGCCAAATAAGTTTTTGTTGCAATAAGTTTGAGGTTTGTATTTCAGTCTTGGTCTTGCCCTGCTTTTAGCCAAGTTAGTTGTTGGCGTTGTTGTTGTTGTTTGCGGTTGTTATCGCTTGTCGGCGATTGTTGTCATGACCCTTATGGCTTGTTGACGTTCCACACATCAGTTGGGCAGCTTGAACTCCCACAGAGATTCATTTGATGCACACTTGATCAATTCGATTAAGTTGCTGTTATGCCATCTTCTTTAATTAGAATCTACAATAACTGTGCCACTTTAAGCCCTCTCCTTATAGACAGTTTCCAGACAGTTTTAAGCCAAACATGGCTAGTTAAGTAAAGTTTTTTTTTCGAATGATTCTCTTTAAAAATTGATTAGCCGATTTGTTTAGTACTTATAAGTACTTACTTTTCAGCCAATTGATTTACAAAAACTTTCCTTTTAAACGCCTATAAAAAACGATTTGAAGCCGCTCGAAACTGAAGTCGAGTCGTGGGTTCATTGCCATTCACCTTGAAAAAAAACAAAAGTTTTAGATGCATGATTCGTTTATTTACGATGGTGTCGTAACTAGGGTTTTGGGAAGATTTTAGTTTTTGGCTAATCAAAATCTGTTGATTATTTCATATAGCCCCCATAGGATCAAAAATCTGTTCAAAAAATGGAAAAGAAACCAAAAGTTTTGGATGGTTACTTCGTTCGTTTATACAAATATGGAAAACAAATTTGGCGTTCGGAAGTTCTTTAGAGTTTCCACACACTATACCAAATTTGACCAAAATCGGTTGACTATATCATATAGCCTCAATAGGACCGATCGGTCAAAAAAAAAGTGGTTGCTTCATAATTCGTCTGTTTTGTGTTTGTTTATGAAAATATTGTATCAAAATTGGCTAATCAAATATCTTTTAGACTCTTTCAGCAATTTACCAATATCCCAAAGTTATCTGCGCCCAACTTTAACGAACGCCATCTTTTTGAAACTTTTCTTTGTGACTCTTAAGCTGTGCTAAAGAATTACAATTCTCATTTTATGAAAAGCAAAAAAAAAAAATAATATTATTTCGGAATAAACATTTTAAGCCGACTAATTGAAGTTGATAAAAGAAATAAATGAACATTTATAATATTAGGGTAAATAAATAAATAAATAAATAATAATAATAAAAGACGATTTTTAAAGAGAAGTAGCATTTTATTGAAAGTATCATAGTTAGAACCAACAAAAAGGAAGAGCGATTAATTCAAATTTCGGACTCGGTAAAAATTACATACATATAAGAAAACCTCATTTGCTTTAAAAATAACCCATTACTAATTATTCTTAAGCTATACCTTCAGGACCAAAAAAAGCAGAACAGGAACAAATATAAATTATTTTTAAAGCGAAAAGGTTATCTTTTATAAAATTAGTGAAGCATCATCCTTTATCATATTCACAAAGTGGGAGCAGATATTATCGCTTTCTCTGTATAGCATGTATATTAATTCCATTCTTTTTAAGAATTTTACGTACATCCTTGCTTCACTACCCAAAAATCCAATCAACCATTTGCACGTTCATTAAAGAGCAAAAAGTCCTTTCGTGTTTTCCGCGAATTTTTTAGAAATTAGAGCTGTTAAAATTTCTGTTTGATTGAATTATTATTAACCACAAAATATTATTATATTTTATATGCATAGAGTTGCATTTTATTTTATCACGAATTAAATTTTTATTTATGAACATTTTCAATTATTTCACATGCCCATATAACGAGAGGGTAACGCAGGATCATATTTAATAATAGTAACATTTCAATAGTGTTAAATCTAATAATTGAATTCTCGGTCAGCGACACGAGAACATGTCAAGTTATTAATTAACTTTAGTGAATTTAAAAAAAAAAAATTATAATTTATATGCAATATACTTTTAACCTTTGTGTAAATGACAAAGGTTTCGTGATGGCATTTTGCATTGCATTGTCAGAAATACTTTGATCTAATAAATTAATATTTGGTGCCATATTTGCCATAAACGAAATTGCGCCCTTTTGGATCCTTGCATTTGTGTATTATTATTATACATATTCGTGTCCTATAATTAAATAAAACAAAAATCGAATTTATTATGGAAAGCCTACTAAATATACAGGTGTTGCCGCATTTAATACTCTCTGCGACTATTTCATAGTCACTGCAATTTTGTAATAATTTCATAAATATTTATGCGGCAGTGAGTGTATGGGTGTCATAGTAAGTTTGTAACATGTTGCGGTTAATAAAAGCACAAATGACACTGTCCAACAAAGTTCTTGTCCCCTTATTCACTGTCAACTACTACATACCATCGGAATGACAAAATTTTAAATATTGTTTTTTTTTTTTGTTAAATATGGCCAAAGTTAAGGTCACATTATAGGGCAACTTTATACATACTGATTACATAAACAAACAAGTTATATATTGTGAAGAGTTCATCGTTCTTATTTTCCTACAGGGTGTTGGCTTGGTGAGAGTAGCTCTCTCACCAACACTAAAGAAAAGTATAGCGGCTTAAGTTTGGAGCGCTATTTCTGGATATGTAGTAGTGCGTAGGTGTGAGTAGAGAGTAGGTGATAGCGACACTTTGAAGAATGGCGAACTCTCTCTTATGCATTCAAAAGAAAAGTTAGATAAGCAGAGTGTCGTTTAGGATTTATTGGTGTTAGGTTCGGCGGGTATTTCAGGATTTGGCGACGTTCAAGACCCTTATAAGACGGCTCTGCAGCCAAATCTGGGTCAGTCAGTCAGTTAGTTTGGAGATTCTAGTTAGTCTTGTGAGTTTTGATGGTCAAAGTAAAAGCGCGGTACTGAGCCGGGAGCTATGTGTGCGTCCTTTTTAAGGACAGCCACTAGGCGTCAGAGAGCACGCCTTGTTGAAGTGCTCGGGCTAACTGTAAGCGGTAACGACGAGGCAGGCAATAGCCAATCAATAGGATTCGGCATTGATGCACTCGGATCGGCCCAAAGACAGTAGCGGAGAGACTGGGAAGGATTCTGCCCGGTGAGCACCTCAACCATGGCACAGTGAAGCAGAGCTGAGCTATCGCAGCGGTTGCTCTGGACGAAGCCAGATGTTCATTAAGTTTCAATCATAAGACGCCATTTTTAGGCCATTGGTCTTATAGGAGCTAGACGATATTATGAACCGATTTCGATAAAATTCGACGAATCTTTACGATATCTTTATCTTATAATGGTAAGCAATTTTTTAGTCCTCCACATTGAAAGTACTACCTTCTGAAGTCTCAGGCGAGTGCTTCACTCGATATAATAAATGTCTCCCTTTTCGTGCAAATACATTTATAGTATAAATAAAATTTTGTAGTACAGTGTAGTGTCTGTTAGACACACAAACACGTTTTGAATAGTCATTTAATTTATTTAATAATATATGATGTTTACTTTTTGACAATTTAATTAAAATGGTAATACTATATGCCTACTCTCTTTGTCCATCTCTTCTATTTTGCAGAAAGAGTCAGCCGGTCAATCGGAACATGTGGTCATAATAATTATTGTATTTGGCCTAATACTTGGCGGCATGGTGATAACATTTATTGTTAACTGCATTCGCAAAATAATACGTGATCAGAAGATAATACGCGTAAGTACTAAAAAGATTTATTTAGCCTACTTTGGTGCGCTCGACCAAGTCGCCAATGCCCCAACCTTACTATTTAGTTACCCTTGCTCACTTTTTATCACTGTCTGAGTCTCACCTCTCTCTCTGTCTCCGTCACTGTCTCTCTACATCTTGCTCTCTCTCTCTCTCTCTATCTGTCGGTCTTATTATTTTCCAATTGCTGTGCTTTACAACACTGGCTGTACATTTGCTGTGTAGCACCCCGCCTGCTCCAAGCCAGTAATCCACAAATCCCAAAACTTTACACTCTTCTCCCCTACTGACACTTTGTGTGCTCCCCCCCCACCACCCCCCAATGGGTGCAACTTGTAGCACGTTAATAAAACGCAGCCAGTCAAATTAGTCTCTTCCAAGTTACCCTCACCCTAACAGCAACCATCAACCACCCTGCACCCAGCTTAGTTTAGTCCTTGAATGATAAATGATAAATGACAAATGCAATTTGTCTTTGCAACAGGAAGTGTAAAATGCAACCACAAGAATATTGATTGATGCTCATTCATGCATAAATATAGTAAACTAGTTTGTACAAATGTTTAGTTTTAGCTGCTTTTATTAGGATCTCGCGTGCATCTTCCCCACAGCAGCAGAACCCCGTCCTGTTGCCTCTCGACATGGCCAAAATGCACAATGAAACACAACAATCTCTGGCAAACACCAACACACGCACTCATACACTCAAATATACGAAGGTGGGCCGAAAAGTAATCGGCCTGGCCAAGAACGCATATTACTATTTGTTTGTTAGCCTGGGCCACCCTGTGGCGGAAGTTGAAAGGGAACAATTGAATCAAATGGAATGTTATGCAGCCATAAACAAAAAGCAAATTATAATTCCAGATCGAATTGTACCTTATTTATGGGATGTTAAGAAATTACACAATTCCAGGGAAAGTTAAGAAACGAAACGGAATGGAGATAGAAATCTATCTGGCGGAGAGGTGCCGCCATTGCATAAAGTCCACAATATCTTTATCAACTTATCATTTAAAAGGCTTAGAATATGTTTGAATTCTACTTGGATTAGAACAAACCTGAAAGCAAAAAAAAATTTTTTTTTGGCGAATTATATTGTTTTTTTTTAAACGCCCGCGTCATTGATCGGAACCTTTTTACCGATTCGAAAATTATATGAAAGGCCTCAGAACTTGGCCTCATGTGACTATTATAAACGCGCACAAAACCAACCTCAGAAAACCCTGTAAAATGAGGTATTTTAAAAACTATGTCAGAGGTCTCATATGCTGGTTTTTAATTTGGCCCAGGATTCGAGGTCAGAGACCCCAAAAACATAAAAGAAACATCACGGTCTTCACCAACTCTTTGTTGGTCTTCGCTGTTTGGTCTTTTTGCTGCTAAGCCGATTACTTTTTAGACTGCCCTCGCAAGTATGTGCATGTATTTATGCATAGAATTGTTGCTGTTGCTGTTGCTGCTGCTGCTGCTGCTTGTAATTGTCCATGCTAAGTGTTTCTGTGTGTGTGTCTGAGTATCTGTGTGCGTGCATGTGTATCTGTGTGTCTGTAAGCACATACATAAAAAGTAACGAGCACTTAAATAGCATACCAGTAACATTCCTTGTCCTTTGTTTTGCATTTAATGAGGAATATAAAATGCGGCAGTAGCAATATAAAAAAAATATATAAAAGAGTATTTGCAACAACAAAACACATAATTAGCAAGCTCAAAATTAGCTTTAATTAAAGATATTATTGCATTATTTAAGGCATGTCTAGCAATAAATACTTTAAGCAATAAGAAATTAGTGCTTAAGCTCATTAATTTAACAGCTCATCAGTTTTTCCATATGATTATATTAAAGAAAGATACATACTTATATGTATGTGTAATGCCTTTTTTTTCTACGAAATTACTCATACGCACAGCAAGCCAGCAATACAAAACTTTAGCTTTTAGTCTGGGTTTCAAAACAAAGTATCTGAAAAAGACTCGGCTTTTTGTAGCTAGCTTATATATATATATATATAGGTATATATATATGTGTACTCCCAAAAAAAGTTGTTATCACCATTTTTTTCTGATTATTGAAATTCAACGATGTTGCATCGTAAAAAAAAAAAAAATCCCTATGAAACAATGTAAATAATCTCGGAGTAGCAAAATTCGAAAAAATTTAATTTTGACCACCACAAGTGTGTATAACCACCTATATGCTCCCAAAGACTTTGTTCAAAGTAATTAAGTCAAACTTTCGGTGCATTTTTAAATATTACAGAATAACCGATTTTTTGTTTAAGACGGAAAAGACAGTAATTTTCTTAAGTATTTCAATAGTATCGGGCTATATGAAATTCGAAAGCACATATTAACATGGAACTAGGCAAAAACATTTGCTCTAAGTTACCTTATCAACTCATTAATAAGCTGCGTGCATCTCGCCCTAATTTCTGGAGCTTGTTGCTGAATCCATTTTCCTGATATCCATTCATATAATCTAACCCTGAGTGAGTAAATGCAGATGATAAGTTTGTCGAGTAGCTTCGAAGACTCAAACGGTTTTCTATGAAATATTTTATTCAGTCTCTAGCTTTAAATCATCGATAAAACTTATTGGTATTATCATTTGAATGCTCGATCTAGCTAGAATATAAAGCTAATATGGTAACACTGAGCAGCAGCAATCTATAGAGTATCTTTGAGATACAATTTGCATGCAGTTCTTCTGGCTAGAAGAATCCTATTTACCAATTTTAAACTTAGTTTGACTAAGTTTTTCTTTATACAAATAAATTATACCCAATATAAATTATTAAAATACAAAATATTGAGTTTTGGATAAAAAAAATTAAATTTCCATTTGCCAAAATAAAATCATTTAATTTAATTTTTTATCGAAAATCAAAAACAGATTATTTCTATTCGAACAAAAACAAACTGATATCCTGAAATACCATCAAAATAAAACACAATAAAATAAATAATTTATCGATTGTGTATAATGATAAGGTACTCAAAAAATCACTAACAAACGAATCTAAACTGATTGATCCTATTGGGTTACACTTAATATTATGATAAACACATTTTGATAAAATTTTTTTAAAGCCTTTGGGAACTCTTACCCTGTAGGAGTTATTTAATATAACTCCAATATCAAAAAAATGCTTTAAAATTGTTTCCCCTGCAGTAATAAGTGGACTAAATATGAAGTTTGATTACTCTAGCTCTTATCAGTCGAACAAAAAACGGACGGATATGTCAATATCAATTTCTTTTGTCCTTCTGATCGTACGTTTACACAAACTTTATATACCCCTTACCTTAAGGTACAGGGTATAAAAATTTCGTACGTCACCTTTTTCTTAACAGACCACGCATATATTAGTTTTTAAAGTAGTTTAAAAGTAAAGTAGAGTGAAATCTTTAAAGTTTCAATTAGAAGATATTTTTTGGACACAGAGATGCCAATAAGCTAGAGGTATAGCTCTGTCAGGTCAAAAGATTGTTTTTAGTTGACTCAATCTCAAAGTGCTGCATCTCAGCTTCGTCGCTGCTACTTTATGCCCCTTGCCATGAGACTAAATTGATTTCTTTTGTTATTTGATCATCACGTCTTCCTCGTGTTATATGTATTTAATATATTTGGCTCAAAGGATGCGCAGCCAAAGGAGCCGCTTATTAGATTTAAAGTGAAACAAGTCGATTATGGAATTTTCCACGTTGGTTCGGGTTTGCAGCCAGTTTGCCTTTTTTGGCTTCAACTTTGCCAAAGTCGCTTAAAGTCTTTAAAAAGCCAATTTATAAGGAAAAAAATCCGATTTTGGGAGATACAGGCGCCAAAGTGCGCATAATTTGTAGAATGTGGATTACGATTTATGTCATGGCCAAGGCTTGGCTAGAAATAAAATAAAACGTTTTTTATCAGTTACACGTATTACATTAACTTGGCTTTAACATGCCACACATAGTACGTCTATGTTTTGTTGGCCAAGTCGAGTGCTTCGAAGTGGCACGTTCGGCTTGGATTAGTTTGGCAAAATTTTTTAAGCCAAAAAGGGACGTTGTAGGAATCCCTGGGTCTACTGGGTCTGTACGAGTAGTTCGTTTCTGGAAATGAATGGCACACATATTTTGTAATTAGAATTAATAGCATGGTCCGCAAACCAGAAGCACTTGAACATTTATCGGTCAATATATGTATATGTGATTGCAACTCTGTGTTTGTCTCAGTGTGTGTGTGTGTTGTGTTTGTATTGATGTATGACCTTGTCTTTATGCTGCTTATAAGAGGCAATGTTTCACACGCAACGCACATCAAAAATCCCCGCCCATGGCTAAGACTTAAGTAGATTTCCATGCTATCTATTGGTTGGTTATACCCACTAAGTGGGTACAGTGGAAACTCCATATGTTCAATCAGGGATGATGTTAAAGAAGTTTTAAATGTTTTCATTTTGTTTGTTTCGGTTTGTCATCCATTGTCGGGATCAGGCTTTGAAGCTACGTGGATATGTTTTTTTTTTTTTTTTTGCCACATGTCGTAGATGAAGCTAAATTTTGAAACTCATTATGATCATTGGCTTACTTTGCTCACTGACTCATTAAGCGTTGCTCCAATTCGGGAATTATTAAAAAAAAACTAAATCACAAGACCAACCATTTACAGTAATTAACCCAATGTTAAAAATAAAGGCTTTTTTTTTTGGTTTTGAATATACTAATTGCTGAAGCCAAAAGGGAAAAAAGTGGTACATTTATGGCCATAAGACTGGTAAAAAATAATATTTTTTTGCAAACAATATTATTTCCGCTGTATTTTTCCAATGGTACCAGGTTTTTTAAAATCAGTATATAAATAAATAAATATACTTATTAATATTTAGAAAGAAACCGATATTCTCAATTGAGTTGACACACCATATAAATATTGGCAGAAAAAATGTTAGCTATTACTTTTTTTTTTTTGGTTTTATTGGTTGAGTAAAATTTAATCTGCCCAATACTCAAGGCGCTCTTGAATGCTAAAATTTGAAACTATTCTAAGAAGATTTTGCTCTTGAAGTAAAAGAAATCCATCTTAGCCAGATAGATTGCAACATTTTTTTCTTAAAAGTCTTAAAATTAAATTGTTCCTTTAAAACAGCAATGAAGTAACTTTAAGTATTGAATTTTAATATTTTTAACTTAATATTAAGTGAGTCAAATAAATTAATTTAGTTTGCTAAATGGAATTTCAACGATGTTTACTATCCGAAAATTTCGAATTCCAGCACTGGATTTTTGATACTAAAATTTACATCTCAATAAATATGCGATCTTTGAATTTTTTGAAATAAATATAGACAGTCGTAAGAGGCAGAATAATCGTTATTTATTAGTTTCTAAAATATTGATTAAATTAGTCCTTCACATCTGAAATTTAAAATTGCGACATCAATAAGCATCAATTGGTTTAAAGTTTCATACTACAGTGTTTGTCTTTATTGGTTTCACTGTAGCTACAATATTGTAGCTTACTAAAGATACATTTCTTTCTGTAGCTGTCGATTTCCGGACAGCTGGCTTGGTGGCAATCCATTTTATTGTTATTGGGAGGCATGTGGACAGGGATCACTGTCAATACCAATACAATACCAAGCAATATCGTCGCCATTTTGCTATTGCCATTCCAATTGCCAACATATTGATTTAATTCCAATTTGACTTTTGTTGTCGGGCATGTACAGTAAAAACACAATAACAACAACAACAACAACAACAAAATTCTAATACAGTCTAGGCATGGCCCGACAGCAAAGGACCCTATACCCCCGTGTACTCTCGATGTAAAATGTATTTCTTCATACGGACGCCTACATCTCCTTTTACAAATCCGAAACAAACTTTTGCCGTCTGGAAAACTCTCTAACTTGATTAAATATTAACCAACCAAAAAAGTGGGAAAATAAAAAAAGTCAATTTTGCCTTACTTATTAGGCTTATAGAGAGTGGATATTGATTTCATTCAACAACTTTTATCGAAAGAGGGACTTTACGCCAAGTTCTTAATACATACATATATATATAGGAAGAGACCTACAGGGCCCTATAAAATTTCTAGTGGAAAATCTTTAAAAACCCCGCTGCTAGGCGGTGCAGTGTATAAACAGCGTTCGAATTGAATATCTTTGCGGTAGAAAGCGCACAGATACACGTACACACACACGTAGTATCTACTCACACCTTTCGCCTACCTGAGCAATGCCAATTAATTAACCGTGTATCTGTATGTGTGTGTATGCGAGAGTATTGTGGTGTGTATGGTTACGTGTGTTGGTTCCATCTGACGCGGTCTGCCACTTGATTAACTAGAAGACTAGAAACCAGAACATAAATTCCACTGTTGGCCATTGTTTGTCAGGACCTCAGAGATCCGAACCAACTACCTACAACTTAGACTTAACCTTTTGTCGTTAGTCTAACTTAATTTATGTATATTGCTAAGTCATGTCCAATTTTTTCTTAACTCTATCCAATTGGCATTATGTCTCATTGGATTTTCTATGATTTAAAGTCTCAGATGATATTGCTTTTGCATGAAAGCAGAAGAGCAAACTCGAATTTGGATAAATTCTTTACGGAAATATTTAACAACATGCTGGAACCAGCTTTTCCAAAATTACCATACTTTATAAAGCACATGGTACATATTTTCTAATTTATAAGTATGTTGATAATAAATATCATTCAACTTTTCCGATATTAATTTTTATTAAATTTGTGTGAACTTTGCTCTGGACTTGTGACTACTTGGTCTTATCAATAAAGCGAGCAGTGGTAGAGCCCCCTAGTTTAATAAAAAAAAAAAAAATATTTTTTTTTGTAGTCCCCAATATTTAAAAGAATTAAGTACTTTTATCGTAACTTTGCCTGATTGTAAAAAGGAAACTTTTTCAAATCCCGCGACAAATGACTACAATTTTGTTAATTAAATTTTACCCAAAAAAATGAAGAACTAAGATTTGTCCATCTATTACTTTTATGATAATTTTGTGCAAATGTAAGTGAAAAGCGGAAGAAGGCATGGCAGACCTTATAAAGTATATATCTGTTCCTAATCAGCACCAACAGCCGAGTCGATATAGCCGTATGTCCGTATCAGAAGCTATAAGAGCTATAGAAGTACGAATTTGACCATAAGATACGCATTCAATCATGTCAATATCTTACCCCTCTCCCGCATAGCAGAATTTGACGGCTTACATCTACATAGGTTATTAGTCGGTCATCAACGTGTATGAAAACTAATCAGAGTCGAAGCAGATGGGAATTTTTACCACTTTGCCTCATTGTTAGGGCTGCTCACATTAGGCATTAATGCCAGACCACGTGAACACCCCAATTGTCTTGTTGGCAACTAATTTTTAGTCTGCACACAAGTAGCTTGGACAGTATTTTTCTGGAATAAAGATACAGGAT
The DNA here is from genome assembly GCA_949987675.1 of Chymomyza fuscimana. Lineage (NCBI taxonomy): Eukaryota > Metazoa > Arthropoda > Insecta > Diptera > Drosophilidae > Chymomyza > Chymomyza fuscimana. Next base: position 4,189,250 of record OX465090.1, on the reverse strand, counting down.
ATTCCACTGTCAAGCCCTTTTTGTTCGGCAGATATGGTGGCATATGCTCTGGGTGCCAAGAAACAGCCAATTTCATGTGGCATCTTCTAGTCTGAAGATACAAGTGCATGTAGCTGCATTTTAAAAGCTGTTCCAAGCTGAGTTACAAGATCATATATGTATGGCCTTTGGGCTTAATGGATAACTTTTTGTGAGTAGAGCTTGACTCAAATGTAATACTAGACAAAATGAGTATTAAAGAAATGTGGCATAGGGAAAAACAAAACAACAACAGAAACAATACGAACTTACCTTGCAACATGACATTTGAAAGCAAGTACACCGAGTCAGTCATTTTGTTGCCTCTAGCAATTCGCGTGTGTGTGTGTGTGTATTTGAATTATGTTTGTATATCATATAAATATGTATGTACTATATATGCGACACATTTTAGGCTTAGCTGCTGCGCTGGTAATGTAATCGCATAGTTCTTATATTAAAGTGTGTTGCATACTTTGGGAGGGAGGATGTTAGAATTACATATGTATGTGGCATACACACACGCACACCGACACATACATAGAACCACCCACAGAAACTCATTTGTATTTGTATATTGTTATGGAGAACTTTAGCCATTGTATTAGCATAGAAAATGGAATTCAATGCAGCTGGTTAAGTGGCAAGTACCAACAATTAATATTGTTGCATGTAGCTTTCAATTAAATCACACAAACACATCCTTATCCACAAAATAACATATTTGCCCGCCTATATGGTATAATTATTAATGTATGGTACACTCGTAGTAGGGGTTAAGTAATTAGTCAATTGAAATTAATTTCACATAATCAAAAGATTTGATTCAATAATTGAGAAACCATTGTATTGAAGATAGCCCAGTTTATAAACTCAGTGATCGAAGTTGGCATACAACGAACTACTTTAGATATAAGATATTTATTTAATAAATGATTTTCTTTTATATTGAGTGTTATAGGAGCACGATTATTTGCAAGTTATTTATGTTTTTTGTGTACAAATTACCAATAAATAAGTTCCAAAAAAAAAAGTGTTTACAAAATTCAAGTATGTCATTTTTATACACGGCTAGAAAAACTTTTCAAAGATTTGAAAGTTACGCCTTTATATGATACACACCAATTTTGTTAAAATGCTATGGGTCTTCACTGCATTGTCCCTTTCTGTGATTTTCCGCAAAAAATTAAGTATTTAGGGTATTCACGCTTGCTATTGAGTTGAGGTGTTGCAAAGTGAACCCCCTTTGGTTATTTTTGAGTTTGGGCTTCTTCTTACCAAATTTTTGAAATTTTCCAAAGATTTTTCGCAGAATCTTACGTTCAAATACTTGAAGTTTGTTTTCATTTGCTCTGCTTAACACCCATGTTTCGCTAGCGTAGGTTATAACTGGTACAATTAGCGTGCGGTACAGGAGGGTTTTTGTCCCTCTATCTGAGAGGTTACTTTTCTTTGTAGTCCAACGTAATTCTATTGTCTATATTTACGTTTACACCGAGGTATTGAAAGTTGATGTTGTGGCCGTATCTATGTCTTATTGCTTCTGATGTTGTGGAAATTAGGATTTTTACAAATAATAATATTCAATTTTTACTTAATTTAGTACATAAAGTGCACACGACTTGCTATTTTAATTTTGTTATTTCTATTAAATTTGAATTAGAATAAATTCAATTTGTTTACTTTTACTTGGTCGCTCTTTATCAACGAACATGAGGTAACTCGCTGCTCTATCATATCTCAGTGTCAACACTTTCTTAGCAACTCAACAGCTAAAAAGAAGAATATGGTTTGGGTTGAGGATAACTTGAGTTGAGAGTTGAAACGCAACCATGTACATGTCCTTAACTTCTCAACTCATCACCTCAAGCCACATTAAACAAACTTTCAATGATTCATAGCCGTCAACGAATATTTTTTTACAAGAGATGCTTCATAACTTTTTTAGCTATATATGTATCTATCTTGAGGGTGTGTCCTGCTCCTATTCGTAGTATTGACTGCGTTTGGCTCTTCGTATTATGCCATAGACAGCAAACAGTAAAAAACATATTATAGCTTATCATCTGATTAAAATATTTATTAACAACTTATGTTAAAATCAAACCATTAAGTAATAGACGTGGATTTAAATAATTTTTTTTTATTTAGCAAAGAGAATTTAATTAAATGAATTTATTAAGCCACGTGTCACACTTATTTGACCTTAAATTATTTATTTTATTAATTTCTTTGTTATTCCAACTGCTGTTGACGCTCTACAAGGTCCTTAATTAACAGCAGGCACAAATGCAATTTTACAAAACAATCAAAATAAAATAAAAGATACATATTTGGATTAACTTACAAAGTGTCGAAGCTGGAATACTCTTAAAGAACATGTTTTCGTTACATATTATTATAGTATATAGTAATGCAGCAAAAGCCTTATATATTTATTTGGACCATTTAACATGGATATATAAAATTGTTTTTAAACTGTGCTGTTTACATTACATCTTCTTATCAATCATATTATTTATTTTCTTCGAAGTATGTGATCATCTGTGAAAAGAATGAAATGAAATCTCTGAAATGCGCTAAAAATAGATTATGACGAGAATTAAAACGGATTTTTTTTTTAAAAAAAAAAAGTTCCTGTTCGTACTGGTTCGATTTCGTCATCGCTATGAACATCACTCCAGCGACTATGGTGGGCTAGAGACTCATGTGAGCCTAAAACAAGAAAAAAGCGTTGAAATATTTAAAAAAAATAGCTCAATATCCCCCATGCCCATTTTTTACACTTTTTCTCAAAAATCAATGCACATTTTTTTTGTAGTTATTTATTTTTTTTAGGAAAAGTGAATGCAGGTTATCTCGACTGATTGGCTGAGTCCACGCCTATTCCATTTCTATGAGTTAAAATGTTCAATGTAGGCATTATGTGTGCCCAGCAAGAGTATATAATAAAAACAAACATTTTAAATAACGCCTATACCATTCGCTGCCTACAATTAAATACCAATCAACAATTTGTCAAAAAGTTTCTGCATCAACTGTCCGATGTGGCAGAGAGGCTTCCCCGCGGGCCTGACACTACACAGATTGACTTTGGTTCAGTCATTTGCGCTCCGTTGATTTATGTAATTTAATAATGACTATAATTTGAAATTCACTCACTGCGCCATGCAATTGGAATGATCCATGAGTTGGGATGACCCAGCAGTGCGTATGCTTAATGTGCTCAAGTGTTTCACAATTCTATTGGCTACTGGTAAGATTCAATTCATGCATTGGCTTAATTTTGACAAGCAAATGTTGACTATGCATAAAAGTCAAATAATAAACATACATAGACACAGATACTCACATGCAAACATATTCACAATCAGATTATGGAATGTATCAGTGTATGTACTAAGTGTGCAACATATATGAACAATTTTAAACTTCAGCTTTTATTTTATCCCCAAAGAAAAGTTGGACGTGGGTAACCTAGTTAGACATTTAAATTTTTCCAAATTGTATGATATGAGTAATGCTTAGGTCAGACTACTCAAGCCATCTCAGCCTGACCTTATCTTGGCTTGATCTTAGTTCTGAGAGCCTCTAAACTTCGGAATGGACTGTGATAAGATTGGTTAGTTAACTAACGTAAGTTATGCAGCTCGTTTCAGGCCGTGATCAAGGAGATGCCTTCTTGGTAAAAGAATTGTAGGGAGGGAAGTTGGCGGCTAATGTAGTTGAGTCGGATACTTAATTGACTTTAATTTCACTCCTTGCTAAGCCTTGATTCAAAGAAATGTTTTAACAAATAATGGGTGGGTGCCAATCACATTGCAGGTGTTAGATGCTTTGTGATTCCCCGTCATATCCACAGCCATGACAAAAGTTTTGAAAGTCTTATGCTGGTCCTGTTTTTTTGAAAAGGCAGAAGTTTTGATGTTCGTTTTGGATTGTACCTTGGCCAGAGTGCTCGGAAGTTGTAACAACCGGACACTGTGTCTCAATATTGTTCTATCTTGGTTCTGGTTAACGCCGTAATTTTGAATATTTTCTAATATGCGTATCCGCAATAGCCACTTGTAGCGTTCCGGGCATATTTCTTCGCGTAGGAGGTTGAAAAAATTCAAAGCAAAAAAAGTGATTCGTATAAAAGTACAACCCACAATATTTCATTGATGGAAAGGTCTTGAAGTGTATATAACATATATGCGCCAATAATTACAGCTAGTGAACCCGTCGGCGAAAATCGCCAGATAAATTATTGCATAATTAAAATGCAGCGCGCATATGTGGCAACCCTGTAAGAGAAAGTTTGACAAAACAAAAGACACAGATTAGCCGTGCCGTTTACACCTATTGTCTTTAATGCACAATTGCAAAATAAGATCAAAGAGAAACCAAAGAGAGCAAACCTTGCTTCTTACACATACACGCTTGTTTTTATTACGCTCACTGCAAATAAAAATATGCGCACCTTTTTACACCCACGCATAGTAAGTTCAATCAGCCTTCCTTTTCGCACTTTTAATGGCAATCTTTAATGCTAATTTTTATTTGTTTATCTATTAATAATAGAGAGGAGCGATATCAAGATTGTAGATAAAGCAAGAACGATTTTTAATCGAATTTCATATAGAGCACATAGAGGTTCTCACACACCGCTCAGCATGCAGCTGCAAGCAAAATGTGTATTATAATGTGTTTAATAAAAAAGCAAGCCTAATTACATATCTGCGCGTGAATGGCTTTCGATTGATACCTCATTTGTTGAAATTGGACCATCTTTGATTAAAATTTTATGTTAGCGATATCCACCAAAATATAGATTTAATCGAAAAAATAACACCTTATTGCACATCTAGGTGTAAATAGATTTCGATTGATACCTTATTTGTTGAAATCGAGCGATCCGTCTAGGAGCCTTTGATGTCACAAAAAACGACGACAAAAAAAACAAAAATTATTTAAATCAAAAACTAGCTATTTTTAAATAAAAATAGATTTAACTATTGTCGCCTTTTAGGTCAACAAATAAGAGTTATTTTTTTAATTATAATGGAAAAAATAGAAAATAATAATTTATTAGTAATGGGTGTAAAGATGTACTGCGACCCAAGAGGATCTATTGTAATCCTTTCACGGCTCGAAACTCTCCCAAAAGTCCAATGGCCTGCATATGTTCCAGTATTTTGTTTGGACTTAAGGTACAAACGATCTCCGGTGAGAGAGCGTACATGCCCAGGAGCTTGTACCGACATAGTCCACTATCCGCTATGCCAATTTTATTTAAGTGACTGCGGAGCCTACAGTGTTCTGTCAAGAGGCCGGTCAGGATCCTCATGGTATTTTTCCCGTAGGTTATTTCATGATTATTATTTTCAAAATTATGAGTTATGTATTTTTGTAAATACAGAAACATAATTAGTCCTGACTAAATTCCAAAGCCATTTAGAGAGAGAGCATAAAGAAATGTGTAATTTTTTTAAATTCATAAGCGATCAATGGAAAACTTTTCCACCTTTTCCATTCGTTTTCCATCAACTTCTCAATGTCGGTTGAGTAATTTTCTGCGCAGCACCCAATTTGATATGCCGTTATGCTAGTTCGCAATTTGAGCGCACAATAACAGTAAAAAGATAAAAAAAAAGCAAAAAAAGAAAAGAACTCACAGATACAAGCATAATAAATTTCATTTCTATATTTGCCCTCAACTCAACAGAGCTCAACTAGTATTTCGCTTTTGAGCATTTTTCTAGCTAGCAGTTTTGGTTTTTCCCCTCTCTCTAGTTCTTTGCTCTCTTTTTTTTTCTTTTTCTTTTGCCATAGATTTTCACAATGTCTTGTTCAAAATTCTGTTGCCACTTAGATTTTAGCATCCAGATAAAAGTATTTCGCTCACTTGTGCGCACATGCCACGCATTTTGGGTCATGGGTTGCTCTTGAAGTAGGTGGCATTGCCCCATAGGAGACGCCGCATAAAAGTATGCTATATTTTTTTGCAATTTGCCTCGATCTTGATGCATATCGACATATAATAAGCTCTTTAGTTCTTATCATTTAGTGATTTGGAGTAAAATTGGTTTGAACAATTTCGACTTTGCTCAGCCCCATAGAAGCTGAATATGAAGGCTTCGTCCTGTCGTTGCCCAACGTAAACATATAAAATGGATACAAAAAAAGAAAAAATCAAAGCGACTCTAAGGTGGACAAATACCCTTGGCCACATGACGTCCTTTTGGGCCAAGCACTAAGCGCTTTTATTGTAATTCGTAAGATTGGCATAGAAGGTTCTTAATGAGCTGCACATAAATATCCTAATTATCTTTAATACTAAAATTGTTCAAGAAAAATGTATTTTAAAAAGTGTATATCAAACTTATTTTGCCCCAAAAGAGTTGACGAATGTGAACAAATTTTAATAGATAAATAAGTTATAGTTGCTAATTCCTGATTCTGAAGCCCAAAGCACCTTTTCAATCAGACATGAAAGGTCCCATTCAATGCACCCCAGAGGATGTATGTAAATGGAGACGGTAATGCAAGCTGGTGACATGAAAACATTACTGATGTAATGGCTGTAAATATTTTTTTTTTGGTATATATTTTTATACCGTTTCTCCCACTGTACGTCACGACGCGTCGTTCCGACCAAAAAATTAGGAATTTTTGTGTAATGAGCGTCTAAATGAATGAGGAATCTGGCATTATAGCAATATAATATAATAATTTTTTTTTTTAAATTGCATAAAATATTGATAGTACCTACTTTGACGGCATTTATAATAGTCTGGGATTAAACCACGAAATTTTTCACCGAAGATGTAAAATATTAAGACGATATGAATTATGAGCTCTTGGTAAAATTTGCTCTTATAGTTTCGCACAACCGAATGTTTTTCCGGTCGGACTATATCAATACCCGAGCCATACCATTCAGTTTCATTTTGTCTGTAACATATAATTAAAGCTTGTTCTTTTGTATATATGTATAGTATATATTTATTACATAAAACCGTTTATTTCTCATCGCCAGCATTTATTTTTCTGTCTAGATTTCAACACATAAATCTATATATTATAAAAAACTTACATGTTTTTTTTTAAGTTTTAATAAAATTGAAATTTTATTGAGTTTAATAAGCAAAAATTTATAGGTCATATTTTTAGTTTAATTAAGACGTTCTTTATATACTATTCTTACGCCTCTTCTCATCCTATCCAAAACAACGGGCATATTTAAGTTTTTGCATAATTGTAAGCTCCTGGAGCAAACTCTAAGCTTAGTGGGGACCTTGGTCCAAAGAGACAATACATTTTCTTGAAGCTTTTATTGAGCTGTCTTTGATCTTAGTGTTCCCTAAGGATAGTGACTCCGTACTCCCAATTACTTAAAAAAATGCTGGAGCCTTCTCGTGGACAATTCTTGTTGAACTCCCTAGTTATAAAACAAATGCTACTATCTCCTATCAAATTTATTTTTGTTTAGCTATTTCAGTAGAAAGAAAAAAATAAATAAACGACACAATAAATAATAAAATAAATTAATTATTCCTCAAATTGTATAAAAATAAAAAAATAATTTGATTGATTTAAAATTTTACTATTTAAAAATGGGGCTATAAATTATTTGTATTTACAAAGTAAACCGCGAAATAAATTTGGAATTTATGCAAAGTAAAAATGGTACAAATTAATTAAATGGATTTTGAATTGAAGATTTAAAAACTTTTTCAATTAAATTCAACAGGTTTAAATTTAGCTCATTGGAGCACAGCCAATTCGTGTTAATATTTTTTTATACCCTGTACCGTATGGTACAAAGGGTATATTAAGTTTGTGCAAGCCGAAAATGTATGTAACATACAGAAGGAGACGTCGGAGACCCCCCAAAGTTACCCAAAGTATAATCGGGGTGACTAGAGAAGTCGATATACCCATGTCCGTCTGACCGTCTGTCCGTCCGTATGAACGCCTAGATCTCAGAGATGGTAAGAGCTAAAGCAACCTTACTTTCAAATAAGATCCCTTATTATAGACAAGTTTATTTTATTTTTTCGATATCGGGGCTATATTATATAGCTCCCATAGGGGTGTTTCAGAGGACCTCGAAAAAAACAAAAAGTTTTATATGGATAATTCGTTTGTTTATCAAGATATCGTAACCACTCGAAAGTTTTTTAGAGTTCCCAAGCACTGTGCCAACTTTTATCAAAATCGGATGACTATATCATATAGCTTCAATAGGACCAATCGGCCAAAAAAATGTTTTTTGTATGAAATTCGTTGTTTGTTTTTAGAGAGTAGACATTGAATTGAATTTCGCATAAAAATAATATATTATACAAACGTCAACATAAGTTTTTAAACTAAAATTTTTAGGAATTTTTTTTTTTATATATAAATCTGTCTTTATTTTTAACAAGCCTGAGTTTAGAGGCTTCTAAATAATCAAAAAAAAAAAACACAATTTACTAATTTTATACCAAAAAGGCTACTCTAGGATTATTTTAGAATATTTTTATTTTGATGGTAAAATCATAAATTTATTTAATCCTCTTAAATGCTACAAACATACAAATTTAGTAATTATTTGATATTCAAATTCCCATTATAAATGGGCCTATAAATACAAAAAATAAAAAAGTTACAATTTTATGTGGAAGGTTGAGTATCGATTTTTGTTTTTTTTTACAAATATAGGGCCAAAATAAATGGCTCAATTTTCACAAAAACCTTATAAATATATAATTTAAATAGTCTTATAAAAAAATGTTTCCGCATGAGAAATATGGGCTCTAACTATACTAAATATACATAAGGTTGCTTAAAGCTTAATAGTATATATGTAGGTACTATAGGACTGTTTTGATTGCCGCTTATTTAATGCGAATTCGATTATGCAAACCGAAATGTGAAAGAATTCCACTTCAATTAATTAAGGAAATTAAAATGCAGCTAATATAACGATTGTAAATTGTCTAAGTCGATTTGCAAGCCCACCAAGATTTTTGTTCAAACTAGTTATAACAATAAAAACATAGCTTTTAATTCAAACCGGCTAAGCCGGTACCACAAATGAAAACCGAAGAAATTTTTCTTTGAAGTAAATCAAAGTTATTTTAATTTATTCAAATAGCCAAGCTGCTATCAGGGCACCATCATGATGGAGCATCTCCTCCAGGATGGTTAAAGAATGCCATTATTACCTCCAACTCCTGTCCTCCTTAAACAGAGTCGTGCTACGTGCTCACGAGTGTGTGCCTCCACCCCGGCTACATCTCCTGCGCCTTTCTGTGGTATTGGTTGGTCCACAATCAAGACCATGGTAAACAAATGGGCTGCAGGAGAACATAGGAGATACAGGCTCTCCTTACCGGGGCTGCGACCAGCAAAAGCGCTTGTCAAACCTCTGGATATGATCAAGACAAAAGGTCTTGGCAGAGCGGACTAAAAACTCCTGGTAGCATACCTATCTGGGCACCACACTGTAAGATACCATCTACAGAAATCGGGCCTATAGGATTTTTCAGAGTGTAGACTCTGTCTCGAAGACGATGAAACCACCAGACACATTCTCTGTGACTGCCCAGTGCTGGTGTGTTACAGAGCCTGTCACATGGGAAAGGAATGGATCAATGCTTTCCATCTTAGGTCAATACCAACAAAAGACTTACTGCTATTCATACGGAAAAGCCGAAAGACTTTTGCAATAATATATGGGTACGGTACAAAAGATCTTCTGATCGCAGTACCCCACCTCTTTGTGAGAAACCTCAAAAAACCAATGAATACGTCACAAGAATGGAAATCCAAAAAATGGCAAAAAAAATTGTCTTCCACGCATTTCAAAATTTTTTTATTTTTATGAAATACTCGTCAGTTAAGTTTGGAAACCACATTTTTTGAAAAAACTTGTATGCCACTCATTGGAAACACTAGCTCAAAGATCAAATTGAATCCAGTCCACGCTGTGGCTTATTTCTCCTCTTTGAAAATTAGCCCAAATTCAGAATCGAAATGGGACTGACATTTTGTATTCCCATAACCTGTCCCTTATATAAAGTGTTAAGAAATTGCTTCAAAAAGAAATGTTCGAAGAATAAGAGCACTTTATTAAAAGTAAATTTTGAGATACTTTGAGATATCGAAAATTCCAGAACAAATTTGATATATTTATTTTGATAAATTTAAAATATGTCAAAGTTTTGAAACGCTCTAGACTAGATAAAGTTTAAAGAGCCATTTCTGTATTTCTATAACAACGTACAAAGACCTTTGAAAACTCTTACGTTTTTGAACCCTTTAAGTCTGAGGTTTTTTTTTTTTTTTGTGTTTTATAAGTTGAGGTTACTCTCTTATCAGTAGATGGAGATGTCATTAACATTTCACCTGTACAAAAAGCACAGAGAGAACTATTTAAGTACTACGAGTCCATTATCAATTCTCCATTAAGCTGCAAAGGTTTTTGAATCGAACACACCTCGCCAACTAAACAGTCCCTTTTGGGGGTTGGTGAGGGGGACACTGCATGCAATTTGGTAGCAAACGCAGTGCATATAAGTACACACAATCTGACACACACACACATACACATCTGGTAGTTTGCCTGAAGTGGCATTTTAGTGGTGCCATTTTGCCATGGAAATGGCTATGGAAAAGGGAACTGCAACCATTTTGATGGTGCCACGGATACTAGGAAAGCAAACCAAGTCATTGTGGTCCTTCTCGTAGCAAGTAGCATAGTGGTTTCAACTACTGCTACTTGTCCACATGCTGTTGTCGTTGTCACCATTTAAAGGAGGCGCCACGCAAGCGTGCATTTACAACTGGCAATAGAATTGGCCACTTCCTAGTTGCAGTCATTGGTACTTGTAGATACATTTCCACTTTTAAGTGGGTGCATATCTGAATTATTGGACGCTATTGTTTTGGTTTTGTTTGGCTCGGCAATTTTGTAAGAGTGCTGTAGAAAAAACCTGAAATGCATTTTTCGATAAATTTGTTGGTCCAATCTTGACAAGATTTGGTCCTACTATGTATTTCGTTATCTCTTTCGCCGTCAGGCTGCAACCTTGTAACATGGTACGTATACACAATCTTCCATATGTTTCATATTTCAAAAAGCATTAAGTAATACACGTCACGGTCGGCTGAGTCGGGTGCCTGGGTCGGGCCAAGTTGGCTGTAGCTGGAGGTGGAGCAGTCACTTGAGCGCCAAGCACTTGGGACATTTGAAGCATTTGAACATGGCAGGAGTCAGAGTGTGGCATGCGCTAATAGAAAATCTGCCATTTCCGCTCTTAGCAGAAGGAGCGACTCATGCGTGGGGCAAGCCCAACATGGTGAAAATGTTGGCACATTATCTGCCAGGACTTTGTACTATGTGGTGTACTGTTGGGAAGGATATGCCTGTCAGGCATGCATTTCTCTCTTAGCCAAGTCCAATATATATTCGTTATTTGAAATACATTTCACACATGTACATACATTATTATATGCTTACACATACATATATGAGTATGTTAGTGAAATGTGTCATCGTGTTGCAATTGTTTTCAGTTCCAATGGCAAATATATTTAAAATTGTTTTTTTACAACATTAGTTTGTTAGTTACTTTAACGAAGTCCAAGGATCCTAATGTTAATGTTCACAAAATATTAGATAGAGAGTAAGAGATACAAATTATACTTTTTATCTTTAAACTCTTTTATAAATTCAAATTCTCTAAAATAAATTCAAATATAATTAAAAAAATCTTTGAGAGTAAAAAATTATATCTTTAAACGACAAGATCTACCAAAAAATAATTCACGAGCGTAAAGCTATTTAATTAACTTTAAAACGATATATTTATAGGCATCACTAACTAATAGGTGTGTTTAAGATAAAAACCAAAATATTACACTACCAAAGATAAAGAAAAAAGCGTTTCCGCAAAATCCTCTTGCGGGTTACTTTGTTCTCCGTGCTGTCATATGGTGGCATATGCCATATTAGTGGCATATTATAATGAGAGGCGTCATTGATGAACTTAAATTGAACTTAATCATTTACCTGGCATATTTTTTCTTAAGTTATACAATATTCGGGAAGTAGGATTGCTCTGAAAAAATGCGTAAACAAGGCTCTGGTTTGTTCCTTATTGGATTAATTGTTAATTGCTTGGGATTAGTCCAACCAAAACTCTTTCATTTATTTAAGAAACCTTCAGCAACTCGGTTTTCAAAACTATTACGCGCAACATCAGAAAGTGTTGAAAGCCTGGTTCAAAGGTTTTCTAGAAATCTCAAGTTGAAAATTGAATTTATCCTTTTCACATAAATTCAATATTTGAGTGTCAGACGAGCCTCTCATGCGTTCCTTTTGGGGCATTGGCTTAAGGAGCAAGTAATAACCAACTTATGTTGCTAACCGTATTTCTTCTTTCACATCAATTTCCTTTTGCCGCCAAAGTGTTTGTTGTAGAGCAAGAGCGCCAGAGAGAGGGAGACTAATATAAAATAAAATAAAAATAGAAATAGAGGAATAAGAAATTGTGGCTAAAAGTTGCACTGGAGAAATGAAATGAAATAAATCAAGCTGAAATGCAATTCGCTAAAGCAACAGCAACAACTATAAGCTAATACCAAAAAAAGAAAAATAAAGAGAGATGTGAGTAGTGAGAGCAGAGAGATGGGTAAAAAGCAAAGAGAAGAGCGCAACAGAAGAGCACTACAGTCAAGTTGCTGCAGGATGGTCGTTGCTTTTGGTTGACTTGGGTGAGAGGGGGGGTGAAAAAAAAGGATAAAAGCTTAATACAAAATGAAATGCTTACACTTTAACCTTATGTTCTAAGCTTCTTTAAGGACACATATAGACAAGTATACCAGAGCCCGATTCAAAGAAAATATTCCGTGGAGTCCAAAATGCATTCACAGAACAACACTGCTTCAGATATTTCCAGGACCCCACTCTGCATCCGCCACTGATATATGTGTGTGTGTGTGTGGAAGTGTGCGTCTATCATGTGTTTTTGATTGGTTCCTTCCTGTCCATGTAATTTTAAACGTATGTGCTGCTGGTAACGCGTTGACATTTAAGCCGCATTTAACATCGTGATGCAATTGGACCTAATGATGCTCAAAGACACACAAACATAATCTATGCATTTATATGCTTACCCTTAGGGTGATGATAAGTCGATAAAACCATTAAAAAGTGTTTCCCACTCGTTCGACATAGTGGAGCAAACGTAGTGGTTAGTGGGTGCAGCAGGGCCTGGACCTGATCGCATGGTTTTTATGGACTACAAGGGAATTTTATAAAATAACTGATTTGGATTCCTGGACTTTACAATTCTAGCCAGAAGTTTATGACTCTAACGTCCCTTATTAAAATGTAGTTCAATTGTGAAGTAGGGATAACAAACAAAGTGTGACTTGTCGATAGGCAGTCCATTGTGAATATACATACATATGTGTGCAAACTAGTTGCTGATTTTTTATTTCCTGTGGCTTTTTTTAGAGGATGGATGGACAGACAGACGACCATATTGGAGGTATCTTTGTGGAGTCTCAGATATCCCCATCTCTATGTTACATGCCATTGCCCAAAACTTAATATTTTTTTTTTTTTTTTTTATATTTGTTTATTTGTAATCTGTCCAAAGGACATTCAACAAATTTTATAACATCTTACAAAAAAAAAATATTTCTATGATTGGCTTGACTCCAATGAGCTAAACCAATATAACATTAAGCAGACTTAGTTTTAATTTAGAATCTATGGGGAAGATCTAGGATATGATATCGCTTCAATCGTCTAGTATCTGCGCTATTGTCTAATAAGTTTATAGCTAATGAGTTTTCATGAAAATTTAGTCTGTTTATGTATGTTTCTGTACGTTGCTTAATTTCATCATTTACATAACATATGTTGAGGTCCTTGTGTATTTAATAATTACTAGCATACCAGGGTGCCCTGACAATATTTCTGAGTGTGCTTGATTGGTATCTTTGAAGTATCTCGATATTAGATGTACTTGCCGTACCCCAAAGTTGCAAGGCATAGGTCCATACTGGCTTTAAAATTGCTTTGTAAAGACGGATTTTATTTGCCAAGCTGAGTTGGGACCGAGGTCCTAAAAGCCAATACATTTGCCTAGTCTTATCTTTGAGCTGGGTTTGCTTACACCTAATGTGTTTTTTCCAGGTAAGCCTTCGGTCCAAGTACACGCCAAAGTATTTAACCTCTTCTTCTTCCGGTATCGACAAACCAAAAAGGGTAACTGGGGGACATTTTCCACGTTGTGAACTTTTGACAATCGAGCCTGTTGCGGTATGAGGTCATACTCATACGAGTCCGGTTGTATATCAGTTTCGTTTGGCAGTTTCTCGCTTGCTTGTTTAGAATTCAAGTTGATCGGTCGGATGGATTGGACGGAGACGTACTTAAAGGCTTTGTTAACAACCACACTTCCTGCACTGTGATGGTAAAAAACGAACCAGACTTCAAATATAAATCGACACAAATGCTGCAAGGAAAACAAGCCATCTGAAGTTTTAGAATAAGTAGCAGCACTGGGTAAAACTGAGGTCATTGAGAAATGCACATCGTGGATTATTGAATTGATTAAAAAAAAAAAAAAAAGTTGTTTATGCAAATTTATTTATTTTCCTGTTTTTATTTGTTGAAATAAAAATGTAGCTTAAATGACTTCGTATTGTCTTAGGATGTCAAATGTTGTTGTTATCTGCCGTTTCTCAAACTGGAAATTCAGCCCAAAATGGATAATGCATGTATATCTTTTATTTTATTATTATTATTTTTTTGTTATGCAAGCTGCAAAATGTAAAAACAATCATACCAACTGCCAGAATTGAAATATAAAATGTTGTATTGTTTTATGTGTTATTCGAACAAATTCAAACCTGACGGGAACGCTTTATAAAAACATATAAGTTAAGAGTAAAAAAATTAACAAACACTACCAATTCAGATAGCCTTTTGTATCTTTCTTTATCTTTTGTAGTATTCTGAAAATATTATGAAAAAAAACAATTTTTTTTCCTTTGGGCCAAGGTTTTGTGTTGACTTTCCTTTGGCTACACAACGACAATGCGCTCACAATATTTATTCATACCTACCGAATGTTTATGTTTCAGTTGAATAGATTATTATATCTAACTCTATGTACATATGTAAAACATATGTATTATAAAAATAAAGTAAATTGTTAAGCTTAAATTTTGTTTTTATCAGAGTTAACTTAAATTCGAAATTTCATTTAAACTAAGTAATTTTTTATAAATTTTACATTCGTATAGTTCACAAGCACACACATATATGAAATACAAACTTAGAATAACTTGGGATACATTTTCAGGCTATCTGCAGGATGTCGTCTGGTTTGAATGTGGCTACATGCTGATAGTTGATAGTTAGCTCGGTTGGGATACAAAGACTTCTGTACTTCAGTACAAGCACACGCACATGCATACACACACACACACAGATGCATTAATGCACTTATACATGCATACATATGTACATAGTATTTTCTGCACGCATTTTGGCATACTATTAAATTGAAATCAACTTCATTCGATTAAGTTGCGTTTAGATTTTAAACATCTGAGTTTCGTTTATGACCACGTTTTGAAAATTATAATTTTACTGTTATGCGACCCACTCACCCACACGCACGCATAAACATATGTTAGTACACACTTGCAATTTATTTCCTTTTACATTTTTAATTGCCCACTAAATTAGTGAAGAAGAAAAAACAAATTTGCTACGCTTCGTGACTTTTGATTGTTATTTAAAATTTAACTCAATTATTCTCTATTTGTTTTTTTGTTTTGATTATACCCTTAACAAATGCTAAAATAATAGAGTACATTAAGTTTTTCCAAATGCCTGTAAATGCGAGCAAAAAGTATATTATGATGTATAAAATTTATACCAAAGCACATAACTCTGTCTGTATTTAGTTCGACACAGGAGGTATTTGTATCTATTAGCCATACGATATATAGCTTGACAAGCAAAATTTCGTTATAAATCGGTCCGATGTCCGACAGATACACATTAATAATTAGTTGGGGATGGTACAGGTATTTAAGATAAACCTGTTATGGAAGATATTTTACGAAAAATACAAATTTCTTGCTAATTAGGCTCACAAAAGTCTACAAACCAAATATTAGAACTAACAAATATACTTAGGTCATAAAATAATACATTTTTGGCCAATATCTTCTAGATTTCTTAGCCGTCTTATGTTCTCTGAGGATGTAAGCATTTTGTAATAAAGAACTTGTAACCATTTAATACAATCATCATGATATAATAACATTACTGGATGACTTTAACGCCTTAACCAATAAAATACTCTAAATTTAAATATTCTAAAATATTGATACGATTGAAGAACTAAAGTTTCTACTTTAATGTATTTTTTTTTTAAAAGCTGTACAGAGTATTCCACTGTCGGACATTGTCTGAATGGAAAACAGTCATGCCCGACTTATATACGTACTTATTTTTTTGTTGATGCCGCAATTGCAAACGAATTTTGCACTTTTATGAGTTGCAAATAGTAAACAAGCAAGTCTTTCCCATTTTATAAATATGCAACATAAAGCATTTTAACAGCACAATGAATTTTCTCAATATTTTTTATTTTTTTTATTTTTATTTTACAACTTTCAACCGAATACTTTATTTTTGTGCTTACGCAAGGCCTCAATGACTTGGCAAAATAATACAAAATTCTATAGATTTTAAACAGCAAAGTATTTCTAGATTGAAAGGTTTCGCATTCATATAAAGTGGCCAATTAGCTGGTTAATTATTTACTCTATGCATTTGTCGACACACCGTACCCAAAGAGGATAAGGAGTACATTAAGTTGAGGCAAAAAATTTCTAAAAAATATATTTTTTATTAAATCTGAAATACCAAAGTTTCTATTTCCATCCGATGAGGATGTTTCCGTTAATTTATACCTTTGCCAAATACGGCAGCTCAAGCTTATATATGTATGTATGTACATATTAACATCCACAGATGGTAAACCTTTGAAAGTATCATTACATCTTGTTGCTTTTACATGAAGAACGCTCAGTAATTAAAAATTGTATGTGGCTGGGAGTGTTAACCTTCCAAAAATACTTCATCAATGGATTCCACAAATCTCACCAGAATTCACATAACGTACAGTTTTTCTCTTTTTCTTCGATTTCTCAGTGTTCATATGGAGCCAAGGACATGACCAAAAGAAAATTTCTTTTCTTGGTACGTAATGGTATAAATATTTGTTGAATTCAACATTGCAGAGCTCAGAGCCATTGAAATATAAATATGCTGGTTTGCTTTTAAAGGTCTTCTTATTATAAATGAGCCAACATGTTGTATCATCAATAAGTTATCAGTCTCATTAAGTATACGCAAAAATTGAATGGTTTTACTTTTTGATGTGTTCATTACGAAAGGAACAAAAAGATTTTATTATTTTTTATTGGCAGGATAAGCCTCAAACTTTTAAAACTTAAGGCTGGGCTGGCAGCCTAATCTACATACAATATACACAAACACACACACACACAAATGTTTAGTATGTATAATAAATATATAAATATATATGTACTATGTGTATATACACTCGGGTAATCAGTGCCTTCAGCTGCTTATTGGGATTCAATTTTCATTTCATTCATATGTACAAGCTTATATGTATATACGTGTATATATGTGTGTGTGTGTGTATGTGTGCTCATAAAATTAAAATATATTCTTTATGGCTTCCATGTCGATCAAATACTCCAAAATATTTCTTCTCTTAACTTCCTGTCATTTTGCTTTGTTTTCCGTTTTCTGTTTGCTTGCAGCCAAATTTTTGGCTAATAAGCAGTAAAGATGCTTTGAGGTTTCCATACCAGGGGTAGGGCTTTATGCTGTTTACCCAAGCGGCATTAGGGGGATAGTCGACATACGACATACGGGTACGAGTCGACTACCCCCACCCAAACAACAACCAACACCTCGAGGCCCTTTCGACCATGTAAACCTGCTCCTGTATATCCTATCATGTCATATGCGCGTTTATGTTTGACGAACTGAGAAATATATTTACATATGTGTATATGTATGAAAGACGGCCGGATGTTTTCTCAAGCTATTTATGGACAGATCCAGAGTGATGCGCAGATGGTAATTAAAGAAATTTTTGTGCAATAAAATGTTGCTGTGGCAAAAGTCTTTGCCATCACCCAAATTATAAAAATCCGACTACGCAGATCTAATGAAGTCTTTTATGTACAATGCTCATTTGAATGCCACAAAATCAATTTTATTTTTAGGAAAGTAAATAAGTCCAATGTGTGTTGCGAATGGCTGAGTACTTTAATATATTTTAAGGATTTTGGCTTCTCAATTTCAAATGTAGCACAGAAGCAGAAGTCGTCGGAGACCCTCCCCAACATTACCTTTAAAAGATTAGATGGTCATAAATCTTACTCATAATAAGTACAGCAAGATCAATCAAACATTGTTGTTTTCGATATCGGCGTAGTTCCGTTCCCAAGAGCGGTATCAAATTTTACTCAAATCTGTTGACTATATCTAGAGACCCCATAGGATCGATATCGTAAACAAATCTGCCGTTTTGAAGTTTTTAGAACACTTTTTTCGAGTTCTCAAGCATTGGACAACATTTTTTTGACACATGCCATTCAAAGCATCGATCAAAAAAATTATTTTTAAAGCATAATTCCATTGATAAAGAAGATTTCTTAAATAAATTCCATTTCGTCCTTTTTTTTTTAAATTTTTTCTAAATAGCAAGGTAATATTTAAAAAAATATAATCATTGTGAAATAACTTCACTAAACAGTCTAGGCAAGTTGATTATCCGCTGAGTTCACCTCGAATCTTTGCCGAATCCTTGAGTGAGTAATTTTCCCAAATGTACCCTCATGTTCCTGTATTCATATACTTCATAAGTAACAAGATTCCTGAGCAGCGATAGTTCTATTCATCATCTATAGAATTCACAAGCAAGTATTATTCTGCATGCTAGGGAAAAACAATTGCCAAGCTTAAAGGACTTGCCATGCCATGCATAAAAGACCGCAAAATCAAGTAGCCAGTTCGACAGGACTTCCTAGAGACAACACAACAGCAACAGGAGTAACAACGTCATACAACGAACAAGAATAATACAAAGGACCAACACTGAATGCAAACTACTAGGACAAAATGATGAACAAGAGTTTGAGTGAGCTTCTCGGTTTTCAATTTTCGCCTGAAATATTCGATTGAAATATTTTTGTGTTGGGTACTTTAAATGAAACACTATAAGCAAACTTAAAGCAAAAGGCAATGTGAATATCAAAATTATAATATTCTGCACAAATGTATATGTACATAAGCAATTGTTATATAATATGCAAAAGTACATGGCATTTTCATGATACTATATGCTCGCTTTGTACATATATCAAGTATACGACAAGTGTAGCAATTGCAAAAAAAGAAATTGAAATGGAACATATGCAAAGTCAACAAAAGTCAAGGATAAATGGCATACCAAATAATTCTCACTTTAAATGTCCTTCGATTGCTCTTAATATGGAAACTTTCAAATTATTTGGACCATTTTAAGATGAACTGCAAAAATTTTCAATGTTGGTGCACACCCAACACTAAGCTCACCAAAAGAAACTGTAATGCCAATAAGGAACCTCGCAGGTACATGGGCCCGAAGTGATAATGACCGAGCCAGCACATTCGCCGCTCACCTTCAAAACGTGTTCCAGCCAAACCCAGCGACGAACGCGTTTGCACTGTCACCCCCACCAGATGAAATTCAACTTTCGCAAGAACCTATTCAATTCCGACCGGAAGAGCTTGCTAAAATCATAAAAGAGCAACTCAAGCCGAAGAAGTCCCCAGGAAACAATTTAATAACGCCAAAGATGCTTGTTGAACTTCCTCATTGTGCCGTTTGCACCATCTGTCACGTTGTTTAATGCGATTACTAGACTTGGCCACTTCCCAGAGAGATGGAAAAAGTCGATCATCTCAATGATACCCAAGCCTGGTAAAGATCACACCGTTCCTTCATCATATCTAAAATCTTCGAAAAGTGCCTTTTGACCAACATCATCCTATATCTGCAACTTCACAATAAAATCCCAGCGCATCAATCCGGTTTTCGGGCAAAACTTGAAACCATTGAGCAGGTCAATCGATTAACATCAGAAACTCGAGCCGCGTTTGAACATCGGGAGTACTGCTCTGCAATATTTCTGGATGTCTCTCAAGCATTCGACAGAAATTGGCTAGATGGTCTAATGTATATATTGTGAGATGCAACACTGCCATGTCTGACGACCACATCACTGAAGCTGGAGTCCCCCAAGACAGCGTTCTTGGCCCAACTCCGTATCTTCTCTACACAGCGGACATCCTCCCTTGCAGACAACTATTAACGTACACGTTTGCTGACGATACAGCTATTCTCAGTCGCTCTAGATGCCCTCTGTAGGCGACAACGCAGCTTGCCCTTCATCTTGTAACCGTGGAGAAATGGTTATCAGACTGGCGAATTAAAATAAATGAACAATAATGTAAACACGTAACGATTACCCTGAACAGGAAATATACGAAATATATCCCTTCGACGTCATTATCATTTGCATTAAGCTTTTGAAACAATAATTTTTTATTGTCTAATTTCATTTGAAAATTTTCACTTGGCGGTTTTTGAGGTCGCTGAGAACGAATATGAAGTCAGAAGGTACTAAATGATGTAACTGGAGACACAGACCACAAAAATGTTTTGCACCCTGTACCATTAATTCTAAACGACACTCTGCTTATCTACCTATCCTTTCTCATGCATCAGACAGAGTTTGCGGACCCTACAATATCCCTATCCTCTACTCGACACTCCTACGTATACACTAAGCCTAAGACCCAAACCGCGCAAATCTAAAACCGCTATACTTTCCTTAGTATTGGTGAATGTAAGAGGCGCGCTTTCACTGCTACTCTCACCAAGCAGTGCAGGCAATTTTGGTGGGACAAAGTCGCGCTTACGGCATTACTCACCAAGCAAGCACCCTATTGGAAAATATGTATAGGCTTGTGAGGTGGCATCTGCCTCCTCACCAAACTGTGCAGATAGCTAGGTTCTACCGCTTATTCTCGGTCGACAGAGCCTCTTTAGCGAAACAGGGAGTACGAGGGCGCATTGTTCCGTGAGAATAATGGATAAGGTTGCCATTTCGGTTGGATATGTTCCACACTGCAATGACGGGTATAAATATATTTCAAGTTTTAGCTAAGGACTCTACCCACTCAGCTTGCAATTACACCAATAATTTTTTTTTTATAGTCTCCAAGATCGGAACGTTCATACAGACAGACGTTCGGACATGTCAATCAATATAATTTGTCTCAGGCGTCTTTTTCTCTATGTTACAATCATTTTTCAGTTAAACTTCATTTGAATAAGGATAAGATTTTCACTTTCATAAATTTTAACCGCATTTGCTGAGGCCAGATCGAAATATTGGCGGAAAGGTTGGAGATGATGGAACTGGATTTGTTCATCATTTCTAGGCTAATTCTGGTTCCTTTATCGATTCCGATTTGAATGCTGATTAATTTGGAAATTTTTATTTGGAGTAACATTTTAACGTGTTCGTTAGTAAGGTTCTGGAGCTATAAAAATAGCTCGCCCTGAGTATATGTGGGATAAAAGATAGGGTTTGAGCTCATCATTTTTGTATGCAGCCGATCCGCTAGTATACTATTATAATAATAATATAAATAAAAATACGACAAAAAAAAAGAATATCCATCTCTATTGCTTTGAAAATGAACCCATTGAACCCTCAACAGAATACTTAAAAGAGAGTCCTTTCAAAACATACTTTATATGCTTCATTGACACGACCAAAAACACCAAATTCCAATTCCATGCATAAGTACTGGACTCACCAGAACTTTTAGTTTTATTTACATATAGTATATAAGCTTAAATCCCCCACCCCTCACAAAAAAAAAAAAACTGCAAGTATTGTGCAGCAGTGCCCAAGTTTTTATTGTCGCGGTTTCTGCTTGCTTGCATTACGCTTATTATTACCATCATTATCATCTTTATTATACTTATTATTATCATTATTATTATTACTATGGTGTAGTATAGTATTATGCTGGCTTATTATCGTTGTCAAAGCGCGCATTACGATAGTTTCTTAGGGTTCCATTTCTCTGCGATTCTATGAGCACTTTAGCATATTTGTTGGCATTTCTCATTTTTTTAAAATATGTAAAAGCATTTTTCACGTTTTTCTATATTTTCGAGTTACATTTATTTATATATATTTTTTATATTTTTTGCTATGAGGCTAAAAGCAAAAGCTGCTGTTGATTTCCCTTTTTCTTCTTATATATATCCTTCTTTGTGGTTGTTTTTACTTTTTTATCCGTTGCTGTTTCTGCTTCCTTTAGAGTAGACATTTTTGGTTTAGGACCTGGACCCAGACCCGGACTGTGTCCATGTGTCTAGCCGTGTCTTTGTAAAGTCCTGGCGCCTTGTTTTGGCTGCTGCATTTTGGTGTTGTTGTTATTGTTGTTGATGTTGTTGTTGTTGTAGTAAAGCTTATTATACTTATAGTATTTGTTGTTGTCACTTGATTTTGAATTTACACGGATGCGGATACGCACACACGCACACACGCACACCTTAAACTAGACATAGATACTCGTACTTTGTCTCTGTCTTTCACACACGTTTTTTTTTTTTTTGTCAATTATTGTGTGCGTTTGCAATCTCTCTTTCGCTCTCTCTCTGTATCTCTCTAGGTATGTGTATATAAATATGTGTATAAAAATATCTCTACTTCTCTCTCTTTCCCGCTTTGTGTATAATTTGTTTTTGTATTTCTCTCTCTCTCTTTTTTTCTATGTCTTTGCCTGTTTCTCTGTCTTTCTTTCTGTTCTCTGTTCTGTTTCTCTATATATTTTATCCACAGGATGTGCCCGCACTGCGCGATGGCGTTTATCACATTGATTCCTTTGTCTTGGGGGCACCAAAAAGCGCCATTTTTGTTGGATTACAAAATGATTTCATATACGATTACCAATACAATATCGAGGATGAGCGTCAGCTATGCGCTCAATATCGGCACTCCAATGCCGAGGATGCTGCCTCGCTCCAAAAAGAGGCAACCAGCGATGACAGTTCAACTCATTGCTCGGCACTGGCCGAGGCGCAAATTGAGGTGGACATTGTGAATGCTGAAGCAGCAGCACCAAATAAAATTACAACAACAACAACAACAGCAATGGCTAAGCCGCCGGACAATAATGAGGATGAGCTGCAACAGACGCTTTGTGGCAGCTATGATTGCGACTATGATTATGATTGTGATTACGATTACGATTGCGATTACACCAACAACAGCTATAGCTACAAAAACAATGAGTCCTCCAACTCAATGCTGCCTCCATACGGATGTCATTCGTATGTGA
Organism: Chymomyza fuscimana; assembly: GCA_949987675.1. Lineage (NCBI taxonomy): Eukaryota > Metazoa > Arthropoda > Insecta > Diptera > Drosophilidae > Chymomyza > Chymomyza fuscimana. The sequence continues at coordinate 4,165,714 of OX465090.1, read as the reverse complement.
CCAGCGATATGGAGCATGGCTATAATCTCGGCTGCATGGAGGCTGACATGCATAATGCCAATGCTGATGAGTACAATGGCATTCATGTTGATGCTGCCAATGTCGATAACGATAGTGTTGACAACCTCGATGATATGCATAATAATGAGCACGCTGCTGATGACCGAGATGATGACGATGATGATGATGATGTTGCTCTTGATGATGAGGACGACGAGCATGATGATGGCATTGGCTTTAGCTGTGACAGTGACGCAACCGGGCCGGATGATGAGTTCGTATTGGTACCCCAATGCCTGGCCTTGCCCTACTGGAGTAGTCCAGCTATTGAGTCTCATTCACTGCCGTTGCCAAGCTCAAGCGGCAGCTCTTTGGAATGCAGCACACCCACACACTCACCCAGCGCCACAGCCAGCTCCGTCTCCACATCCATGGAAATGGATGCCATACTGCCAGCTCTGACGCCACCGCCGCCGCCACCACCCCCGCCGGCAATTGCCAAGGAGCTTAAAAAGCCCAAAATCAAAACTGGCCTAAAATTTTTCAATAAAATCATCTAAAGCGCTGCAATATCAACTTGCCAAAAACCCTTCAATTCGTGATTTCGTTACCAATTTCCCATTTGTTGCCACATTTCAAGAGGCGTCGTCGTCTCTTTACAACTCCAACTCCAATACCAATCCCACGCACACGCCCCCTCGCTCCCTCGCTCCCACCAATCCCATCAAATCAGAATTGTGCAGCATGCTTTTGCGGCGCATTTCAAATTTAAGCTGTGGAAATTGTTTTGCCAAATATTCAGTTTCGCGATTTTATTTTTCATATCTTGTGATTGCAAATATTTGTGCATTTGCAAAACCATTTTACAAAAATTTTGCATGTGGTTGCGCTTTGATTTTTTTCTATTATAAATTCGCCTTTATGTACCTTTTGTTGTTGTTGTTGATTTTTTTTGGTTTTTGGAAAACTGTTGCTGTTCTGCTAAAGTAATTATAATATACATATGAAAAATATTCTATGCAATCTTTTGTGTTCATTGAGCTGAAATGAAAGCGTTTTGCGATATCAAAAATTAATTTGTCCAAAGAGTATCAAATATTGCGCCCCCATTTTCCCCATTGTGCTCCGGGCACTTTGTGAAGTTACACTTCTGATATAAACACGAATGAATGTTACTCAGTAATAGTGAAAATGAAATCAGATTTATTTACCCATTAGTTTTGGAGTACGAGAGAATTTAGTATTCCCTGTATCCATAATATACAGGATACAGTAGGATTGTGCAATGTGCAACAGTCAGTAGCAGCAGGAGACCTATCCCTCTGACTGTCTGTATGACCACATAGATTTAGAAAACCACCACAGCTGGAGATACAAAATTTTACCAAAATATGCCATAAAATATTGCAATCTCACATCTATCCAAACAAAATCTAAACGAACAAATATAATACAACACAAATTTGAGTCACTAAATTCCCATATCGACCGTGCCAATAGATTTGCTTGAGTTTCCAAACTCAACTTTGGTTTAAATTTACGAAAGTCATAGATACAGGGTCTGTCCAGAAAGTAGTCTAAGAAAAACATCAGCAGCAGATCGCTTGACTTTTGCTAGGTCGCTCTTCAAGCTTTATGTGTAGTTTGGCGTGGAGACATGAGGGTCTATTAATTATGTTCAAGACAAATTCTTGTTGAACACCAGATGTTTGTATGGCGAAGACCAAAAGAGCAAGATGCATGCATTACTGTGTCCTACTTAGGGACCTAGTTCGCGTCCAGCTTTTATCAGAAGCTTTAATTTTCCATACGACGTCCGACGACATGTTGTTCTACCTTGCGGGTTCTAGTCCAACGCTTCATTTGGAAATTCGCCATTTCCATTTGCCACACCGAATTTGAATCGATACTGACTCCTTCTCGAACCTGCTCAGAAGTTCTTCGTGTACATTAAATATTTTAGATAATGGCCCAGAATGCCGTGTATCTCTAACGTTCGCCATATTTTTGAAATTGTTTCATAATCTCAAAACAGAAATTTTTTCCCAGAGACCATCTATGGGTTTCCATTTCAAAATTTTGAAACTATTTCAACAGTCACCAAAATCGGTATTTTAACAATAGAAATTCTCAAGTTATGGAATTGCAAACATATTAAAAATTTTGTATTAAGTCCACAGATACACTTGATGATTAACTCGTGATTGAAATTTGAGAACTCTTGTAACCCAAGCCATTCACGATGCGACAGTTTGTACAACTTGGCTGTTTGTCGAGCAGGTTGTACCATCGATTGCATCGTGTGTGGGGTCGTCGTATGAAATTTTCTAGGGTTGTGCGAAGAATCAACATTTTTTAACTTTTCGATAAGCAGCCCTTATTTTAAAAAACATTATCCGAGCTGCGAAATCACCAGGGCAACTATTTAAGTAACTTTAGGAGAATATTAATTTAAAATATATTTAAACTATGAGCACATTTTTCTCAAATTTGTGCAGCTTTTGTAACTCATCCCCATTGAAAAATGTTTGCTACGCCACTGTATAAGCCCCTTAAAAATGAGTCAACTTAATATCTTCTTCAAGGCATTAAATTAGAATTCAATCGGATACGAGGGTATATAAGAAAAACAGCCATAAGTCTCTTAAAAACATTATTAATGCTCGTACCTTGAAGCTGCCTACTAAAAGCCTGCAATAAAAATTATGAACAATATTAAAGATTTATTGTGTCCATAAATTTAAATTGATTTTATAGTTGATCGGCTTATAAAAAAAAATACCATTTTAATGGAGAAACAACATCAAAATACTCAAGCGTAATAATAAAAAATAGAAGTAATAGTTAGCCAAGAATTTTGTTGGCAAAATTGGTAGATACTTTGTCACAGAGGTTTAGTTGTTGTGGGCATTTGTGGCAGTATCTTTAAAGTTACTGTGAAATAAGCCGAGCTGAATTTTCAAGAGTTACGTCTTTTTGTGTGTGAAAATTGTTCTCATCGACGCAGGAAAATGCATTTCTGGTAAAGAAAAAAAAACCGATGCTTGGCAAATACGAAATTGAATCTATAAAAACTATTAAGGGGCTTACATTTAAACACAGTTTGAAAAAATTCCCTTCATATCATTTCTATGGAAAATGCGCATTTAAAGTCCAGCTACTTCAGTTTCCCCACAGACCATGGAGGCACATGCTCCTTGCATAATGCCTTGCCATTTGAACAAATGCTACCGAATGCATGTGAATTTCAAGTTCCATAGTAGGGGAATGTCCGAAAGACTGAACAAAGCAGAAACTTGTCCGACTGTCGAAAAAAAATCGCATAAAAGCATTGCCAGCCAGCAGTCCTGGCTTAGAACCATACCATTCCAGGGTTGCGACAAAGAACTTGTGGCAGCAAAAGACACAAGCAAACAACTAGCTAGGCTTTATATACTTATATACATATGTACAAAGTCGAAGAAATAGTTCTAAAAGTTTATGCAACTGAATTGTGCTTGCATAAAACTCTGAGGAGAAACAATGAAACCAATTACATTTGCTGTAAACTTAATACGCGCTTAATACATACACCAACTACTTGTATACTAAGGAAGGCAACTACTACTACTATACATAGACATAGACATAAAAAAGCCATAAATATATATACCTATAATATTTTCCACGATTGATAGTTTTAATGCGCCCTGGAAGAAAATAAAAAAAAAAAAACTCGAAATTCTTAGGGAAAAGTTATATGGGTAGAGTTTGTGACCAAACAGTTCTGTCCATGTCTGGGCAATTGGGCCATAAAGTTAATATAAAAATCAGCTGTTTTCTAAAAAAAAAAGTTAAAAGAGTATAAAATAATAAAAAGTGCATAAATGAATCGCCAAATGAAAATATGACGTAGTATTTATTATTATTATTGCCATTATTGCCTATTGTTTGCGAAACTCAAGAAAAAATGGAGTATGTGGGTAAACTCATATTTAATACGCAGAGCTGAGTGTGGAAATTTTTGTAGAGGCTTACGAATTTTGAAGTGAGTTACTATTGCAATTCAATTATGCACATTTTGCGGAAAATTGTCCGTTCAAAGCCATGGTTCAGAATCCGGCAGCATTTTCGGAAAATTTTCACATGTCCTCGGATGTTTTCAAGACATTATTTGCGTTGTTTGAGCCCCACATGGCCCCAAAACGACTCACACGGCAATTTTCTGCTCTTTACTAAAATTTGTGCATATATCTTGCCGACGCGAGCGACATTTTTTCTGCTATCAAACAAAGTTGCTGCTCATTAATGTTTTGTTTTTAGGGCTCAAACAGAAAGCTGATGTATTTGCTGGGGCCATCTTCATGTCAATTGCTCAAAAAAAATTGGCAGCAATGCAGTACCAAAGAGTAAAATGTATTGCCTTCAGAATTTCGAGTGTTGTTTTATTTTAGGCGTTTCGCCAGCAAACTAGAGTTTCCGACCACTGTGCGATGCCTAGAAAACCCATTTTTTAAGCGAAAGTAATGCACGTCGCGTTTTAAAACGGCCTATCCGAGAAACTCCTAAATCAGCTCAGTACCGACAAGGACATCGAGACACTGTGGTCGTTTACTAAAACGACACTCCTTGATACCAGCAACAATATCCTTGGCGTTAAGCCAAAAGAGAAAAAGGAGTAGACCCAATTCTCCGACACACAGCCATAGGAAGATACAACGCACTCAACAAAATAGTCAGACATTGCTGCCGGACGGACAAAAGAAATTGGATCAATGATCTTGCAACTTCAGCAGAAGCAGCGGCCCAACGCTCCGACTCCAAGTCCCTGTTCAAAATAAGTCGCCAGTTATCTGGGTACAAAAATTTTACAAGGGAACACGCGATAAAACAACTTCAACAGACGAAGTCAGCGCAAATGTAAGCACCCAACCCCCTTCTACCAGAGCAATAACCGAAGCTATCAAGAGTCTTAAATCAGGGAAGGCTCCTGGGAGTGACGGCATTCCAGCAGAGGTGTTAAAAACATGTCCAGATACGACTGCAAAACTCCTTCAGCCAGTTTTTATTGCAATTTGGCGCGAGAATCATCTTCCTGCAGATCGGCTGGAGGGCATCCTAGTGAAAATGCCGAAAAACGGCGGCCTATCACTATGCAGGAACTACAGAGGTATTATGCTGCTGTCCATACCTTCCAAAATAATCACTACAATTCTGCTAAAGCGTATAAATGCCACACTAGACAATGCCATCCGAAAACATCAGGCAGGCTTCAGAACGAACCGCTCATGCATAGACCAGATCAGCTCACTTCGAATATTAGAAGAACAAGCAGAATGGCAGTCGTCTCTCCAACTGACATTCATCGACTTCCGCACAGCCTTCAACAGTGTGCATCGCTCATCAATCTGAAATGCGTTGCATAAGTCTAAAATCCCCCTGAGCCTAATCAATTTAATAAAGGCACACTACGAGGGTTTCGAATGCAGGGTTCTTGTCTGCACCTTTTTCAACGAACTTCGGCGTCCGTCAGGGCTGCCTTCTCTCACCGGTTCTAGTTCTAGTCGCTATCGATGAAATCCTACGCAATATACTAGATGGAAAAAATAGAGGCATTCCCTAGGCGTTTACGGAGCAGCTTGAAGATTTGGAGTACGCCGATGACGTCTATTTCCTTTCTGTTCGACATAATGATATGCAAAGCAAACTGGACGATCTAGTCGAAGAAGCTGGTAAGCACGGTCTCGAGGTAAATGTGGAAAAAACAAAGGCTTTGAAAGTGAACGCCAGCAGACATGACGACTTTTTAATCCGTAATGAGCGCATTGAGCTTGTGGACTCTTTCTCCTACCTTGGCAGTGTCATAGCCGCAGACGGTGGCGCAAGGGCAGACATAGAAGTCAGAGTGGCTAAAGCCACAGCTGCTTTCGCGCAACTCCAAAAAATTTGGAGCTCCAATTTTCTGTTGACAAACACGAAAATCCATATATAGAAATCCAATGTGCTATCCATTTTACTTTATGGGAGTGAGCCTTGGCTAACAACAGAAGCTATTCTTAGCACACTACAAGCCTTTGTTAGAAGAGATCTCCAACGCATTCTGAAAATCTGGTGGCCAAACACGATCAGCAACTCTGAGCTGATGCAGCGCTGCAATATGTAGCCGATATCCTACATAATTACTAGTCGCAAACTGGGCATAATTTGCGAAAGCCACCACATGAAGTTGGTCGTCAGGCCCTTGATTGGAACCCGCAGGGCAACCGAATAAGAGGGAGACCCAGAACAACATGGCGCCGAACTGTTTTGAAAGAAGCTGAAGAATCAGGACGTTCCTGGAGCGAAGTGAAGCAATTGGCACAAAACCGGATACGACTTAGATGCTTTACAGAGGCCCTATGCTCCTCAAGGAGTTAAAGGAATAAAAGAAGAAGAATGCAAATATAGTTATGAAGTACGTATTTTGCTATGAAACACGTTGTGAATTACAAGTACTTATTATCAGGAAATACCATGATACAGCTATAAATGGTCATGCGACGGACTGCTCCGTTACTTGTGTCTCTCTGAATTCGAGAGCGTGAAGCCATTTAAAATAGTGCGACAACTTTTTCATTTGTCAAAATAGTTTACAAATATTTAATTTATGTCGGTAAATATAATTCACAACGTGTTTATGCACGTATATAGTATAAATAGAAAGCTTTTTCATTTCTTTCTATATATATACAATTCTATTTCTTTATTTTTATTATATTTTTTGCATCCTCTTTCTCTGCTATGGTCATCTTCCTCCTCCTTTCTTGCAAATGCGTATGCTAGGCATCGCACAGTGGTCGGCAACTCTAATTTGCTGGCATAAAAACAAATTTTTTTTGACCATTTTATTGGCGGTATTTTTTTTTTGTGAAACTTTAAAGCAATCGTTTTCAATTACTATATTTCAATTCGTAAAGAAGTGCGGCAATATGAAAAAACAAAGGTCAAGGTTTGTAAAATCTAGAACCTGGGAGTTGACGCAAGGTTAAAAGGTCTGCTGCAAAAAACAATTTTTGCTCGAATTGGCTCCATTTGTAACTAAACCATTTTTAGAAACCCTTACATGCATGTATGTATATGGTGCCTTGAATTCGTTCTAAAAGTATCTTAAAGAATTGGTATGAAGAGCTTGCGAATTGAGTGGATACATCAAATGTTCCGTAAAATTGAATTGAAAGAAAAATGTCTGCCAAAATGGGATTACATATAAATACAAAGCAGTTCTGGTAGTACCAACGATGGAGATATTTCTCGAAAAGCCTTCGCAGACAGTAAGTTGCCTCAAAGGAACGCAATAAGCTGTACAAAGATAGATGATCTTATGCGAGACAAGATACCCGTATCTACAACAAAACCGATCCCTAGACTCTTAAAACCCGCTTCTTTTAAGTGTGAGTAGCTATAAAATTAAGTCCAGTAAAAAATAAAATTTACCAAGAGAATTCATTTATCATATAAGTCGAAAACATTTTTTTTTTCATAATATTTTTGATAGATAGAGATATTTTTCGCATTTATGCCAGAAAACTAAGATTAGTTTCTTTCGAAACTAAAATCGAAATGAGCATGCTTTTCCACTTTGCGACATTTTCTGACTTGGAGATATTTGAGTGTGCCTTTCTGCGCGTTGACGTTTGGTCTCAGGACCATACCCTATCGTCCAAAGTGACCACATTGTCCAAATGTATCTTTATTTTCACACACTTCCACAGCATTTCTTTGGAGATTCTTTGGGGATTTCCCTTTGACGCATGACGAGGGAAATTCCAAAGCTACGCCTTAGGGTCATTTTAGGGTTTTCCCTAGTTTTTTCTTAGATCCGTAACCACCAATACCAGGTGGAAAACCGTCGGCAGTGCGTCTTTTCACTCTGAAAAAAATTAGTCCGACTTGTTTTCGAACACACCGTGGATAGTGAAAAATAAATGCAGTATATGGGCAAAGGGGGTTGGTATTAGTAGGTACATATTTGTCAGATTTCTTTATTTGTGAAACAGAAGCACGTCTCACCCTGCTAAGTGAGATATCGACATAATTTAAGAAACCTTACCTGAAGACAGATCATGCACATCTTTTACAAAATTTCTGGATCTCTAGCTCTCCGACGCACTCTAGCTGCATCGCTTGTAGAGGATATGATAAGCATCTTGGTAAAAAGGTCTGCCATGCCTCCTTCTCAATATTAACGTTTAAACTCAAAATATTTTGTTTTGTCGCTCACAGATTTTAATAATCTCAATTGCTTTTTCGAATTCTTATAGCCCAAAAAGAAGCAGCGAAGACTTTCTTATATTCTACAAATTACAAACCGTTAAATGATGAAGAACACTAATTTTGGAAAACATTTCTATATGAATAGAAGTGCCTCCTACTTGGCTTTATTGTTCAAAAAGAAATGTTTTCCAAAATTAGTATTCTTTATGATTTAAAGGTTTGTAATTTGTAGAATACAAGAAAGTCTTTGCTGCTTCTTTTTATATGAAAAGAAGTTCCTCTTACTTGGCTATATTGTTCAAAATATGTATACATATATATGATATACCGCAACCTTGCTTCCTTAACCTCAACTCCAAATACTTCTCTTACTCAAATTCACTCAACGCGTATGAACTCACCGGCATTTAAAACACTTCTGACGTCATTACACTTATATAAGATATACACATGCCTTGGAGTAGTTACTTAGCTTGAGGCTCACGCTAGAGTTAAAACTAGTCATATTAGTTAGTTATTAATACATACCTATATGTATATATATATATACGGCATCTTCTTTCCATGGCTGCGTAGGAGTATTACTTATTGCGGATCCCAGTTTATACATAGATTTCGAAAATAACGTCTCTCTCAAATTCGTTAGCAGTGAGTTCTTTTTAGATCAGTTTTCGCCAGAAGTCTCAACAGGGGGACAAGCGCATGCCGCGGTCTGCTCTTTGCTGAGAGTGAAAAATTGAAGTCATTTGTCAACAAGCTGTCATCGAAGCAAGTTCACTTCGTTTTGCGATTAGTTTTTGATGTACATTGAACGAAAAAGTTATGTACAATAAAATCTGTAACTAGAGTAAATACCAAAGGAAACTCAATGACCGTCACTTAGAAAATTTACTAAGAATAAAATCTTACCACAAATATATTAATATTGATGCCGTAGTAAGTTTTCATAATTATAGTTCATCAAGTTCAAATTCTATAGGGTTAAAGGTCTACAATAAAAAAATACCAAATAGTGCTAGGTTAGTATATACAGTCACTTCAAGTATTTGCAAACGTTCTTCTATATACTTTTCTATAGTCTAATCATGGGTTCGTAAAGTAAGATAAAATAGAAGATAGATAGAAGTCACTGGATTCTAACCAAAATATAACCAAAAGATATCATGCAAAAACCGCACCAACTAAATTTTTACAGGGAAGGGTAACTTGCCGATTCCTCCGAATACGAAAACTTGGTTTTAGACTTAGAAAAGGATCCCATTGTGGCCATTCCAAGTTGCAAAGTCGCCTTAAGATGCTTTTCTTACTTTCAAAGATCACTTCCGGTGGTTATTGACAAAAAATAAATTTAATTTTTATTTCAACATGTCTCAACTTACATTCGAAGCGAATTTACGTCTAAGGGTATCCAACAAGTTATATATTCGGCCGTGCTCCGCAAAACGTATCGAACTCGTTTTGAAACGAATGTTTGGTTCTCCCAATTCCACCAAACCGAATTTTTCATGTGGTTTGAAAACGAATGTTTTGTTGCTAGAGGAATTAAAACGAAGTGGCAAAAAAGGTTTAAAAAAGTAGTGTTTGTGTATGTGCACATATTATACACGAACACATGACGATAAATGGGACAGGCTTCCAGCGATACACAAAAAAAAATTGCGCTTGTACCAAAATTAGCTAAGTCGTGTTTAATGTCGATAAATATTGTTGCTAAAGTAATATTTTTGTGTAATTTTATTTAATAAAAAAATTAAATGTAAACAATATATAGTAATAAAAAGGTGCAGATCTGCGGCAACCATATCAGCTGTTTTGAATCAAACATAAATAATTTCGCGCCAATACAACAGTAGAATTTATCGGAAAATATACGAATCGGTAGCACGCAAAAACGAATCCGAATACATTTGTTCAGTTAGGTTTATTCAAATAGCTTACAAGTGTATAAAATAATAAAGTGCAAAAATAAATCGACAAATGAAAATATTACTTAATATTTATTTCGCAAACAACTTGTTTGAAAAAAAAAACACGCCAAAATCAGGAAAAATTCAAGGAAAAATGGAGTAAGTATGTGGGTAAACTCATATTTAATACGCAGAGCTGAGTGTGGAAGACTTTTTAGAACCGTATGAATTTTGGAGTCCACTTTACCGAAAATTTTTAGTTCGAAGCCATGGTACAGAGACCGGCAGCAATTTCGAAAAATTTTCACATGTCCTCGGAGACATTGTTTGCATTGTTGGAGCCCCACATGGTCCCTAAACGACTCACACGGCAATTTTCTGCTCTTTACTAAAATTTGTGTATCTATTTGGAACCATCTACATGTCAATTTCACAAAAAATGGGCACTGCAGCTGCGTACCAATTAGTAAAAATCTTGGCGCTAAGAATTTCATTAGTGTTTTTTTTATAAAAAGTTTTTTCCTTTCAGGCCTTTTTATTTTGCTGCCTAATGTGCAGGAAGTTCTTTTTATAGCAACAACAATTTCGAGCAAGCAAAGAATAAGCACCAACTTTACAAAATAGCAAAAAACCAAAGTAATTGCAAATGCTTTGTGAAACATTTGAATTGTTACTCCAAAGGAATGGCCTTGAAATTGCATCTGGCCCTATGAGTCGTTTAGGGACCAAGTGTGGCGCCAACAAGCCAAATTTTCGGAAAATACTGCCGGATTCTGTACCATGGCTTTGACTGTACGTCTCTGTAAAATCTTCCACACTTAGCTCTGCGTATAAAGTATGAATTCACCCACATACTTCGTTTTTCCTTGCGTGTTGCCTGCTCTTGGCATCTTTGTTTTCAGCCAACAATTTCGCAAAAAAATAGGTTATTATTGCGTTGCTTGCGAAATAAATCGCAATGAAACGTTTTTTGTTGTCGGTTCATTATTCTCTTTTTATTATTTTGTACACTTGTAACATATTTAAACAAACAGCTAATTTTTATTATACATACTTACTTTTTGTGTTTAATGTTGGTGCCATCTATTGTAAATATTGAACCATCTACATATCAATTGCCCAGATATGGGCAGCACTGTTTGGTCACAAACTCTACGCATATAATAATAAATAATAAATACACAAAATAGTTTTTTCTTTCAGGGCTTTTTACGAGGCTGCGTACTGGCCTTGAACAGTAGCAGGGTAAAATTAAATTTTTAAGCCAAACATGAAAATATACCTATTGTAGTTGGCGCTGGATTTAATTAGACGCCAAGTGGTCCTTGCACACAATGGCGACCCGTCGACACGAGCCTCAACTTTGATTTTTTCATCCGTGACTAAAATTGAGTAGTTTTGAATTGGGCATATGTCGAAGAGCATCCACTTTGGACGGGTATGTTCCGAATTCTGAGTGTTTAACAACCAAACCGCCCTACACTTTACGTAACTTTGGGTGTCTACGCGACGTCTCCTACTTTATGTACGCATCAAATATTCTCATTAATTCAGCTTCTTTAAGTTTGCAAAAAATTAAAAAAAAAACAATTTGTAGATAAAGCCACCCAATGTCATTGGGAATAGATGTATTCTTTATGTTATTAACAGCATTTATAATATATGGTGATAACTAGTGTTTCTTTCGCAGAAACGTGTTGAAAGTCAGTATGTATTATTATAAATAATAATTATTATGAAAACATCGATCCCCGTTTTTACTATAAAGTCTAGGGTTTGGCATATCGGTCAGTCCATGAGCGTGCATGCGTGTCATAGAGATCGCGATTTTCCATGTAGAGGGAACCCAAAGAGGGCTTAAAAGCTGCATGTGGGTTTGGCTCAGCCATTAGCACTTGTATGCATAATATTATGCTTTTCACCGTCTGCAGTCGACACCATTTGTCCCGCAGCATGTCGACGCAGACCGATCCGCCATCGCTAATGTTGCAGTGGAATATCCTCGTTATAAAATAAACTTTCGGTGGAGCATTCGGATAGTTCGAAGGAAATAATATTTTTAATTTGAAAATGCCGCCCTCATACGGTGTGTCGGGAGGTCCTGGCATAGTTACTATCCACCTCAACAAATCCTTTAATTCCGCTGAGACATTCGGCAGAGGTTCCCTCCGCAAATCTTCAAAATCACGTGCCAAAACAGAATTTCGGCGTTGACTTTCCTCGCCCACACACCTGCGAACAAATCGTCCTAATGATGTTACAGAGCGATTAGCTGCTCCAACGTTCGAGTCCGTAGTACCACTACCAACCCCTGGCTGAGGCAAGTCGCCGTTAGGCCTCTCAACTACTAGTTCTGCGGCAGCAGATCTGGCTGAAGCTGCTACTGCTCTAAGGCGAATGCGCTCGCTGCGTCGTATTGGTAGCATTTCAATACTGGATGCTGCATAAAAAAAAACAGCCGTATAGTTACAGGTGCATAAATATGTGCAAGGCGTTAGTTAGTTTTCATGCAACTCGGACGCGGAGAGAGAACAATAAGCTTCAATATTTACCGTGAAAAATGAAATAGAGTTTGCACTTTTTTACTTAGCTTGGGTACATTCCAATAAAAGTTGAATTAAAGAATTAAATGAATACCGAAGAAACTAATCCATGAAATGAACATGCACGTTGTTAGTCCCTACTTTGCAATTGATATACTTACCCTTATGGATATGTCTGCAAACAATTTAAAATTTGTAAATAAGATTTTCTAAATATTAAATTAGCCACGCGCACACAGAAGGGATTTTCATAGCCTGCCAATTCAATATTTGTTGTGGAAACTCTAATTCAGTTTTAGCACACTGCTGGTATTTTTTTGTATTTTTCAGATTACAAATTATACGGGGCAATTTTAGGACATTATTTTAATACGTTTACAATGATAGTGGGTTTTACTTAAAATAAAAAGTGAAACCCCAACATTTTGAATGTTTAATACAAATTATAAAATATATTTAAAAAATTTTTAAATATGTTTATACGATTAAAGTTGTTAGTTGATAAGAACCACCAAAATGCATGTCTTCAGCCGCTGTATGAACTCCTTGTCTTAGAGACAAAAAATTTTACCAAAATATTCGTTTTTTAAAAGCAACCTTTGTCAATTTCAGACCCTTGTCGTTATCTTCATAAAACTTTTTATGCGAGTGTTACAAATTTATAAATATAATTAAGGTATTCACGCTTTGTGTTGAGTTGAGGAGTTGAAAAACGTGAATACCATCTGTTTAGTTTATGAGTTGAGTTTTTAAGTTTTTGTTCTTCTTTCCTGTGTTTGCTTACATTTTTAAAATGCTGCAAACTAAAATTAAAAATCTTGAATAAAAAAGGCAGAGACAGAGCTGTAGCTAAAATAACTTTGGATTAAATCAATTTTACTGACGGTACGCTTGCTAAAACAAATTGATGATGTTTTAAATAGCTACCATAAGGTCGTGAATGCAATTGTACTCTCGCATCGGGGTGACCAGTCCCACACCCCGAAGTCCACTGGCTGGCGCCAGAACGAGCTTAATTCCTTTGACGAAAACCGTTTTGTTTACAGCATGAGGTTAATTCCACAACAGTTCCAGCATAAATATATTAACCCTAGACCATATGAATTTCAAATTTAAGTATTTTATTATTTTTTCCATAGAAAATACACTTCGGGGCACTGAGTGCTCCAAGGAAGGTTATGATGAAGGACAGGTCTAGGGTTAAGCCCCAGCATGGTCCAATTCGCATCTATTTTTAGTTCGGCATCTTCTTGTAGTACATCTATTATTATTATTATTATTTATTTGTAACTTACACATTAATTCTAGGAAACAAAGTAATTTAAAGCCCCAGAAACAAAGGCCTTCAGGCTAATGTAGTACATCTGCGCTGTTGGTTTCTGTGAAACAAAGGCATTATTTTGTCGACATTCTTGTTTTATACAAATAAGTTTAAAACAAAATCACTCTGTACAAAGCCATCATAACACCTACGTGGACGTATGGAATTCAAGTTTGGGGAACGGCAGCCAAATCAAAACTGAAGAGAATTCAAACACTCCAAAATAAAGCTCTACGCCAAATAGCAGATGCTCCTTGGTATGTTAGGAATAGGAATCTACATAAAGACCTTAACATAAGTTTCACAGGGGACACCATAAACAATCTGAGCGGGAGGTATGAGTCTATATTGGAAACCCATCCAATTTCGTTGGCCTGTGCTCTTGCGGGTCATAGACCAAGGCGAAGGCTAAAAAGATTACACCCTTCGGATCTAAAGAACCGAAAAGTTCAGTAAAAATTGTAAATTTAAAATTTAGAGAAACCAATGAAATGTTTCTCATTTTTGTAAATCATGTAAATAATTTTTGTTAGTTCAATTGTAGTTAATTTTGTAAAATAATTTTTTAGAATTAATATCATTCATAACACCAGAAAAGAGTGTGTAGCGATTACCTTTATAATTTACATATTGGATTATAGCCTTAGTATTAAGTAGGCTGATTGCCAATAATTAAAAAAAAAAAAAAAAAAAAAAAAAAAGTTAAATAGGTCGATTAAATAGGTCAGACGCCTTCACGAGGGCCAATCAAGGGTACCACTTGGAGGTTGTGCGTCAACAGGGCAAAAGTCTCGGTACTTATCGATTTGCCCATTTTTAACAAAATGATACTCGAACGCTTTACCCTGTTATACACCAACTCTAATCAGTCCCCAAATCCATCCTCATTTCATAGAATTCACTTTTTATAGTCTGTACCACACGCAAAGGTCTATATCAAGTTTGGGCAAATGTATCATATTTCATAGGGATATTATAGCATACGTTCATTGTTTTTTCTTTTGCCACGCCCTCTTGCACCGCCAAATGATTTCAAAACTGTTTTTACTATTTTAAGTCTACAGCAGTGATGGGCAGTCTCTCAATTTACATAACTCGCGAGGCTATTGCACCAAAATCTGCCGCAGCGCAGTCGGCTCATGTACGGTCCAAGTGTGTGAAATCTCTCGCTCGTTTTTGCTTAATTGCGGTTCTTGCTCTCTCGAGCGCTTTTGCTTACTGCGCTGTTTACTCACACAAAGAAATGTTTGTTGGTATGAGTTTTGCCCATCACTGGTCTACAGCCTAATAGTTTTTATGGGGAACAATACAAAAACATTTTATTTAATTTTATATTTTCGTACCACGAAAGCAATGGCAATTTTCGCAATAAAAATGTTGTTAAGGGTAGATCAAGAAAGTATCTTGCGCAAATCTGCAAACGTAAACGTTTCTAAATAAAAGGCCAGTACGCAGCATCGCAAAAAGCGTCAAGACAAAACAAAACTTCATAAAAAACCCTAGAGAAATTCATAGCGCTAGGATTTTTGCTCTCTTCTGCGCAGCTTTATGGAAAATCGACGTCTAGATGGCGCCAACAGTATTAAGACCTTTTCTGTTTTAGTGCTAAGAACCAAAAATGTACCCGAAACAAATAATTATATGTGCATTACTGCTTTTTGATATATCTCTCTTATGAATTGCGGAACATTAATTTGGAGTATGCAGATCTTTGGAGACATTTTTTGTGCCTGTTTTTCACAAAACAACTTTCCTTGTTTTTGCTAATTTAGGTACCGTTAGCTAAAATCCAGGATTCAATTTTTGCTCTTCATAGAAAATAATTATACGTGCAGAGAGACTTATTTGCTTTCCGAGTCCCACTTGGTCTATAAGGTCCTAAGAAAAGTAAAAAAAATTGTTAATAAATACAAAAGCAATAATTTAAAATTAAAAAAAAAAAAAAAATTATTTTTTGACCAAGATATCACAATAGTCCAAAATGCTTGGTGGTACTGAAAAGTAGGACGATGATCAGGAAAGGATTAAAGGGATGCTTTAATCTGAGTTAAAAGTCGTTATTGTTGTCATTTCAATTAGACCCCACAAACTTTTTAAAAATCCAGGAAACTACTTAATTAACTAGGGCAGGGGGTGCCCTTATTATTACTAAACTGTATTGTGTGTAAAAAAGTAAGGTGGACCGAAACGTAATATACGGTCCCATAAGCCGGATACCAGCTTATATCACTGGTATGTCAAGGCGCATGCACTAAGTATTTATAATTTGAATATTTTTCAGGAACGAATCGGTTGCGGAAAATCCCTCATGATATGTAGTAGTCTCCGATTATTGGTATGTGCAAAGCTGCTATATGCTTTTTATCTGGTCACAGTTGTACATATGTATATGCAGAGGAATGTATTAAAATATATGAGCTGCGATTCGGTAGCATATCCGAAGCATTTGCCTGCCTCAACAGAATATTTCAGCTTGCTAAGGTTTCAAACCACGAAGCAGAAGCTTCCAGATCATACTTTAATGTGCAAAATATTGCGTTTATGGAGTGGCCGACGACGAACTCGGGCCTAAATCTGATTGAGAAAATCTCCGTTTTGAAATTGTACTAATTGTATAGACAGTCAATATTAATTTCGTTAGAATAACTACAAATATTAATGAATCCGAATGTGTGTCAGTTAAAGATTTTATTTGCTTTTTTAATACCCTGTACTTCAAGGTACCCGAGGGTTTATTTTTGTACCCTGTTGCTTATGGTACAAAAGGTATATTAAGTTTGTGCAAGCCGAAAATGTATGTAACATATAGAAGAAGTCGTCGGAGACCACCCAAATTTACCTAAAATATGATCAAGGTGACTAGAGAAGTCGATATACCCATGTCTGTCCGTCTATCCGTCTGTCTGTCTGACCGTCTGTCCATCCGTATGAACGCCTAGATCTCAGAGATGGTAAGAGCTAGAGCAACCAAACTTTCGGATAAAATCCCTTATTATCATACGGGAGACAAGTATATTTTAATTTTTCGATATCGGCATTCTTCAGTTTTAAGAGTACCCAAGCACTGAACCAAATTGGGTCAAAATCGGATAACTATATCATATAGTCCCCATAGAACGGATCGGTCAAAAAAACGTTTTTTGTAGCCCCCATAAACGAAAAAACGTTTTTGGTGCAAAATTCGTCTGTTTTTCGCTTCTTTATGAAAATATCGTAACCAAATTTGGCAAATAAATATCTTTTTGCAATGTGGTGGTACCGGGTATCCCAAAGTCGACATCTTAATGTTATATTAAATTAGTTGAAATTTATAGACAGCAGCAAAATAAAAAAGATGCATAAATAATATATGTGAGCGTGCGTGTGTATGACATACGTAGTTACCTTAGGTAACTTACCTATATCTGTAGAAAATATAAATCTTTTGATTTATTTGGATCCGCAAGAAACTGCCTAAAACCACAACCAAAATAAAAAAGAAACTATATTTTAGAATAACCCTTATTTCAACTAATTATAGTTACGTTAGTGATGATAAGGGTACTACATATCAAATTTTGGAGGGCTAAATTTGATTTGAAATTTTTCTTTTATTTTGGTTTTAATACTTACCAGATGATGTGCTACAATGAGCGTAAGATCAATTTTACAATTGGATTGTAACATTCTGAAGCTAGTACAGATAATATGATTGTACTAGGGTAACTACTATGATACAAGTATTCCCAACGACAATCAGTCGAAAAAAATATATAGACACTGTACACTATATATGTACTTATATTTAAACTACGAGTGATAAACATATAAGTGGCAACAGAAAAACCGTGCATCCTGGACATCCTTGTCATGGGTTCAGTTGATTGTTTTCTTTTTTGTTTGGTAACGCGCTCATTTGGAAAATCTTGAAGGTAGCCGCTTCGATTGGCAGTTGGGCCAGCGTAGAGTCGCATACATATACATATATACTTTTATTGCTTTTGTTATTTACTTTCTTTATGCACACTTAAGTGCTACTCCGGCATACAATCGGCGTATTAATGCATTCGACAATGACGTCAGTTGCTGGCGATGGCGTTGGCGTTGGTGAAGGCAGTGGCAGGGGTAGTAATGGTGGCAAATGCAACTGAAACAATACTCTCTTAACAATTTATGCCATGAGCAGTGCCATGTGTAATCTGTATCCATGCTGTGCACACTGTGCTCTTAATTGTTGTCATAATCCCAGCTTCAGCGCCAGACTGAGGCAGAGCCAAACTGAGCTGAACCAAGTGTGTGGCACTTATGCAGGCTCAGTCCGACGTGAAGTGTACGAAATTGTAAGAAATGAAATTACGCATACGCCAGCATGCGCACATACACACATACACACGCGCACGCACAACCTGCCCCATCCTTTTTACTACTTGTGTGGAACTGCCAACTGTTTTAAATTTTTCATTGTTTACAAGCAAGCTCAACCAATCCGTCGTTATCGCTGCTGCCCATTGACAACTCCTTCATTAAGCAATTGGCCGGAGCTTCCAAAGAAAACAAAAGCATAAGAATTGTAAAAATAAATGCCCGAAATCCAGAGACACAGTGTACAGTCAGTAGTGCCCCATCATTGGCTTGCAAAATTAATTAAAATTATTATTCTCACTATTGGTCGCATTCCTATTGCCGCTCGTTTATTTTTTAGCTTTTATTTTTTTAATATACTTTTATGCCTGCTTAGCTAATAGATTGGGCTTGGTCCAATTCGGGTCTGCTCTATTGATATTTGCAGGAACACATACGTGAGAGCAAGGAAAGCAAGCTGGACGAAATGGGTCGCAACTCAAAGGCGCGTTCGCGTGAGAACATATCAAGGTAAGTTGATAGTTCCCACCTCCAAGCCTCCTTCTTTATCCATTCCCAACTCATATCTCTTAATTGTCTCGCTCATTCTCCTCTGACTTTGGCATTTTGCCAACAAAGCCAACAGCAGGCCAGCTTGCCACATGGCACCAGGCATCTGGCACCTGGCAATCAACGTGCTGCACGTGCAAGGAGCGCACAGATTCATTAAGTTAAAATTATATGCACTCGATATTATTTTTGCTTGCACCAAAGCACGCAAATTAAGTTTACCCCACGTAAAGACCCCAAGACGAGTTCAATTGAATCGTATTTCGTATGCGCGCCGTAATGAGAAGGCATTGCTCCTTTGCCGCGAAATGGGAGCGAAAAATGCAAAAACTGATGAAGACTGTAGTCCATCAAAACCACACATGCCTCTAGAGAAGTAGCTGCACAAAGTACATGAAAAACTGGTTTTAATAACCCAAAAATGGCGGGAACAAACTGTTTAGCCTAGTGAGATTAAAAGCTGGGATACTTTACCTGCTAACAGGATGCATAGGTGGTTAGATGCTTAGAGATGGTTACGTGACTCACGCGAATATGCGTGTAACTTTGATTATGCGAGGTGACAACAAAAGTTTTTCGAAATTTCAATAAAAAACATCCTATTTAACGATGTACTCTACTACTTGGTAACTCTGTCTAACGAAATCTTTACTTGTTTTCGGCCTCACTTGGACAACATGGACCTAGATGAAATATTGTTTCAATAAAAATGTTCCAGGAATGCGTTATTTCCAAAAGAGTAGATGTAAAATAGCTTCCCAATTCACTCGCTGGCCCTAAAAGTTTGTTTGATCTTGAATAGGTTTTTTGACTTTATGAATAATCGTGTCTACAGGTGGATAAGAAAAATTTGTTAATACCATTTTAATACCCTTATTGCTTATCTTTGCATACTACAAGCTTATGTCATGGGCTTACCAATACCCAAAAATGACAGCATTACCAGACCACTCGTATAGAAATTAGATCTGTAGTTTTATTACAACTTAGACTGTTAAGTAAAGTGAGTTACACGAGTAACCCAGGCTGTCCTATAGTCACTCACGAACCATCAACACGTACACATCTCTAGTGAAATTGGAATGTACCGATAGCGAACCCGTAACCTCGCACATGTTCCAATGTTTGCAATTTTTACACGTAGCGCCGTTTGGCTGACGCTTGTTGTACTCGTTTACTTGCAGACAGAAGCATTCGCAGACCTCATTACAAATTCTCGATGATGTTTCCAATCGCTATTACCGTGAGGCCGTGCCCATATCAACACAGTCGAGCAAAGCCGATTTCAAGGAAAAGGAGCACAGCATACTCCGGCGTCATAATGACATGACTCAAACGAGCCTCTGCGGCGTCGGTGGTGACGATGGGGAATCCTCCTCCACGACAACAGCAACGCATGAGCTGGTGGCCACGGCGCCATCATCGGCGGCAATTAGAGGCGCGGTCAATGCGTGTGATATGGGCTGTCAAACGAGGTGAGTGCGGGTTGGGCATAATGCTTCTATGGCATGGTCAGCATGGTGCTCACATTAACAACATATGTAACTACGAGATACACACAAAACAGAGCATGTCTTTGTGTGCTGTAGAGTTAAATAGAGACACATCGACATTTGAACAAATTACAAAGTCGATGCAGACGACAACAACAACAACAATAACAGACGGCAGAGACAGACTGGCATGACGTCGTCAGCTACGTGCCATAGGAGACTTTTAAGACTGCCAGGACAACGAGGACACCCATGCCGCCATTGCCTGTAAAACACAAATCGATGCAAATATTTATATTTGCATGCGCCTTCATTGTTCAGTCAGTTAGTCGGACCAAACATATGTACATAGATGAATGAAAATCAGACATGACTGGGAATACAAAATGAGGCGTGTGCCATATGTCTCGGCAACTGATTGAACCTAGCTCAGATGACGAAAGTTTATTTATGACATGCAAATATTTAACTAAACGCTTACCCCCTTTCCTTTCTTACTTGCTCCAAACAGAGAATCGCTGTTTGCGAACAGCCCCGGCGCCGTTGCTACGCTAATGAGACAAAAGTCCACCTCCTCCTCGCTGGGTGGAGCAAGCATAGCAGGTGGTGGGATGCCACCACCGCCACAGCGTTTTTTCTCCACATTTGGCTATGATCATGGACCGCCATCGCCGGCGGTGCCACCGCCACCACCGGCAGCTGTGCTGCTGGGCACGCTGACGCGGCGCAGCGTGCATACGCCGCCGCAGCATGAGTCGCTGGAGATGGAGGAGCGTCACAGTGGCATTGGGGGGCCACGCTCCCACTATGGCATGATTGTGGCGTCGACGGCCAAGCCGCAAGAGATCTGTCATCACCATCATCAGCATCAGCAGCAGCAGCAACGAGCGCGCATGCATCCGCATGAGGAGAGCGCCCTTATGGCTCACCATGTTCATCCACATGGACATCCACATCAGCATCAACATCAAACGACACAGCTGCAGCAGCAGCAGCATCAACCCAGTGGCAAGACGGTGCTGCCGCCGCCCATGACACTGATAAAGGGCGGCGGCCATAATATTACCGGACAGACTGTGCTGCCGCCCAGCAGTGGGACCAAGGGCATCGCCGCTGGTAAGCAGCAAAAGAACGAGGAGTCCAAAGTATTCATCGATATACGGAATTCAGCACCCGATGTGATTATCATGACGTCCCATTGACATTTAAGGTTGGCCCGCCAATCAACAATGACCAAAAGAACAATGGTAACTGCTGCCGTAGCCATGCTAACCACAGCAGCAGCTCCTGAACATAAACATGAACATGAAAAGCAGGGACAGGCCCAACGATGCCGCGCACAATCAGCGACAGGACAACTATGTGCTCGTCCTGACACGGCTACCAACACAAAATGGCCAACACTATGCAACGTTTGGTATTATTAAAATGTGCCCCACATTGGGCCCAAAGCATTGACTGCCGTGCCAATTCTTTCATTTCATTTCATTTCGTTTCGTCTCCTTTTATTATGTTTCAATTTCATTTCGTTGTATGTTCTGCTAGTTTATATACAATTTAATAAGATTTCAATATTACAAATTTTTGATTAAAAATAGTTCTAGAAAACGATTTTTTTACGGATTTCGTACAGGTTTTTCGAAAGGTTTAAATTTGATTGAATAATTTATGCATCTGGCACACCGCTGATAACAATCTGATATTCGGAATATTGGCATTACTTTGTAGTTGGTTGACAATTTTGACCATTTTTGACAATTTCACAAATTTTGCAAGTAGCACAAAAATACACACACACGCACTTATACCAACACCAACGCATCACAAACAAACAATTGTGTTGGAGAGTCTGCAATCCCTGTCATCGTTGTTGCTGTTATTGTTGCTGGACAGGCTAAAGCAGCAACAAAATTTCCGCTGCAAACAATGGCGTCCCAGCTATAATACACACACACAGCCACACAGCCACACACACACATGCAAACAAGCACTCACACGCATGGCTACATATGCATATACTAAGCAGACCGTGTACAACGTGGCGTATGAACGATATTATACGAAGCAACAACAAGCTAACCAACATGTGCCACAACGCCTCAAACCAGCAAGCCAAATTGTTTGCGCCATTTTGTTGGGTACTCGCGCTCTTCCTTTCTCTCTCTACCACTCAAACTATTTTGTTACCAGTGGGTCGCTGTCTCCATTCTGGTTCTTGGCTGTCCTGTCCGGTCTTGGCGTCTCCTGTTTTAACGCTCTACATGTTGTCCCATGTAACGTGGCTTTCATGCTCTATCAGGAACTTCTTCATTTACATGCATGACGGACGTGCAGCGTTTGCTTTTCACCTCGGCTCTGGTCCAGTTCCAGTCAGCATTAGTCCAGCTCTGTCCGCCGCTTAGTCCAACGGTTAGTCAGTCCGTCAGTCCATCCATCATATGCACGTGCACGGTACGCGTGCACCGTACTTGTGTAGTGGCTGGATAGACGCTCGTCCTGTTGGCTTCGTCCTGCTGCTGGCAGCCAGCAAAACAATTTACGTGAAAATTGTTTTTAAGTGATTTTAAGCTATTTTTGTTTTCCTTTTCTCTTTTATTCCAATCGTTTTCATTTCCAAACTGTTCTTTTTACTTTGCTTCATTTTGGCAGTCATTTTAATTATTTCATTATATTATTTTACGTTTACAACAAAAACACACACACACAGATACTCACGCACACAGGTGTGAGATGTTGAAAATTAATGCGTCATTTGGCATACATTTGACTTATGGAAATGCATTTCAATTATTTTTGGTTTCGTGTATCTGGTATCTTTTAGATAGACAACTTTTAGCTCTTCAATTTTTTAAAAATGATTTTAAAGCAGTTGGTAAGCAATGTATTTTTTTTAAAGATATTCTTTTTGAGATTGCAGCTGCTCCATCCAATACGAGTATTTATACTTTTCTCAAAGATTGCTTAAATCTCTTTTATGTTATATACTTAAAAGCACATTATTGTATATAAGATAACTTTGCTCTTTGTTGTTTCAAAACAAGTTGCAAAACTAGATATGAATTAAAAGAGCAAAACTCCGTTAGCTAAGTTCGAAATTCCAAAAATATAAGAAGTTTTCGTTGGTTGGATTATAATATGAAAACGTTTTTATGGGACAAATGCATTTGGCAAGCCAATTTATAAGATAATTCGTCATCGAACTATTGGAAAGTTGAACTCTGGCAAGATATCGAAGATTCTTAAATATTTTTAATTAACTATTCAAAATATTTCGTATGCTTTTACGTGGAAAAATTCATATTTTTAACTTAAAATAAAAACTTTCGATTAATTATACTTTTTTTTTTTTTTAACAATTTTGACCGGCATACCTTAGGGGGAAACCAATGTCGAATTTGTAGCATAATTTTAGTCGCAACCTTAAAATTTATTTTTTTTAGAAAGCTTTCGAAACATTTAAAGAGCATAAAAAAAAATTAGTCCAGCACAGTGCCAATAATCTCTCAATGTCTACACAAAAGATACGTACACTGAGAAAAAATTTAAAAAAGAGCGATTATGCTGTTATTGAGAGAGAAATTCATTTTTTAAAAGTTTTTTTTTTGTAGACATAAATGAGAATGTTTAGAATGATTTTATGCAGAAGGGCTCTCAAAGAACATTTTGAACGAAAAAAACGTTTTTCAAAAAGGTTCTTTACTAGTATTAGGTTTTGCGGATAAGGGCTCGGGAAACAAAATAAGGTTTGACATGAAAAAGTGTTTTTCTCTCAAATCAAAGAATATGACTCATGTCGAATTACTATAAGTTTGTGCAGGAACTGGTGTGTGGAAAAAATTACAATTAGTGCGATATTGACTTAAAAATTTGTATTGGAACAATTTTATAAATCTATTTATAAACCTCTTAGACACTATATGAAGTTCCGAATCGATTTGGATTGACCTCAATTAATTTAAAATAAAATTATTATTTGGATTTTTGTTTCCAGTTACTATTAAGAGACGCTTTAAACCCTAATCCCAAATAGTGCCGTCTACTTTCAGTTTTCAGTGCCATACAGTATACTCAAGGTCGATTGAGAGCCTGTATATAGCATTTAGATATACTATATATCTTGCATATAGAAAAAAAAAAATACGTTTTACAAAATTCAATTCAATCAGACATCAAAAAACTTCTATAAAGCCTTGAACCAATAATTAATACAATTTTTTATTTTAAACCGAGAACATCCAAATCAATCAAACCAAATCAAAATCATATTAAATTTAAAAATTTAATTGAATTTTTGTAGTATTTTGGCTTGAGAGACGAGGACTTTGAAAGCCTTGCGCTTATGTCCCATGTCCCATGTCACATGTCCCATGTGGAATATATAGTACATACTTCTTACAAAAAATAATAATAATATGTGATTCTGTTGTAACCAATATCTTGGTATAAGATGAAAATATATGCAGGAGCTCACTTACCACCCCGCCAAAATGCTTTAAAAATTTGTCACCATATACACGGCCACCACTCTGTGCCGGATTTGGGATGTTTTTTTTTTTGTTTCATCCCCTCGAGCTTAAATCCAATGATAATGGTAGGAATGTCGTGCAGTTTGATTGATTGGATTAAATGAGCACGTGGAATGTCCGCCACAGTGTGCGTAATAAAAATACCTTGGGGAATGACAAACCATTAAAAAAATTCTCACTCATAACTTTGGATGGGAAGAACCTTATGCTCAGCTTTTTTCTTATATTTACCTACCATTAGTGAGTATTATTTTTGACTTATTTTAGGGCAAATCATTAAGGTGATTAAACGACGATTGTGGGCAGTAAAAGCAAAGTTGGGTCCTTTTTTGTATTTCTTTTTTAACTTTAGTGTAGGAAAACACTTACTGTGTCCCAACTCAAAGTCAAGATCTTGATAAGTATGGCCAGTGATGCTCAACTTTAAATGCGGTCATATACAAAACTGTCCTACCTGTTAACATAAGTATTTAAAGGATTTTATTGCCACAAAATGCAAAAACAAGGGCTACAAAAAAAAGTTGAGTGTAACCGCAAAACTCATTAAAAATATGAAAATGGTCAAATAACTTTTGCAAACTTGGGTTGCTTCGCTTTATGATTAAATGGCAAAAACAAAAAAAAACAAAAAAAAACAAAAAACACAAAAAACTTTTTTTTAAGAAAAACACAAAAATTACATTACCTCAACTTGTTTATTTTGTGCAAATGTCAATGTCCCTGGGTTTGTGCAAGAGACAGAGATATTGAGAAAAAAAAATATGCGAAAATTTAATGCAGTTGCTTATTATTTATATTATACTTTTTTTTAACATTAATTACAGTTGATTGTTGGCATAACGACGAAATGCAAAAAAAAGTACAGCAACCAAAAAGAAAAATATCCCAAAAAAAACAAATTTAATTATGGCCCGCATTTATCGTAATGTTTTTTTGCGAGCGAATTTTTTGGTTATCTTTGGCTGGAGCTGCAACGAATATTCATTTTTATATCCTGTATCTATAGGTACAAAGGGTATACAGACAGAAGGAGGCGTGGCAGAAGTTCTTAGAAGGAAGATGCAGGAATATATATTTTTACAGGGTAACCCACTGTCGGGAACCTCCTCGACGGTAAAACATTCTTTTTTCAATTGTTCTTTTACCAAATACTTATCATTTAAATACCCTTAAGTCTGCTGCCCAAATATGGTAGCTAGGGACTTAGTACTCTATTTGATATTATGTATATTGTAACTCAATAAAATATTTAGTACTTATGAACTGTTGGGGGTTCTAATTTTGCGCAACTTGAATAATAACGAAAAAAAAATTTGATAGATTTCTGATTCTTTTTTAAATTAATTTTACCTTAATTTTAAAGATAGGAAATAAAATTTTAATACTTTGTGTGATCAGCAACCTTTCTGGTCCAAAACTTCACACATCTGGCTTGGCCTAATAATTTATCGAAATAGCGCTCCAAGCTAATTCGATGGCTTGGATATCACCAAAATATTCAATTCCTTTGAAATTTTGGCTCTCGGCATACATTGTAGCAACCCAGGCAAATTGTTACCTTGTTGGAGTCCACGGCAGAGATCTAAAATAGTTAAGATAACATTAAAATGCATTTACTAACATATCATTGTAAGATAGATGATTTCATATCTATTTCCTTGTTCTATTTTCATTATTTCTTGGGAGACTGGCCTTCACACACATTTTTCCCCGATTTTTGTCAAAGAGTCGAATTTCTAAGTTTAAGTCACCTTTACGCATTAGTAAGAATTGGGATATTCTGTGTCGGATTTTTTCCGAGATTCTCGGATATTTGAACAATCCTTGCAAGCTTTGATTTGTCCTATTTTCTCCTCAGAATATGATTGGATATGTCAACTCAAACGATCAAACTAGAAGGATGTTCTACATATTTAAGTGGTGCACAAATTGTATTGAAATTGTATCTTAATTTTAACGAATGTTAACGTAAAGTGGAAAAAATAAATTACAGCATTTTTCCTAAACTTCCAGCAATTTGTCACAGAGAGAGAAAAAATAGTTGCAAATTTCATTCTGCTCTTGAGCTATGTGCAATTGCAAAGAGAGTATACAGGGTGTCCTATTCAAGTGCCTAGGAGTGTATATGCTCTTAATAAATTGCTAAACATTTCGATTCAGCATTCAGGAGTTTTTAGATATCCTTTTCACTGTACCAAATTTAATCTAAATCGATTTGCTGCAACATATTGTCGTACGTCCACGTAGTACCGATCGTCCAAAGAGCTCGTTGGGGCTCTTCGTAACCATTTTTATATGTACGGATATTTACTCGAAACAAGTATACCAGCTTGAAAATCGCTTCCTAGTTTTCAATATTCTCCTATTGATACGTGAAAGAGAATTGTTTTTAATGATTGGTTTTAAAATGCCGACTTTTTTGCATATAACTTTCGAAATTCTTAACTTCTTGGATATTCTTACCCAGAAGAAATTATTTGTTAGTCGAGTTTCAAGAACCTCTTTTTAGTCGTGAAGACTATAAGAGCTAGAATAATCAAACTTGACATTTGCAATTCTTATATTTTCTTTTGGTATTTCTTCCGTAAGTAGATAATATCAAATCATTAATCTTTCGACAAGCATTAAACTTTATTAAAATTGGACCATAAATATCGAATATGATTGTTAAAAAAACCTTTTAGAGCATGCATAAAGGTGGGTCGCTGGGTTTCTGCAGTGTTGGTTGAAAAAAAAAAATTGTTATTTGTTTCATGTTTTTTTTTTGTTAAAAAATGTGTATATTTTATTAAACAATAATAATGCCTAATCGTCTTAAATAATAAATTTTGCCTATGAAAAATAAATGCCATATTATTATTAAATATCTATTATTATTCCCTTTTTCACCCAACTATCGAAAACTAAATAATGTACAACAATGCAATGCACTAGAATACTTGCCAAACTTTTTCACATTCAGCTTATTCAGCTGCTGTTTTTTAATTAATTAAATTAAATTTAATTAGCACTTGTTAGCCGAAACAAAAAAACGGAAACAAATTATTCATTGTATTCGATTATTTTGTTGTTTTCGAAGCCCTTTTTTATCGATGCAACGTTTCAAAGTTCGTTGCAAATCCAGATTTTTTTGTTGATGATAAATTTTTGACCTTATACCTGATGCATTAAAAAGTATACATTTCTTTAATGAACAGTTTGTATTAAAAAATTCGATAAAATTGTTTTTTTTTAATTACTACAAAATTTTCACGCAAGTATATATACGAATTTAATTTTATTACTCTAAAAATCATTTAATTGCAAGTGTGACGTCACTTTCAATTTTCGTCAAAATTTTTCTGCGTCATCAAACTATTTTTATTGGCTTATCGTCCCAAGCATGCCTCAAGGCATACCCAACAAAACCCCAACATAATTTTTTTTTTATTTTGTATTTTTTTTAATAAAATTAACACAAAAATATTTTTTTAAAAAAAAAAAAATTTGGAATCCAGAGGGTTAAGAAATGAAAAATTTATTGAGTAACTAACATTTTATACATAAAATTTATTAAATAAACAATCATACAGAGGTAACTTATTTATTGATATTTAACTAAGTCTGAACCAAATATTTACATTGACGGATTGATTCAAGATTTAAAAAAATGTCTGCAACAAAATTGCTTTTGGTTTGAAAATTATTTTATAATATTTTTTTCACATCTCTGAATGGCTTGGATTTTGAAAATGATTTATATATTTATATTTATAAAAAAACCTCATATTGAATATTCGGTATACTTTTAAAGTTCCCGACTTTCTCAGGATGTTACGCTCGCTTGCGGAATATTTTTTTTTGCATATATTATTTTTCGAAACGATTCAAAATCTGTCACAAATGTACACCAAAGAAAATCGAATAGAAATTCCGAAAAAAAAAATCGTTACGTAAATGCAAAAAAAATGAGAATTAGCAGAAGGATGATTTGATTTTTGAATGAAATTGAAATTACATTGCAGTCTCTGAATGTCCATATGTACAATACATATTGACGAATATATATGTATGTACAATAGGGTGGCCATTTTTGCAACATCTCACGATTTTACTAACGCCACCCCCTAAAAAGTTTTCTTTTTACCTGCATATAGCGCCTGTAAAATTTAAAAACGATCCGAATGTATTTTTATGGGTCCGGCAATAGGTCAAAGGTCATAAAAAAGTTTCATATGAATGCATAAATAGCGACCAAATCGTAAGTTTGACAAAAACATGTTCCAAATAAAATCAATGGGTAATTCAATTATCTACAGTCGAGAAAAAAAATTATCGAAATCAGTTTAGTATAACCAGAGATACTTACTGTTAAGTAAAGGCACTTTTTTTTTTTAATTTCGAAAAATGGTTTTTTCAAAATATCTCGAAGCCCATTTCATGAAAAAAAATTTTGACTGCATTTTCGGTTTTAGCATGTCATTTTACTACAGAAACGATTCAAAAATGTTAAGGATACCAAAAATTTTTTTTATTTGTAAACTGGTGTAATTAGTCAATTTAATCAATTTTAGAACTTACGAAATTTATTTAGGCCGACTCTATATTTTTTTAAAATTATGTTTTGATAGATATGAGACCTTTTGAACCATAATTTGTCTGATTGGTAATAAGATTTTAAAGTTTATGTAGAACAATACAGTCAAAAACGGAAAAAGTGCAAGTTATGACCTTTGACCTATTGCCGGACCCATCAAATACATTCGGATCGTTTTTAAATTTTACAGGCGCTATATGCAGGTAAAAAGGAAACTTTTTAGGGGGTGGCGTTATTGATATCGACGGTTTAAAAATCCTCCATACCAGCGGCGGCCACCCTAATGTACAAGCATGTGTTTTTAATTATCTACATACATTTATTTATGCCGCGGTCAGTACAATGCCGCAACATTTTTTTTTTAAAACAAAACTTTCAAAGTACACGTACTCGTTTTAAAAATAAAACATGTTCAGGTTAAAAACTTGTAAAAGCAAAAAAAAAAAAAAAAAGTTTTTTTTTTTATAGCCAATAAAATTGTACATAAACTAATTTGAGCCCTTTCAGTGCAGCTGATGGGCCCTCGATAAGCTTTTTATACTGAAATATACTAACCAACTATCATAATTGTTAAAGATAAAAGTTTGTATTTTTTTTTTGTTTTGTTATGATGTAGCTTACACAGGTTTAAAATATGAAAATTATTAAAAAATTCAAAATGCTAAACACGACGCTTAAAATGCGCTAAAAAAAATGTGTTTTGTTTTGTTTTAAACATATACATACATATATATGAATACATAGTTAAACTTTGTGTAAATATAAACATACAAAAAATAGCAAAAATTATGCAAGTTGTCAAACATTTAGCGATAGCAACTATTGAGATAGCTATAAAAAATAAGCTTAAGAATAATAAATATTTTTTTTTTTGTAAAATTAATGTATTATTCTCAAAAACACGCGCAGCGCATACTACAAGTATAAAAAAAATATATATACTTACAAATAACTATAAGCAAATAGTTTTAAATTTTTTGTTGTTTTTTATTGTTTAGTATAAAATTAATAAATAGCATAAAACTAACGACTGCAAGCATTGTAATTGTCATAAAACATTATATGTAATATGTACATGCATATTAACATATGTATGTGTATATAAATACAATATATACGCATATGTACAAAGTATATGCGAAAAAAAATTAATAAAATTATAGATAACAAAAGAATATTTAATAAATGTTAAGCAAATGTGTGAAAAAATGTAAAAAGTATATAAAGAGAAAATAAATTTCATTTTCCGAGTATGAGAAATGAATCGATTTTTGGGTGGTTCCTTATAGCACATTTAAAGTCGATTTTGCGACGGCCATGGAATTATTCGCGTAAGTAATTTTCATCAATCGTAGATTTCCGAAATAAAGATTTTGTTGGATTAACTAATATTTATACCCTGTACCGTATGGTACAAAGGATATATTAAGATTGTGCAAGCCGAAAATGTATGTCACAGGAGACGTCGGAGACACCCCAAAGTTACTTAAAGTATGATCAGGGTGACTAGAGAAGTCGATATACCCATGTCCGTCTGTCCGTCTGTCTGTATGAACGCCTAGATCTCAGAGATGGTAAGAGCTAGTAGAGCAACCAAACTTTCAGGTTAGATGCGCTATTATGTCAGGGGAGACAAGTTTATTTAATTTTTTTGATATCGGGGTTATATTATATAGCTCCCATTGGGGTGTTTCAGAGGACCTCGAAAAAAACAAAAAGTTTTAGATGGATAATTCGGTTGTTTATAAAGATATCGTAACCAAATTTGGCACTTAATAGTTTTTTAGAGTTCCCAAGCACTGTACCAAATTTGATCAAAATCGGTTGACTATAGCATATAGCTCCCATAGGGCAGATCGGTCAAAAAAACATTTTTGGTTCAAAATTCGTCTGGTATCGTAATCTAATTTGCCAATCAAATGTCTTTTGGTGTTCTTATGCAATTTACCGGATTTTATTGCAAGCAGTGGTACAGGGTATCCCAAAGTCGTTCGCGCCCGACTTGAACGTACGCCATCTTTTTTTTATGCCTTTACACTACGCCACTGTTCTTCACATTCGTTTTGTGCCTTTACACAACTACCGCTACAAATAAAGGGTGATATTTTTTTTAGTTAATTTGTTTTTAAATAATTCAAATAAAACGAACGTGTTTAAAATAAAAAACGTTATAATTATTTATTTTTGTCACGCAACCGTTTAAGTTAGAATCTCGCAACCGTATGTTTGGATAGATTAGCAAAGACTAAAGAACAGATCTTGGAACGCTGACGGCAAAGCAAGGGCCGCAGTGCTGCCAAGAATCGTACATAGCATAAAGGGAATTGATAAATAACATATTGCAGTAACCAAAGAGAGAAATAGTTATGCATATTGGAAGTTAAGAGTAATTAGATATATAATGTATAGTTTAAGAGTTTATGTTATGTTGTGTTTGTACTATTCTGTTGGGAAGCTGCTGCTCCCGACAGATTTCTCAAAAAACCATAACTGAGTGACGAACTAATAAGAATTAATCAAGAAGAAGAATTTTTGTTATGCAGTGTAATTTATTACCGCACTATGGGCGAAATGGCCAAAACAGAGGACATTAGTTTGTACCAAGCGTAATGGGTCTAACTGGATAAGTTTCAAAATAAACTGCCAGATCAATTTATAGTTTAAAAAACTTTTTAAAATGACTGACTTATTGAATTTATAGTAAAAATAAAAAAATATCCTTTTTTTCGAAGGAATTTTTTTTTTGTCACTTTCAACTGCATTTAACCCTTGAACCTTGAAAAGTGGTTCACTCTTCTATATTTGAATTTGTTATAGAAAGTAGGAGTCAGTTCCTTTCAAATAAGCCCTTTTTCGAGAAATTCGAACTGCCCATTGAACGCCAGTAGCTGAATATATCAGTATAAGTATAAGAAAAATCATGATTTCACCAAAAAATTATGACACTTTTTGTTTATAATGGTGCTTTAATACAACATTAATTGGGCATTTACAGTATAATTTTTTATTGCATATAACGGTAACAAATTTATCAACCACAATCTTAAAATTTTTTACTAAAAATTCAATAAGTCAGTAATTTTTTGACATAAAAAGTCGAAATTATATAGAAATCGCATCTACATATCATGACCAATTACATTAAATAGCTAACTTTTTAAGTGTCTAAGAGTTCTTCTGAAAGAAATAGCGATATTTGTACAAAAAGTCACCAAAATGTTGTGTTTTTTTTGGGTTTTGGTCACACACTTTCGGCTGTAGTTTTTTCTTAAGGATTTAAATTTTTATGATTTGGGGCATTTTGGAAAGTTAGTACTCTCTACTTTTGAGAAAAGAAATAATAATGAAAATTCGAATTAGTATTAGTAACAAGCAATGGCAGGATAAAAAAAAAACGGATTTTGAATGCTGAAACATTGCCCTAACATAAAATATAAGTCTCATCTCTGGAGATTTTTCATCGTCGACTAGTGTTATTATAAGTTCTACAGCTCAACTCTTTAAAACCATTTTAAACTCCCACAACTCCCCAATCTTTAACATAATAAAAAATTACAAGCCACATAGCAAAACCAAATACCAATCCACCATTGATCAGATTATACATAAGTGCTCAACCCATTCTATTCCATGCATGCCTCAAATAAGATCATTGTCGCAAATACTACCTCCGTGGTGCTTACCTTCGTCATGCATAAACACATCTATGAAATCTAACTTTAAAACCATATCTTTGAACAGAATTGACCAAATCAAATTCGCAAGACTCAGATTGGGGCACACAAAATTAACTCACCTGCACCTTATCGACAGAACAACACCAGACTTATGTCCCATTTGCAATCAAGCGACTACTATAACCGTTGAACATATTCTTTTGCACTGCACAAGGCTCAACCCAACACATAAAACTACAATAACACTAATTGAATTCCTTAAATCAGCAAATATATACCACCTAATTTAAAATTTAACTTAACATATATTTATATTCATACTCTGGCGGGCAGAAGGCCATCGCAGCCACCGACCGCTCTTCGTTCTTGAGCTAGTTAATAATTTTGACGTGATAACGTCTATTAAGACGATATAACGTGACAGAACCGCAAAAGTGTCACGTTACGTATGAAACCTGAGCGTGTAAGCGAGAGGGCAGTACAAGCTATTTGCGTGCACACTGGCACTTGCATGTATGTATGTATGTACATATAGTTCAAAAACTGGACATAGTGTTGTGTTTGTTCTTTATAGTGCGCTATCTCTCTCATTCTCGCAATCATTCCCTGTCCCGAACGTACTACTAACATCGACAGCGCAGTCAAATTTATTTCTCTGGTCTTTGTTTTGTTATTTGACGTTGCCGTTGTAGCTGCTGCTGCTAAAAGTGGTTTAAATTGTGTTGGAAAAACTACATTTAGCCTAAAATTTGTGCTGTGCTTAATGTAACAAACAAAAATCCTTGTCTGTAAAGTCGGTTTACGGACGATAATTGATTGATGAAAAATTGCATACTTTTATGAATTGAATTATTGAAAAAGTCAAATTAATGGTTGACATTCCACTTGAAACACTCCCCTTGATTTCCAAAATATATACAAATATCACACATGTATATAAGCTGTAAATAAATTGTTAATAATTCGATTCATATATACATATATATGCAATTTTTCATCAATATTTTCTTATGACGTTATCACGTAAAATTATCGTCCGTAAACCGACTTTACAGACAAGGATTTTTAATTAAGAGATAGATGTATGTAAATAAATAAATTATAAGTTCAACAGATAAGTGTGCTTTGAGCTTTCTGCTATAATATTAAAACTAAACTATTAGCTATTCGAAAGTAAAAATAAAAGTAATTATCTGGTATCTCGCAGCTCCGCAAGAGTAATTATTTGGTATCTCACAGCTTCAAAAAAAAGTAATTATCTGGTATCTCACAGCTCGAATTCAAAATGGGTCCCAAAGGAAATATTATACCTAAGCTAAATGTGCAGCCGGAATTTGTAGTTCCTCACAACAACGATGAAGTCCCTGAACCAACTGACAATGAAGGCGAATCGCAGAACACTTTCCCAAATGGTGCAAGTACACCTTCTCCTACATCTCCAAATAACCAATACGAGCTGACCGTTGAAGGCTCAAACCCGCAGTTATTCGATGGGGATTTCATAGACCTAACCGAAGATTTTGAAGATGAACAAGACACAAAGCTGTAAATAATTTGAATGGAACTTTTTGCAAGGACGTAAACACATACACACTTTACAATAACAAACTCATTTTTCGAGCCTCTTATAAACAATGAAATAAAATGTAAATAAAAAAAAAATACTATTTTCTTAAAGCTCTATTATTTTTACAGTGGGACTGAAAATAAGGAAATTGTCAGTACCCAAAAACATGTTTTTCAAAAAATATCGATAGCAGTTCTTAAAAAAAAAAATGAATGTAATTTTCGTGTTTCTCGACCCAAAATTAACCTAATAAACTCTTTTATACGAAGGTTCATTTTTCGAGTAAACTAGTGTTATTGACGATTTCATTGCAAGTGCTAAACCCAACTTCGACATTTTTAAACGCTTCTTACCGCAACTCTTTGCTGCCATTCTCGTCAAAGTCTAAATATTCGGAAGCAATTGTCCAAAAAATAAAAACTCGAAAAGTTCTGTAGTATCTAAGGTTTCTACTAGAGATTTGCCAAAAGCAGCCGAAGCCAAAATCTCTAGAGATTACAGTGTTGCGTGATTAAGTGGAGTCTCAGCTTACACCCTAGACGAACTTTGATTCGTTTTATTGCATTTTGTAATCTTCAAAAAGTGTCCTTGTGCGACATCCTTAATATTATTACAATGTTCAACTGTACATATCTTTGGCGCTGGCATCTGAAGAGTTGCTCGGGTAATTGACTCATCATGCCAAAATTTTGAAAGTAATATGGCATTTTTTGAAGAACAAATTTGCGAAGTAAACCAGCTTAAGAATTCGATTCAAAAATATCCAAAATCACAAGTTGTGAAGCTGACATTATACAAGTCCCTTTGCAGCGAGCTGCCTTGATGAGAAGCGACTAAATTAAAAAACAGTCTGCAACAAAGTCTGGATTCCGATTTTCCAGCTATGTATAAGTAGTTAAAAAAAAATAGACAACCTATTCCTATACCTCATGGGTTACGGCTAAAACTAATTATATTACTTTGTACATAATGTAACAGAGCCATATATTTATGACAATTTTGAAATATGTTCAAGAAAGAGGAAAAATTTCCTTGGTAACTGGTATATTTTTAGGGTGTCACAGATGAAACGATAAACCGATTTTAATCGATTGATTAAGCAAAGCGATACAATACCACTATACCAGCTCATATCGTTAAATGTCAGTTTTGACAGGAGATAAAAGTACATAGAAACGTGCGTTGGAAAAAATTAAACTTTTGTTGACTTTCTAAGTTTACTAATATCTATCATATTGTATCATATATTGTATTAAGAGGTAAGTTAAGAGCGACTTCTCTTGGATGTGGTCGGGAACATAGATTAGAATGTTTAAGGGGAATGTGTGATGGGCAAGGAGAGAGGAAAGAAAAAAAGTGCATAGCGAGGCACAATGACATCCCAAGACTGGTCTGACTGTATTTAAACTTTACCCCGTATAATTTGTAATCTGAAAAATACCAAAAAATACAACCAGTGTGCTAAAAATAAATTTGAGTTTTCACAAAAGTTATCGATAAAAGTTGGCAGGCTATGAAAATTCCATCTCTATAATTGTCTTAACAAAATATATTCTTATAGTCGGCGCGTGGTTCGTTAAAAATTTGGAAAATCGTATAGAAAGATATATAATTGTGTGCAGACATATCCATAAGGGTAAGTATATCAGTTGCAAAGTACGGACTAACATCGTGCATGTCCATTTCATGAATTAGTTTCTTCGGTAATTCAACTTTTATTGGAATGTAACCAAGCTAAATAAAAAATATTTTTCACGGTAAATATTGAAGCTAATTGTTCTCTCGCCGCGTCCGAGTTGCATGAAAACTAACTAACGCCTTGCACGTATTTATGCACCTGTAACTATACGGCTGTTTTTTTTTATGCAGCATCCAGTAAATCCAGAAATGCTACCAATACGACGCAGCGAGCGCATTCGTCGCCAACAGGAAGCAGCTGCAGCCAGATCTGTTGCCGCAGAGCAAGCAGTTGAGAGGGC
This sequence comes from Chymomyza fuscimana, assembly GCA_949987675.1. Taxonomy (NCBI): domain Eukaryota; kingdom Metazoa; phylum Arthropoda; class Insecta; order Diptera; family Drosophilidae; genus Chymomyza; species Chymomyza fuscimana. The sequence goes on along the minus strand of OX465090.1, from coordinate 4,129,003 downwards.
TTTTAGCGACTTGCCTCAGCCAGAGATTGGTAGTGGTACCACCGACTCGAACGTCGCAGCAGCTAATCGCCCTGCAACACCATTATTACCAATGTTGCCCCGGAGTGTAAGCGCTGGAAGTCACCGCCGAGCAAAAACCATTTTGCAACGTGAATTTCGCAATTTTCAGGCCAAGCCTTTACCCAATGTCACTGCGGAATTTGAGGATTTGTTTATGTGGATCATCACTATGCCAGGACCTCCTGACACACCGTATGAGGGCGGCAGTTTTAAATTGTCAATATTTTTCCCATTTGAATATCCCAATGTTCCGCCAAAAGTCATGTTTAATACCAAAATATTTCACTGCAACATAAGCGACGGCGGATCGGTCTGCGTCGATGTGTTGCAGGAAAATTGGAATCCACTGCAGACAGTTGAAAGCATCATATTGTCGGTGCAGGTTCTGTTAGCCGAGCCAAACCCACTTGCTGCTTTTAATTACGCCTTGGGTTCCCTCTATATGCAAGATCGCGAACTCTATAACAACCATGCCCGCTCATGGACCGAGCGTTATGCCAAACCATCACAGGCTTTACGATGAAAAGGAGAAGTTCCAGTTGTTAGTGTGACGTACCATCTACACACTAGTAAACATATAATATATTAAATAGATACATCCCAATTAAATTTGTTATTTATTTATTTATTTATATAATTATAAATATAAAGTAGAAGTTAATTCTAAGTTATAAAAAGGTTTGTAGCCAGAGCAACGTAGGCCTTCAGGCTGGTTAAAAAATTTGTTATACATTATATTCTTATTGTATATTGTTGTTATACTATACATTATGTGCTTATATTAAGTTTAGATGTGAGTTTTATGAAGTTCTTTATATTTACGGTGTTGGTCTCTGCGAGTATTTCTATAGGACTTGGAATTTGGTTGAGGATAAAGTGGCACTGCTTAAGGAGGTGCTCCATATTAAGGGTACATGTGTTGCAATATGGACAGATCGGCTGCGGTGTTTTATTGAGTAAGTGCTCGTGTGTGTATTTTGTATGACCCAGGCGGAATCTCGTGTATGTAATGGCGTCTTTTCTATTTAGGGTTATTGGCATTTGCATTGGGTTACGGGATGGATTTATGGTTTTGTAGTGATGCGTGTAGTCGGCCCAGATCTTTTTGAAAGTATTATGGAGTATGAGTGGGGATGATGCAGCGGTTCTTGCTGCTGTATCCGCTAGCTCATTTCCCTTAATTCCTGCGTGTCCTGGTGTCCACATAAGTTTAATTTTTCTTTTATTTGCGGCAATGATGTCCCTGATTTTGCTTATGGTGGGTTGGGTATGGTTGATGTTACTGACTGCGAGAAGTGTTGATAGCGAATCGGTGCATATGATATATTTGTTCTTTTGGTTGAGCTTGCTAGTTCAACCGCTACGAGGATGGCTTCCGCTTCGGCTGTAAATATAGACGTGTATGTAGGTGTTATTGCCGATTTTAGAATTTTGTTGTGCTCGTTGACAACGCTGACGGCTGTTACGGTGTCTGTTTTTGAGCCATCGGTAAAAAGATATCTCCAAGTGAAGAAGTTAGATGTTATGCTGTTAAAGGTTTTAATGTACATATCATTAGGGATTGTGTCCTTTTTGTATCGTGAAAGATCAAGTATAATGGAAATGCCATGGTGGCACCTTTTGCTTGTATTTTCGGTTGGGCGATATTATGACATTATGTTCTGCAGCTTTTTTGATAATAAGTTGTAGGGTTAGATAGCTAAGATAGCTACGGATGTAGTTAATTATTTTTGGACCAAATTTCCATTCCTGCAGCTGTTGTATAATACAATGTATTCCAACTCTGTCAAAAGTTTTCTTTTTCCATATCAATAGATAGCGCTGATACATGGTTTCTTGTGGAGAGGTTTTTGCAAATGTAGTTATCTATTATTAAGAGAGGGTCTGTTGTGCACCTGTTAGTTTTATATGCATATTGGTTTTGGGATAAAAGATTTTCTTGATTGAGGAACCACATTATTCGTTTTGATACGATTTTCTCAAGGGTTTTTGACAAGCAGCAGAGAAGTGATATTGGGCGGTACCCATCTATTGCATTTTTTGGCTTGTTTGGCTTACTGAGGGGAACTATTGTTGCCACTTTCCACTGTTGGGGGATGGTGCTGGTGTCTAATATTTTATTGTATAGCTCTAAGAGTTTATTTATACCTGTAGCAGGTGGATTTTTTAACATATCGTAGGGGATGCAGTCGAACCCAGGAGTGGATCCTTTTAAACTATTGAGGCAGGATTTAAGTTCTATTAAGGTTACCGGGAGTTCAATGAGTTTAGCTTTGCCTTTTGGGGTATACCTTAAGGTGGATTGAGCTGTGTGTCTGTATTTGTTGTGTATAAAACTATCAGAAAAGTTAGAGTCTTTGGAGTAGTCAGACTAGACTTTACTGAAAGCATTGGCCATAATATTTGGCTCGCTGGTATTACCTGTCGCGGTTTCTATTACGTGGATGTAATTGTTTTTCTGCACTCCTGTTATTAGATGAACCTTATTCCATAGCGTTTTTGTTGATGAGTTAGGGGTAATGTCTTCAGTAAAATTTACAAAAGCTTTTTTTTTGGCTTGTTTAGCTTCAAATTTGAACTTTGCGTTCGCCTTTTTATATTTTACCATGTTCTCTGTGTTTAAATTTTTTCTGAGAGTGTTGGGGCATTTTACTTTTTCCCTCTTTAGGTACTCCAGTTCCCTGCTCCACCAGTAAGTTATCTTTTTTATATGTGATGTTGTGTTTGTAGTTGGTATAGAGTTCTGTGCAGAAAATTTTATAATTTTAAGGAGTTTTGCAGCAGATTGGTTTGTGTTATCTGTAATGTTAATTTTATCTGATTGTTTTTCGAAATCGTTGCGTGAATTTTGTATCTATGTGTTTTGGGACCTATGTTGCCCGGAATTTTCGGAAAGAGATGGATACATATTGGAAAGTGGTCGCTTCCATATAAGTTGTCGGTAATAGACCAAGAAGCGTTTAAGTAAAGTGGTGAGGAGCAAAGTGAAATGTCAACGCTTGTGAAAGTGTTGTGGGTTATGTAGTGCGTGGAGTTGGATTGTTTAAAGCAAGCAGACCGCTGTTTTGTATAAAACTTGCAATAATATTGCCCCGTTGGTTATTTGAAGAGGATCCCCAAAAAGAATGCCAGGCGTTGAAGTCACCTACCAAAAGTATTGGCTTATTCAAGTTGTTAATAAGATCGTGCAGATCTTTTTCGACAATCTTGTCAGCAGGCGAGACGTATACATTTAGTATTATAAAGGGTATTTCGGATTGAATTTCTGCAGCTATGGCTAGAATGTTTGATTGAAAATTTAAGATTTTATGTTCGACAGATTTTGATAAAAGGAGAGCGACTCCTCTACTGGCTTTTGTATATGGTGTATTTATGTCATTTTTTTGGTATAGTGTGTATTGTTTAGGCGTATGAAAAGATGCATCGTTGTTGACTAAACGTGTCTCTTGGAGTGCTAATATCTTTGGGTTATATTTTCGAATTAAGAGAGAGAGACTATGATATTTATCTTTATATCCATTTATGTTCCATTGAATTGTTGTTAGTGTCATAATTGTAATAGAAAGAAAAATAGTTTTGTTTTTGTTTAGTTTGTTTATTTTTTTTGATTTTAGTTTGTCTCTCTCATTTGCTTTCCGACTCAGCGTTGATGCGATGCCGTTTTTACAATGCATCGTGTCAATGTAAGCGATCGCGATCGATGAGCGGGAGAGCAAATAGAAGTTCATTTTTTTGTTGTTGTTGTTAAAGCTCCATTTCATCTCTGATGCTGTCGTCTGTATCGGAGAGAATTGAGTCGTTTTGGTGGAGTGTTTTGCATAGTTGTTTTTCGTACTCGGTGAGTTCTAACGTTAGGTCTGTGTCCATTTCTGTGTCGTTTGTGTTTTTATCGTTTCGTTGTGCGTTTTGATATGTGCAGTTTTTTGAGGTAGATGGTTGCGAATTTGTTGTTTTTTTGTTATTATTCTTTGTCCGTGAACTTTGTGGTGTACTTTTTGTATTTATTTTTTCCCTATTAAAGGTACTTATTGGTTTTGAGTTGTTGGTTTTTGTGGAGGTAGTTGGCTGTGTGGTTGTGATTTCCGAGTATGTTTTGGTTTGCTTAGGGATTGCTTGTGATTTTTGTTGGTAATATTTTGTCTTTGCTTCAAACATTGAGCATTTCTCTTTGGTTTTAATTGTTAGGATTTCTCTGGCTTCATTATATTTTGGACAGTCTTTATTATTGGTTTTTACATCTCATTGGATTTGGAATATATTCTTTGACACGAACTGAGGGCCACGAAATTTGTATTTTTGCCGGGAGAGCGTATAGGTCGAAGGTAAGCTGGACAACTCCAGTCGGAGTAGCTTTACCATCAATCTGGCGTGAGTACTTTTGACTCTAGTAGACAGTGCCTTTGCAGTTATTAAGGTTTTGATGGTACATATTTTGTTTTGATTTGGCAAATGCCATGGAGTTCTTTTGCAGCTATGAATTTTTCGGCAATTGTTGCGTGTTCAACAAAGAGCAATAGATTGCCATCTCGCATTTCGATTATTTTTATTATTATGTTGCTTATTATTATTAAAGCTCGTTCAACTGCGAAGCAGGAAAAAGAGGAGAGTGGCTTTTCAGAGTTAGTAGCTGAAATTATTATATATTTGGGATTTGGTGAAGTTACCATTGGAAGATCTGGGAAGGCTCCCGAAAGCGGCATAGGTTTTTTCCGTTTGGTGTTGGGGCTATCGCCAATCAAGGCAAAGCGATTTGCCCCTGAGTTTTTTTGCCCAGGGGGCATGTTTGTAGTGAAACACTTACTTTTCTTGATCGAGTTGTGATGGTGGTTTTTAACGACTGTGAGAGAACGAGTGAAAGAGAAAGTGCGCTTGAGCGTATGAGAAGCTTTGAACTAAACTTGACTGCGGTAAAAACACAACCGATCGATACGAGGTTTAGTCGACGACTGTAATCCACTTTGTTTTGCATGAGATTTCAGCATATAGGAAAATATTTAGGGTATTCACGCTTTGTGTTGAGTTGAGGAGTTGAAAAGTTGAGGACTTTTACAAAAACAAATACATGCTGTAAATCAACCCTGCCTTTCGATTTTCAACTCAACTTTTCCTCAACCCAGACCCTACTCTACTTTTTCATGTTGAGTTTTTGAGAAAGTGTTGCACAATGTGGTAATTCGCTGCCTTTTCAGCACTGCAAAATTTTTCATTTTTAAGCCATTTCGTGATATGAAAACCAACGAGTTACCGTTTACTCGTTGGAAAAAAGTAAGCGCCAAATTTACAATAATCAAATTGCATTAATGCAAGTAAAAAAAGGTTGCGCCTTTTTTGTGCGAAATTAAGTGAATTAGACATGATTACTTGTTTTTGGAGTTTACGCAAATAAAAGAGTAAAAATATATGTACTAGGCTTAATATATGCTGGAACTGTTGGGGAGTTACCCTTAGCATTTGAACAAATCGCTTGTCGTCAAAGGTACTGAGCACGTTCTGGCGCCAGTCAACTTACTTAGGGATGTGGAAGTGGTCGCCCTGCCGCAATAGCATTCATGTCCTCAACATAATTATCTAAAACTTCATCAATTGGAGCGTCGTCCCGCAACCCCATAGTCACTGTATTAAACAAAATTTAGTTCTATGCGATGAATTTGTTTTAGCAGACGAACCTTCAATAAAATCAATTTCATCCAAAGCCACTTTAGCAATATCTTCAGTCAAAACACACTTTACGCTTAGTCTTGGCCTTTTTAAATCAAAGTTTTTAATTTAAATAATTATATGCAGCATTTCGCAGATGTAAAAAAACACACGGAAGAAGAAGCACAAACTCAAATACGGGTTTTCTACAATTGTTTCGTTTTTGCAGCAATAAAATAATGAAAATCAGTGTAATCCATAGCTACTTTAGCTGCAGGTTCTATTAAAGTAGATTTTATGTTCTTACTCTGCATTTTTATACCCTGTTTCTATAGGTACAAAGGGTATACTAGATTTGTGCAATGTATGTAACGGACAGAAGGAGGCGTGGCAGACCCCAAGTCCCTTATACCAAAATGCTTATCATAACCTCGGGTAGCGATTGAGCCATGTCCGTCCGTCCGTCCGTATGAACGCCTAGATCTCGGAGACTATAAGAGCTAGAGACACGAAACTTTTCCAGCTGGTGCGCATATTTCCTGAGAAGATAATGTTTGTTGAATCATGTCAATATCTTCCCCCGTTCCCCCGTAACAGATTTTCGCGGTTTTTAGCTACACCGTTTAATATTTTCATCTGAAACTTAACAGAGCGACGCATCGTAGTAACTCGTAGTAACATCTGTGTATCAAAAATGAATAAAATCGGACAAATACAGAAAAAGTTATAGTCAAAAATGTACAAATTTCACCACCCTTGCCTATAAATTGCGTCAAAATTTGAAAAAAGTCAAATACGGTTTTTCTGCAATTATTTAATTTTCGCAGCAATAAAATAATAAAAATCTGAGTAATCCATAGCTAGTACCAACGAGTATGAAATTAGATAGAGTGGAACGACTGGCCGTTAAGAACAATTTTTCAGCGAGTCTTGAGCAATTATTAGGATTTGCTCGGGTCATTTAAGCAGTTGTATTTTGCATGCGTGCAAAGAGCATGGAAGAAAAACCCGAACGCCGCCGTCTGTACTGCTCTAATGTGTTAAGTTGTTCTTGGCTGCTGTGTTGCATATTTTGTTTTGGTTCTTCATTCATATTTGATTTTCGTGCAACTAGTAAAGTGTGCTTATGCATGAATATTTTATCAAGGGGCGGGCGGATATGTGAGGTTTTTGTGTGTATTTGACCGAAAGAGATAGTAATTTTTGTTGTTGTATTTGTATACTTTTCAAAATTTATTCTTAATACAAATTTAATATTTTATTGTTGCTGAACAAAATAAATATTTTTTTTTAAGAAATAAATACATGTACGTGTCAAATTTTAATTTTTTTATTTATAATAACTTTAACTTAAAATACTTTTTTTTAATGTTTCCTTTAGTAGTATTGTTAAGGTAAGAAAGATCGGCCAAAGCAAAGCGATATGAAGCATTGGCTCTGGCATTGACTTAGGAACATTGTAGTTCAATCGCCCTTGGATATGATAAGCGTTTAATCATAAAAATCTAGTATGTACATATGTATGTACATATATCTTTGACCCTGACTACTATATAAATAAAAAGAAGCCATAAATTATTTACCTTATAATTTTTAGTTAAATCAGAATACATATTTGTATACAATTTTAAGGTAATAACTACCCAAGACAATTAATTATATGTGCATTGCTGCAACTACATAAGTTTTTTTTCTTAAGGCTAAGTTGTTTAAATACATACATACATATGTACTATATCATATCAGCGTTAAGGCCAAGACTGCCCGCCACAAAGACAATATATGTAAATTTATGTTATAAACTTTAAGAAGTGTAAGTAAGGTGCAGGCGGGCAGAGTTAAAATGAAAATCTAAAAATAGCATTTGACGAACTCTTGCAATTGATCTCGGCTCTGAACTTCGTTTTTGGCTGTCGGCAATGTTCATATTTTCAGCCCCAGCCAAAATTGTAAATTTTTCGTTTCTGAGCATTTATACCCTTTCTTAATAAGTGGCTGCTATGACACTTTGCAAACGCGTTTGCTCTTACACTAACAACTGCATGCATAAATACGAAAAATACGAAGAAGAGTATTTAGCTATCGCCACACATTCTGCTGAACTGTTTTGCATTGTACGCACACAAGCACAAGTAGCTTTTAGCCGAAGCAAAACAGATATACAGACTTTTGGTCAGTGCGTTCTCTTTAATATGTAACTGCAAGTTATTAGGCCACTGTTCTCTAGATCTTAAGTATTTTATTGTATAATATATTAAGATAGGAAATAAATAAATAATAAATTGCCAAATGCGTAGGCTCATGCTATCTAACTCACTCTCGCTACCTTCTTATTATACCATGCAAAAATGCATCTTGCTTTGTTTGTGTCCAGCATGGTGCATTAACAGAGATTTTGAAGTTTTCTGTTTCTATTATTATAATTTATAAATAATGTGTGCCGTGGGGCACACAAACTAAAAAAGGTGCAATGCTTTTTTAAAGTCAGCTGAAATAAGAGAACCATTTTCCCACGGAAAATAAGAATACAAATATTTATGGATGTAGTAAAAACTTTTAATTTTAATGCTTCATATCGCTTTGCTTTGGCCGATCTTTCCCATTTTTTTATTGTATTAATAGCTGATACTTACCTTAACAATACTACAAAATAAAACATTAAAAAAAAGTATTTTTTGTTAATAACATTCAAGTTAAAGTTGAATTTGAATGATTTTTCATTATAAATAAAAAATTAAAAATTAAAATTTGATTCGTATATGGGCATTTCCAGGATTGCAGTACGCGACATTCGTAAGCCTTTAAAGTGCAAAAAGTAAAGAAAAAAAAATATTTTTTTCTTGTGTATATTTTTTGATACTCCTTTTGTAGCTGTATATGTAGTGAAAAAGGTAGGATCTGTTAATTTATCGTTTCCGATATATTGGAAATAAATCTGCGATTTAGTACGCGACAAAAGTATAAGTCGTTTTGCGACTGCATCCACAAAAATGTAAAAATCTTCCAAATAATACAAAATATTTAAAAGCAATTAATTTTTAACTAATGTGAAATATTGTAGCTTTCTTTTACACTTTATTTTGTTAAAATGTATGTACTAGTTTTTTTTTTATAAGCTTAAGTCTGATTAAGTACGGGACCATTCAGTACGCGACATATTTTTCCACCTCTTTAGTTCTATGAATTTCTTCAAGTAATTTTTAAAAATTCTTTTATTTACTTTAATAATAAGAAAATATAAATGTTTATGTGTACAAAAAGTGATAATTCAAGAGAAGTGTGAAACGAAAAAAGTAAATGAGAAACCTTAACAAATTAGACTGAAAATCACTCAAAAAGTAGTAAAAACAAGAAAAACCTAAATATCTTCAGTTTTCAGGCCAATTATTTATGCAAATAAATAAGAAAAGCTGTAAAATCAATGTCTTATCAAATTTAACCCATTTTTGACTTACAATGTTGAAAAAAATCCCTCTTTTCTTAATATTGTATTTTTTGACCCTGGTTGACATTTCCGTGGAAACATGGGCATTTTATTTATTTCTTAAAAAAAAATCTTTTTTTGCAGCAACAATAAATAATATAAATATGTATATTGTTACACTTTTATTAACAACAACACACAGCAGCAAGAACAATAACAACAACCGCAGTAAAATCCAAAATTAATCCACAGCCTTGATATGTACATACATAAATACATAACACATAAATAAAAAATTGAAATTTGATTCGTATACATACATATGTACATATGTATGTATGTATTTATTTCTTAATTTCTTAATATATATTATTACGTTTTTATTAACAACAACAGCAAGAGCAACAACAACAAAATATATTTTTTTTTATTTATTTACAAACAGCTATCTTATAATTAAAAATTATAAACTAGCTTAAGGACTAAGAGCGGTGGCTGCGATGGTCTTCTGTCCAACAAAATATACATATGTACTTATATATGAAACATAAACAATAAAATTAATAATTATAAAAGAAAATTGGTTGTTTAAATGTACATATGCATTTATTTTTCATAGAAACAATATTTATTTTTTTCAGCAACAATAAAATATTAAATTTGTATTAAGAATAAATTTTGAAAAGTATACAAATTGTCCATTGTCTTCTTGTACACGAAGAATCAAACAACAACAAAAATTACTATCTGTTCAAAACTATTTGCACAAAAAACCTCACATGTCCGCCCGCCCCTTGATAACATATTCATGCATACGCACACTTTACTAGTTGCACGAAAATCAAATATGAATGAAGAACCAAAACAAAATAAGCAACACAGCAGCCAACAACAACTTAACACATAAGAGCAGTACAGACGGCGGCGTTCGGGTTTTTCTGCCATGCTCTTTGCACGCATGCAAAATACAACTGCTTAAATGACCCGAGCAAACCCTAATAATTGCTCAAAGGAGAAACTAGCGAGTAAACGCTAACGGCCAGTCGTTCCACTCTATCTAATTTTATACTCGTTGCTAGTACTTTAGCTACAGATTCTGTAAGTAAAGATTTTATTAGTCGGTTTGGCATTTTTGGCATGTACCAACTTACAAATATAAACGAAAACAGGAAATAAGAAGAAAAATCAACAAGTCAACTCATAAAGTCAACAGAAGGGATTCACGCTTTGGCCTGTTGACTTTTTCAACAAGTCCTCAAATCCTCAAGACAACACAAAGCGTGAATACCCTAATTATTCCACCATGGGGTCAACGACCACTCTTAGATCATGTGATTATGCTGTTAGTATTTTTGGGGCTAACAGCAACGAGTAGGTCTGAGAATGGGAGAGAGCGAAAAAAAAAAGTGCATATGACTTGCGCTCTTCATGCACATCTTCTATTGCTTTTCAAAGCTCAGCTTCAGCGCTCCCCCTAAAAGTGATTCGAAATGTAAAGGTCAGTCCAAGTTTGGCCGTGCAATTGTGCAGTTCAGTGCGTGACAAATTTCTATTGTTTCCGTAAGCCATATTATGTACATATATCCATATTTATATACAATATATATATCTGCAAGGTGATAATTGCCGAAAGCCAAAAGGTAATAAATATTCCGCGGTAACGTTTAATCGAAATTTTAAGGAATTTTTGCGTTTTTAGGCCAGTTCCGTATAACACGGACTAGGTTTCCGTCGCCAGCCGCACCTCAGGTTCAACAGCAGCAGCTTAACTAAGAGCTGCGCTTACTCCAGCAATCGTTGCTCCAACAACAACGACCATCTGAGCGACAACTACCAAAAAAGCAAACAAACAGCGGCTGCATAAAGCAACGGCTAAAACAAATGCAGCGAAAACTGTGTTAGCAGCAACAACAGCGAGAGCGGCCCGACAACAATAACTACTAACAGCGGCTGCGCACCCGCATACGACAACAAAAACAATGCGCATACATACTGTTAAGCGTGCGAATACTGACGACGCCTACTGTGTTTATTGCATCAGCTTATTCTTTTGCATTATGCTTTACATACTTCTGCATGTATGTACTATGTTGTTGTTGTTGACGCACTGATCTACTTATGTACATGCTTACAGTAATAAACTAATTTACTTCTATTTGCACTGCCACCGAAACCACACGTGTTTTTTTTTTATTTAGCTCAAAAACCAATAACACATACATATTAATTTGCTTACGACCATATGGTCGTAAACAAAAATAAAAGATCCGCAAGTAACAACAGAAGTTGTATTAATATAAACAAAAGCAGCTGTGTTGGGCCAAAAAAGACACGCCATGTAAACTTTGCTAAGCGCGCTCATAATCTCTCTCTTGCGCGTAAGCTCTGTTCGACTCTGTAAAGATTCGCTTCCGCGAGAGTCGGGATTTTCGCTAATTTGGTTGCTCTTAATAGCGTAATATCTTTCTTTTTTATTTCCTTGATATTATGTATAGTATAATACAAGATATCGCTCCTAGTCGGAGCATAGGGCGGAATTCTGTTTCTTGAGTGGAGTCATTTTTACGGTCGGGTCACTAGCCCAACGCAACCTACTGAATATTAGTAGGGATTGTGTATTCATATTCATGTATACTTAGCTTAAAAATGTATCTTAAAATGTTCTCTTTCTTTTGTCGTTCTTAAATTATAAACATTTTTATCTAAGTATGAGGAATTACTGAAAAGCAGTGTGCGGCAATGTTTATATACATACACATACATATATATATAGTAGTATTGATTATGGCATGGTCTCTTTAAAAAAAATATTTGAAAAGAAATCTAAAAACTATAAAATGATTATAATTATAAAAAGTAAATTATATAAGTAACCACCAAAAGTTGTAAACCCTACTTTTTAAGAATTAATGCTAAGCCTTTTTGTACCCAAATTTTTGAAATTTACGAAATTATATCGTCTCTAATATGAAACGTTAAACGTTCTGTGTGTTCACTCTGAGTAGGACAAGATTAGTCTAATTGGAGCATGAAAACCCAATAGGTTGATTAAGGCCAACGGCCAAGCCGGTTATCATAAGAAATAGTTTGGTTGGGTAAAGACGGAACTTAATACATACCAGCTGAGTTCCTAAATATATACATATGTATATGTTACTTTGCTCCCTAGAATTAATTTGTAAGTTACAAATAAATAATAATAATAATAGATGTACTACAAGAAGATGCTGGCCGAACTAAAAATAGATGCGAATTGGACCATGCTGGGGCTTAACCCTAGACCTGTCCTTCATCATAACCGTCCTTGGAGCACTCAGTGCCCCGTAGTGTATTTTCTATGGAAAAAATAATAAAATACTTAAATTTGAAATTCATATAGTCTAGGGTTAATATATTTATGCTGGAACTGTTGTGGAATTAACCTCATGCTGTAAACAAAACGGTTTTCGTCAAAGGAATTAAGCTCGTTCTGGCGCCAGCCAGTGGACCCCGATGCGAGAGTACAATTGCATTCACGACCTTATGGTAGCTATTTAAAACATCATCAATTTGTTTTAGCAGACGTACCGTCAGTAAAATTGATTTAATCCAAAGCTATTTCAGCTGCAGCTCTGTCTCTGCCTTTTTTATTCAAGATTTTTAACTTTAGTTTGCAGCAATTTAAAAATGTAAGCAAACACAGGAAAGAAGAACAAAAACTTAAAAACTCAACTCATAAACTAAACAGATGGTATTCACGTTTTTCAACTCCTCAACTCAACACAAAGCGTGAATACCTTAATTATATTTATAAATTTGTAACACTCGCATAAAAAGTTTTATGAAGATAACGACAAGGGTCTAAAATTGACAAAGGTTGCTTTTAAAAAACGAATATTTTGGTAAAATTTTTTGTCTCTAAGACAAAAGCCGCTTCCTACAGCGGCTGAAGACATGCATTTTGGTGGTTTTTATCAACTAACAACTTTAATCGTATAAACATATTTAATAATTTTTTAAATATATTTTATAATTTGTATTAAACATTCAAAATGTTGGGGTTTCACTTTTTATTTTAAGTTAATCCCACTATCATTGTAAACGTATTACAATAATGTCCTAAAATTGCCCCGTATAATTTGTAATCTGAAAAATACCAAAAAATACAACCACTGTGCTAAAAATAAATTTGAGTTTTCACAACAAATATCGAATTGGCAGGCTATGAAAATCCCATCTCTATATTTGTCACTAAACAACAATAAAGCCTTCTGTGTGCGCGTGGCTAATTTAATATTTAGAAAATATTGTTTACAAATTTTAAATTGTTTGCAGACATATCCATAAGGGTAAGTATATCAATTGGAAAGTAGGGACTAACAACGTGCATGTTCATTTCATGGATTAGTTTCTTCGGTATTCATTTAATTCTGTAATGCAACTTTTATTGGAATGTACCCAAGCTAAATAAAAAAGTGCTAACTCTATTTCATTTTTCACGGTAAATATTGAAGCTTATTGTTCTCTCTCCGCGTCCGAGTTGCATGAAAACTAACTAACGCCTTGCACATATTTATATACCTGTACCTCTACGGCTGTTTTTTTTTATGCAGCATCCAGTATTGAAATGCTACCAATACGACGCAGCGAGCGCATTCGCCTTAGAGCAGTAGCAGCTTCAGCCAGATCTGCTGCCGCAGAACACGTAGTTGAGAGGCCTAACGGCGACTTGCCTCAGCCAGGGGTTGGTAGTGGTACTACGGACTCGAACGTTGGAGCAGCTAATCGCTCTGTAACATCATTAGGACGATTTGTTTTGGCACGTGATTTTGAAGATTTGCAGAGGGAACCTCTGCCGAATGTCACAGTGGAATTAAAGGATTTGTTGAGGTGGATAGTAACTACGCCAGGACCTCCCGACACACCGTATGAGGGCGGCATTTTCAAATTAAAAATATTATTTCCTTCGAACTATCCGAATGCTCCACCGAAAGTTTATTTTATAACGAGGATATTCCACTGCAACATTAGCGATGGCGGATCGGTCTGCGTCGACATGCTGCGGGACAAATGGTGTCGACTGCAGACGGTGAAAAGCATAATATTATGCATCCAGGTGCTAATGGCAGAGCCAAACCCACATGCAGCTTTTAAGTCCTCTTTGGGTTCCCTCTACATGGAAAATCGTGATCTCTATGACACGCATGCACGCTCATGGACTGACCGATATGCCAAACCCTAGACTTTATAGTAAAAACGGGGATCGATGTTTTCATAATAATTATTATTTATAATAATACATACTGACTTTCAACACGTTTCTGCGAAAGAAACACTAGTTATCACCATATATTATAAATGCTGTTAATAACATAAAGAATACATCTATTCCCAATGACATTGGGTGGCTTTATCTACAAATTGTTACTTTTTTTTTTTGCAAACTTAAAGAAGCTGAATTAATGAGAATATTTGAAGCGTACATAAAGTAGGAGACGTCGCGCAGACCCCCAAAGTTACGTAAAGTGTAGGGCGGTTTGGTCGTTAAACACTCATAATTCGGAACATACCCGTCCAAAGTGGATGCTCTTCGACATATGCCAAGTTCAAAACACGGATACTTTAATAACCGAACAACGCGTAAAAGTGTTACAGGCGTACTATGAAAATGGTCGTCCAGTGAAAAAATCAAAGTTGAGGCCCGTGTCGACGGGTCGCCATTGTGTGCAAGGACCACTTGGCGTCTAATTTTATATGCGAATCTGCATTTTTAAATCAAGTTTTTGAATTTTAATGTAATTTGTACCAATTTACAAATGTAAACAAACTCTGGAAAGAAGAAGAAAACTCAACAACTCATCTCATAAAACTCAAGAGGGCTGTTCACGCTTTGGCCTGTTGACTTTTTCCTCAACTTTTCAACTCCTCAACTCAACACAAGGCGTGAATACCCTAATTGATACTTAGTTAATTTTTGGTTACAGTTTTTTATGCTCCTATAACTTTCTCTATATAGATTATCGAGGACTTAGGAAAATTCTTGTAAATTGTCAAAAGCAAGAGTAAGGACAAAGTGTGTATAGAATTACTTTATTTCGGATTAGTGCGGTCAGCTGATAAAAATCTTTGAAGTTTAGTTAGAAGAGTGTTTGTCGCCTAAAGACACAAGTTGCATAAGTCTGTTAAAGTAAGAGGTAGGTTTTTCAAGGGAAAAACTGCCCATTGCACTTTTTCTTGGATATAGAAGGGTATAACGCAAAGAGAAAGGTGATGGTTCATGGTAAAAAAAACGACATTACATTGTATTTGTAAAAGACGGTAGAGTTGGCTTTGCTCTGTACCAGTGCAGTGTTCGGGAAGAAATCCCATGTCGTAAGTTAAGATTGTAAAATCCAAGACGTAGTATTGAAAAGCGGTATCCCAAAAAGTTTATTAAATTTTACTTTAATATGCAGGCTTATTCTGTATGTAATTTTTGATAACTAAACATTTATGTTTTATACCATCCAGATCATTACATTCTTGAACAGCGTTCGACTCGAGGGATCAATGAGACTTTGTTTAGAATATTCTATATAGCTCTCTTATATACGTATATATGTTATATAGTTTCATCCATGTCAGTACATTCTTCTGGTTTTTGCAACAATTTTTGATAGTTTTATTTCAAGTGGCTTCTCTTCTTCTTCATCGTTTGCTCCATATTTATTGGATTATACAAAGTAAAGCCGTCAAAAAGTTATAGAGTTATATTCAGCAGATTACTAACAAAGGATCAATGCACTCAAATATTTGCTGAATATCAGAGTTAACACAGAAATCTTTTTCGCTCAGACAGGATGGCTTTAAAATCTCATGAAATTACTACTACTCGAGTAAGTCAAAAAAATTGTGGGGCAACACAGGCAGAGCCAACATTGAGCCATCAGTAGGGCACCGTGATATCTCCGAAGCGAGGACATTCTCAGAGACCTGCACGTCAACCGCGTCAAAGAAGCGATTTCAGGAAAGCAAGCAAAACATCAAATTAAGCTCGCCTCTCATCCAAGATCGCTAATCAGAGTTAGCAGTCATTTAGTTAGCTAGAGTACCTGTTCATCCGGCAAATCGTAGATACAAATGTCAAAAAATATCAGTCATATATATAATTTACATTGACTGAGGCATCCTAAGTATTGTAATGTTTTCCTTTATATGAAATAAAATTGAAAAGTCTTTAATAAAATGCATTAAGTCATAAAATTCCCCTTTTTCTTAACTTTAATCATTTTTAGAACTTAAACTTTTTGAACCATAATGCATCCGATAACACTAGTCGACAAATTTAACACTTTTTTTTCCCCAGAGATCAGACTTATATTTCAGCGTTAAAAAACAGGTTTTTTTTATCCTCCCATAGCTTTTTTTTTAAGGTTTATTTTAGTGAAAAATTACATTTTTTAAAATAGGGTTGCATATATGAGGTCATAAAAACTGTACTAATTCGACAACATGTCATGACCAATTACATTAAATAGCTAACTTTTTAAGTATCTAAGAGTTCTTCTGAAAGAAATGGCGATATTTGTACAAAAAGTCACCAAAATGTTGTGTTTTTTTGGGTTTTGGTCACACACTTTCGGCTGTAGTTTTTTCTTAAGAATTCCAATTTTTATGATTTGGGGCATTTTGGAAAGGTAGTACTCTCTAATTTTGAGAAAAGAAATAATAATGAAAATTCGAATTAGTATTAGTAACAAGCAATGGCAGGATAAAAAAAAAACGGATTTTGAATGCTGAAACATTGCCCTAACATAAAATATAAGTCTCATCTCTGGAGATTTTTCATCGTCGACTAGTGTTATTATAAGTTCTACAGCTCAACTCTTTAAAACCATTTTAAACTCCCACAACTCCCCAATCTTTAACATAATAAAAAATTACAAGCCACATAGCAAAACCAAATAACAATCCACCATTGATCAGATTATACATAAGTGCTCCACCCATTCTATTCCATGCATGCCTCAAATAAGATCATTGTCGCAAATACTACCTCCGAGGTGCTTGCCTTCGTCATGCATAAACACATCTATGAAATCTAACTTTAAAACAGAAACCCACCCTCAAGTATACCGTAAAATATTTATCGACTATGTCAACAAACACCCCAATTATAAAGCCATCTACACTGATGGTTCGCAATACAATTCTATCACGGCTTTTGCAATTACAACCGAAAATGAAATAGCAAAAACTGGACTCCTACCTTTTTATTTATCTGTACTCTCATCCGAATTAATAGCAATTACAGAATCACTAAACATATATAAAAACAAACCCGGAAAATTTTTAATATGTTCGAGTTCACTTTCATCCATTGAAGTAATAGCTAACATCAATAATACTGACCACTACCCTTCTACCGCCCGCAACATCTTAATCAAATTTCATCCAAAATTCACAGTAATGTGTATTCCCGGACACTCAGGAATCAAAGGCAACGGACTTACAGATACCGCAGCCAAAAATGCTTGACAACATCCGCTTACGACAACACAAAAAAAAACGCTTTTTTAAAAATATCCACAAAATATCCGTCCAAAACACTTTACAACTTGCGTCCAACTGGTACCAATCAATAAATTTATGCAAACTAATTTCACATGACTTCTTTAAAACCATATCTTTGAACAGAATTGACCAAATCAAATTCGCAAGACTCAGATTGGGGCACACAAAATTAACTCACCTGCACCTTATCGACAGAACAACACCAGACTTATGTCCCATTTGCAATCAAGCGACTACTATAACCGTTGAACATATTCTTTTGCACTGCACAAGGCTCAACCCAACACATAAAACTACAATAACACTAATTGAATTCCTTTAATCAGCAAATATATACCACCTAATTTAAAATTTAACATAACATATATTTATATTCATACTCTGGCGGGCAGAAGGCCATCGCAGCCACCGACCGCTCTTAGTTCTTGAGCTAGTTAATAATTTTGACGTGATAACGTCTGTTAAGACGATATAACGTGACAGAACCGCAAAAGTGTCACGTTACGTATGAAACCTGAGCGTGTAAGCGAGAGGGCAGTACAAGCTATTTGCGTGCACACTGGCACTTGCATGTATGTATGTATGTACATATAGTTCAAAAACTGGACATAGTGTTGTATTTGTTCTTTATAGTGCGCTATCTCTCTCATTCTCGCAATCATTCCCTGTCCCGAACGCACTACTAACATCGACAGCGCAGTCAAATTTATTTCTCTGGTCTTTGTTTTGTTATTTGACGTTGCCGTTGTAGCTGCTGCTGCTAAAAGTGGTTTAAATTGTGTTGGAAAAACTACATTTAGCCTAAAATTTGTGCTGTGCTTAATGTAACAAACAAAAATCCTTGTCTGTAAAGTCGGTTTACGGACGATAATTGATTGATGAAAAATTGCATACTTTTATGAATTGAATTATCGAAAAAGTCAAATTAATGGTTGACATTCCACTTGAAACACTCCCCTTGATTTCCAAAATATATACAAATATCACACATGTATATAGGTTGTAAAAAAATTGTTAATAATTCAATTCATATATACATATATATGCAATTTTTCATCAATATTTTCTTATGACGTTATCACGTAAAATTATCGTCCGTAAACCGACTTTACAGACAAGGATTTTTAATTAAGAGATAGCTGTATGTAAATAAATAAATTATAAGTTCAACAGATAAGTGTGCTTTGAGCTTTCTGCTATAATATTAAAACTAAACTATTAGCTATTCGAAAGTAAAAATAAAAGTAATTATCTGGTATCTCGCACCTTCGCAAGAGTAATTATTTGGTATCTCACAGCTTCAAAAAAAAGTAATTATCTGGTATCTCACAGCTCGAATTCAAAATGGGTCCCAAAGGAAATATTATACCTAAGCTAAATGTGCAGCCGGAATTTGTAGTTCCTCACAACAACGATGAAGTCCCTGAACCAACTGACAATGAAGGCGAATCGCAGAACACTTTCCCAAATGGTGCAAGTACACCTTCTCCTACATCTCCAAATAACCAATACGAGCTGACCGTTGAAGCCTCAAAGCCGCAGTTATTCGATGGGGATTTCATAGACCTAACCGAAGATTTTGAAGATGAACAAGAGACAAAGCTGTAAATAATTTGAATGGAACTTTTTGCAAGGACGTAAACACATACACACTTTACAATAACAAACTCATTTTTCGAGCCTCTTATAAACAATGAAATAAAATGTAAATAAAAAATAAAATACTATTTTCTTAAAGCTCTATTATTTTTACAGTGGGACTGAAAATCATGAAATTCTTCAGATATCGACAAAATTTGACGATTTTCTTCTATCAAAATTGGCGACTTCTTTCTCGTATAAGCATTCACATTGGCTTCTGCCTGAGGAATAAAAAGGTTGAGCTTATAATGTCAGTACCCAAAAACATGTTTTTCAAAAAAATCTCGATAGCAGTTCTTAAAAAAAAAAAATGAATGCAATTTTCGTGTTTCTCGACCCAAAATTAACCTAATAAACTCTTTTATACGAAGGTTCATTTTTCGAGTAAACTAGTGTTATTGACGATTTCATTGCAAGTGCTAAACCCAACTTCGACATTTTTAAACGCTTCTTACCGCAACTCTTTGCTGCCATTCTCGTCAAAGTCTAAATATTCGGAAGCAATTGTCCAAAAAATAAAAACTCGAAAAGTTCTGTAGTATCTAAAGTTTTTACAAGAGATTTGCCAAAAGCAGCCGAAGCCAAAATCTCTAGAGATTTCAGTGTTGCGTGATTAAGTGGAGTCTCAGCTTACACCCTAGACGAACTTTGATTCGTTTTATTGCATTTTGTAATCTTCAAAAAGTGTCCTTGTGCGACATCCTTAATATTATTACAATGTTCAACTGTACATATCTTTGGCGCTGGCATCTGAAGAGTTGCTCGGGTAATTGACTCATCATGCCAAAATTTTGAAAGTAATATGGCATTTTTTGAAGAACAAATTTGCGAAGTAAACCAGCTTAAGAATTCGATTCAAAAATATCCAAAATCACAAGTTGTGAAGCTGACATTATACAAGTCCCTTTGCAGCGAGCTGCCTTGATGAGAAGCGACTAAATTAAAAAACAGTCTGCAACAAAGTCTGGATTCCGATTTTCCAGCTATGTATCAGTAGTTAAAAAAAAATAGACAACCTATTCCTATACCTCATGGGTTACGGCTAAAACTAATTATATTACTTTGTACATAATAAAACAGAGCCATATACTTACGACAATTTTGAAATATGTTCAAGAAAGAGGAAAAATTTCCTTGGTAACTGGTATATTTATAGGGTGTCACAGATGAAACGATAAACCGATTTTAATCGATTGATTAAGCAAAGCGATACAATACCAGTATACCAGCTCATATCGTTAAATGTCAGTTTTGACAGAAGACAAAAGTACATAGAAACGTGCGTTGGAAAAAATTAAACTTTTGTTGACTTTCTAGGTTTACTAATATCTATCATATTGTATCATATATTGTATTAAGAGGTAAGTTAAGAGCGACTTCTCTTGGATGTGGTCGGGAATATAGATTAGAATGTTTAAGGGGAATGTGTGATGGGCAAGGAGAGAGGAAAGAAAAAAAGTGCACAGCGAGGCACAATGACATCCCAAGACTGGTCTGACTGTATTTAAACTTTACCCCGTATAATTTGTAATCTGAAAAATACCAAAAAATACAACCACTGTGCTAAAAATAAATTTGAGTTTTCACAAAAGTTATCGATAAAAGTTGGCAGGCTATGAAAATTCCATCTCTATAATTGTCTTAACAAAATATATTCTTATAGTCGGCGCGTGGTTCGTTAAAAATTTGGAAAATCGTATAGAAAGATATATAATTGTGTGCAGACATATCCATAAGGGTAAGTATATCAGTTGCAAAGTACGGACTAACATCGTGCATGTCCATTTCATGAATTAGTTTCTTCGGTAATTCAACTTTTATTGGAATGTAAACAAGCTAAATAAAAAATATTTTTCACGGTAAATATTGAAGCTAATTGTTCTCTCGCCGCGTCCGAGTTGCATGAAAACTAACTAACGCCTTGCACATATTTATGCACCTGTAACTATACGGCTGTTTTTTTTTATGCAGCATCCAGTAAATCCAGAAATGCTACCAATACGACGCAGCGAGCGCATTCGTCGCCAACAGGAAGCAGCTGCAGCCAGATCTGTTGCCGCAGAACAAGCAGTTGAGAGGGCTTTTAGCGACTTGCCTCAGCCAGAGATTGGTAGTGGTACCACCGACTCGAACGTCGCAGCAGCTAATCGCCCTGCAACACCATTATTACCAATGTTGCCCCGGAGTGTAAGCGCTGGAAGTCACCGCCGAGCAAAAACCATTTTGCAACGTGAATTTCGCAATTTTCAGGCCAAGCCTTTACCCAATGTTACTGCGGAATTTGAGGATTTGTTTATGTGGATCATCACTATGCCAGGACCTCCTGACACACCGTATGAGGGCGGCAGTTTTAAATTGTCAATATTTTTCCCATTTGAATATCCCAATGTTCCGCCAAAAGTCATGTTTAATACCAAAATATTTCACTGCAACATAAGCGACGGCGGATCGGTCTGCGTCGATGTGTTGCAGGAAAATTGGAATCCACTGCAGACAGTTGAAAGCATCATATTGTCGGTGCAGGTTCTGTTAGCCGAGCCAAACCCACTTGCTGCTTTTAATTACGCCTTGGGTTCCCTCTATATGCAAGATCGCGAACTCTATAACAACCATGCCCGCTCATGGACCGAGCGTTATGCCAAACCATCACAGGCTTTACGATGAAAAGGAGAAGTTCCAGTTGTTAGTGTGACGTACCATCTACACACTAGTAAACATATAATATATTAAATAGATACATCCCAATTAAATTTGTTATTTATTTATTTATTTATATAATTATAAATATAAAGTAGAAGTTAATTCTAAGTTATAAAAAGGTTTGTAGCCAGAGCAACGTAGGCCTTCAGGCTGGTTAAAAAATTTGTTATACATTATATTCTTATTGTATATTGTTGTTATACTATACATTATGTGCTTATATTAAGTTTAGATGTGAGTTTTATGAAGTTCTTTATATTTACGGTGTTGGTCTCTGCGAGTATTTCTATAGGACTTGGAATTTGGTTGAGGATAAAGTGGCACTGCTTAAGGAGGTGCTCCATATTAAGGGTACATGTGTTGCAATATGGACAGATCGGCTGCGGTGTTTTATTGAGTAAGTGCTCGTGTGTGTATTTTGTATGACCCAGGCGGAATCTCGTGTATGTAATGGCGTCTTTTCTATTTAGGGTTATTGGCATTTGCATTGGGTTACGGGATGGATTTATGGTTTTGTAGTGATGCGTGTAGTCGGCCCAGATCTTTTTGAAAGTATTATGGAGTATGAGTGGGGATGATGCAGCGGTTCTTGCTGCTGTATCCGCTAGCTCATTTCCCTTAATTCCTGCGTGTCCTGGTGTCCACATAAGTTTAATTTTTCTTTTATTTGCGGCAATGATGTCCCTGATTTTGCTTATGGTGGGTTGGGTATGGTTGATGTTACTGACTGCGAGAAGTGTTGATAGCGAATCGGTGCATATGATATATTTGTTCTTTTGGTTGAGCTTGCTAGTTCAACCGCTACGAGGATGGCTTCCGCTTCGGCTGTAAATATAGACGTGTATGTAGG
This sequence comes from Chymomyza fuscimana, assembly GCA_949987675.1. NCBI lineage: Eukaryota > Metazoa > Arthropoda > Insecta > Diptera > Drosophilidae > Chymomyza > Chymomyza fuscimana. The sequence goes on along the minus strand of OX465090.1, from coordinate 4,106,159 downwards.
TGTTATTGCCGATTTTAGAATTTTGTTGTGCTCGTTGACAACGCTGACGGCTGTTACGGTGTCTGTTTTTGAGCCATCGGTAAAAAGATATCTCCAAGTGAAGAAGTTAGATGTTATGCTGTTAAAGGTTTTAATGTACATATCATTAGGGATTGTGTCCTTTTTGTATCGTGAAAGATCAAGTATAATGGAGCTACTATTGAAATGCCATGGTGGCACCTTTTGCTTGTATTTTCGGTTGGGCGATATTATGACATTATGTTCTGCAGCTTTTTTGATAATGAGTTGTAGGGCTGATGGAAAACGAAGTTCTGTTTTACGGTTGAGTTGGTTGGTAAGTGTTGTTTTTAAAGATGAGTCGGTTGCGTTTATGAGTCTGCCGATGCTCCATTCAAATCTGGTGTTTAAATCAGGGAGTCCGGGCTTCTGTGAGGATGTTGATGATGGGGGTTGTACGAAAAGCACCTAGAGATAGTCTGATGGAGGAGTGCTAAGGAGTGGATAATTTGTTTTTATTGGCTTTGTTTGTTTTACCATACACACAGAGACCGTAATCTATTTTAGAAAAAATTGTTGCTTTGGCTATATTGACGAGAGAGTTTGTGTTCCATTTTAAGAATATTTAGTCTAGTGTTTAATGAATTAATTAATATTTTAATATGTTCAGTCCAATTGTGCTTTTTATCAAAAATGAATCCTAATATTTTAAGATATTCTTTCTTAGGTGGAATTGTATTGTTTATCATTATATCTATATTTGTACAATTGTGTTTTTTACACATGTGTAGATGCGATGATTTTTCTTTTGAAATTTTTGTGCCTGTGAATTGGCACCATTGCTCAATTTTTACAAATAAATTGTGAATTTGTGCGTTGTATCCCTCTTTTGGGTTGAACTGAACATAAGGCATAGATCGTCTGCATACATTGTGTGTGTAAAGAACTTATTTTGGTTTATTATGTGGCTTAGTTTGTTGAAGGCTATCAGAGAGAGAGGCTCTGACAATTTCGATCCTTGTGGGATACCATGGTGTAATTTCTCTTCCCTAGAAAGTGTTTGAATTTTCTGTTGCTAAGATAGCTACGGATGTAGTTAATTATTTTTGGACCAAATTTCCATTCCTGCAGCTGTTGTATAATACAATGTATTCCAACTCTGTCAAAAGTTTTCTTTTTCCATATCAATAGATAGCGCTGATACATGGTTTCTTGTGGAGAGGTTTTTGCAAATGTAGTTATCTATTATTAAGAGAGGGTCTGTTGTGCACCTGTTAGATTTATATGCATATTGGTTTTGGGATAAAAGATTTTCTTGATTGAGGAACCACATTATTCGTTTTGATACGATTTTCTCAAGGGTTTTTGACAAGCAGCAGAGAAGTGATATTGGGCGGTACCCATCTATTGCATTTTTTGGCTTGTTTGGCTTACTGAGGGGAACTATTGTTGCCACTTTCCACTGTTGGGGGATGGTGCTGGTGCCTAATATTTTATTATATAGCTCTAAGAGTTTATTTATACCTGTAGCAGGTAGATTTTTTAACATATCGTAGGGGATGCAGTCGAACCCAGGAGTGGATCCTTTTAAACTGTTGAGGCAGGATTTAAGTTCTATTAAGGTTACCGGGAGTTCAATGAGTTTAGCTTTGCCTTTTGGGGTATACCTTAAGGTGGATTGAGCTGTGTGTCTGTATTTGTTGTGTATAAAACTCTCAGAAAAGTTAGAGTCTTTGGAGTAGTCAGACCAGACTTTACTGAAAGCATTGGCCATAATATTTGGCTCGCAGGTATTACCTGTCGCGGTTTCTATTACGTGGATGTAATTGTTTTTCTGCACTCCTGTTATTAGATGAACCTTATTTCATAGCGTTTTTGTTGATGAGTTAGGGGTAATGTCTTCAGTAAAATTTACAAAAGCTTTTTTTTTGGCTTGTTTAGCTTCAAAATTGAACTTTGCGTTCGCCTTTTTATATTTTACCATGTTCTCTGTGTTTAAATTTTTTCTGAGAGCGTTGGGGCATTTTAATTTTTCCCTCTTTAGGTACTCCAGTTCCCTGCTCCACCAGTAAGTTATCTTTTTTAAATGTGATGTTGTGTTTGTAGTTGGTATAGAGTTCTGTGCAGAAAATTTTATAATTTTAAGGAGTTTAGTAGCAGATTGGTTTGTGTTATCTGTAATGTTAATTTTATCTGATTGTTTTTCGAAATTGTTGCGAAATTTTTCCCAATTAGCTGCGTGAATTTTGTATCTATGTGTTTTGGGACCTAGAGATGGATACATATTGGAAAGTGGTCGCTTCCATATAAGTTGTCGGTAATAGACCAAGAAGCGTTTAAGTAAAGTGGTGAGGACCAAAGTGAAATGTCAACGCTTGTGAAAGTGTTGTGGGTTATGTAGTGCGTGGAGTTGGATTGTTTAAAACAAGCAGACCGCTGTTTTGTATAAAACTTGCAATAATATTGCCCCGTTGGTTACTTGAAGAGGATCCCCAAAAAGAATGCCAGGCGTTGAAGTCACCTACCAAAAGTATTGGCTTATTCAAGTTGTTAATAAGATCGTGCAGATCTTTTTCGACAATCTTGTCAGCAGGCGAGACGTATACATTTAGTATTATAAAGGGTATTTCAGATTGAATTTCTGCAGCTATGGCTAGAATGTTTGATTGAAAATTTAAGATTTTATGTTCGACAGATTTTGATAAAAGGAGAGCGACTCCTCTACTGGCTTTTGTATATGGTGTATTTATGTCATTTTTTTGGTATAGTGTGTATTGTTTAGGCGTATGAAAAGATGCATCGTTGTTGACTAAACGTGTCTCTTGGAGTGCTAATATATTTGGTTTATATTTTCGCATTAAGATAGAGAGACTATGATATTTATCTTTATATCCATTTATGTTCCATTGAATTGTTGTTAGTGTCATAATTGTAATAGAAAGAAAAATAGTTTTGTTTTTGTTTAGTTTGTTTATTTTTTTTTGATTTTAGTTTGTCTCTCTCATTTGCTTTCCGACTCAGCGTTGATGCGATGCCGATCTTACAATGCATCGTGTCAATGTGAGCGATCGCGATCGATGAGCGGGAGAGCAAATAGAAGTTCATTTTTTTGTTGTTGTTGTTAAAGCTCCATTTCATCTCTGATGCTGTCGTCTGTATCGGAGAGAATTGAGTCGTTTTGGTGGAGTGTTTTGCATAGTTGTTTTTCGTACTCGGTGAGTTCTAACGTTAGGTCTGTGTCCATTTCTGTGTCGTTTGTGTTTTTATCGTTTCGTTGTGCGTTTTGATATGTGCAGTTTTTTGAGGTAGATGGTTGCGAATTTGTTGTTTTTTTGTTATTATTCTTTGTGGAAGTCAGTGAACTTTGTGGTGTACTTTTTGTATTTATTTTTTCCCTATTAAAGGTACTTATTGGTTTTGAGTTGTTGGTTTTTGTGGAGGTAGTTGGCTGTGTGGTTGTGATTTCCGAGTATGTTTTGGTTTGCTTAGGGATTGCTTGTGATTTTTGTTGGTAATATTTTGTCTTTGCTTCAAACATTGAGCATTTCTCTTTGGTTTTAATTGTTAGGATTTCTCTGGCTTCATTATATTTTGGACAGTCTTTATTATTGGTTTTTACATCTCATTGGATTTGGAATATATTCTTTGACACGAACTGAGGGCCACGAAATTTGTATTTTTGCCGGGAGAGCGTATAGGTCGAAGGTAAGCTGGACAACTCCAGTCGGAGTAGCTTTACCATCAATCTGGCGTGAGTACTTTTGACTCTAGTAGACAGTGCCTTTGCAGTTATTAAGGTTTTGATGGTACATATTTTGTTTTGATTTGGCAAATGCCATGGAGTTCTTTTGCAGCTATGAATTTTTCGGCAATTGTTGCCATCTCGCATTTCGATTATTTTTATTATTATGTTGCTTATTATTATTAAAGCTCGTTCAACTGCGAAGCAGGAAAAAGAGGAGAGTGGCTTTTCAGAGTTAGTAGCTGAAATTATTATATATTTGGGATTTGGTGAAGTTACCATTGGAAGATCTGGGAAGGCTCCCGAAAGCGGCATAGGTTTTTTCCGTTTGGTGTTGGGGCTATCGCCAAGCAAGGCAAAGCGATTTGCCCCTGAGTTTTTTTGCCCAGGGGGCATGTTTGTAGTGAAACACTTACTTTTCTTGATCGAGTTGTGATGGTGGTTTTTAACGACTGTGAGAGAACGAGTGAAAGAGAAAATGCGCTTGAGCGTTTGAGAAGCTTTGAACTAAACTTGACTGCGGTAAAAACACAACCGATCGATACGAGGTTTAGTCGACGACTGTAATCCACTTTGTTTTGCATGAGATTTCAGCGTATAGGAAAATATTTAGGGTATTCACGCTTTGTGTTGAGTTGAGGAGTTGAAAAGTTGAGGACTTTTACAAAAACAAATACATGCTGTAAATCAACCCTGCCTTTCGATTTTCAACTCAACTTTTCCTCAACCCAGACCCTACTCTACTTTTTCCTGTTGAGTTTTTGAGAAAGTGTTGCACAATGTGGTAATTCGCTGCCTTTTCAGCACTGCAAAATTTTTCATTTTTTAGCCATTTCGTGATATGAAAACCAACGAGTTACCGTATACTCGTTGGAAAAAAGTAAGCGCCAAATTTACAATAATCAAATTGCATTAATGCAAGTAAAAAAAGGTTGCGCCTTTTTTGTGCGAAATTAAGTGAATTAGACATGATTACTTGTTTTTGGAGTTTACGCAAATAAAAGAGTAAAAATATATGTACTAGGCTTAATATATGCTGGAACTGTTGGGGAGTTACCCTCAGCATTTGAACAAATCGCTTGTCGTCAAAGGTACTGAGCACGTTCTGGCGCCAGTCAACTTACTTAGGGATGTGGAAGTGGTCGCCCTGCCGCAATAGCATTCATGTCCTCAACATAATTATCTAAAACTTCATCAATTGAATCGTCGTCCCGCAACCCCATAGTCACTGTATTAAACAAAATTTAGTTCTATGCGATGAATTTGTTTTAGCAGACGAACCTTCAATAAAATCAATTTCATCCAAAGCCACTTTAGCAATATCTTCAGTCAAAACACACTTGACGCTTAGTCTTGGCCTTTTTAAATCAAAGTTTTTAATTTAAATAATTATATGCAGCATTTCGCAGATGTAAAAAAACACACGGAAGAAGAAGCACAAACTCAAATACGGGTTTTCTACAATTGTTTCGTTTTTGCAGCAATAAAATAATGAAAATCAGTGTAATCCATAGCTACTTTAGCTGCAGGTTCTATTAAAGTATATTTTATGTTCTTACTCTGCATTTTTATACCCTGTTTCTATAGGTACAAAGGGTATACTAGATTTGTGCAATGTATGTAACGGACAGAAGGAGGCGTGGCAGACCCCAAGTCCTTTATACCAAAATGCTTATCATAACCTCGGGTAGCGATTGAGCCATGTCCGTCCGTCCGTTTGAAAAAAGTCAAATACGGTTTTTCTGCAATTATTTAATTTTCGCAGCAATAAAATAATAAAAATCTGAGTAATCCATAGCTAGTACTTTAGCTACAGGTTCTATTAAAGTAGATTTTATGTTCTTACTCTGCATTTTTAATTCAAGCTTTTTAATTTTAATGCAATTTGTACCAATTTACGAATGTAAACAAACACATGGAAGAACAAGCACAAAATCAAATACGGTTTTTCTGCAATTATTTAATTTTCGGAGCAATAAAATAATAAAAATCTGAGTAATCCATAGCTAGTACTTTAGCTACAGATTCTGTAAGTAAAGATTTTATTAGTCGGTTTGGCATTTTTGGCATGTACCAACTTACAAATATAAACGAAAACAGGAAATAAGAAGAAAAATCAACAAGTCAACTCATAAAGTCAACAGAAGGGATTCACGCTTTGGCCTGTTGACTTTTTCAACAAGTCCTCAAATCCTCAAGACAACACAAAGCGTGAATACCCTAATTATTCCACCATGGGGTCAACGACCACTCTTAGATCATGTGATTATGCTGTTAGTATTTTTGGGGCTAACAGCAACGAGTAGGTCTGAGAATGGGAGAGAGCGAAAAAAAAAAGTGCATATGACTTGCGCTCTTCATGCACATCTTCTATTGCTTTTCAAAGCTCAGCTTCAGCGCTCCCCCTAAAAGTGATTCGAAATGTAAAGGTCAGTCCAAGTTTGGCCGTGCAATTGTGCAGTTCAGTGCGTGACAAATTTCTATTGTTTCCGTAAGCCATATTATGTACATATATCCATATTTATATACAATATATATATCTGCAAGGTGATAATTGCCGAAAGCCAAAAGGTAATAAATATTCCGCGGTAACGTTTAATCGAAATTTTAAGGAATTTTTGCGTTTTTAGGCCAGTTCCGTATAACACGGACTAGGTTTCCGTCGCCAGCCGCACCTCAGGTTCAACAGCAGCAGCTTAACTAAGAGCTGCGCTTACTCCAGCAATCGTTGCTCCAACAACAACGACCATCTGAGCGACAACTACCAAAAAAGCAAACAAACAGCGGCTGCATAAAGCAACGGCTAAAACAAATGCAGCGAAAACTGTGTTAGCAGCAACAACAGCGAGAGCGGCCCGACAACAATAACTACTAACAGCGGCTGCGCACCCGCATACGACAACAAAAACAATGCGCATACATACTGTTAAGCGTGCGAATACTGACGACGCCTACTGTGTTTATTGCATCAGCTTATTCTTTTGCATTATGCTTTACATACTTCTGCATGTATGTACTATGTTGTTGTTGTTCACGCACTGATCTACTTATGTACATGCTTACAGTAATAAACTAATTTACTTCTATTTGCACTGCCACCGAAACCACACGTGTTTTTTTTTATTTAGCTCAAAAACCAATAACACATACATATTAATTTGCTTACGACCATATGGTCGTAAACAAAAATAAAAGATCCGCAAGTAACAACAGAAGTTGTATTAATATAAACAAAAGCAGCTGTGTTGGGCCAAAAAAGACACGCCATGTAAACTTTGCTAAGCGCGCTCATAATCTCTCTCTTGCGCGTAAGCTCTGTTCGACTCTGTAAAGATTCGCTTCCGCGAGAGTCGGGATTTTCGCTAATTTGGTTGCTCTTAATAGCGTAATATCTTTCTTTTTTATTTCCTTGATATTATGTATAGTATAATACAAGATATCGCTCCTAGTCGGAGCATAGGGCGGAATTCTGTTTCTTGAGTGGAGTCATTTTTACGGTCGGGTCACTAGCCCAACGCAACCTACTGAATATTAGTAAGGATTGTGTATTCATATTCATGTATACTTAGCTAAAAATGTATCTTAAAGTGTTCTCTTTCTTTTGTCGTTCTTAAATTATAAACATTTTTATCTAAGTATGAGGAATTACTGAAAAGCAGTGTGCGGCAATGTTTATATACATACACATACATATATATATAGTAGTATTGATTATGGCATGGTCTCTTTAAAAAAAATATTTGAAAAGAAATCTAAAAACTATAAAATGATTATAATTATAAAAAGTAAATTATATAAGTAACCACCAAAAGTTGTAAACCCTACTTTTTAAGAATTAATGCTAAGCCTTTTTGTACCCAAATTTTTGAAATTTACGAAATTATATCGTCTCTAATATGAAACGTTAAACGTTCTGTGTGTTCACTCTGAGTAGGACAAGATTAGTCTAATTGGAGCATGAAAACCCAATAGGTTGATTAAGGCCAACGGCCAAGCCGGTTATCATAAGAAATAGTTTGGTTGGGTAAAGACGGAACTTAATACATACCAGCTGAGTTCCTAAATATATACATATGTATATGTTACTTTGCTCCCTAGAATTAATTTGTAAGTTACAAATAAATAATAATAATAATAGATGTACTACAAGAAGATGCTGGCCGAACTAAAAATAGATGCGAATTGGACCATGCTGGGGCTTAACCCTAGACCTGTCCTTCATCATAACCGTCCTTGGAGCACTCAGTGCCCCGTAGTGTATTTTCTATGGAAAAAATAATAAAATACTTAAATTTGAAATTCATATAGTCTAGGGTTAATATATTTATGCTGGAACTGTTGTGGAATTAACCTCATGCTGTAAACAAAACGGTTTTCGTCAAAGGAATTAAGCTCGTTCTGGCGCCAGCCAGTGGACCCCGATGCGAGAGTACAATTGCATTCACGACCTTATGGTAGCTATTTAAAACATCATCAATTTGTTTTAGCAGACGTACCGTCAGTAAAATTGATTTAATCCAAAGCTATTTCAGCTGCAGCTCTGTCTCTGCCTTTTTTATTCAAGATTTTTAACTTTAGTTTGCAGCAATTAAAAAATGTAAGCAAACACAGGAAAGAAGAACAAAAACTTAAAAACTCAACTCATAAACTAAACAGATGGTATTCACGTTTTTCAACTCCTCAACTCAACACAAAGCGTGAATACCTTAATTATATTTATAAATTTGTAACACTCGCATAAAAAGTTTTATGAAGATAACGACAAGGGTCTAAAATTGACAAAGGTTGCTTTTAAAAAACGAATATTTTGGTAAAATTTTTTGTCTCTAAGACAAAAGCCGCTTCCTACAGCGGCTGAAGACATGCATTTTGGTGGTTTTTATCAACTAACAACTTTAATCGTATAAACATATTTAATAATTTTTTAAATATATTTTATAATTTGTATTAAACATTCAAAATGTTGGGGTTTCACTTTTTATTTTAAGTTAATCCCACTATCATTGTAAACGTATTACAATAATGTCCTAAAATTGCCCCGTATAATTTGTAATCTGAAAAATACCAAAAAATACAACCACTGTGCTAAAAATAAATTTGAGTTTTCACAACAAATATCGAATTGGCAGGCTATGAAAATCCCATCTCTATATTTGTCACTAAACAACAATAAAGCCTTCTGTGTGCGCGTGGCTAATTTAATATTTAGAAAATCTTATTTACAAATTTTAAATTGTTTGCAGACATATCCATAAGGGTAAGTATATCAATTGGAAAGTAGGGACTAACAACGTGCATGTTCATTTCATGGATTAGTTTCTTCGGTATTCATTTAATTCTGTAATGCAACTTTTATTGGAATGTACCCAAGCTAAATAAAAAAGTGCTAACTCTATTTCATTTTTCACGGTAAATATTGAAGCTTATTGTTCTCTCTCCGCGTCCGAGTTGCATGAAAACTAACTAACGCCTTGCACATATTTATATACCTGTACCTCTACGGCTGTTTTTTTTTATGCAGCATCCAGTATTGAAATGCTACCAATACGACGCAGCGAGCGCATTCGCCTTAGAGCAGTAGCAGCTTCAGCCAGATCTGCTGCCGCGGAACACGTAGTTGAGAGGCCTAACGGCGACTTGCCTCAGCCAGGGGTTGGTAGTGGTACTACGGACTCGAACGTTGGAGCAGCTAATCGCTCTGTAACATCATTAGGACGATTTGTTTTGGCACGTGATTTTGAAGATTTGCAGAGGGAACCTCTGCCGAATGTCTCAGCTGAAATGAAGGATTTGTTGAGGTGGATCATAACTATGCCAGGACCTCCTGACACACCGTATGAGGGCGGCATTTTCAAATTAAAAATATTATTTCCTTCGAACTATCCGAATGCTCCGCCGAAAGTTTATTTTATAACGAAGATATTCCACTGCAACATTAGCGACGGCGGATCGGTCTGCGTCGACATGCTGCGGGACAAATGGTGTCGACTGCAGACGGTGAAAAGCATAATATTATGCATCCAGGTGCTAATGGCAGAGCCAAACCCACATGCAGCTTTTAAGTCCTCTTTGGGTTCCCTCTACATGAAAAATCGTGATCTCTATGACACGCATGCACGCTCATGGACTGACCGATATGCCAAACCCTAGACTTTATAGTAAAAACGGGGATCGATGTTTTCATAATAATTATTATTTATAATAATACATACTGACTTTCAACACGTTTCTGCGAAAGAAACACTAGTTATCACCATATATTATAAATGCTGTTAATAACATAAAGAATACATCTACAAATTGTTACTTTTTTTTTGCAAACTTAAAGAAGCTGAATTAATGAGAATATTTGATGCGTACATAAAGTAGGAGACGTCGCGCAGACCCCCAAAGTTACGTAAAGTGTAGGGCGGTTTGGTCGTTAAACACTCAGAATTCGGAACATACCCGTCCAAAGTGGATGCTCTTCGACATATGCCAAGTTCAAAACACGGATAGTTTAATAACCGAACAACGCGTAAAAGTGTTACCGGCGTACTATGAAAATGGTCGTCCAGTGAAAAAATCAAAGTTGAGGCCCGTGTCGACGGGTCGCCATTGTGTGCAAGGACCACTTGGCGTCTAATTTTATATGCGAATCTGCATTTTTAAATCAAGTTTTTGAATTTTAATGTAATTTGTACCAATTTACAAATGTAAACAAACTCTGGAAAGAAGAAGAAAACTCAACAACTCATCTCATAAAACTCAAGAGGGCTGTTCACGCTTTGGCCTGTTGACTTTTTCCTCAACTTTTCAACTCCTCAACTCAACACAAGGCGTGAATACCCTAATTGATACTTAGTTAATTTTTGGTTACAGTTTTTTATGCTCCTATAACTTTCTCTATATAGATTATCGAGGACTTAGGCAAATTCTTGTAAATTGTCAAAAGCAAGAGTAAGGATAAAGTGTGTATAGAATCACTTTATTTCGGATTAGTGCGGTCAGCTGATAAAAATCTTTGAAGTTTAGTTAGAAGAGTGTTTGTCGCCTAAAGACACAAGTTGCATAAGTCTGTTAAAGTAAGAGGTAGGTTTTTCAAGGGCAAAACTGCCCATTGCACTTTTTCTTGGATATAGAAGGGTATAACGCAAAGAGAAAGGTGATGGTTCATGGTAAAAAAAACGAGTCATTACATTGTATTTGTAAAAGACGGTAGAGTTGGCTTTGCTCTGTACCAGTGCAGTGTTCGGGAAGAAATCCCATGTCGTAAGTTAAGATTGTAAAATCCAAGACGTAGTATTGAAAAGCGGTATCCCAAAAAGTTTATTAAATTTTACTTTAATATGCAGGCTTATTCTGTATGTAATTTTTGATAACTAAACATCAATGTTTTATACCATCCAGATCATTACATTCTTGACCAGCTTTCGACTCGAGGGATCAATGAGACTTTGTTTAGAATATTCTATATAGCTCTTTTATATACGTATATTATTATTATTGTTATAGATAGAGAAGTTTACAAAACTAGACTAACTTAGCTGGTATAGCACTGGCTGCGGGGCCTTGGCTATGTTGGTTGACTTAGAATTTGAGGTAGTATATTAACTTTTGTAGCCTAATAATAAGTAATTAAGTAATTTGTATATTTTTTTTTTTTTTACACATATTATTTTGTTCTTGAGCTATGAATTATTTTATTTACAGGGGTTTTTAGATTTTGTAGTATATATTGGATGTTTTCAGGAAGAGTAAGATTTTTTGAACGTTATCTTGATTAAGGTTGCTAAGGAGGTTTAAGGGGTTATTGTTGTTGAATATTGCCTGTTTGATGTGCATGAGAGTTGGACATGAATTTAGTAGGTGGGCTATGGTAATGTTGTTTTCATGGCAAAGAGGGCAAGAAGATGGTTGATTTCGGTTAAGGTAATGTAGGTGGGTAAGATTAGTGTGGCCTAGACGAAGTCGGATTATTTTGGTTTGGTCGAGTCTATTAAATTTTTGGGTGGAGCTGAAAAGGTCGCTTATGTGTGAGTTGTCCAAGTTTATGTTTCGGTACCATTGACTGCAGTGTCTGAGGCTTTGTTTTTGTCGTGTCGTGTATTCTGTTTTTATGTATCTGTTTATGTCTGTTGAGTTTAAGTTTGGGGTGAAAATAAGTGGCATTTTATTTGCTAACTTTGCAGCTTGGTCGGCTAGTTCATTTCCTGTTATGCCTGCATGACCAGGGATCCACAATATTTTTAATTTAGGGGCTAGTTGTGTTATTATCGATCTGATTTTGGTTGGGTAGAAGCTGTTATTGTTTATGTTTTTAATAGAGTCTATTGCTGCCAGAGAGTCAGAACAGATAACGAATTTAACTGTTCTGTTTTTAAAATATTCGATCGCTTCGAGAATGGCTATTGTTTCGGCTGTAAAAACTGATGAGTAAGGGGGTAGAATACCATATTTTATTATGTTTGTTTCGGTTTTGATGGCATATGATATTGTGCAATTTATTTTTGACCCGTCTGTGAATATAAACTGGTATGATTTTAAGTTGTCTTGAATGTGTTTATACATCTTTCGATATGATTCGGGGAGTGTTATTTGTTTCTTGTGTACTCGCAGCGTTGTGTTTATGAGATTTGGGAGGTCCCAGTGTGGTTTATACTTGAGGAGTTTTTGTGGTTCGTAGGGCAGATTAAGTTCCCTTCCATATATTTATTGTACGGTCTATGATGGATGGGGTTTTCTTTTGAATTTTTTGGTGTCTTATGAATTTATGGATAGGTGTGTTGTTAGAGTTAATAAGATTTTTGGAGAGTTTTGCTGTTTGCAGGTCACGTTTAAGTTAAATTAAGTTGTTTATTGGAGTGGAGCGGAAGGCTCCAAGGGCTAAACGTATTGCGGAGTTAAATGGTGTTTTTAATTTGTTTAATGTGCTTTTGGGTGAGTGTCCGTATAGGAACAAACCGTATTCTATTTTAGCTATGACAGTTGCTTTCGCAATGTTGAGCAATGTGTGTGTGTTGCAATTAAATTTGAGGCTAGATAGGCATTTTATAATGTTAAGTTTTTGGTTTAGCAATGGTAGAAGTGTATTAATGTGTGTGTTCCATTTGTATTTGTTGTTCATGGTTATTCCTAAAATTTTCAATGTAGTCACAGTAGAAATATGGATGTTGTTGCAGCTTATGGTGCAAGTGCAGTTGTGTTTTTGACAGATGTGAAGGTGTTGGCATTTTGATAGGGATAAGTATGCACCTGAGTATGAGCCCCAGTTGCTTATGTTGTGTAAAAGGTTGTCTAGGTTGTAGTTTATGTTTTTGTTTTTATTGAAATTAATTATAAGAAAGAAGTCGTCGGCATATGCGTTAAAGTTGATTTCTTTATGTAGGGTTATGATGTCTGATAATTTATTGTAAGCTATGAGGAACAGAATTACTGATATGGGTGACCCTTGGGGGATTCCGTTATGTAAAGGCAGTGGATTTGATATGTGCGGACCGACGCGGACAATTATTTTTCTATTGAGCATGAAGTTTTTTACGTAGTTAATTATTTTGGGACCAGTTTGCCATTCCTGGAGCTGGTCGATTATGGTGTGCACGCCTACTCGATCAAAGGCTCTTGAGAAATCAAGAGTGATGAGTGAAGTGTGTTTGTGTGACTTCGTTATAAGATAGTCTACGTAGAGTAGACTGTCCGTGGTCGATTTGCCTTTTTTAAAGCCGAATTGATTTGGGTTTAGGTTATTGTGGGTAACAAACCACCAGATTCTTTTGGCCATAATTTTATCTAGGGTTTTCGCTAAGCAACAATTTAGGGAAATGGGTCTGTAGGAAGTGGTTTTTGTTTTGTCGGTTTTTGGTTTAAGGATTGGGATGACTAGACTTGTTTTGTAAGCTCGTGGTATGTGACTGTCAAAAACTTTGTTGAATAAGGCTGTAATTCTATTTTTTGTAGTGAGAGAGCTATTTTTGATCATTTGGTAGGATATTCTATTTAGTCCTGGGGTGGATCCTTTTAATGTTTGTAGTGATGAAGCTAATTCGAGGTTTGTTATATTTTGCTCTATTGTTTGGGCTGTTGGGGAAGGTGTGTAGTTTACTGTGTTATTTTTGTATTTATTGTTTCGGAATTCATCTGAGATGTTCCTGTCGTTTGAGAGGTCCGACCAGTGTTCGGCGAAGATATCGGCTATTTCGTTGCTAGCTGTTGTTGAATGGTTGGTTTCTGGGATGGAAATGGCGTGTATTTGTTTAATTGGGTTAAGTCCACAGAAGCGTCTTATGTTGGACCATATTTTGAATGAAGGGGTTGAGGGTTGAATGGTTGAAGTGAATGAATAGGAAGCTTCTTTTTTACTTTTTTTAATTTCAAATCTAAACTTTGCATTTTTGCGTCTATAGTTTATAATATTTTCTAAAGTAATGTTGTTGTTGAGTGTTTTCAAGGCTATTTGTTTTTCTCGTCGTAATTGGGTGAGATTTTTGTTCCACCAAGGAACCTTATACGGTTGTGTGTTAGGAGAAGTTTGTGGGATTAAGAGATTAGCGCTGTGCAAGATGATTTTATTGATTTGGGCGGCTTCTTTGTTTACATTTTGAGAAATAGGGAAATTCGTTTGCGTTGTGGGTAAGTACGTTGAATTGTTCCCAATTGGCATCTTTCAGTTTGAAAAAAGGTCTGTAGAACTTTTGTGAATGATTGTGTAGTGGAAACAGGGAAATGAATATCGGGAAATGGTCGCTGCCATAGAGATCGTCCAGTATTTCCCAGTTGGTGAATGGGGCTAATGCTGGGGAGCAAAATGAAAGGTCGATGTGTGTATATGTATTGTGTGTTGAGAGGTGTGTGGGGGATTTGTCATTTAGCAATATAAGTTGTGCATTATCAATGAATTTTTGCACTATTTTTCCTCGTGTGTTTGTTGCTGGGGAGCCCCAGGATGGGTGCCATCCATTAAAATCTCCCGTTATTAGTGAGGGGGTTTGTTGGGTATTGAGTGTGTTTTGAAGAATCTGTTCATTGACGGTACTGTTTGGGGATATGTATGTTGAAAATATGTTTAAGTTAAGTTTGGATTGTAAATTGATTGCTAATGCTTCTATATCGTTTGGAATGTTAAGGTTGGTATGCTGGATTGATTTATGCACTAGTAGTGCTACACCGCCAAATCTGTTAGCAGCGATATTTGTTTGTAGTGTGTAGTTAGTTGGGATTGGTATATTTTTGGAGTGTTGTTTGTGTGTTTCTTGGAGTGAGAGAACATGTGGAGAGTATCTTTTAATTAGAGTGAGGAGTTGGTTATAGTTATTTGTGTAACCTTTAATATTCCATTCGATTATAATAAGGGACATTTTTAGGATTAGTGTATTTTTGGAGTTGATTAACTTTAAGGTGGTGTTAAGGGCTTAAGTTTGAATATAAGTTTAAGTTTTAGTCTAAAAGTTTGGTTTTATACTATATGGAATCACTGTCGCTATTATTTGTGCGTTTGTTTTTGTTTAAGGTTTTGGTTTTGGAAGGTTTGAAGTTAGCGGAAAGAGTGTTGGACTTATCTTTATGGTAGATTCCTATTTTTAGGTCTTCAGTATGCTGTGAGGTGTATGATCTCTTTTCTACGCCAGTAGCGTAGTCGGTTTCCATTTCTTCTGGTTCGTTGTTCTCTTGGTGGGGCTAATGTTGATGAGGCTGTTTTGGTAATGATGTTGTTTTGGTTGATGCAGTTGAGTTTGTTGCTATCTTAGAAGAGGTGTATGCAAGGGATGTAGATGCAGGTTGGAGGTCTGGTGGTTGTTGCAATTTAGTGTTTGGTATGGGTGTTTGTTGTGTTTTGGGTAATGTACTTGTTGGTGTTCGTGTATTTGTTGATTGGGTGCTTGTTGTTTCCTGAGGTTTGGTGTTTGTGAGTGTTTTAGCATAGGAGGTTCTCATTTGATGGCCATGTCGATCAAAGTATATACCCAGAGCAGTTTTATGGTCGACTTTTTCGGTGGTTTTTATTGCTGTTAATTCTTGCTGTTTCATAAATGTGGGGCATTTGCGGTCAAGGGGGGTGTGTTGGGAATCGATTTCTGGGTTGTTTTTGCAATTTAGGCAGTTTTTTCCATTTTTGCAGGGTTCTCTTTCGTTGGTGTGTTCTCCTGAGCAAATGTTGCATTTTTCTGAGCTCTTGCAGACGGGAGTTGGGTGTCCGAATCGAAAGCACTTTTTGCACTGTAGTGGAAGTGGGATGTATGGGCGAACGCGGACCGTTTCGTGCCCAATTCTTAATACTTCGGGTAATTTGTGTGATGCGAAAGTTATAATAATAAAGCCTGTTTCTACCAGAGTGGTGTGGTTAACTTCGGGGTCGGTATTGTTTTTTTGTTTTTTCATAATTTTCCTAACTTCACTTACGTTTTGTGACTTGAGTTCTTGGAGAATTGTATTTTCGTCGATGCACCGTAACTCGATGCAATAGATAACACCTTTTGAGAAGTTTAATGTTCCATGTTCGGTTGGTGTAACTTCCATATCTGCAATTTTGGTTAGTTTAAGTAGTTTTGTGGCTTGTAGATTGTTTTTTGTTTTGACCAAAAGGCTGCCATTTCTTGTTTTTTTGCATGTCTCAACTTCTCCACCGCATGCATAGTCGATTGATTTTTTTATGATGAACGGTGATATTTTTTCGAATGTGTTGTTGTCTTTTCTTGTGATTACAATAAATTTTGGTTCGCCTAGTAGTGAGTTGTATGATTTGTAGTTGTACTTATTTATGTCTGGTGGTTCGTGCATGTTTGCTTCTAAAGGGCTAGAGCCCGCGTTAGGTGTTGTTGTTGTCTTTTTGTTCTGTATTTCTTCTTTTTCTTTTGTGGATTTATATTTGTTTGTCACAAGTTTGTTTGTTGTTTTTGCTTTTTCGCAAAGTGGGGTTTTATATTGCTGTAACACGACTTAACTCTTTGGAGGTTGAAGTGGAACTGTATATACGTATATATGTTATATAGTTTCATCCATGTCAGTACATTCTTCTGGTTTTTGCAACAATTTTTGATAGTTTTATTTCAAGTGGCTTCTCTTCTTCTTCATCGTTTGCTCCATATTTATTGGATTATACAAAGTAAAGCCGTCAAAAAGTGGCTGGAGTTATATTCAGCAGATTACTAACAAAGGATCAATGCACTAAAATATTTGCTGAATATCAGAGTTAACACAGAAATCTTTTTCGCTCAGACAGGATGGCTTTAAAATCTCATGAAATTACTACTACTCGAGTATGTCAAAAAAATTGTGGGGCAACACAGGCAGAGCCAACATTGAGCCATCAGTAGGGCACCGTGATATCTCCGAAGCGAGGACATTCTCAGAGACCTACACGTCAACCGCGTCAAAGAAGCGATTTCAGGAAAGCAAGCAAAACATCAAATTAAGCTCGCCTCTCATCCAAGATCGCTAATCAGAGTTAGCAGTCATTTAGTTAGCTAGAGTACCTGTTCATCCGGCAAATCGTAGATACAAATGTCAAAAAATATCAGTCATATATATAATTTGCATTGACTGAGGCATCCTAAGTATTGTAATGTTTTCCTTTATATGAAATAAAATTGAAAAGTCTTTAATAAAATGCATTAAGTCATAAAATTCCCCTTTTTCTTAACTTTAATCATTTTTAGAACTTAAACTTTTTGAACCATAATGCATTCGATAACACTAGTCGACAAATTTAACACTTTTTTTCCCCCAGAGATCAGACTTATATTTCAGCGTTAAAAAACAGGTTTTTTTTATCCTCCCATAGCTTTTTTTTTAAGGTTTATTTTAGTGAAAAATTACATTTTTTAAAATAGGGTTGCATATATGAGCCATAAAAACTGTACTAATTCGACTACATATCATGACCAATAACATTAAATAGCTAACTTTTTAAGTGTCTAAGAGTTCTTCTGAAAGAAATAGCGATATTTGTACAAAAAGTCACCAAAATGTTGTGTTTTTTTTGGGTTTTGGTCACACACTTTCGGCTGTAGTTTTTTCTTAAGGATTTAAATTTTTATGATTTGGGGCATTTTGGAAAGTTAGTACTCTCTACTTTTGAGAAAAGAAATAATAATGAAAATTCGAATTAGTATTAGTAACAAGCAATGGCAGGATAAAAAAAAACGGATTTTGAATGCTGAAACATTGCCCTAACATAAAATATAAGTCTCATCTCTGGAGATTTTTCATCGTCGACTAGTGTTATTATAAGTTCTACAGCTCAACTCTTTAAAACCATTTTAAACTCCCACAACTCCCCAATCTTTAACATAATAAAAAATTACAAACCACATAGCAAAACCAAATACCAATCCACCATTGATCAGATTATACATAAGTGCTCCACCCATTGTATTCCATGCATGCCTCAAATAAGATCATTGTCGCAAATACTACCTCCGAGGTGCTTGCCTTCGTCATGCATAAACACATCTATGAAATCTAACTTTAAAACCATATCTTTGAACAGAATTGACCAAATCAAATTCGCAAGACTCAGATTGGGGCACACAAAATTAACTCACCTGCACCTTATCGACAGAACAACACCAGACTTATGTCCCATTTGCAATCAAGCGACTACTATAACCGTTGAACATATTCTTTTGCACTGCACAAGGCTCAACCCAACACATAAAACTACAATAACACTAATTGAATTCCTTAAATCAGCAAATATATACCACCTAATTTAAAATTTAACTTAACATATATATTTATATTCATACTCTGGCGGGCAGAAGGCCATCGCAGCCACCGACCGCTCTTCGTTCTTGAGCTAGTTAATAATTTTGACGTGATAACGTCTATTAAGACGATATAACGTGACAGAACCGCAAAAGTGTCACGTTACGTATGAAACCTGAGCGTGTAAGCGAGAGGGCAGTACAAGCTATTTGCTTGCACACTGGCACTTGCATGTATGTATGTATGTACATATAGTTCGAAAACTGGACATAGTGTTGTATTTGTTCTTTATAGTGCGCTATCTCTCTCTCTCTCGCAATCATTCCATGTCCCGAACGCACTACTAACATCGACAGCGCAGTCAAATTTATTTCTCTGGTCTTTGTTTTGTTATTTGACGTTGCCGTTGTAGCTGCTGCTGCTAAAAGTGTTTTAAATTGTGTTGGAAAAACTACATTTAGCCTAAAATTTGTGCTGTGCTTAATGTAACAAACAAAAATCCTTGTCTGTAAAGTCGGTTTACGGACGATAATTGATTGATGAAAAATTGCATACTTTTATGAATTGAATTATTGAAAAAGTCAAATTAATAGTTGACATTCCACTTGAAACACTCCCCTTGATTTCCAAAATATATACAAATATCACACATGAATATAAGTTGTAAATAAATTGTTAATAATTCAATTCATATATACATATATATGCAACTTTTCATCAATATTTTCTTATGACGTTATCACGTAAAATTATCGTCCGTAAACCGACTTTACAGACAAGGATTTTTAATTAAGAGATAGCTGTATGTAAATAAATAAATTATAAGTTCAACAGATAAGTGTGCTTTGAACTTTCTGCTATAATATTAAAACTAAACTATTAGCTATTCGAAAGTAAAAATAAAAGTAATTATCTGGTATCTCGCACCTCCGCAAGAGTAATTATTTGGTATCTCACAGCTTCAAAAAAAAGTAATTATCTGGTATCTCACAGCTCGAATTCAAAATGGGTCCCAAAGGAAATATTATACCTAAGCTAAATGTGCAGCCGGAATTTGTAGTTCCTCACAACAACGATGAAGTCCCTGAACCAACTGACAATGAAGGCGAATCGCAGAACACTTTCCCAAATGGTGCAAGTACACCTTCTCCTACATCTCCAAATAACCAATACGAGCTGACCGTTGAAGGCTCAAACCCGCAGTTATTCGATGGGGATTTCATAGACCTAACCGAAGATTTTGAAGATGAACAAGAGACAAAGCTGTAAATAATTTGAATGGAACTTTTTGCAAGGACGTAAACACATACACACTTTACAATAACAAACTCATTTTTCGAGCCTCTTATAAACAATGAAATAAAATGTAAATAAAAAATAAAATACTATTTTCTTAAAGCTCTATTATTTTTACAGTGGGACTGAAAACAAGGAAATTCTTCAGATATCGACAAAATTTGACGATTTTCTTCTATCAAAATTGGCGACTTCTTTCTCGTATAAGCATTCACATTGGCTTCTGCCTGAGGAATAAAAAGGTTGAGCTTATAATGTCAGTACCCAAAAACATGTTTTTCAAAAAAATCTCGATAGCAGTTCTTAAAAAAAAAAAATGAATGCAATTTTCGTGTTTCTCGACCCAAAATTAACCTAATAAACTCTTTTATACGAAGGTTCATTTTTCGAGTAAACTAGTGTTATTGACGATTTCATTGCAAGTGCTAAACCCAACTTCGACATTTTTAAACGCTTCTTACCGCAACTCTTTGCTGCCATTCTCGTCAAAGTCTAAATATTCGGAAGCAATTGTCCGAAAAATAAAAACTCGAAAAGTTCTGTAGTATCTAAAGTTTTTACAAGAGATTTGCCAAAAGCAGCCGAAGCCAAAATCTCTAGAGATTTCAGTGTTGCGTGATTAAGTGGAGTCTCAGCTTACACCCTAGACGAACTTTGATTCGTTTTCTTGCATTTTGTAATCTTCAAAAAGTGTCCTGGTGCGACATCCTTAATATTATTACAATGTTCAACTGTACATATTGAACTCATAGCTTTAGCGCTGGCATCTGAAGAGTTGCTCGGGTAATTGACTCATCATGCCAAAATTTTGAAAGTAATATGGCATTTTTTGAAGAACAAATTTGCGAAGTAAACCAGCTTAAGAATTCGATTCAAAAATATCCAAAATCACAAGTTGTGAAGCTGACATTATACAAGTCCCTTTGCAGCGAGCTGCCTTGATGAGAAGCGACTAAATTAAAAAACAGTCTGCAACAAAGTCTGGATTCCGATTTTCCAGCTATGTATAAGTAGTTAAATAAAAATAGACAACCTATTCCTATACCTCATGGGTTACGGCTAAAACTAATTATATTACTTTGTACATAATGTAACAGAGCCATATATTTATGACAATTTTGAAATATGTTCAAGAAAGAGGAAAAATTTCCTTGGTAACTGGTATATTTTTAGGGTGTCACAGATGAAACGATAAACCGATTTTAATCGATTGATTAAGCAAAGCGATACAATACCACTATACCAGCTCATATCGTTAAATGTCAGTTTTGACAGGAGACAAAAGTACATAGAAACGTGCGTTGGAAAAAATTAAACTTTTGGTTTCTAGGTTTACTAATATCTATCATATTGTATCATATATTGTATTAAGAGGTAAGTTAAGAGCGACTTCTCTTGGATGTGGTCGGGAATATAGATTAGAATGTTTAAGGGGAATGTGTGATGGGCAAGGAGAGAGGAAAGAAAAAAAGTGCACAGCGAGGCACAATGACATCCCAAGACTGGTCTGACTGTATTTAAACTTTACCCCGTATAATTTGTAATCTGAAAAATACCAAAAAATACAACCAGTGTGCTAAAAATAAATTTGAGTTTTCACAAAAGTTATCGATAAAAGTTGGCAGGCTATGAAAATTCCATCTCTATAATTGTCTTAACAAAATATATTCTTATAGTCGGCGCGTGGTTCGTTAAAAATTTGGAAAATTGTATAGAAAGATATATAATTGTGTGCAGACATATCCATAAGGGTAAGTATATCAGTTGCAAAGTACGGACTAACATCGTGCATGTTCATTTCATGAATTAGTTTCTTCGGTAATTCAACTTTTATTGGAATGTATTCAAGCTAAATAAAAAATATTTTTCACGGTAATAAATATTGAAGCTAATTGTTCTCTCGCCGCGTCCGAGTTGCATGAAAACTAACTAACGCCTTGCACGTATTTATGCACCTGTAACTATACGGCTGTTTTTTTTTATGCAGCATCCAGTAAATCCAGAAATGCTACCAATACGACGCAGCGAGCGCATTCGTCGCCAACAGGAAGCAGCTGCAGCCAGATCTGTTGCCGCAGAACAAGCAGTTGAGAGGGCTTTTAGCGACTTGCCTCAGCCAGAGATTGGTAGTGGAACCACCGACTCGAACGTCGCAGCAGCTAATCGCCCTGCAACACCATTATTACCAATGTTGCCCCGGAGTGTAAGCGCTGGAAGTCACCGCCGAGCAAAAACCATTTTGCAACGTGAATTTCGCAATTCCAAGCCAAGCCTTTACCCAATGTCACTGCGGAATTTGAGGATTTGTTTATGTGGATCATCACTATGCCAGGACCTCCTGACACACCGTATGAGGGCGGCAGTTTTAAATTGTCAATATTTTTCCCATTTGAATATCCCAATGTTCCGCCAAAAGTCATGTTTAATACCAAAATATTTCACTGCAACATAAGCGACGGCGGATCGGTCTGCGTCGATGTGTTGCAGGAAAATTGGAATCCACTGCAGACAGTTGAAAGCATCATATTGTCGGTGCAGGTTCTGTTAGCCGAGCCAAACCCACTTGCTGCTTTTAATTACGCCTTGGGTTCCCTCTATATGCAAGATCGCGAACTCTATAACAACCATGCCCGCTCATGAACCGAGCGTTATGCCAAACCATCACAGGCTTTACGATGAAATGGAGAAGTTTCAGTTATTAGTGCGGCGTACCATCTACACACTAGTAAACATATAATATATTAAATAGATACATCCCAATTAAATTGGGTGTCTTCATCTACAAATGCGTTGCTGTTTTAACTTGCCAACTTAAAAAAGCTGAATTAATCAGAATGTTTGAAGCCCGCATAAACAAGGAGACGTCGCGTTGACCTTCCAAAGTTACGTAAAGTATGATAAGGGTGAGTAAAAGTCGATATACGCATGTTTCTGAGTCCGTCCTTATGATCGCTTTCATCTCAGAGATGGGAAGAGCTAGAGAAACTAATCTTTCGCTGATGTAGTGCCTAAAGCGAAGCATTAAGTCGTTTCTAACAAGCTCGTCTGCAGAATCGTAAGCTTTTCAGTAAACCCAGCACCGGCTTCTCTAGAAATTTTTAGGATAATCCACTTTGTTATTTATTTATTTATTTATATAATTATAAATATAAAGTAGAAGTTAATTCTAAGTTATAAAAAGGTTTGTAGCCAGAGCAACGTAGGCCTTCAGGCTGGTTAAAAAATTTGTTATACATTATATTCTTATTGTATATTGTTGTTATACTATACATTATGTGCTTATATTAAGTTTAGATGTGAGTTTTATGAAGTTCTTTATATTTACGGTGTTGGTCTCTGCGAGTATTTCTATAGGACTTGGAATTTGGTTGAGGATAAAGTGGCACTGCTTAAGGAGGTGCTCCATATTAAGGGTACATGTGTTGCAATATGGACAGATCGGCTGCGGTGTTTTATTGAGTAAGTGCTCGTGTGTGTATTTTGTATGACCCAGGCGGAATCTCGTGTACGTAATGGCGTCTTTTCTATTTAGGGTTATTGGCATTTGCATTGGGTTACGGGATGGATTTATGGTTTTGTAGTGATGCGTGTAGTCAGTCGGCCCAGATCTTTTTGAAAGTATTATGGAGTATGAGTGGGGATGATGCAGCGGTTCTTGCTAGCTCATTTCCCTTAATTCCTGCGTGTCCTGGTGTCCACATAAGTTTAATTTTTCTTTTATTTGCGGCAATGATGTCCCTGATTTTGCTTATGGTGGGTTGAGTATGGTTGATGTTACTGACTGCGAGAAGTGTTGATAGCGAATCGGTGCATATGATATATTTGTTCTTTTGGTTGAGCTTGCTAGTTCAACCGCTACGAGGATGGCTTCCGCTTCGGCTGTAAATATAGACGTGTATGTAGGTGTTATTGCCGATTTTAGAATTTTGTTGTGCTCGTTGACAACGCTGACGGCTGTTACGGTGTCTGGTTTTGAGCCATCGGTAAAAAGATATCTCCAAGTGAAGAAGTTAGATGTTATGCTGTTAAAGGTTTTAATGTACATATCATTAGGGATTGTGTCCTTTTTGTATCGTGAAAGATCAAGTATAATGGAGCTACTATTGAAATGCCATGGTGGCACCTTTTGCTTGTATTTTCGGTTGGGCGATATTATGACATTATGTTCTGCAGCTTTTTTGATAATAAGTTGTAGGGCTGATGGTAAACGAAGTTCTGTTTTACGGTTGAGTTGGTTGGTAAGTGTTGTTTTTAAAGATGAGCCGGTTGCGTTTATGAGTCTGCCGATGCTCCATTCAAATCTGGTGTTTAAATCAGGGAGTCCGGGCTTCTGTGAGGATGTTGATGATGGGGGTTGTACGAAAAGCACCTAGAGATAGTCTGATGGAGGAGTGTTAAGGAGTGGATAATTTGTTTTTATTGGCTTTGTTTGTTTTACCATACACACAGAGACCGTAATCTATTTTAGAAAAAATTGTTGCTTTGGCTATATTGACGAGAGAGTTTGTGTTCCATTTTAAGAATATTTAGTCTAGTGTTTAATGAATTAATTAATATTTTAATATGTTCAGTCCAATTGTGCTTTTTATCAAAAATGAATCCTAATATTTTAAGATATTCTTTCTTAGGTGGAATTGTATTGTTTATCATTATATCTATATTTGTACAATTGTGTTTTTTACACATGTGTAGATGCGATGATTTTTCTTTTGAAATTTTTGTGCCTGTGAATTGGCACCATTGCTCAATTTTTACAAATAAATTGTGAATTTGTGCGTTGTATCCCTCTTTTGGGTTGAACTGAACATGAGGCATAGATCGTCTGCATACATTGTGTGTGTAAAGAACTTATTTTGGTTTATTATGTGGCTTAGTTTCTTGAAGGCTATCAGAGAGAGAGGCTCTGACAATTTCGATCCTTGTGGGATATCATGGTGTAATTTCTCTTCCCTAGAAAGTGTGTTGTTAACTTTAACTTTGAATTTTCTGTTGCTAAGATAGCTACGGATGTAGTTAATTATTTTTGGACCAAATTTCCATTCCTGCAGCTGTTGTATAATACAATGTATTCCAACTCTGTCAAAAGTTTTCTTTTTCCATATCAATAGATAGCGCTGATACATGGTTTCTTGTGGAGAGGTTTTTGCAAATGTAGTTATCTATTATTAAGAGAGGGTCTGTTGTGCACCTGTTAGTTTTATATGCATATTGGTTTTGGGATAAAAGATTTTCTTGATTGAGGAACCACATTATTCGTTTTGATACGATTTTCTCAAGGGTTTTTGACAAGCAGCAGAGTAGTGATATTGGGCGGTACCCATCTATTGCATTTTTTGGCTTGTTTGGCTTACTGAGGGGAACTATTGTTGCCACTTTCCACTGTTGGGGGATGGTGCTGGTGTCTAATATTTTATTGTATAGCTCTAAGAGTTTATTTATACCTGTAGCAGGTAGGTTTTTTAACATATCGTAGGGGATGCAGTCGAACCCAGGAGTGGATCCTTTTAAACTATTGAGGCAGGATTTAAGTTCTATTAAGGTTACCGGGAGTTCAATGAGTTTAGCTTTGCCTTTTGGGGTATACCTTAAGGTGGATTGAGCTGTGTGTCTGTATTTGTTGTGTATAAAACTATCAGAAAAGTTAGTCTTTGGAGTAGTCAGACCAGACTTTACTGAAAGCATTGGTCATAATATGTGGCTCGCAGGTATTACCTGTCGCGGTTTCTATTACGTGGATGTAATTGTTTTTCTGCACTCCTGTTATTAGATGAACCTTATTCCATAGCGTTTTTGTTGATGAGTTAGGGATAATGTCTTTAGTAAAATTTACAAAAGCTTTTTTTTTGGCTTGTTTAGCTTCAAATTTGAACTTTGCGTTCGCCTTTTTATATTTTACCATGTTCTCTGTGTTTAAATTTTTTCTGAGAGCGTTGGGGCATTTTAATTTTTCCCTCTTTAGGTACTCCAGTTCCCTGCTCCACCAGTAAGTTATCTTTTTTAAATGTGTGTTTGTAGTTGGTATAGAGTTCTGTGCAGAAAATTTTATAATTTTAAGGAGTTTAGCAGCAGATTGGTTTGTGTTATCTGTAATGTTAATTTTATCTGATTGTTTTTCGAAATCGTTGCGTGAATTTTGTATCTATGTGTTTTGGGACCTATGTTGCCCGGAATTTTCGGAAAGAGATGGATACATATTGGAAAGTGGTCGCTTCCATATAAGTTGTCGGTAATAGACCAAGAAGCGTTTAAGTAAAGTGGTGAGGAGCATTTAGTATTATAAAGGGTATTTCAGATTGAATTTCTGCAGCTATGGCTAGAATGTTTGATTGAAAATTTAAGATTTTATGTTCGACAGATTTTGATAAAAGGAGAGCGACTCCTCTACTGGCTTTTGTATATGGTGTATTTATGTCATTTTTTTGGTATAGTGTGTATTGTTTAGGCGTATGAAAAGATGCATCGTTGTTGACTAAACGTGTCTCTTGGAGTGCTAATATATTTGGTTTATATTTTCGCATTAAGATAGAGAGACTATGATATTTATCTTTATATCCATTTATGTTCCATTGAATTGTTGTTAGTGTCATAATTGTAATAGAAAGAAAAATAGTTTTGTTTTTGTTTAGTTTGTTTATTTTTTTTTGATTTTAGTTTGTCTCTCTCATTTGCTTTCCGACTCAGCGTTGATGCGATGCCGATCTTACAATGCATCATGTCAATGTGAGCGATCGCGATCGATGAGCGGGAGAGCAAATAGAAGTTCATTTTTTTGTTGTTGTTGTTAAAGCTCCATTTCATCTCTGATGCTGTCGTCTGTATCGGAGAGAATTGAGTCGTTTTGGTGGAGTGTTTTGCATAGTTGTTTTTCGTACTCGGTGAGTTCTAACGTTAGGTCTGTGTCCATTTCTGTGTCGTTTGTGTTTTTATCGTTTCGTTGTGCGTTTTGATATGTGCAGTTTTTTGAGGTAGATGGTTGCGAATTTGTTGTTTTTTTGTTATTATTCTTTGTGGAAGTCAGTGAACTTTGTGGTGTACTTTTTGTATTTATTTTTTCCCTATTAAAGGTACTTATTGGTTTTGAGTTGTTGGTTTTTGTGGAGGTAGTTGGCTGTGTGGTTGTGATTTCCGAGTATGTTTTGGTTTGCTTAGGGATTGCTTGTGATTTTTGTTGGTAATATATTGTCTTTGCTTCAAACATTGAGCATTTCTCTTTGGTTTTAATTGTTAGGATTTCTCTGGCTTCATTATATTTTGGACAGTCTTTATTATTGGTTTTTACATCTCATTGGATTTGGAATATATTCTTTGACACGAACTGAGGGCCACGAAATTTGTATTTTTGCCGGGAGAGCGTATAGGTCGAAGGTAAGCTGGACAACTCCAGTCGGAGTAGCTTTACCATCAATCTGGCGTGAGTACTTTTGACTCTAGTAGACAGTGCCTTTGCAGTTATTAAGGTTTTGATGGTACATATTTTGTTTTGATTTGGCAAATGCCATGGAGTTCTTTTGCAGCTATGAATTTTTCGGCAATTGTTGCGTGTTCAACAAAGAGCAATAGATTGCCATCTCGCATTTCGATTATTTTTATTATTATGTTGGTTATTATTATTAAAGCTCGTTCAACTGCGAAGCAGGAAAAAGAGGAGAGTGGCTTTTCAGAGTTAGTAGCTGAAATTATTATATATTTGGGATTTGGTGAAGTTACCATTGGATGATCTGGGAAGGCTCCCGAAAGCGGCATAGGTTTTTTCCGTTTGGTGTTGGGGCTATCGCCAAGCAAGGCAAAGCGATTTGCCCCTGAGTTTTTTTGCCCAGGGGGCATGTTTGTAGTGAAACACTTACTTTTCTTGATCGAGTTGTGATGGTGGTTTTTAACGACTGTGAGAGAACGAGTGAAAGAGAAAGTGCGCTTGAGCGTATGAGAAGCTTTGAACTAAACTTGACTGCGGTAAAAACATAACCGATCGATACGAGGTTTAGTCGACGACTGTAATCCACTTTGTTTTGCATGAGATTTCAGCGTATAGGAAAATATTTAGGGTATTCACGCTTTGTGTTGAGTTGAGGAGTTGAAAAGTTGAGGACTTTTACAAAAACAAATACATGCTGTAAATCAACCCTGCCTTTCGATTTTCAACTCAACTTTTCCTCAACCCAGACCCTACTCTACTTTTTCCTGTTGAGTTTTTGAGAAAGTGTTGCACAATGTGGTAATTCGCTGCCTTTTCAGCACTGCAAAATTTGTAATTTTTTAGCCATTTCGTGATATGAAAACCAACGAGTTACCGCATACTCGTTGGAAAAAAGTAAGCGCCAAATTTACAATAATCAAATTGCATTAATGCAAGTAAAAAAAGGTTGCGCCTTTTTTGTGCGAAATTAAGTGAATTAGACATGATTACTTGTTTTTGGAGTTTACGCAAATAAAAGAGTAAAAATATATGTACTAGGCTTAATATATGCTGGAACTGTTGGGGAGTTACCCTTAGCATTTGAACAAATCGCTTGTCGTCAAAGGTACTGAGCACGTTCTGGCGCCAGTCAACTTACTTAGGGATGTGGAAGTGGTCGCCCTGCCGCAATAGCATTCATGTCCTCAACATAATTATCTAAAACTTCATCAATTGGAGCGTCGTCCCGCAACCCCATAGTCACTGTATTAAACAAAATTTAGTTCTATGCGATGAATTTGTTTTAGCAGACGAACCTTTAATAAAATCAATTTCATCCAAAGCCACTTTAGCAATATCTTCAGTCAAAACACACTTTACGCTTAGTCTTGGCCTTTTTAAATCAAAGTTTTTAATTTAAATAATTATATGCAGCATTTCGCAGATGTAAAAAAACACACGGAAGAAGAAGCACAAACTCAAATACGGGTTTTCTACAATTGTTTCGTTTTTGCAGCAATAAAATAATGAAAATCAGTGTAATCCATAGCTACTTTAGCTGCAGGTTCTATTAAAGTAGATTTTATGTTCTTACTCTGCATTTTTATACCCTGTTTCTATAGGTACAAAGGGTATACTAGATTTGTGCAATGTATGTAACGGACAGAAGGAGGCGTGGCAGACCCCAAGTCCTTTATACCAAAATGCTTATCATAACCTCGGGTAGCGATTGAGCCATGTCCGTCCGTCCGTCCGTCCGTCCGTATGAACGCCTAGATTCGGAGACTATAAGAGCTAGAGACACGAAACTTTTCCAGCTGGTGCGCATATTTCCTGAGAAGATAATGTTTGTTGAATCATGTCAATATCTTCCCCCGTTCCCCCGTAACAGATTTTGGCGGTTTTTAGCTACACCGTTTAATATTTTCATCTGAAACTTAACAGAGCGACGCATCGTAGTAACTCGTAGTAACATCTGTGTATCAAAAATGAATAAAATCGGACAAATACAGAAAAAGTTATAGTCAAAAATGTACAAATTTCACCACCCTTGCCTATAAATTGCGTCAAAATTTGAAAAAAGTCAAATACGGTTTTTCTGCAATTATTTAATTTTCGCAGCAATAAAATAATAAAAATCTGAGTAATCCATAGCTAGTACTTTAGCTACAGGTTCTATTAAAGTAGATTTTATGTTCTTACTCTGCATTTTTAATTCAAGCTTTTTAATTTTAATGCAATTTGTACCAATTTACGAATGTAAACAAACACATGGAAGAACAAGCACAAAATCAAATACGGTTTTTCTGCAATTATTTAATTTTCGCAGCAATAAAATAATAAAAATCTGAGTAATCCATAGCTAGTACTTTAGCTACAGATTCTGTAAGTAAAGATTTTATTAGTCGGTTTGGCATTTTTGGCATGTACCAATTTACAAAAGTAAACGAAAACAGGAAATAAGAAGAAAAATCAACAAGTCAACTCATAAAGTCAACAGAAGGGATTCACGCTTTGGCCTGTTGACTTTTTCAACAAGTCCTCAAATCCTCAAGACAACACAAAGCGTGAATACCCTAATTATTCCACCATGGGGTCAACGACCACTCTTAGATCATGTGATTATGCTGTTAGTATTTTTGGGGCTAACAGCAACGAGTAGGTCTGAGAATGGGAGAGAGCGAAAAAAAAAAGTGCATATGACTTGCGCTCTTCATGCACATCTTCTATTGCTTTTCAAAGCTCAGCTTCAGCTCTCCCGCTAAAAGTGATTCGAAATGTAAAGGTCAGTCCAAGTTTGGCCGTGCAATTGTGCAGTTCAGTGCGTGACAAATTTCTATTGTTTCCGTAAGCCATATTATGTACATAT
This sequence comes from Chymomyza fuscimana, assembly GCA_949987675.1. Classification (NCBI taxonomy): domain Eukaryota; kingdom Metazoa; phylum Arthropoda; class Insecta; order Diptera; family Drosophilidae; genus Chymomyza; species Chymomyza fuscimana. The sequence goes on along the minus strand of OX465090.1, from coordinate 4,076,180 downwards.
ATCCATATTTATATACAATATATATATCTGCAAGGTGATAATTGCCGAAAGCCAAAAGGTAATATGCCGCGGTAACGTTTAATCGAAATTTTAAGGAATTTTTGCGTTTTTAGGCCAGTTTCGTATAACACGGACTAGGTTTCCGTCGCCAGCCGCACCTCAGGTTCAACAGCAGCAGCTTAATTAAGAGCTGCGCTTACTCCAGCAATCGTTGCTCCAACAACAACGACCATCTGAGCGACAACTACCAAAAAAGCAAACAAACAGCGGCTGCATAAAGCAACGGCTACAACAAATGCAGCGAAAACTGTGTTAGCAGCAACAACAGCGAGAGCGGCCCGACAACAACAACTACTAACAGCGGCTGCGCACCCGCATACGACAACAAAAACAATGCGCATACATACTGTTAAGCGTGCGAATACTGACGACGCCTACTGTGTTTATTGCATCAGCTTATTCTTTTGCATTATGCTTTACATACTTCTGCATGTATGTACTATGTTGTTGTTGTTCACGCACTGATCTACTTATGTACATGCTTACAGTAATAAACTAATTTACTTCTATTTGCACTGCCACCGAAACCACACGTGTTTTTTTTTATTTAGCTCAAAAACCAATAACACATACATACATATTAATTTGCTTACGACCACATGGTCGTAAACAAAAATAAAAGATCCGCAAGTAACAACAGAAGTTGTATTAATATAAACAAAAGCAGCTGTGTTGGGCCAAAAAAGACACGCCATGTAAACTTTGCTAAGCGCGCTCATAATCTCTCTCTTGCGCGTAAGCTCTGTTCGACTCTGTAAAGATTCCCTTCCGCGAGAGTCGGGATTTTCGCTAATTTGGTTGCTCTTAATAGCGTAATATCTTTCTTTTTTATTTCCTTGATATTATGTATAGTATAATACAAGATATCGCTCCTAGTCGGAGCATAGGGCGGAATTCTGTTTCTTGAGTGGAGTCATTTTTACGGTCGGGTCACTAGCCCAACGCAACCTACTGAATATTAGTAGGGATTGTGTATTCATATTCATGTATACTTAGCTTAAAAATGTATCTTAAAATGTTCTCTTTCTTTTGTCGTTCTTAAATTATAAACATTTTTATCTAAGTATGAGGAATTACTGAAAAGCAGTGTGCGGCAATGTTTACATACATATGTATTGATTATGGCATGGTCTCTTTAAAAAAAATATTTGAAAAGAAATCTAAAAACTATAAAATGATTATAATTATAAAAAGTAAATTATATAAGTAACCACCAAAAGTTGTAAACCCTACTTTTTAAGAATTAATGCTAAGCCTTTTTGTACCCAAATTTTTGAAATTTTCGAAATTATATCGTCTCTAATATGAAACGTTAAACGTTCTGTGTGTTCACTCTGAGTAGGACAAGATTAGTCTAATTGGAGCATGAAAACCCAATAGGTTGATTAAGGCCAACGGCCAAGCCGGTTATCATAAGAAATAGTTTGGTTGGGTAAAGACGGAACTTAATACATACCAGCTGAGTTCCTAAATATATACATATGTATATGTTACTTTGCTCCCTAGAATTAATTTGTAAGTTACAAATAAATAATAATAATAATAGATGTACTACAAGAAGATGCTGGCCGAACTAAAAATAGATGCGAATTGGACCATGCTGGGGCTTAACCCTAGACCTGTCCTTCATCATAACCGTCCTTGGAGCTCTCAGTGCCCCGTAGTGTATTTTCTATGGAAAAAATAATAAAATACTTAAATTTGAAATTCATATAGTCTAGGGTTAATATATTTATGCTGGAACTGTTGTGGAATTAACCTCATGCTGTAAACAAAACGGTTTTCGTCAAAGGAATTAAGCTCGTTCTGGCGCCAGTCAGTGGACCCCGATGCGAGAGTACAATTGCATTCACGACCTTATGGTAGCTATTTAAAACATCATCAATTTGTTTTAGCAGAAGTACCGTCAGTAAAATTGATTTAATCCAAAGCTATTTCAGCTGCAGCTCTGTCTCTGCCTTTTTTATTCAAGATTTTTAACTTTAGTTTGCAGCAATTAAAAAATGTAAGCAAACACAGGAAAGAAGAACAAAAACTCAACTCATAAACTAAACAGATGGTATTCACGTTTTTCAACTCCTCAACTCAACACAAAGCGTGAATACCTTAATTATATTTATAAATTTGTAAGACTCGCATAAAAAGTTTTATGAAGATAACGACAAGGGTCTAAAATTGACAGAGGTTGCTTTTAAAAAACGAATATTTTGGTAAAATTTTTTGTCTCTAAGACAAAAGCCGCTTCCTACAGCGGCTGAAGACATGCATTTTGGTGGTTCATATCAACTAACAACTTTAATCGTATAAACATATTTAATAATTTTTTAAATATATTTTATAATTTGTATTAAACATTCAAAATGTTGGGGTTTCACTTTTTATTTTAAGTTAATCCCACTATCATTGTAAACGTATTACAATAATGTCCTAAAATTGCCCCGTATAATTTGTAATCTGAAAAATACCAAAAAATACAACCACTGTGCTAAAAATAAATTTGAGTTTTCACAACAAATATCGAATTGGCAGGCTATGAAAATCCCATCTCTATATTTGTCACTAAACAACAATAAAGCCTTCTGTGTGCGCGTGGCTAATTTAATATTTAGAAAATATTGTTTACAAATTTTAAATTGTTTGCAGACATATCCATAAGGGTAAGTATATCAATTGGAAAGTAGGGACTAACAACGTGCATGTTCATTTCATGGATTAGTTTCTTCGGTATTCATTTAATTCTGTAATGCAACTTTTATTGGAGTGTACCCAAGCTAAATAAAAAAGTGCTAACTCTATTTCATTTTTCACGGTAAATATTGAAGCTAATTGTTCTCTCTCCGCGTCCGACTTGCATGAAAACTAACTAACGCCTTGCACATATTTATATACCTGTACCTCTACGGCTGTTTTTTTTTATGCAGCATCCAGTATTGAAATGCTACCAATACGACGCAGCGAGCGCATTCGCCTTAGAGCAGTAGCAGCTTCAGCCAGATCTGCTGCCGCGGAACACGTAGTTGAGAGGCCTAACGGCGACTTGCCTCAGCCAGGGGTTGGTAGTGGTACTACGGACTCGAACGTTGGAGCAGCTAATCGCTCTGTAACATCATTAGGACGTTTTGTTCGCAGGTGTGTGGGCGAGGAAAGTCAACGCCGAACAATTTCTGTTTTGGCACGTGATTTTGAAGATTTGCAGAGGGAACCACTGCCGAATGTCACAGTGGAATTGAAGGATTTGTTGAGGTGGATAGTAACTATGCCAGGACCTCCTGACACACCGTATGAGGGCGGCATTTTCAAATTAAAAATATTATTTCCTTCGAACTATCCGAATGCTCCACCGAAAGTTTATTTTATAACGAGGATATTCCACTGCAACATTAGCGACGGCGGATCGGTCTGCGTCGACATGCTGCGGGACAAATGGTGTCGACTGCAGACGGTGAAAAGCATAATATTATGCATCCAGGTGCTAATGGCAGAGCCAAACCCACATGCAGCTTTTAAGTCCTCTTTGGGTTCCCTCTACATGAAAAATCGTGATCTCTATGACACGCATGCACGCTCATGGACTGACCGATATGCCAAACCCTAGACTTTATAGTAAAAACGGGGGTCGATGTTTTCATAATAATTATTATTTATAATAATACATACTGACTTTCAACACGTTTCTGCGAAAGAAACACTAGATATCACCATATATTATAAATGCTGTTAATAACATAAAGAATACATCTATTCCCAATGACATTGGGTGGCTTTATCTACAAATTGTTACTTTTTTTTGCAAACTTAAAGAAGCTGAATTAATGAGAATATTTGATGCGTACATAAAGTAGGAGACGTCGCGCAGACTCCCAAAGTTACGTAAAGTGTAGGGCGGTTTGGTCGTTAAACACTCAGAATTCGGAACATACCCGTCCAAAGTGGATGCTCTTCGACATATGCCAAGTTCAAAACACGGATAGTTTAATAACCGAACAACGCGTAACAGTGTTACAGGCGTACTATGAAAATGGTCGTCCAGTGAAAAAATCAAAGTTGAGGCCCGTGTCGACGGGTCGCCATCGTTTGCAAGGACCACTTGGCGTCGAATTTTATATGCGAATCTGCATTTTTAAATCAAGTTTTTGAATTTTAATGGAATTTGTACCAATTTACAAATGTAAACAAACTCTAGAAAGAATAAGAAAACTCAACAACTCATCTCATAAAACTCAAGAGGGCTGTTCACGCTTTGGCCTGTTGACTTTTTCCTCAACTTTTCAACTCCTCAACTCAACACAAGGCGTGAATACCCTAATTGATACATAGTTAATTTTTGGTTACAGTTTGTTATGCTCCTATAACTTTCTCTATATAGATTATCGAGGACTTAGGCAAATTCTTGTAAATTGTCAAAAGCAAGAGTAAGGATAAAGTGTGTATAGAATCACTTTATTTCGGATTAGTGCGGTCAGCTGATAAAAATCTTTGAAGTTTAGTTAGAAGAGTGTTTGTCGCCTAAAGATACAAGTTGCATAAGTCTGTTAAAGTAAGAGGTAGGTTTTTCAAGGGCAAAACTGCCCATTGCACTTTTTCTTGGATATAGAAGGGTATAACGCAAAGAGAAAGGTGACGGTTCATGGTAAAAAAAACGAGACATTACATTGTATTTGTAAAAGACGGTAGAGTTGGCTTTGCTCTGTACCAGTGCATTTGGGATTTAAAATCCCATGTCGTAAGTTAAGTTTGTAAAATCCAAGACGTAGTATTGAAAAGCGGTATCCCAAAAAGTTTATTAAATTTTACTTTAATATGCCGGCTTATTCTGTATGTAATTTTTGATAACTAAACATTAATGTTTTATACCATCCAGACCATTACATTCTTGACCAGCTTTCGACTCGAGGGATCAATGAGATTTTGTTTGGAATATTCTATATGGCTCTCTTATATACGTATATATGTTATATTTATTTATTTATTTATTAATAGTATTAGAATAGCTTAGAAACTAAACTAATAGGGCAAGATGCTTATTTATAGCATCTGGCAGCATAGGCCTTTGGCTATATTAATATTATTGGAATGATATCCAGTTGACTAGCTGTACAATATATTATTTGGTAACTCTTAGAGTTCCATTTTAAGCTTGAATGTTATTTTATGTTTATTGAATTACATATACAGTTTTTATATAAAGGTTGATTACGTATAATTTTTAGATTTGATGGTACAAGTTCGATTGTTTTAGGAAGTTGATGATTTTAACAATATTTGTGCTATTTGGATTGGATAAGCAAAGGGTTGGGGATGCGTTTCCAAATGTTTGTTCCCTGACAATACTAAGTGCTGGACAATTTTCGAGCAAATGCTTAACACTAGTTGGCAAGTTACAATTACAGAGTTGGCAAATCGGTGACGTATTTTTGTCTATATAGTGCTGGTTTGTTATTTTTGTATGCCCTAATCGTAGTCTTATAAATTTAATTTGATCGATCCTCGATATATTTTTTTGAGCAATTTCCTTAAGATAGTTAGATATACACATTTAAGTTGTTTACATTTATATCCTGGTACCATTTGTTACATGATTGTAGTAGTTGTTGTTGCTTTATCTTAAGGTTATTGTTAAGGTTTTGAGTCATTATTAGTGGCATGCGTGTCGCATTTTTGGCTTCCTGATCCGCGAGCTCATTGCCTTTGATATTGGAATGCCCGGGAATCCATAAAAGTTTAATTTTAAGTGAGTACTTGGTTAATAGGGATCTTATTGTGGTTGGGTATGTGGTGTTATTGTTTATTGTTTGTGTTAGAAATGGCACATCATGAAATTGCCTCTCTCATTCCGGAACATATTGATAGCTGTAAGGATTGCAACAATTTCCGTGGATAAAACTGTTGAATATGATGGTAAAAGTCCATGTTTTAAAACTCTATCTTCTGTTGTAATGGAGTAGCTGGTTATGCTGTTTTTTTGGGAACCGTCTGTGTATAATTTTTTTTAAAATTTTTTCTAAGGTAAGTTATGATTAAATTGTTTTGGCTAATCCAAGGCGGGCTTAGCTCGAGGGTTTTAAATGGAGTGCAGTGTATGTTTTGTGCTGTGCAAAGGTCTAATGCTTTTTCAGGATAATCAACTTTGTTTTGCATGAGATTTCAGCGTATAGGAAAATATTGATACTTAGTTAATTTTTGGTTACAGTTTTTTATGCTCCTATAACTTTCTCTATATAGATTATCGAGGACTTAGGAAAATTATTGTAAATTGTTAAAAGCAACAGTAAGGATAAAGTGTGTATAGAATTACTTTATTTCGGATTAGTGCGGTCAGCTGATAAAACTCTGCTCAGTTTAGTTACACAAGTATCTGACTTCTAAAGACACAAGTTGCATAAATCTATTTAAATAGGAGGTAAGTTTTTCAAGGGCAAAACTGCCCATTGCATTTTTTCTTGGATATAGAAGGGTATAACGCAAAGAGAAAGGTGATGGTTCATGGTAAAATTGCGAGTCATTACATTGTATTTGTAAAAGACGGTAGGGTTGGCTTTGCTCTGTACCAGTGCAGTGTTCGGGAAGAAATACAGTCGCATTTGGGCTATACAATCCCATGTCGTAAGTTAAGATTGTAAAATCCAAGACGTAGTATTGAAAAGCGGTATCCCAAAAAGTTTATTAAATTTTACTTTAATATGCAGGCTTATTCTGTATGTAATTTTTGATAACTAAACATCAATGTTTTATACCATCCAGATCATTTCATTCTTGACCAGCTTTCGACTCGAGGGATCAATAAGATTTTGTTTGGAATATTCTATATGGCTCTCTTATATACGTATATATGTTATATATATAGTTTCATCCATGTCAGTACATTCTTCTGGTTTTTGCATCAATTTTTGATAGTTTTATTTCAAGTGGCTTCTCTTCTTCTTCATCGTTTGCTCCATATTTATTGGATTATAGCTGCAATTATATTCAGCAGATTACTAACAAAGGATCAATGCACTAAAATATTTGCTGAATATCGGAGTTCACACAGAAATCTTTTTCGCTCAGACAGGATGGCTTTAAAATCTCATGAAATTTACTCGAGTAGTCAAAAAAATTGTGGGGCAACACAGGCAGAGCCAACATTGAGCCATCAGTAGGGCACCGTGATATCTCCGAAGCGAGGACATTCTCAGAGACCTGCACGTCAACCGCGTCAAAGAAGCGATTTCAGGAAAGCAAGCAAAACATCAAATTAAGCTCGCCTCTCATCCAAGATCGCTAATCAGAGTTAGCAGTCATTTAGTTAGCTAGAGTACCTGTTCATCCGGCAAATCGTAGATACAAATGTCAAAAAATATCAGTCATATATATAATTTGCATTGACTGAGGCATCCTAAGTATTGTAATGTTTTCCTTTATATGAAATAAAATTGAAAAGTCTTTAATAAAATGCATTAAGTCATAAAATTCCCCTTTTTCTTAACTTTAATCATTTTTAGAACTTAAACTTTTTGAACCATAATGCATCCGATAACACTAGTCGACAAATTTAACACTTTTTTTTCCCCAGAGATCAGACTTATATTTCAGCGTTAAAAAATAGGTTTTTTTTATCCTCACATAGCTTTCTTTTTAAGGTTTATTTTAGTGTAAAATTACATTTTTTAAAATAGGGTTGCATATATGCGGCCATAAAAACTGTACTAATTCGACTACATATCATGACCAATAACATTAAATAGCTAACTTTTTAAGTGTCTAAGAGTTCTTCTGAAAGAAATAGCGATATTTGTACAAAAAGTCACCAAAATGTTGTGTTTTTTTTGGGTTTTGGTCACACACTTTCGGCTGTAGTTTTTTCTTAAGGATTTAAATTTTTATGATTTGGGGCATTTTGGAAAGGTAGTACTCTCTACTTTTGAGAAAAGAAATAATAATGAAAATTCGAATTAGTATTAGTAACAAGCAATGGCAGGATAAAAAAAAAACGGATTTTGAATGCTGAAACATTGCCCTAACATAAAATATAAGTCTCATCTCTGGAGATTTTTCATCGTCGACTAGTGTTATTATAAGTTCTACAGCTCAACTCTTTAAAACCATTTTAAACTCCCACAACTCCCCAATCTTTAACATAATAAAAAATTACAAACCACATAGCAAAACCAAATACCAATCCACCATTGATCAGATTATACATAAGTGCTCCACCCATTGTATTCCATGCATGCCTCAAATAAGATCATTGTCGCAAATACTACCTCCGAGGTGCTTGCCTTCGTCATGCATAAACACATCTATGAAATCTAACTTTAAAACCATATCTTTGAACAGAATTGACCAAATCAAATTCGCAAGACTCAGATTGGGGCACACAAAATTAACTCACCTGCACCTTATCGACAGAACAACACCAGACTTATGTCCCATTTGCAATCAAGCGACTACTATAACCGTTGAACATATTCTTTTGCACTGCACAAGGCTCAACCCAACACATAAAACTACAATAACACTAATTGAATTCCTTAAATCAGCAAATATATACCACCTAATTTAAAATGTAACTTAACATATATTTATATTCATACTCTGGCGGGCAGAATAATAATTTTGACGTGATAACGTCTATTAAGACGATATAACGTGACAGAACCGCAAAAGTGTCACGTTACGTATGAAACCTGAGCGTGTAAGCGAGAGGGCAGTACAAGCTATTTGCTTGCACACTGGCACTTGCATGTATGTATGTATGTACATATAGTTCGAAAACTGGACATAGTGTTGTATTTGTTCTTTATAGTGCGCTATCTCTCTCTCTCTCGCAATCATTCCATGTCCCGAACGCACTACTAACATCGACAGCGCAGTCAAATTTATTTCTCTGGTCTTTGTTTTGTTATTTGACGTTGCCGTTGTAGCTGCTGCTGCTAAAAGTGGTTTAAATTGTGTTGGAAAAACTACATTTAGCCTAAAATTTGTGCTGTGCTTAATGTAACAAACAAAAATCCTTGTCTGTAAAGTCGGTTTACGGACGATAATTGATTGATGAAAAATTGCATACTTTTATGAATTGAATTATTGAAAAAGTCAAATTAATAGTTGACATTCCACTTGAAACACTCCCCTTGATTTCCAAAATATATACAAATATCACACATGAATATAAGTTGTAAATAAATTGTTAATAATTCAATTCATATATACATATATATGCAATTTTTCATAAATATTTTCTTATGACGTTATCACGTAAAATTATCGTCCGTAAACCGACTTTACAGACAAGGATTTTTAATTAAGAGATAGCTGTATGTAAATAAATAAATTATAAGTTCAACAGATAAGTGTGCTTTGAACTTTCTGCTATAATATTAAAACTAAACTATTAGCTATTCGAAAGTAAAAATAAAAGTAATTATCTGGTATCTCGCACCTCCGCAAGAGTAATTATTTGGTATCTCACAGCTTCAAAAAAAAGTAATTATCTGGTATCTCACAGCTCGAATTCAAAATGGGTCCCAAAGGAAATATTATACCTAAGCTAAATGTGCAGCCGGAATTTGTAGTTCCTCACAACAACGATGAAGTCCCTGAACCAACTGACAATGAAGGCGAATCGCAGAACACTTTCCCAAATGGTGCAAGTACACCTTCTCCTACATCTCCAAATAACCAATACGAGCTGACCGTTGAAGGCTCAACGCCGCAGTTATTCGATGGGGATTTCATAGACCTAACCGAAGATTTTGAAGATGAACAAGAGACAAAGCTGTAAATAATTTGAATGGAACTTTTTGCAAGGACGTAAACACATACACACTTTACAATAACAAACTCATTTTTCGAGCCTCTTATAAACAATGAAATAAAATGTAAATAAAAAATAGAATACTATTTTCTCTATTATTTTTACAGTGGGACTGAAAACAAGGAAATTCTTCAGATATCGACAAAATTTGACGATTTTCTTCTATCAAAATTGGCGACTTCTTTCTCGTATAAGCATTCACATTGGCTTCTGCCTGAGGAATAAAAAGGTTGAGCTTATAATGTCAGTACCCAAAAACATGTTTTTCAAAAAAATCTCGATAGCAGTTCTTAAAAAAAAAAAATGAATGCAATTTTCGTGTTTCTCGACCCAAAATTAACCTAATAAACTCTTTTATACGAAGGTTCATTTTTCGAGTAAACTAGTGTTATTGACGATTTCATTGCAAGTGCTAAACCCAACTTCGACATTTTTAAACGCTTCTTACCGCAACTCTTTGCTGCCATTCTCGTCAAAGTCTAAATATTCGGAAGCAATTGTCCGAAAAATAAAAACTCGAAAAGTTCTGTAGTATCTAAAGTTTTTACAAAAGATTTGCCAAAAGCAGCCGAAGCCAAAATCTCTAGAGATTTCAGTGTTGCGTGATTAAGTGGAGTCTCAGCTTACACCCTAGACGAACTTTGATTCGTTTTCTTGCATTTTGTAATCTTCAAAAAGTGTCCTGGTGCGACATCCTTAATATTATTACAATGTTCAACTGTACATATTGAACTCATAGCTTTAGCGCTGGCATCTGAAGAGTTGCTCGGGTAATTGACTCATCATGCCAAAATTTTGAAAGTAATATGGCATTTTTTGAAGAACAAATTTGCGAAGTAAACCAGCTTAAGAATTCGATTCAAAAATATCCAAAATCACAAGTTGTGAAGCTGACATTATACAAGTCCCTTTGCAGCGAGCTGCCTTGATGAGAAGCGACTAAATTAAAAAACAGTCTGCAACAAAGTCTGGATTCCGATTTTCCAGCTATGTATAAGTAGTTAAATAAAAATAGACAACCTATTCCTATACCTCATGGGTTACGGCTAAAACTAATTATATTACTTTGTACATAATGTAACAGAGCCATATATTTATGACAATTTTGAAATATGTTCAAGAAAGAGGAAAAATTTCCTTGGTAACTGGTATATTTTTAGGGTGTCACAGATGAAACGATAAACCGATTTTAATCGATTGATTAAGCAAAGCGATACAATACCACTATACCAGCTCATATCGTTAAATGTCAGTTTTGACAGGAGACAAAAGTACATAGAAACGTGCGTTGGAAAAAATTAAACTTTTGGTTTCTAGGTTTACTAATATCTATCATATTGTATCATATATTGTATTAAGAGGTAAGTTAAGAGCGACTTCTCTTGGATGTGGTCGGGAATATAGATTAGAATGTTTAAGGGGAATGTGTGATGGGCAAGGAGAGAGGAAAGAAAAAAAGTGCACAGCGAGGCACAATGACATCCCAAGACTGGTCTGACTGTATTTAAACTTTACCCCGTATAATTTGTAATCTGAAAAATACCAAAAAATACAACCACTGTGCTAAAAATAAATTTGAGTTTTCACAAAAGTTATCGATAAAAGTTGGCAGGCTATGAAAATTCCATCTCTATAATTGTCTTAACAAAATATATTCTTATAGTCGGCGCGTGGTTCGTTAAAAATTTGGAAAATTGTATAGAAAGATATATAATTGTGTGCAGACATATCCATAAGGGTAAGTATATCAGTTGCAAAGTACGGACTAACATCGTGCATGTTCATTTCATGAATTAGTTTCTTCGGTAATTCAACTTTTATTGGAATGTATTCAAGCTAAATAAAAAATATTTTTCACGGTAATAAATATTGAAGCTAATTGTTCTCTCGCCGCGTCCGAGTTGCATGAAAACTAACTAACGCCTTGCACGTATTTATGCACCTGTAACTATACGGCTGTTTTTTTTTATGCAGCATCCAGTAAATCCAGAAATGCTACCAATACGACGCAGCGAGCGCATTCGTCGCCAACAGGAAGCAGCTGCAGCCAGATCTGTTGCCGCAGAACAAGCAGTTGAGAGGGCTTTTAGCGACTTGCCTCAGCCAGAGATTGGTAGTGGAACCACCGACTCGAACGTCGCAGCAGCTAATCGCCCTGCAACACCATTATTACCAATGTTGCCCCGGAGTGTAAGCGCTGGAAGTCACCGCCGAGCAAAAACCATTTTGCAACGTGAATTTCGCAATTTTCAGGCCAAGCCTTTACCCAATGTCACTGCGGAATTTGAGGATTTGTTTATGTGGATCATCACTATGCCAGGACCTCCTGACACACCGTATGAGGGCGGCAGTTTTAAATTGTCAATATTTTTCCCATTTGAATATCCCAATGTTCCGCCAAAAGTCATGTTTAATACCAAAATATTTCACTGCAACATAAGCGACGGCGGATCGGTCTGCGTCGATGTGTTGCAGGAAAATTGGAATCCACTGCAGACAGTTGAAAGCATCATATTGTCGGTGCAGGTTCTGTTAGCCGAGCCAAACCCACTTGCTGCTTTTAATTACGCCTTGGGTTCCCTCTATATGCAAGATCGCGAACTCTATAACAACCATGCCCGCTCATGGACCGAGCGTTATGCCAAACCATCACAGGCTTTACGATGAAATGGAGAAGTTTCAGTTATTAGTGCGGCGTACCATCTACACACTAGTAAACATATAATATATTAAATAGATACATCCCAATTAAATTGGGTGTCTTCATCTACAAATGCGTTGCTGTTTTAACTTGCCAACTTAAAAAAGCTGAATTAATCAGAATGTTTGAAGCCCGCATAAACAAGGAGACCCCCCAAAGTTACGTAAAGTATGATAAGGGTGAGTAAAAGTCGATATACGCATGTTTCTGAGTCCGTCCTTATGATCGCTTTCATCTCAGAGATGGGAAGAGCTAGAGAAACTAATCTTTCGCTGATGTAGTGCCTAAAGCGAAGCATTAAGTCGTTTCTAACAAGCTCGTCTGCAGAATCGTAAGCTTTTCAGTAAACCCAGCACCGGCTTCTCTAGAAATTTTTAGGATAATCCACTTTGTTATTTATTTATTTATTTATATAATTATAAATATAAAGTAGAAGTTAATTCTAAGTTATAAAAAGGTTTGTAGCCAGAGCAACGTAGGCCTTCAGGCTGGTTAAAAAATTTGTTATACATTATATTCTTATTGTATATTGTTGTTATACTATACATTATGTGCTTATATTAAGTTTAGATGTGAGTTTTATGAAGTTCTTTATATTTACGGTGTTGGTCTCTGCGAGTATTTCTATAGGACTTGGAATTTGGTTGAGGATAAAGTGGCACTGCTTAAGGAGGTGCTCCATATTAAGGGTACATGTGTTGCAATATGGACAGATCGGCTGCGGTGTTTTATTGAGTAAGTGCTCGTGTGTGTATTTTGTATGACCCAGGCGGAATCTCGTGTACGTAATGGCGTCTTTTCTATTTAGGGTTATTGGCATTTGCATTGGGTTACGGGATGGATTTATGGTTTTGTAGTGATGCGTGTAGTCAGTCGGCCCAGATCTTTTTTAGAGATAGTTTGCTTGTTGTTTAAGTCATTCTTGTTGAAAGTATTATGGAGTATGAGTGGGGATGATGTAGCGGTTCTTGCTAGCTCATTTCCCTTAATTCCTGCGTGTCCTGGTGTCCACATAAGTTTAATTTTTCTTTTATTTGCGGCAATGATGTCCCTGATTTTGCTTATGGTGGGTTGGGTATGGTTGATGTTACTGACTGCGAGAAGTGTTGATAGCGAATCGGTGCATATGATATATTTGTTCTTTTGGTTGAGCTTGCTAGTTCAACCGCTACGAGGATGGCTTCCGCTTCGGCTGTAAATATAGACGTGTATGTAGGTGTTATTGCCGATTTTAGAATTTTGTTGTGCTCGTTGACAACGCTGACGGCTGTTACGGTGTCTGGTTTTGAGCCATCGGTAAAAAGATATCTCCAAGTGAAGAAGTTAGATGTTATGCTGTTAAAGGTTTTAATGTACATATCATTAGGGATTGTGTCCTTTTTGTATCGTGAAAGATCAAGTATAATGGAGCTACTATTGAAATGCCATGGTGGCACCTTTTGCTTGTATTTTCGGTTGGGCGATATTATGACATTATGTTCTGCAGCTTTTTTGATAATAAGTTGTAGGGCTGATGGTAAACGAAGTTCTGTTTTACGGTTGAGTTGGTTGGTAAGTGTTGTTTTTAAAGATGAGTCGGTTGCGTTTATGAGTCTGCCGATGCTCCATTCAAATCTGGTGTTTAAATCAGGGAGTCCGGGCTTCTGTGAGGATGTTGATGATGGGGGTTGTACGAAAAGCACCTAGAGATAGTCTGATGGAGGAGTGTTAAGGAGTGGATAATTTGTTTTTATTGGCTTTGTTTGTTTTACCATACACACAGAGACCGTAATCTATTTTAGAAAAAATTGTTGCTTTGGCTATATTGACGAGAGAGTTTGTGTTCCATTTTAAGAATATTTAGTCTAGTGTTTAATGAATTAATTAATATTTTAATATGTTCAGTCCAATTGTGCTTTTTATCAAAAATGAATCCTAATATTTTAAGATATTCTTTCTTAGGTGGAATTGTATTGTTTATCATTATATCTATATTTGTACAATTGTGTTTTTTACACATGTGTAGATGCGATGATTTTTCTTTTGAAATTTTTGTGCCTGTGAATTGGCACCATTGCTCAATTTTTACAAATAAATTGTGAATTTGTGCGTTGTATCCCTCTTTTGGGTTGAACTGAACATGAGGCATAGATCGTCTGCATACATTGTGTGTGTAAAGAACTTATTTTGGTTTATTATGTGGCTTAGTTTCTTGAAGGCTATCAGAGAGAGAGGCTCTGACAATTTCGATCCTTGTGGGATATCATGGTGTAATTTCTCTTCCCTAGAAAGTGTGTTGTTAACTTTAACTTTGAATTTTCTGTTGCTAAGATAGCTACGGATGTAGTTAATTATTTTTGGACCAAATTTCCATTCCTGCAGCTGTTGTATAATACAATGTATTCCAACTCTGTCAAAAGTTTTCTTTTTCCATATCAATAGATAGCGCTGATACATGGTTTCTTGTGGAGAGGTTTTTGCAAATGTAGTTATCTATTATTAAGAGAGGGTCTGTTGTGCACCTGTTAGTTTTATATGCATATTGGTTTTGGGATAAAAGATTTTCTTGATTGAGGAACCACATTATTCGTTTTGATACGATTTTCTCAAGGGTTTTTGACAAGCAGCAGAGTAGTGATATTGGGCGGTACCCATCTGTTGCATTTTTTGGCTTGTTTGGCTTACTGAGGGGAACTATTGTTGCCACTTTCCACTGTTGGGGGATGGTGCTGGTGTCTAATATTTTATTGTATAGCTCTAAGAGTTTATTTATACCTGTAGCAGGTAGGTTTTTTAACATATCGTAGGGGATGCAGTCGAACCCAGGAGTGGATCCTTTTAAACTATTGAGGCAGGATTTAAGTTCTATTAAGGTTACCGGGAGTTCAATGAGTTTAGCTTTGCCTTTTGGGGTATACCTTAAGGTGGATTGAGCTGTGTGTCTGTATTTGTTGTGTATAAAACTATCAGAAAAGTTAGAGTCTTTGGAGTAGTCAGACCAGACTTTACTGAAAGCATTGGTCATAATATGTGGCTCGCAGGTATTACCTGTCGCGGTTTCTATTACGTGGATGTAATTGTTTTTCTGCACTCCTGTTATTAGATGAACCTTATTCCATAGCGTTTTTGTTGATGAGTTAGGGATAATGTCTTTAGTAAAATTTACAAAAGCTTTTTTTTTGGCTTGTTTAGCTTCAAATTTGAACTTTGCGTTCGCCTTTTTATATTTTACCATGTTCTCTGTGTTTAAATTTTTTCTGAGAGTGTTGGGGCATTTTACTTTTTCCCTCTTTAGGTACTCCAGTTCCCTGCTCCACCAGTAAGTTATCTTTTTTAAATGTGATGTTGTGTTTGTAGTTGGTATAGAGTTCTGTGCAGAAAATTTTATAATTTTAAGGAGTTTAGTAGCAGATTGGTTTGTGTTATCTGTAATGTTAATTTTATCTGATTGTTTTTCGAAATTGTTGCGAAATTTTTCCCAATTAGCTGCGTGAATTTTGTATCTATGTGTTTTGGGACCTAGAGATGGATACATATTGGAAAGTGGTCGCTTCCATATAAGTTGTCGGTAATAGACCAAGAAGCGTTTAAGTAAAGTGGTGAGGACCAAAGTGAAATGTCAACGCTTGTGAAAGTGTTGTGGGTTATGTAGTGCGTGGAGTTGGATTGTTTAAAACAAGCAGACCGCTGTTTTGTATAAAACTTGCAATAATATTGCCCCGTTGGTTACTTGAAGAGGATCCCCAAAAAGAATGCCAGGCGTTGAAGTCACCTACCAAAAGTATTGGCTTATTCAAGTTGTTAATAAGATCGTGCAGATCTTTTTCGACAATCTTGTCAGCAGGCGAGACGTATACATTTAGTATTATAAAGGGTATTTCAGATTGAATTTCTGCAGCTATGGCTAGAATGTTTGATTGAAAATTTAAGATTTTATGTTCGACAGATTTTGATAAAAGGAGAGCGACTCCTCTACTGGCTTTTGTATATGGTGTATTTATGTCATTTTTTTGGTATAGTGTGTATTGTTTAGGCGTATGAAAAGATGCATCGTTGTTGACTAAATGTGTCTCTTGGAGTGCTAATATCTTTGGGTTATATTTTCGAATTAAGAGAGAGAGACTATGATATTTATCTTTATATCCATTTATGTTCCATTGAAATGTTAGTGTCATAATTGTAATAGAAATAATAAATAATAATAATAATAATAATAAAAAAATAGTTTTGTTTTTGTTTAGTTTGTTTATTTTTTTTTTGATTTTAGTTTGTCTCTCTCATTTGCTTTCCGACTCAGCGTTGATGCGATGCCGATCTTACAATGCATCGTGTCAATGTAAGCGATCGCGATCGATGAGCGGGAGAGCAAATAGAAGTTCATTTTTTTGTTGTTGTTGTTAAAGCTCCATTTCATCTCTGATGCTGTCGTCTGTATCGGAGAGAATTGAGTCGTTTTGGTGGAGTGTTTTGCATAGTTGTTTTTCGTACTCGGTGAGTTCTAACGTTAGGTCTGTGTCCATTTCTGTGTCGTTTGTGTTTTTATCGTTTCGTTGTGCGTTTTGATATGTGCAGTTTTTTGAGGTAGATGGTTGCGAATTTGTTGTTTTTTTGTTATTATTCTTTGTCCGTGAACTTTGTGGTGTACTTTTTGTATTTATTTTTTCCCTATTAAAGGTACTTATTGGTTTTGAGTTGTTGGTTTTTGTGGAGGTAGTTGGCTGTGTGGTTGTGATTTCCGAGTATGTTTTGGTTTGCTTAGGGATTGCTTGTGATTTTTGTTGGTAATATATTGTCTTTGCTTCAAACATTGAGCATTTCTCTTTGGTTTTAATTGTTAGGATTTCTCTGGCTTCATTATATTTTGGACAGTCTTTATTATTGGTTTTTGCATCTCATTGGATTTGGAATATATTCTTTGACACGAACTGAGGGCCACGAAATTTGTATTTTTGCCGGGAGAGCGTATAGGTCGAAGGTAAGCTGGACAACTCCAGTCGGAGTAGCTTTACCATCAATCTGGCGTGAGTACTTTTGACTCTAGTAGACAGTGCCTTTGCAGTTATTAAGGTTTTGATGGTATTTTGTTTTGATTTGGCAAATGCCATGGAGTTCTTTTGCAGCTATGAATTTTTCGGCAATTGTTGCGTGTTCAAAAAAGAGCAATAGATTGCCATCTCGCATTTCGATTATTTTTATTATTATGTTGCTTATTATTATTAAAGCTCGTTCAACTGCGAAGCAGGAAAAAGAGGAGAGTGGCTTTTCAGAGTTAGTAGCTGAAATTATTATATATTTGGGATTTGGTGAAGTTACCATTGGAAGATCTGGGAAGGCTCCCGAAAGCGGCATAGGTTTTTTCCGTTTGGTGTTGGGGCTATCGCCAAGCAAGGCAAAGCGATTTGCCCCTGAGTTTTTTTGCCCAGGGGGGCTGCGGTACTGCGGTAAAAACACAACCGATCGATACGAGGTTTAGTCGACGACTGTAATCCACTTTGTTTTGCATGAGATTTCAGCATATAGGAAAATATTTAGGGTATTCACGCTTTGTGTTGAGTTGAGGAGTTGAAAAGTTGAGGACTTTTACAAAAACAAATACATGCTGTAAATCAACCCTGCCTTTCGATTTTCAACTCAACTTTTCCTCAACCCAGACCCTACTCTACTTTTTCCTGTTGAGTTTTTGAGAAAGTGTTGCACAATGTGGTAATTCGCTGCCTTTTCAGCACTGCAAAATTTGTAATTTTTTAGCCATTTCGTGATATGAAAACCAACGAGTTACCGTATACTCGTTGGAAAAAAGTAAGCGCCAAATTTACAATAATCAAATTGCATTAATGCAAGTAAAAAAAGGTTGCGCCTTTTTTGTGCGAAATTAAGTGAATTAGACATGATTACTTGTTTTTGGAGTTTACGCAAATAAAAGAGTAAAAATATATGTACTAGGCTTAATATATGCTGGAACTGTTGGGGAGTTACCCTTAGCATTTGAACAAATCGCTTGTCGTCAAAGGTACTGAGCACGTTCTGGCGCCAGTCAACTTACTTAGGGATGTGGAAGTGGTCGCCCTGCCGCAATAGCATTCATGTCCTCAACATAATTATCTAAAACTTCATCAATTGGAGCGTCGTCCCGCAACCCCATAGTCACTGTATTAAACAAAATTTAGTTCTATGCGATGAATTTGTTTTAGCAGACGAACCTTTAATAAAATCAATTTCATCCAAAGCCACTTTAGCAATATCTTCAGTCAAAACACACTTTACGCTTAGTCTTGGCCTTTTTAAATCAAAGTTTTTAATTTAAATAATTATATGCAGCATTTCGCAGATGTAAAAAAACACACGGAAGAAGAAGCACAAACTCAAATACGGGTTTTCTACAATTGTTTCGTTTTTGCAGCAATAAAATAATGAAAATCAGTGTAATCCATAGCTACTTTAGCTGCAGGTTCTATTAAAGTAGATTTTATGTTCTTACTCTGCATTTTTATACCCTGTTTCTATAGGTACAAAGGGTATACTAGATTTGTGCAATGTATGTAACGGACAGAAGGAGGCGTGGCAGACCCCAAGTCCTTTATACCAAAATGCTTATCATAACCTCGGGTAGCGATTGAGCCATGTCCGTCCGTCCGTTTGAAAAAAGTCAAATACGGTTTTTCTGCAATTATTTAATTTTCGCAGCAATAAAATAATAAAAATCTGAGTAATCCATAGCTAGTACTTTAGCTACAGGTTCTATTAAAGTAGATTTTATGTTCTTACTCTGCATTTTTAATTCAAGCTTTTTAATTTTAATGCAATTTGTACCAATTTACGAATGTAAACAAACACATGGAAGAACAAGCACAAAATCAAATACGGTTTTTCTGCAATTATTTAATTTTCGCAGCAATAAAATAATAAAAATCTGAGTAATCCATAGCTAGTACTTTAGCTACAGGTTCTATTAAAGTAGATTTTATGTTCTTACTCTGCATTTTTAATTCAAGCTTTTTAATTTTAATGCAATTTGTACCAATTTACGAATGTAAACAAACACATGGAAGAACAAGCACAAAATCAAATACGGTTTTTCTGCAATTATTTAATTTTCGGAGCAATAAAATAATAAAAATCTGAGTAATCCATAGCTAGTACTTTAGCTACAGATTCTGTAAGTAAAGATTTTATTAGTCGGTTTGGCATTTTTGGCATGTACCAATTTACAAATGTAAACGAAAACAGGAAAGAAGAAGAAAAGTCAACAAGTCAACTCATAAAGTCAACAGAAGGGATTCACGCTTTGGCCTGTTGACTTTTTCAACAAGTGCTCAAATCCTCAAGACAACACAAAGCGTGAATACCCTAATTATTCCACCATGGGGTCAACGACCACTCTTAGATCATGTGATTATGCTGTTAGTATTTTTGGCGCTAACAGCAACGAGTAGGTCTGAGAATGGGAGAGAGCGAAAAAAAAAGTGCATATGACTTGCGCTCTTCATGCACATCTTCTATTGCTTTTCAAAGCTCAGCTTCAGCGCTCCCCCTAAAAGTGATTCGAAATGTAAAGGTCAGTCCAAGTTTGGCCGTGCAATTGTGCAGTTCAGTGCGTGACAAATTTCTATTGTTTCCGTAAGCCATATTATGTACATATATCCATATTTATATACAATATATATATCTGCAAGGTGATAATTGCCGAAAGCCAAAAGGTAATAAATATTCCGCGGTAACGTTTAATCGAAATTTTAAGGAATTTTTGCGTTTTTAGGCCAGTTCCGTATAACACGGACTAGGTTTCCGTCGCCAGCCGCACCTCAGGTTCAACAGCAGCAGCTTAATTAAGAGCTGCGCTTACTCCAGCAATCGTTGCTCCAACAACAACGACCATCTGAGCGACAACTACCAAAAAAGCAAACAAACAGCGGCTGCATAAAGCAACGGCTACAACAAATGCAGCGAAAGCTGTGTTAGCAGCAACAACAGCGAGAGCGGCCCGACAACAATAACTACTAACAGCGGCTGCGCACCCGCATACGACAACAAAAACAATGCGCATACATACTGTTAAGCGTGCGAATACTGACGACGCCTACTGTGTTTATTGCATCAGCTTATTCTTTTGCATTATGCTTTACATACTTCTGCATGTATGTACTATGTTGTTGTTGTTCACGCACTGATCTACTTATGTACATGCTTACAGTAATAAACTAATTTACTTCTATTTGCACTGCCACCGAAACCACACGTGTTTTTTTTTATTTAGCTCAAAAACCAATAACACATACATATTAATTTGCTTACGACCATATGGTCGTAAACAAAAATAAAAGATCCGCAAGTAACAACAGAAGTTGTATTAATATAAACAAAAGCAGCTGTGTTGGGCCAAAAAAGACACGCCATGTAAACTTTGCTAAGCGCGCTCATAATCTCTCTCTTGCGCGTAAGCTCTGTTCGACTCTGTAAAGATTCCCTTCCGCGAGAGTCGGGATTTTCGCTAATTTGGTTGCTCTTAATAGCGTAATATCTTTCTTTTTTATTTCCTTGATATTATGTATAGTATAATACAAGATATCGCTCCTAGTCGGAGCATAGGGCGGAATTCTGTTTCTTGAGTGGAGTCATTTTTACGGTCGGGTCACTAGCCCAACGCAACCTACTGAATATTAGTAGGGATTGTGTATTCATATTCATGTATACTTAGCTTAAAAATGTATCTTAAAATGTTCTCTTTCTTTTGTCGTTCTTAAATTATAAACATTTTTATCTAAGTATGAGGAATTACTGAAAAGCAGTGTGCGGCAATGTTTACATACATATGTATTGATTATGGCATGGTCTCTTTAAAAAAAATATTTGAAAAGAAATCTAAAAACTATAAAATGATTATAATTATAAAAAGTAAATTATATAAGTAACCACCAAAAGTTGTAAACCCTACTTTTTAAGAATTAATGCTAAGCCTTTTTGTACCCAAATTTTTGAAATTTTCGAAATTATATCGTCTCTAATATGAAACGTTAAACGTTCTGTGTGTTCACTCTGAGTAGGACAAGATTAGTCTAATTGGAGCATGAAAACCCAATAGGTTGATTAAGGCCAACGGCCAAGCCGGTTATCATAAGAAATAGTTTGGTTGGGTAAAGACGGAACTTAATACATACCAGCTGAGTTCCTAAATATATACATATGTATATGTTACTTTGCTCCCTAGAATTAATTTGTAAGTTACAAATAAATAATAATAATAATAGATGTACTACAAGAAGATGCTGGCCGAACTAAAAATAGATGCGAATTGGACCATGCTGGGGCTTAACCCTAGACCTGTCCTTCATCATAACCGTCCTTGGAGCTCTCAGTGCCCCGTAGTGTATTTTCTATGGAAAAAATAATAAAATACTTAAATTTGAAATTCATATAGTCTAGGGTTAATATATTTATGCTGGAACTGTTGTGGAATTAACCTCATGCTGTAAACAAAACGGTTTTCGTCAAAGGAATTAAGCTCGTTCTGGCGCCAGTCAGTGGACCCCGATGCGAGAGTACAATTGCATTCACGACCTTATGGTAGCTATTTAAAACATCATCAATTTGTTTTAGCAGAAGTACCGTCAGTAAAATTGATTTAATCCAAAGCTATTTCAGCTGCAGCTCTGTCTCTGCCTTTTTTATTCAAGATTTTTAACTTTAGTTTGCAGCAATTAAAAAATGTAAGCAAACACAGGAAAGAAGAACAAAAACTCAACTCATAAACTAAACAGATGGTATTCACGTTTTTCAACTCCTCAACTCAACACAAAGCGTGAATACCTTAATTATATTTATAAATTTGTAAGACTCGCATAAAAAGTTTTATGAAGATAACGACAAGGGTCTAAAATTGACAGAGGTTGCTTTTAAAAAACGAATATTTTGGTAAAATTTTTTGTCTCTAAGACAAAAGCCGCTTCCTACAGCGGCTGAAGACATGCATTTTGGTGGTTCATATCAACTAACAACTTTAATCGTATAAACATATTTAATAATTTTTTAAATATATTTTATAATTTGTATTAAACATTCAAAATGTTGGGGTTTCACTTTTTATTTTAAGTTAATCCCACTATCATTGTAAACGTATTACAATAATGTCCTAAAATTGCCCCGTATAATTTGTAATCTGAAAAATACCAAAAAATACAACCACTGTGCTAAAAATAAATTTGAGTTTTCACAACAAATATCGAATTGGCAGGCTATGAAAATCCCATCTCTATATTTGTCACTAAACAACAATAAAGCCTTCTGTGTGCGCGTGGCTAATTTAATATTTAGAAAATATTGTTTACAAATTTTAAATTGTTTGCAGACATATCCATAAGGGTAAGTATATCAATTGGAAAGTAGGGACTAACAACGTGCATGTTCATTTCATGGATTAGTTTCTTCGGTATTCATTTAATTCTGTAATGCAACTTTTATTGGAATGTACCCAAGCTAAATAAAAAAGTGCTAACTCTATTTCATTTTTCACGGTAAATATTGAAGCTAATTGTTCTCTCTCCGCGTCCGACTTGCATGAAAACTAACTAACGCCTTGCACATATTTATATACCTGTACCTCTACGGCTGTTTTTTTTTATGCAGCATCCAGTATTGAAATGCTACCAATACGACGCAGCGAGCGCATTCGCCTTAGAGCAGTAGCAGCTTCAGCCAGATCTGCTGCCGCAGAACTAGTTGTTGAGAGGCCTAACGGCGACTTGCCTCAGCCAGGGGTTGGTAGTGGTACTACGGACTCGAACGTTGGAGCAGCTAATCGCTCTGTAACATCATTAGGACGTTTTGTTCGCAGGTGTGTGGGCGAGGAAAGTCAACGCCGAACAATTTCTGTTTTGGCACGTGATTTTGAAGATTTGCAGAGGGAACCACTGCCGAATGTCACAGTGGAATTGAAGGATTTGTTGAGGTGGATAGTAACTATGCCAGGACCTCCTGACACACCGTATGAGGGCGGCATTTTCAAATTAAAAATATTATTTCCTTCGAACTATCCGAATGCTCCACCGAAAGCTTATTTTATAACGAGGATATTCCACTGCAACATTAGCGACGGCGGATCGGTCTGCGTCGACATGCTGCGGGACAAATGGTGTCGACTGCAGACGGTGAAAAGCATAATATTATGCATTCAGGTGTTAATGGCAGAGCCAAACCCACATGCAGCTTTTAAGTCCTCTTTGGGTTCCCTCTACATGGAAAATCGTGATCTCTTTGACACGCATGCACGCTCATGGACTGACCGATATGCCAAACCCTAGACTTTATAGTAAAAACGGGGATCGATGTTTTCATAATAATTATTATTTATAATAATACATACTGACTTTCAACACGTTTCTGCGAAAGAAACACTAGTTATCACCATATATTATAAATGCTGTTAATAACATAAAGAATACATCTATTCCCAATGACATTGGGTGGCTTTATCTACAAATTGTTACTGTTTTTTTGCAAACTTAAAGAAGCTGAATTAATGAGAATATTTGATGCGTACATAAAGTAGGAGACGTCGCGCAGACTCCCAAAGTTACGTAAAGTGTAGGGCGGTTTGGTCGTTAAACACTCAGAATTCGGAACATACCCGTCCAAAGTGGATGCTCTTCGACATATGCCAAGTTCAAAACACGGATAGTTTAATAACCGAACAACGCGTAAAAGTGTTACAGGCGTACTATGAAAATGGTCGTCCTGTGAAAAAATCAAAGTTGAGGCCCGTGTCGACGGGTCGCCATCGTTTGCAAGGACCACTTGGCGTCGAATTTTATATGCGAATCTGCATTTTTAAATCAAGTTTTTGAATTTTAATGGAATTTGTACCAATTTACAAATGTAAACAAACTCTGGAAAGAAGAAGAAAACTCAACAACTCATCTCATAAAACTCAAGAGGGCTGTTCACGCTTTGGCCTGTTGACTTTTTCCTCAACTTTTCAACTCCTCAACTCAACACAAGGCGTGAATACCCTAATTGATACATAGTTAATTTTTGGTTACAGTTTGTTATGCTCCTATAACTTTCTCTATATAGATTATCGAGGACTTAGGCAAATTCTTGTAAATTGTCAAAAGCAAGAGTAAGGATAAAGTGTGTATAGAATCACTTTATTTCGGATTAGTGCGGTCAGCTGATAAAAATCTTTGAAGTTTAGTTAGAAGAGTGTTTGTCGCCTAAAGATACAAGTTGCATAAGTCTGTTAAAGTAAGAGGTAGGTTTTTCAAGGGCAAAACTGCCCATTGCACTTTTTCTTGGATATAGAAGGGTATAACGCAAAGAGAAAGGTGACGGTTCATGGTAAAAAAAACGAGACATTACATTGTATTTGTAAAAGACGGTAGAGTTGGCTTTGCTCTGTACCAGTGCATTTGGGATTTAAAATCCCATGTCGTAAGTTAAGTTTGTAAAATCCAAGACGTAGTATTGAAAAGCGGTATCCCAAAAAGTTTATTAAATTTTACTTTAATATGCCGGCTTATTCTGTATGTAATTTTTGATAACTAAACATTAATGTTTTATACCATCCAGACCATTACATTCTTGACCAGCTTTCGACTCGAGGGATCAATGAGATTTTGTTTGGAATATTCTATATGGCTCTCTTATATACGTATATATGTTATATTTATTTATTTATTTATTAATAGTATTAGAATAGCTTAGAAACTAAACTAATAGGGCAAGATGCTTATTTATAGCATCTGGCAGCATAGGCCTTTGGCTATATTAATATTATTGGAATGATATCCAGTTGACTAGCTGTACAATATATTATTTGGTAACTCTTAGAGTTCCATTTTAAGCTTGAATGTTATTTTATGTTTATTGAATTACATATACAGTTTTTATATAAAGGTTGATTACGTATAATTTTTAGATTTGATGGTACAAGTTCGATTGTTTTAGGAAGTTGATGATTTTAACAATATTTGTGCTATTTGGATTGGATAAGCAAAGGGTTGGGGATGCGTTTCCAAATGTTTGTTCCCTGACAATACTAAGTGCTGGACAATTTTCGAGCAAATGCTTAACACTAGTTGGCAAGTTACAATTACAGAGTTGGCAAATCGGTGACGTATTTTTGTCTATATAGTGCTGGTTTGTTATTTTTGTATGCCCTAATCGTAGTCTTATAAATTTAATTTGATCGATCCTCGATATATTTTTTTGAGCAATTTCCTTAAGATAGTTAGATATACACATTTAAGTTGTTTACATTTATATCCTGGTACCATTTGTTACATGATTGTAGTAGTTGTTGTTGCTTTATCTTAAGGTTATTGTTAAGGTTTTGAGTCATTATTAGTGGCATGCGTGTCGCATTTTTGGCTTCCTGATCCGCGAGCTCATTGCCTTTGATATTGGAATGCCCGGGAATCCATAAAAGTTTAATTTTAGGTGAGTACTTGGTTAATAGGGATCTTATTGTGGTTGGGTATGTGGTGTTATTGTTTATTGTTTGTGTTAGAAATGGCACATCATGAAATTGCCTCTCTCATTCCGGAACATATTGATAGCTGTAAGGATTGCAACAATTTCCGTGGATAAAACTGTTGAATATGATGGTAAAAGTCCATGTTTTAAAACTCTATCTTCTGTTGTAATGGAGTAGCTGGTTATGCTGTTTTTTTGGGAACCGTCTGTGTATAATTTTTTTTAAAATTTTTTCTAAGGTAAGTTATGATTAAATTGTTTTGGCTAATCCAAGGCGGGCTTAGCTCGAGGGTTTTAAATGGAGTGCAGTGTATGTTTTGTGCTGTGCAAAGGTCTAATGCTTTTTCAGGATAATCAACTTTGTTTTGCATGAGATTTCAGCGTATAGGAAAATATTGATACTTAGTTAATTTTTGGTTACAGTTTTTTATGCTCCTATAACTTTCTCTATATAGATTATCGAGGACTTAGGAAAATTATTGTAAATTGTTAAAAGCAAGAGTAAGGATAAAGTGTGTATAGAATTACTTTATTTCGGATTAGTGCGGTCAGCTGATAAAACTCTGCTCAGTTTAGTTACACAAGTATCTGACTTCTAAAGACACAAGTTGCATAAATCTATTTAAATAGGAGGTAAGTTTTTCAAGGGCAAAACTGCCCATTGCATTTTTTCTTGGATATAGAAGGGTATAACGCAAAGAGAAAGGTGATGGTTCATGGTAAAATAGCGAGTCATTACATTGTATTTGTAAAAGACGGTAGGGTTGGCTTTTCTCTGTACCAGTGCAGTGTTCGGGAAGAAATACAGTCGCATTTGGGCTATACAATCCCATGTCGTAAGTTAAGATTGTAAAATCCAAGACGTAGTATTGAAAAGCGGTATCCCAAAAAGTTTATTAAATTTTACTTTAATATGCAGGCTTATTCTGTATGTAATTTTTGATAACTAAACATCAATGTTTTATACCATCCAGATCATTTCATTCTTGACCAGCTTTCGACTCGAGGGATCAATAAGATTTTGTTTGGAATATTCTATATGACTCTCTTATATACGTATATATGTTATATATATAGTTTCATCCATGTCAGTACATTCTTCTGGTTTTTGCATCAATTTTTGATAGTTTTATTTCAAGTGGCTTCTCTTCTTCTTCATCGTTTGCTCCATATTTATTGGATTATAGCTGCAATTATATTCAGCAGATTACTAACAAAGGATCAATGCACTAAAATATTTGCTGAATATCGGAGTTCACACAGAAATCTTTTTCGCTCAGACAGGATGGCTTTAAAATCTCATGAAATTTACTCGAGTAAGTCAAAAAAATTGTGGGGCAACACAGGCAGAGCCAACATTGAGCCATCAGTAGGGCACCGTGATATCTCCGAAGCGAGGACATTCTCAGAGACCTGCACGTCAACCGCGTCAAAGAAGCGATTTCAGGAAAGCAAGCAAAACATCAAATTAAGCTCGCCTCTCATCCAAGATCGCTAATCAGAGTTAGCAGTCATTTAGTTAGCTAGAGTACCAGTGCATCCGGCAAATCGTAGATACATATGTCAAAAAATATCAGTCATATATATAATTTGCATAGACTTAGGCATCCTAAGTATTGTAATGTTTTCCTTTATATGAAATAAAATTGAAAAGTCTTTAATAAAATGCATTAAGTCATAAAATTCCCCTTTTTCTTAACTTTAATAATTTTTAGAACTTAAACTTTTTGAACCATAATGCATCCGATAATACTAGTCGACAAATTTAACACTTTTTTTTCCCCAGAGATCAGACTTATATTTCAGCGTTAAAAAACAGGTTTTTTTTATCCTCCCATAGCTTTTTTTTTAAGGTTTATTTTAGTGTAAAATTACATTTTTTAAAATAGGGTTGCATATATGCGGCCATAAAAACTGTACTAATTCGACTACATATCATGACCAATAACATTAAATAGCTAACTTTTTAAGTGTCTAAGAGTTCTTCTGAAAGAAATAGCGATATTTGTACAAAAAGTCACCAAAATGTTGTGTTTTTTTTGGGTTTTGGTCACACACTTTCGGCTGTAGTTTTTTCTTAAGGATTTAAATTTTTATGATTTGGGGCATTTTGGAAAGGTAGTACTCTCTACTTTTGAGAAAAGAAATAATAATGAAAATTCGAATTAGTATTAGTAACAAGCAATGGCAGGATAAAAAAAAAAACGGATTTTGAATGCTGAAACATTGCCCTAACATAAAATATAAGTCTCATCTCTGGAGATTTTTCATCGTCGACTAGTGTTATTATAAGTTCTACAGCTCAACTCTTTAAAACCATTTTAAACTCCCACAACTCCCCAATCTTTAACATAATAAAAAATTACAAGCCACATAGCAAAACCAAATAACAATCCACCATTGATCAGATTATACATAAGTGCTCCACCCATTCTATTCCATGCATGCCTCAAATAAGATCATTGTCGCAAATACTACCTCCGAGGTGCTTGCCTTCGTCATGCATAAACACATCTATGAAATCTAACTTTAAAACAGAAACCCACCCTCAAGTATACCGTAAAATATTTATCGACTATGTCAACAAACACCCCAATTATAAAGCCATCTACACTGATGGTTCGCAATACAATTCTATCACGGCTTTTGCAATTACAACCGAAAATGAAATAGCAAAAACTGGACTCCTACCTTTTTATTTATCTGTACTCTCATCCGAATTAATAGCAATTACAGAATCACTAAACATATATAAAAACAAACCCGGAAAATTTTTAATATGTTCGAGTTCACTTTCATCCATTGAAGTAATAGCTAACATCAATAATACTGACCACTACCCTTCTACCGCCCGCAACATCTTAATCAAATTTCATCCAAAATTCACAGTAATGTGTATTCCCGGACACTCAGGAATCAAAGGCAACGGACTTACAGATACCGCAGCCAAAAATGCTTGACAACATCCGCTTACGACAACACAAAAAAAAACGCTTTTTTAAAAATATCCACAAAATATCCGTCCAAAACACTTTACAACTTGCGTCCAACTGGTACCAATCAATAAATTTATGCAAACTAATTTCACATGACTTCTTTAAAACCATATCTTTGAACAGAATTGACCAAATCAAATTCGCAAGACTCAGATTGGGGCACACAAAATTAACTCACCTGCACCTTATCGACAGAACAACACCAGACTTATGTCCCATTTGCAATCAAGCGACTACTATAACCGTTGAACATATTCTTTTGCACTGCACAAGGCTCAACCCAACACATAAAACTACAATAACACTAATTGAATTCCTTAAATCAGCAAATATATACCACCTAATTTAAAATGTAACTTAACATATATTTATATTCATACTCTGGCGGGCAGAATAATAATTTTGACGTGATAACGTCTATTAAGACGATATAACGTGACAGAACCGCAAAAGTGTCACGTTACGTATGAAACCTGAGCGTGTAAGCGAGAGGGCAGTACAAGCTATTTGCTTGCACACTGGCACTTGCATTTATGTATGTATGTACATATAGTTCGAAAACTGGACATAGTGTTGTATTTGTTCTTTATAGTGCGCTATCTCTCTCTCTCTCTCTCGCAATCATTCCATGTCCCGAACGCACTACTAACATCGACAGCGCAGTCAAATTTATTTCTCTGGTCTTTGTTTTGTTATTTGACGTTGCCGTTGTAGCTGCTGCTGCTAAAAGTGTTTTAAATTGTGTTGGAAAAACTACATTTAGCCTAAAATTTGTGCTGTGCTTAATGTAACAAACAAAAATCCTTGTCTGTAAAGTCGGTTTACGGACGATAATTGATTGATGAAAAATTGCATACTTTTATGAATTGAATTATTGAAAAAGTCAAATTAATAGTTGACATTCCACTTGAAACACTCCCCTTGATTTCCAAAATATATACAAATATCACACATGTATATAAGTTGTAAATAAATTGTTAATAATTCGATTCATATATACATATATATGCAATTTTTCATCAATATTTTCTTATGACGTTATCACGTAAAATTATCGTCCGTAAACCGACTTTACAGACAAGGATTTTTAATTAAGAGATAGCTGTATGTAAATAAATAAATTATAAGTTCAACAGATAAGTGTGCTTTGAGCTTTCTGCTATAATATTAAAACTAAACTATTAGCTATTCGAAAGTAAAAATAAAAGTAATTATCTGGTATCTCGCACCTTCGCAAGAGTAATTATTTGGTATCTCACAGCTTCAAAAAAAAGTAATTATCTGGTATCTCACAGCTCGAATTCAAAATGGGTCCCAAAGGAAATATTATACCTAAGCTAAATGTGCAGCCGGAATTTGTAGTTCCTCACAACAACGATGAAGTCCCTGAACCAACTGACAATGAAGGCGAATCGCAGAACACTTTCCCAAATGGTGCAAGTACACCTTCTCCTACATCTCCAAATAACCAATACGAGCTGACCGTTGAAGGCTCAAACCCGCAGTTATTCGATGGGGATTTCATAGACCTAACCGAAGATTTTGAAGATGAACAAGAGACAAAGCTGTAAATAATTTGAATGGAACTTTTTGCAAGGACGTAAACACATACACACTTTACAATAACAAACTCATTTTTCGAGCCTCTTATAAACAATGGAATAAAATGTAAATAAAAAATAAAATACTATTTTCTTAAAGCTCTATTATTTTTACAGTGGGACTGAAAATCATGAAATTCTTCAGATATCGACAAAATTTGACGATTTTCTTCTATCAAAATTGGCGACTTCTTTCTCGTATAAGCATTCACATTGGCTTCTGCCTGAGGAATAAAAAGGTTGAGCTTATAATGTCAGTACCCAAAAACATGTTTTTCAAAAAAATCTCGATAGCAGTTCTTAAAAAAAAAAATGATGAATGTAATTTTCGTGTTTCTCGACCCAAAATTAACCTAATAAACTCTTTTATACGAAGGTTCATTTTTCGAGTAAACTAGTGTTATTGACGATTTCATTGCAAGTGCTAAACCCAACTTCGACATTTTTAAACGCTTCTTACCGCAACTCTTTGCTGCCATTCTCGTCAAAGTCTAAATATTCGGAAGCAATTGTCCGAAAAATAAAAACTCGAAAAGTTCTGTAGTATCTAAAGTTTTTACAAGAGATTTGCCAAAAGCAGCCGAAGCCAAAATCTCTAGAGATTTCAGTGTTGCGTGATTAAGTGGAGTCTCAGCTTACACCCTAGACGAACTTTGATTCGTTTTATTGCATTTTGTAATCTTCAAAAAGTGTCCTGGTGCGACATCCTTAATATTATTACAATGTTCAACTGTACATATTGAACTCATAGCTTTGGCGCTGGCATCTGAAGAGTTGCTCGGGTAATTGACTCATCATGCCAAAATTTTGAAAGTAATATGGCATTTTTTGAAGAACAAATTTGCGAAGTAAACCAGCTTAAGAATTCGATTCAAAAATATCCAAAATCACAAGTTGTGAAGCTGACATTATACAAGTCCCTTTGCAGCGAGCTGCCTTGATGAGAAGCGACTAAATTAAAAAACAGTCTGCAACAAAGTCTGGATTCCGATTTTCCAGCTATGTATCAGTAGTTAAAAAAAAATAGACAACCTATTCCTATACCTCATGGGTTACGGCTAAAACTAATTATATTACTTTGTACATAATAAAACAGAGCCATATACTTACGACAATTTTGAAATATGTTCAAGAAAGAGGAAAAATTTCCTTGGTAACTGGTATATTTATAGGGTGTCACAGATGAAACGATAAACCGATTTTAATCGATTGATTAAGCAAAGCGATACAATACCAGTATACCAGCTCATATCGTTAAATGTCAGTTTTGACAGAAGACAAAAGTACATAGAAACGTGCGTTGGAAAAAATTAAACTTTTGTTGACTTTCTAGGTTTACTAATATCTATCATATTGTATCATATATTGTATTAAGAGGTAAGTTAAGAGCGACTTCTCTTGGATGTGGTCGGGAATATAGATTAGAATGTTTAAGGGGAATGTGTGATGGGCAAGGAGAGAGGAAAGAAAAAAAGTGCACAGCGAGGCACAATGACATCCCAAGACTGGTCTGACTGTATTTAAACTTTACCCCGTATAATTTGTAATCTGAAAAATACCAAAAAATACAACCACTGTGCTAAAAATAAATTTGAGTTTTCACAAAAGTTATCGATAAAAGTTGGCAGGCTATGAAAATTCCATCTCTATAATTGTCTTAACAAAATATATTCTTATAGTCGGCGCGTGGTTCGTTAAAAATTTGGAAAATCGTATAGAAAGATATATAATTGTGTGCAGACATATCCATAAGGGTAAGTATATCAGTTGCAAAGTACGGACTAACATCGTGCATGTCCATTTCATGAATTAGTTTCTTCGGTAATTCAACTTTTATTGGAATGTAAACAAGCTAAATAAAAAATATTTTTCACGGTAAATATTGAAGCTAATTGTTCTCTCGCCGCGTCCGAGTTGCATGAAAACTAACTAACGCCTTGCACATATTTATGCACCTGCAACTATACGGCTGTTTTTTTTTATGCAGCATCCAGTATTGAAATGCTACCAATACGACGCAGCGAGCGCATTCGTCGCCAACAGGAAGCAGCTGCAGCCAGATCTGTTGCCGCAGAACAAGCAGTTGAGAGGGCTTTTAGCGACTTGCCTCAGCCAGAGATTGGTAGTGGTACCACCGACTCGAACGTCGCAGCAGCTAATCGCCCTGCAACACCATTATTACCAATGTTGCCCCGGAGTGTAAGCGCTGGAAGTCACCGCCGAGCAAAAACCATTTTGCAACGTGAATTTCGCAATTTTCAGGCCAAGCCTTTACCCAATGTCACTGCGGAATTTGAGGATTTGTTTATGTGGATCATCACTATGCCAGGACCTCCTGACACACCGTATGAGGGCGGCAGTTTTAAATTGTCAATATTTTTCCCATTTGAATATCCCAATGTTCCGCCAAAAGTCATGTTTAATACCAAAATATTTCACTGCAACATAAGCGACGGCGGATCGGTCTGCGTCGATGTGTTGCAGGAAAATTGGAATCCACTGCAGACAGTTGAAAGCATCATATTGTCGGTGCAGGTTCTGTTAGCCGAGCCAAACCCACTTGCTGCTTTTAATTACGCCTTGGGTTCCCTCTATATGCAAGATCGCGAACTCTATAACAACCATGCCCGCTCATGGACCGAGCGTTATGCCAAACCATCACAGGCTTTACGATGAAATGGAGAAGTTTCAGTTATTAGTGCGGCGTACCATCTACACACTAGTAAACATATAATATATTAAATAGATACATCCCAATTAAATTGGGTGTCTTCATCTACAAATGCGTTGCTGTTTTAACTTGCCAACTTAAAAAAGCTGAATTAATCAGAATGTTTGAAGCCCGCATAAACAAGGAGACCCCCCAAAGTTACATAAAGTATGATCAGGGTGAGTAAAAGTCGATATACGCATGTTTCTGAGTCCGTCCTTATGATCGCTTTCATCTCAGAGATGGGAAGAGCTAGAGAAACTAATCTTTCGCTGATGTAGTGCCTAAAGCGAAGCATTAAGTCGTTTCTAACAAGCTCGTCTGCAGAATCGTAAGCTTTTCAGTAAACCCAGCACCGGCTTCTCTAGAAATTTTTAGGATAATCCACTTTGTTATTTATTTATTTATTTATATAATTATAAATATAAAGTAGAAGTTAATTCTAAGTTATAAAAAGGTTTGTAGCCAGAGCAACGTAGGCCTTCAGGCTGGTTAAAAAATTTGTTATACATTATATTCTTATTGTATATTGTTGTTATACTATACATTATGTGCTTATATTAAGTTTAGATGTGAGTTTTATGAAGTTCTTTATATTTACGGTGTTGGTCTCTGCGAGTATTTCTATAGGACTTGGAATTTGGTTGAGGATAAAGTGGCACTGCTTAAGGAGGTGCTCCATATTAAGGGTACATGTGTTGCAATATGGACAGATCGGCTGCGGTGTTTTATTGAGTAAGTGCTCGTGTGTGTATTTTGTATGACCCAGGCGGAATCTCGTGTACGTAATGGCGTCTTTTCTATTTAGGGTTATTGGCATTTGCATTGGGTTACGGGATGGATTTATGGTTTTGTAGTGATGCGTGTAGTCAGTCGGCCCAGATCTTTTTTAGAGATAGTTTGCTTGTTGTTTAAGTCATTCTTGTTGAAAGTATTATGGAGTATGAGTGGGGATGATGTAGCGGTTCTTGCTAGCTCATTTCCCTTAATTCCTGCGTGTCCTGGTGTCCACATAAGTTTAATTTTTCTTTTATTTGCGGCAATGATGTCCCTGATTTTGCTTATGGTGGGTTGGGTATGGTTGATGTTACTGACTGCGAGAAGTGTTGATAGCGAATCGGTGCATATGATATATTTGTTCTTTTGGTTGAGCTTGCTAGTTCAACCGCTACGAGGATGGCTTCCGCTTCGGCTGTAAATATAGACGTGTATGTAGGTGTTATTGCCGATTTTAGAATTTTGTTGTGCTCGTTGACAACGCTGACGGCTGTTACGGTGTCTGGTTTTGAGCCATCGGTAAAAAGATATCTCCAAGTGAAGAAGTTAGATGTTATGCTGTTAAAGGTTTTAATGTACATATCATTAGGGATTGTGTCCTTTTTGTATCGTGAAAGATCAAGTATAATGGAGCTACTATTGAAATGCCATGGTGGCACCTTTTGCTTGTACTTTCGGTTGGGCGATATTATGACATTATGTTCTGCAGCTTTTTTGATAATGAGTTGTAGGGCTGATGGTAAACGAAGTTCTGTTTTACGGTTGAGTTGGTTGGTAAGTGTTGTTTTTAAAGATGAGTCGGTTGCGTTTATGAGTCTGCCGATGCTCCATTCAAATCTGGTGTTTAAATCAGGGAGTCCGGGCTTCTGTGAGGATGTTGATGATGGGGGTTGTACGAAAAGCACCTAGAGATAGTCTGATGGAGGAGTGCTAAGGAGTGGATAATTTGTTTTTATTGGCTTTGTTTGTTTTACCATACACACAGAGACCGTAATCTAGTTTAGAAAAAATTGTTGCTTTGGCTATATTGACGAGAGAGTTTGTGTTCCATTTTAAATTTTTCCTACTTAAACATTTAAGAATATTTAGTCTAGTGTTTAATGAATTAATTAATATTTTAATATGTTCAGTCCAATTGTGCTTTTTATCAAAAATTAATCCTAATATTTTAAGATATTCTTTCTTAGGTGGAATTGTATTGTTTATCATTATATCTATATTTGTACAATTGTGTTTTTTACACATGTGTAGATGCGATGATTTTTCTTTTGAAATTTTTGTGCCTGTGAATTGGCACCATTGCTCAATTTTTACAAATAAATTGTGAATTTGTGCGTTGTATCCCTCTTTTGGGTTGAACTGAACATAAGGCATATATCGTCTGCATACATTGTGTGTGTAAAGAACTTATTTTGGTTTATTATGTGGCTTAGTTTGTTGAAGGCTATCAGAGAGAGAGGCTCTGACAATTTCGATCCTTGTGGGATACCATGGTGTAATTTCTCTTCCCTAGAAAGTGTTTGAATTTTCTGTTGCTAAGATAGCTACGGATGTAGTTAATTATTTTTGGACCAAATTTCCATTCCTGCAGCTGTTGTATAATACAATGTATTCCAACTCTGTCAAAAGTTTTCTTTTTCCATATCAATAGATAGCGCTGATACATGGTTTCTTGTGGAGAGGTTTTTGCAAATGTAGTTATCTATTATTAAGAGAGGGTCTGTTGTGCACCTGTTAGTTTTATATGCATATTGGTTTTGGGATAAAAGATTTTCTTGATTGAGGAACCACATTATTCGTTTTGATACGATTTTCTCAAGGGTTTTTGACAAGCAGCAGAGTAGTGATATTGGGCGGTACCCATCTATTGCATTTTTTGGCTTGTTTGGCTTACTGAGGGGAACTATTGTTGCCACTTTCCACTGTTGGGGGATGGTGCTGGTGTCTAATATTTTATTGTATAGCTCTAAGAGTTTATTTATACCTGTAGCAGGTAGGTTTTTTAACATATCGTAGGGGATGCAGTCGAACCCAGGAGTGGATCCTTTTAAACTATTGAGGCAGGATTTAAGTTCTATTAAGGTTACCGGGAGTTCAATGAGTTTAGCTTTGCCTTTTGGGGTATACCTTAAGGTGGATTGAGCTGTGTGTCTGTATTTGTTGTGTATAAAACTATCAGAAAAGTTAGAGTCTTTGGAGTAGTCAGACCAGACTTTACTGAAAGCATTGGTCATAATATGTGGCTCGCAGGTATTACCTGTCGCGGTTTCTATTACGTGGATGTAATTGTTTTTCTGCACTCCTGTTATTAGATGAACCTTATTCCATAGCGTTTTTGTTGATGAGTTAGGGATAATGTCTTTAGTAAAATTTACAAAAGCTTTTTTTTTGGCTTGTTTAGCTTCAAATTTGAACTTTGCGTTCGCCTTTTTATATTTTACCATGTTCTCTGTGTTTAAATTTTTTCTGAGAGTGTTGGGGCATTTTACTTTTTCCCTCTTTAGGTACTCCAGTTCCCTGCTCCACCAGTAAGTTATCTTTTTTATATGTGATGTTGTGTTTGTAGTTGGTATAGAGTTCTGTGCAGAAAATTTTATAATTTTACGGAGTTTAGCAGCAGATTGGTTTGTGTTATCTGTAATGTTAATTTTATCTGATTGTTTTTCGAAATCGTTGCGTGAATTTTGTATCTATGTGTTTTGGGACCTATGTTGCCCGGAATTTTCGGAAAGAGATGGATACATATTGGAAAGTGGTCGCTTCCATATACATAAGTTGTCGGTAATAGACCAAGAAGCGTTTAAGTAAAGTGGTGAGGAGCAAAGTGAAATGTCAACGCTTGTGAAAGTGTTGTGGGTTATGTAGTGCGTGGAGTTGGATTGTTTAAAGCAAGCAGACCGCTGTTTTGTATAAAACTTGCAATAATATTGCCCCGTTGGTTATTTGAAGAGGATCCCCAAAAAGAATGCCAGGCGTTGAAGTCACCTACCAAAAGTATTGGCTTATTCAAGTTGTTAATAAGATCGTGCAGATCTTTTTCGACAATCTTGTCAGCAGGCGAGACGTATACATTTAGTATTATAAAGGGTATTTCAGATTGAATTTCAGCAGCTATGGCTAGAATGTTTGATTGAAAATTTAAGATTTTATGTTCGACAGATTTTGATAAAAGGAGAGCGACTCCTCTACTGGCTTTTGTATATGGTGTATTTATGTCATTTTTTTGGTATAGTGTGTATTGTTTAGGCGTATGAAAAGATGCATCGTTGTTGACTAAATGTGTCTCTTGGAGTGCTAATATCTTTGGTTTATATTTTCGCATTAAGATAGAGAGACTATGATATTTATCTTTATATCCATTTATGTTCCATTGAATTGTTGTTAGTGTCATAATTGTAATAGAAAGAAAAATAGTTTTGTTTTTGTTTAGTTTGTTTATTTTTTTTTGATTTTAGTTTGTCTCTCTCATTTGCTTTCCGACTCAGCGTTGATGCGATGCCGATCTTACAATGCATCGTGTCAATGTAAGCGATCGCGATCGATGAGCGGGAGAGCAAATAGAAGTTCATTTTTTTGTTGTTGTTGTTAAAGCTCCATTTCATCTCTGATGCTGTCGTCTGTATCGGAGAGAATTGAGTCGTTTTGGTGGAGTGTTTTGCATAGTTGTTTTTCGTACTCGGTGAGTTTTAACGTTAGGTCTGTGTCCATTTCTGTGTCGTTTGTGTTTTTATCGTTTCGTTGTGCGTTTTGATATGTGCAGTTTTTTGAGGTAGATGGTTGCGAATTTGTTGTTTTTTTGTTATTATTCTTTGTGGAAGTCAGTGAACTTTGTGGTGTACTTTTTGTATTTATTTTTTCGCTATTAAAGGTACTTATTGGTTTTGAGTTGTTGGTTTTTGTGGAGGTAGTTGGCTGTGTGGTTGTGATTTCCGAGTATGTTTTGGTTTGCTTAGGGATTGCTTGTGATTTTTGTTGGTAATATTTTGTCTTTGCTTCAAACATTGAGCATTTCTCTTTGGTTTTAATTGTTAGGATTTCTCTGGCTTCATTATATTTTGGACAGTCTTTATTATTGGTTTTTGCATCTCATTGGATTTGGAATATATTCTTTGACACGAACTGAGGGCCACGAAATTTGTATTTTTGCCGGGAGAGCGTATAGGTCGAAGGTAAGCTGGACAACTCCAGTCGGAGTAGCTTTACCATCAATCTGGCGTGAGTACTTTTGACTCTAGTAGACAGTGCCTTTGCAGTTATTAAGGTTTTGATGGTACATATTTTGTTTTGATTTGGCAAATGCCATGGAGTTCTTTTGCAGCTATGAATTTTTCGGCAATTGTTGCGTGTTCAACAAAGAGCAATAGATTGCCATCTCGCATTTCGATTATTTTTATTATTATGTTGCTTATTATTATTAAAGCTCGTTCAACTGCGAAGCAGGAAAAAGAGGAGAGTGGCTTTTCAGAGTTAGTAGCTGAAATTATTATATATTTGGGATTTGGTGAAGTTACCATTGGAAGATCTGGGAAGGCTCCCGAAAGCGGCATAGGTTTTTTCCGTTTGGTGTTGGGGCTATCGCCAAGCAAGGCAAAGCGATTTGCCCCTGAGTTTTTTTGCCCAGGGGGCATGTTTGTAGTGAAACACTTACTTTTCTTGATCGAGTTGTGATGGTGGTTTTTAACGACTGTGAGAGAACGAGTGAAAGAGAAAGTGCTTGAGCGTATGAGAAGCTTTGAACTAAACTTGACTGCGGTAAAAACATAACCGATCGATACGAGGTTTAGTCGACGACTGTAATCCACTTTGTTTTGCATGAGATTTCAGCGTATAGGAAAATATTTAGGGTATTCACGCTTTGTGTTGAGTTGAGGAGTTGAAAAGTTGAGGACTTTTACAAAAACAAATACATGCTGTAAATCAACCCTGCCTTTCGATTTTCAACTCAACTTTTCCTCAACCCAGACCCTACTCTACTTTTTCCTGTTGAGTTTTTGAGAAAGTGTTGCACAATGTGGTAATTCGCTGCCTTTTCAGCACTGCAAAATTTGTCATTTTTTAGCCATTTCGTGATATGAAAACCAACGAGTTACCGCATACTCGTTGGAAAAAAGTAAGCGCCAAATTTACAATAATCAAATTGCATTAATGCAAGTAAAAAAAGGTTGCGCCTTTTTTGTGCGAAATTAAGTGAATTAGACATGATTACTTGTTTTTGGAGTTTACGCAAATAAAAGAGTAAAAATATATGTACTAGGCTTAATATATGCTGGAACTGTTGGGGAGTTACCCTTAGCATTTGAACAAATCGCTTGTCGTCAAAGGTACTGAGCACGTTCTGGCGCCAGTCAACTTACTTAGGGATGTGGAAGTGGTCGCCCTGCCGCAATAGCATTCATGTCCTCAACATAATTATCTAAAACTTCATCAATTGGAGCGTCGTCCCGCAACCCCATAGTCACTGTATTAAACAAAATTTAGTTCTATGCGATGAATTTGTTTTAGCAGACGAACCTTTAATAAAATCAATTTCATCCAAAGCCACTTTAGCAATATCTTCAGTCAAAACACACTTTACGCTTAGTCTTGGCCTTTTTAAATCAAAGTTTTTAATTTAAATAATTATATGCAGCATTTCGCAGATGTAAAAAAACACACGGAAGAAGAAGCACAAACTCAAATACGGGTTTTCTACAATTGTTTCGTTTTTGCAGCAATAAAATAATGAAAATCAGTGTAATCCATAGCTACTTTAGCTGCAGGTTCTATTAAAGTAGATTTTATGTTCTTACTCTGCATTTTTATACCCTGTTTCTATAGGTACAAAGGGTATACTAGATTTGTGCAATGTATGTAACGGACAGAAGGAGGCGTGGCAGACCCCAAGTCCTTTATACCAAAATGCTTATCATAACCTCGGGTAGCGATTGAGCCATGTCCGTCCGTATGAACGCCTAGATCTCGGAGACTATAAGAGCTAGAGACACGAAACTTTACCAGCTGGTGCGCATATTTCGTGAGAAGATGATGTTTGTTGAATCATGTCAATATCTTCCCCCATTCCCCCGTAACAGATTTTGGCGGTTTTTAGCTACACCGTTTAATATTTTCATCTGAAACTTAACAGAGCGACGCATCGTTGTAACTCGTAGTAACATCTGTGTATCAAAAATGAATAAAATCGGACAAATACAGAAAAAGTTATAGTCAAAAATGTACAAATTTCACCACCCTTGCCTATAAATTGCGTCAAAATTTGAAAAAAGTCAAATACGGTTTTTCTGCAATTATTTAATTTTCGGAGCAATAAAATAATAAAAATCTGAGTAAGTAAAGATTTTATTAGTCGGTTTGGCATTTTTGGCATGTACCAATTTACAAATGTAAACGAAAACAGGAAAGAAGAAGAAAAGTCAACAAGTCAACTCATAAAGTCAACAGGAGGGATTTGGCCTGTTGACTTTTTCAACAAGTCCTCAAGTCCTCAATTCAACACAAAGCGTGAATACCCTAATTATTCCACCATGGGGTCAACGACCACTCTTAGATCATGTGATTATGCTGTTAGTATTTTTGGCGCTTACAGCAACGAGTAGGTTTGAGAATGGGAGTTAGCGAAAAAAAAAAGTGCATATGACTTGCGCTCTTCATGCACATCTTCTATTGCTTTTCAAAGCTCAGCTTCAGCGCTCCCGCTAAAAGTGATTCGAAATGTAAAGGTCAGTCCAAGTTTGGCCGTGCAATTGTGCAGTTCAGTGCGTGACAAATTTATATTGTTTCCGTAAACAATATTATGTACATATATCCATATTTATATACAATATATATATCTGCAAATCTTTAAGACTTAGTACCTACAAAGTGTATTTTGGCGGAAATTGTTTGATTTTTTGAGGAGGTGATAATTGCCGAAAGCCAAAAGGTAATGTGCCGCGGTAACGTTTAACCGAAATTTTAAGGAATTTTTGCGTGTTTAGGCCAGTTCCGTATAACACGGACTAGGTTTTCGTCGCCAGCCGCACCTCAGGTTCAACAGCAGCAGCTTAACTAAGAGCTGCGCTTACTCCAGCAATCGTTGCTCCAACAACAACGACCATCTGAGCGACAACTACCAAAAAAGCAAACAAACAGCGGCTGCATAAAGCAACGGCTACAACAAATGCAGCGAAAGCTGTGTTAGCAGCAACAACAGCGAGAGCGGCCCCGACAACAACAACTACTAACAGCGGCTGCGCACCCGCATAGGACAACAAAAACAATGCGCATACATACTGTTAAGCGTGCGAATACTGACGACGCCTACTGTGTTTATTGCATCAGCTTATTCTTTTGCATTATGCTTTACATACTTCTGCATGTATGTACTATGTTGTTGTTGTTCACGCACTGATCTACTTATGTACATGCTTACAGTAATAAACTAATTTACTTCTATTTGCACTGCCACCGAAACCACACGTGTTTTTTTTTATTTAGCTCAAAAACCAATAACACATACATACATATTAATTTGCTTACGACCACATGGTCGTAAACAAAAATAAAAGATCCGCAAGTAACAACAGAAGTTGTATTAATATAAACAAAAGCAGCTGTGTTGGGCCAAAAAAGACACGCCATGTAAACTTTGCTAAGCGCGCTCATAATCTCTCTCTTGCGCGTAAGCTCTGTTCGACTCTGTAAAGATTCCCTTCCGCGAGAGTCGGGATTTTCGCTAATTTGGTTGCTCTTAATAGCGTAATATCTTTCTTTTTTATTTCCTTGATATTATGTATAGTATAATAAAAGATATCGCTCCTAGTCGGAGCATAGGGCGGAATTCTGTTTCTTGAGTGGAGTCATTTTTACGGTCGGGTCACTAGCCCAACGCAACCTACTGAATATTAGTAGGGATTGTGTATTCATATTCATGTATACTTAGCTTAAAAATGTATCTTAAAATGTTCTCTTTCTTTTGTCGTTCTTAAATTGTAAACATTTTTATATAAGTATGAGGAATTACTGAAAAGCAGTGTGCGGCAATGTTTACATACATACACATACATATATATATAGTAGTATTGATTATGGCATGGTCTCTTTAAAAAAAATATTTGAAAAGAAATCTAAAAACTATAAAATGATTATAATTATAAAAAGTAAATTATATAAGTAACCACCAAAAGTTGTAAACCCTACTTTTTAAGAATTAATGCTAAGCCTTTTTGTACCCAAATTTTTGAAATTTACGAAATTATATCGTCTCTAATATGAAACGTTAAACGTTCTGTGTGTTCACTCTGAGTAGGACAAGATTAGTCTAATTGGAGCATGAAAACCCAATAGGTTGATTAAGGCCAACGGCCAAGCCGGTTATCATAAGAAATAGTTTGGTTGGGTAAAGACGGAACTTAATACATACCAGCTGAGTTCCTAAATATATACATATGTATATGTTACTTTGCTCCCTAGAATTAATTTGTAAGTTACAAATAAATAATAATAATAATAGATGTACTACAAGAAGATGCTGGCCGAACTAAAAATAGATGCGAATTGGACCATGCTGGGGCTTAACCCTAGACCTGTCCTTCATCATAACCGTCCTTGGAGCTCTCAGTGCCCCGTAGTGTATTTTCTATGGAAAAAATAATAAAATACTTAAATTTGAAATTCATATAGTCTAGGGTTAATATATTTATGCTGGAACTGTTGTGGAATTAACCTCATGCTGTAAACAAAACGGTTTTCGTCAAAGGAATTAAGCTCGTTCTGGCGCCAGTCAGTGGACCCCGATGCGAGAGTACAATTGCATTCACGACCTTATGGTAGCTATTTAAAACATCATCAATTTGTTTTAGCAGACGTACCGTCAGTAAAATTGATTTAATCCAAAGCTATTTCAGCTGCAGCTCTGTCTCTGCCTTTTTTATTCAAGATTTTTAACTTTAGTTTGCAGCAATTTAAAAATGTAAGCAAACACAGGAAAGAAGAACAAAAACTTAAAAACTCAACTCATAAACTAAACAGATGGTATTCATTTTCAACTCCTCAACTCAACACAAAGCGTGAATACCTTAATTATATTTATAAATTTGTAACACTCGCATAAAAAGTTTTATGAAGATAACGACAAGGGTCTAAATTGACAGAGGTTGCTTTTAAAAAACGAATATTTTGGTAAAATTTTTTGTCTCTAAGACAAAAGCCGCTTCCTACAGCGGCTGAAGACATGCATTTTGGTGGTTCATATCAACTAACAACTTTAATCGTATAAACATATTTAATAATTTTTTAAATATATTTTATAATTTGTATTAAACATTCAAAATGTTGGGGTTTCACTTTTTATTTTAAGTTAATCCCACTATCATTGTAAACGTATTACAATAATGTCCTAAAATTGCCCCGTATAATTTGTAATCTGAAAAATACCAAAAAATACCAGCAGTGTGCTAAAACTGAATTAGAGTTTCCACAACAAATATCGAATTGGCAGGCTATGAAAATCCCATCTCTATATTTGTCACTAAACAACAATAAAGCCTTCTGTGTGCGCGTGGCTAATTTAATATTTAGAAAATCTTATTTACAAATTTTAAATTGTTTGCAGACATATCCATAAGGGTAAGTATATCAATTGGAAAGTAGGGACTAACAACGTGCATGTTCATTTCATGGATTAGTTTCTTCGGTATTCATTTAATTCTGTAATGCAACTTTTATTGGAGTGTACCCAAGCTAAATAAAAAAGTGCTAACTCTATTTCATTTTTCACGGTAAATATTGAAGCTAATTGTTCTCTCTCCGCGTCCGACTTGCATGAAAACTAACTAACGCCTTGCACATATTTATATACCTGTACCTCTACGGCTGTTTTTTTTTATGCAGCATCCAGTATTGAAATGCTACCAATACGACGCAGCGAGCGCATTCGCCTTAGAGCAGTAGCAGCTTCAGCCAGATCTGCTGCCGCAGAACTAGTTGTTGAGAGGCCTAACGGCGACTTGCCTCAGCCAGGGGTTGGTAGTGGTACTACGGACTCGAACGTTGGAGCAGCTAATCGCTCTGTAACATCATTAGGACGTTTTGTTCGCAGGTGTGTGGGCGAGGAAAGTCAACGCCGAACAATTTCTGTTTTGGCACGTGATTTTGAAGATTTGCAGAGGGAACCACTGCCGAATGTCACAGTGGAATTGAAGGATTTGTTGAGGTGGATAGTAACTATGCCAGGACCTCCTGACACACCGTATGAGGGCGGCATTTTCAAATTAAAAATATTATTTCCTTCGAACTATCCGAATGCTCCACCGAAAGTTTATTTTATAACGAGGATATTCCACTGCAACATTAGCGATGGCGGATCGGTCTGCGTCGACATGCTGCGGGACAAATGGTGTCGACTGCAGACGGTGAAAAGCATAATATTATGCATTCAAGTGCTAATGGCAGAGCCAAACCCACATGCAGCTTTTAAGTCCTCTTTGGGTTCCCTCTACATGGAAAATCGTGATCTCTTTGACACGCATGCACGCTCATGGACTGACCGATATGCCAAACCCTAGACTTTATAGTAAAAACGGGGATCGATGTTTTCATAATAATTATTATTTATAATAATACATACTGACTTTCAACACGTTTCTGCGAAAGAAACACTAGATATCACCATATATTATAAATGCTGTTAATAACATAAAGAATACATCTATTCCCAA
This sequence comes from Chymomyza fuscimana, assembly GCA_949987675.1. NCBI lineage: Eukaryota > Metazoa > Arthropoda > Insecta > Diptera > Drosophilidae > Chymomyza > Chymomyza fuscimana. Next base: position 4,031,402 of record OX465090.1, on the reverse strand, counting down.
TGACATTGGGTGGCTTTATCTACAAATTGTTACTTTTTTTTGCAAACTTAAAGAAGCTGAATTAATGAGAATATTTGATGCGTACATAAAGTAGGAGACGTCGCGCAGACTCCCAAAGTTACGTAAAGTGTAGGGCGGTTTGGTCGTTAAACACTCAGAATTCGGAACATACCCGTCCAAAGTGGATGCTCTTCGACATATGCCAAGTTCAAAACACGGATAGTTTAATAACCGAACAACGCGTAACAGTGTTACAGGCGTACTATGAAAATGGTCGTCCAGTGAAAAAATCAAAGTTGAGGCCCGTGTCGACGGGTCGCCATCGTTTGCAAGGACCACTTGGCGTCGAATTTTATATGCGAATCTGCATTTTTAAATCAAGTTTTTGAATTTTAATGGAATTTGTACCAATTTACAAATGTAAACAAACTCTAGAAAGAAGAAGAAAACTCAACAACTCATCTCATAAAACTCAAGAGGGCTGTTCACGCTTTGGCCTGTTGACTTTTTCCTCAACTTTTCAACTCCTCAACTCAACGCAAGGCGTGAATACCCCAATTGATACATAGTTAATTTTTGGTTACAGTTTGTTATGCTCCTATAACTTTCTCTATATAGATTATCGAGGACTTAGGCAAATTCTTGTAAATTGTCAAAAGCAAGAGTAAGGATAAAGTGTGTATACAATCACTTTATTTCGGATTAGTGCGGTCAGCTGATAAAAATCTTTGAAGTTTAGTTAGAAGAGTGTTTGTCGCCTAAAGATACAAGTTGCATAAGTCTGTTAAAGTAAGAGGTAGGTTTTTCAAGGGCAAAACTGCCCATTGCACTTTTTCTTGGATATAGAAGGGTATAACGCAAAGAGAAAGGTGACGGTTCATGGTAAAAAAAACGAGACATTACATTGTATTTGTAAAAGACGGTAGAGTTGGCTTTGCTCAGTACCAGTGCATTTGGGCTATACAATCCCATGTCGTAAGTTAAGTTTGTAAAATCCAAGACGTAGTATTGAAAAGCGGTATCCCAAAAAGTTTATTAAATTTTATTTTTATATGCAGGCTTATTCTGTATGTAATTTTTGATAACTAAACATCAATGTTTTATACCATCCAGATCATTACATTCTTGACCAGCTTTCGACTCGAGGGATCAATGAGACTTTGTTTGGAATATTCTATATGGCTCTCTTATATACGTATGTATGTTATATAGTTTCATCCATGTCAGTACATTCTTCTGGTTTTTGCAACAATTTTTGATAGTTTTATTTCAAGTGGCTTCTCTTCTTCTTCATCGTTTGCTCCATATTTATTGGATTATACAAAGTAAAGCCGTCAAAAAGTGGCTAGAGTTATATTCAGCAGATTACTAACAAAGGATCAATGCACTAAAATATTTGCTGAATATCAGAGTTAACACAGAAATCTTTTTCGCTCAGACAGGATGGCTTTAAAATCTCATGAAATTACTACTACTCGAGTAAGTCAAAAAAATTGTGGGGCAACACAGGCAGAGCCAACATTGAGCCATCAGTAGGGCACCGTGATATCTCCGAAGCGAGGACATTCTCAGAGACCTGCACGTCAACCGCGTCAAAGAAGCGATTTCAGGAAAGCAAGCAAAACATCAAATTAAGCTCGCCTCTCATCCAAGATCGCTAATCAGAGTTAGCAGTCATTTAGTTAGCTAGAGTACCTGTTCATCCGGCAAATCGTAGATACAAATGTCAAAAAATATCAGTCATATATATAATTTGCATTGACTGAGGCATCCTAAGTATTGTAATGTTTTCCTTTATATGAAATAAAATTGAAAAGTCTTTAATAAAATGCATTAAGTCATAAAATTCCCATTTTTCTTAACTTTAATCATTTTTAGAACTTAAACTTTTTGAACCATAATGCATTCGATAACACTAGTCGAAAAATTTAACACTTTTTTTTCCCCAGAGATCAGACTTATATTTCAGCGTTAAAAAACAGGTTTTTTTTATCCTCCCATAGCTTTTTTTTTAAGGTTTATTTTAGTGAAAAATTACATTTTTTAAAATAGGGTTGCATATATGAGCCATAAAAACTGTACTAATTCGACTACATATCATGACCAATAACATTAAATAGCTAACTTTTTAAGTGTCTAAGAGTTCTTCTGAAAGAAATAGCGATATTTGTACAAAAAGTCACCAAAATGTTGTGTTTTTTTTGGGTTTTGGTCACACACTTTCGGCTGTAGTTTTTTCTTAAGGATTTAAATTTTTATGATTTGGGGCATTTTGGAAAGTTAGTACTCTACTTTTGAGAAAAGAAATAATAATGAAAATTCGAATTAGTATTAGTAACAAGCAATGGCAGGATAAAAAAAAACGGATTTTGAATGCTGAAACATTGCCCTAACATAAAATATAAGTCTCATCTCTGGAGATTTTTCATCGTCGACTAGTGTTATTATAAGTTCTACAGCTCAACTCTTTAAAACCATTTTAAACTCCCACAACTCCCCAATCTTTAACATAATAAAAAATTACAAGCCACATAGCAAAACCAAATACCAATCCACCATTGATCAGATTATACATAAGTGCTCAACCCATTCTATTCCATGCATGCCTCAAATAAGATCATTGTCGCAAATACTACCTCCGTGGTGCTTACCTTCGTCATGCATAAACACATCTATGAAATCTAACTTTAAAACCATATCTTTGAACAGAATTGACCAAATCAAATTCGCAAGACTCAGATTGGGGCACACAAAATTAACTCACCTGCACCTTATCGACAGAACAACACCAGACTTATGTCCCATTTGCAATCAAGCGACTACTATAACCGTTGAACATATTCTTTTGCACTGCACAAGGCTCAACCCAACACATAAAACTACAATAACACTAATTGAATTCCTTAAATCAGCAAATATATACCACCTAATTTAAAATGTAACTTAACATATATTTATATTCATACTCTGGCGGGCAGAATAATAATTTTGACGTGATAACGTCTATTAAGACGATATAACGTGACAGAACCGCAAAAGTGTCACGTTACGTATGAAACCTGAGCGTGTAAGCGAGAGGGCAGTACAAGCTATTTGCGTGCACACTGGCACTTGCATGTATGTATGTATGTACATATAGTTCAAAAACTGGACATAGTGTTGTATTTGTTCTTTATAGTGCGCTATCTCTCTCACTCTCGCAATCATTCCCTGTCCCGAACGCACTACTAACATCGACAGCGCAGTCAAATTTATTTCTCTGGTCTTTGTTTTGTTATTTGACGTTGCCGTTGTAGCTGCTGCTGCTAAAAGTGGTTTAAATTGTGTTGGAAAAACTACATTTAGCCTAAAATTTGTGCTGTGCTTAATGATACAAACAAAAATCCTTGTCTGTAAAGTCGGTTTACGGACGATAATTGATTGATGAAAAATTGCATACTTTTATGAATTGAATTATTGAAAAAGTCAAATTAATGGTTGACATTCCACTTGAAACACTCCCCTTGATTTCCAAAATATATACAAATATCACACATGTATATAAGTTGTAAATAAATTGTTAATAATTCGATTCATATATACATATATATGCAATTTTTCATCAATATTTTCTTATGACGTTATCACGTAAAATTATCGTCCGTAAACCGACTTTACAGACAAGGATTTTTAATTAAGAGATAGCTGTATGTAAATAAATAAATTATAAGTTCAACAGATAAGTGTGCTTTGAGCTTTCTGCTATAATATTAAAACTAAACTATTAGCTATTCGAAAGTAAAAATAAAAGTAATTATCTGGTATCTCGCACCTTCGCAAGAGTAATTATTTGGTATCTCACAGCTTCAAAAAAAAGTAATTATCTGGTATCTCACAGCTCGAATTCAAAATGGGTCCCAAAGGAAATATTATACCTAAGCTAAATGTGCAGCCGGAATTTGTAGTTCCTCACAACAACGATGAAGTCCCTGAACCAACTGACAATGAAGGCGAATCGCAGAACACTTTCCCAAATGGTGCAAGTACACCTTCTCCTACATCTCCAAATAACCAATACGAGCTGACCGTTGAAGGCTCAAACCCGCAGTTATTCGATGGGGATTTCATAGACCTAACCGAAGATTTTGAAGATGAACAAGAGACAAAGCTGTAAATAATTTGAATGGAACTTTTTGCAAGGACGTAAACACATACACACTTTACAATAACAAACTCATTTTTCGAGCCTCTTATAAACAATGAAATAAAATGCAAATAAAAAAAAAAATACTATTTTTTTAAAGCTCTATTATTTTTACAGTGGGACTGAAAATAAGGAAATTGTCAGTACCCAAAAACATGTTTTTCAAAAAATATCGATAGCAGTTCTTAAAAAAAAAAATGAATGTAATTTTCGTGTTTCTCGACCCAAAATTAACCTAATAAACTCTTTTATACGAAGGTTCATTTTTCGAGTAAACTAGTGTTATTGACGATTTCATTGCAAGTGCTAAACCCAACTTCGACATTTTTAAACGCTTCTTACCGCAACTCTTTGCTGCCATTCTCGTCAAAGTCTAAATATTCGGAAGCAATTGTCCAAAAAATAAAAACTCGAAAAGTTCTGTAGTATCTAAGGTTTCTACTAGAGATTTGCCAAAAGCAGCCGAAGCCAAAATCTCTAGAGATTTCAGTGTTGCGTGATTAAGTGGAGTCTCAGCTTACACCCTAGACGAACTTTGATTCGTTTTATTGCATTTTGTAATCTTCAAAAAGTGTCCTGGTGCGACATCCTTAATATTATTACAATGTTCAACTGTACATATTGAACTCATAGCTTTGGCGCTGGCATCTGAAGAGTTGCTCGGGTAATTGACTCATCATGCCAAAATTTTGAAAGTAATATGGAATTTTTTGAAGAACAAATTTGCGAAGTAAACCAGCTTAAGAATTCGATTCAAAAATATCCAAAATCACAAGTTGTGAAGCTGACATTATACAAGTCCCTTTGAAGCGAGCTGCCTTGATGAGAAGCGACTAAATTAAAAAACAGTCTGCAACAAAGTCTGGATTCCGATTTTCCAGCTATGTATAAGTAGTTAAAAAAAAATAGACAACCTATTCCTATACCTCATGGGTTACGGCTAAAACTAATTATATTACTTTGTACATAATGTAACAGAGCCATATATTTATGACACTTTTGAAATATGTTCAAGAAAGAGGAAAAATTTCCTTGGTAACTGGTATATTTTTAGGGTGTCACAGATGAAACGATAAACCGATTTTAATCGATTGATTAAGCAAAGCGATACAATACCACTATACCAGCTCATATCGTTAAATGTCAGTTTTGACAGGAGACAAAAGTACATAGAAACGTGCGTTGGAAAAAATTAAACTTTTGTTGACTTTCCAGGTTTACTAATATCTATCATATCGTATCATATATTGTATTAAGAGGTAAGTTAAGAGCGACTTCTCTTGGATGTAGTCGGGAGTATAGATTAGAATGTTTAAGGGGAATGTGTGATGGGCAAGGAGAGAGGAAAGAAAAAAAGTGCACAGCGAGGCACAATGACATCCCAAGACTTCAGTGCCCGATTCTGGTCTGACTGTACTATCAACCTATTCCACACGGGTAAAAAGATTGGTCAATCCCATCTCTATCGTTTTCAGTGAAAAAAAAAAAAAAAATTGAAAATAACTTATTGGTTTCAAATGCACAGTAGTCAATCTTTTCAATACGTTGCATTAATCGCCACAAGAAAAAATTATACAGTATGAGGCGTGGCAGACGTCAAGTCCCTTATACCAAAATGCTTATCATAGCCTCCGTCCGTCCGTCCGTCCGTCCGTCCGTCCGCCGTCTGTATAAACACCTAAAGTTAGGAGACTATAAGAGCTGGAGATACGAGACTTTACCAGGAATATGCTGGAATATATTTTTTTTTCGAGAAAAAGGTACAGGGTATTACGTTGTCGCACTCCACCTTGACTGTATCACATTTTTTAATTTTCTTTTTTATGTAGTCTGCAAATATGGCCAGCAGTAACGAGCATGATGTTCCACAGGATCAAAGTGACGATCCAAACTGGAAACTCGAACAGGATTTTCCGAATAGTGAGGAAGAAAATGCGCAAGACGAAGAAGGTAAGCCGACAGTTAGCTTAAAATGAGAAGGATTCGAAACAGATTTTTTATTTTAATGATTTGACAGAGGCAATGAATGCATTAGAAGTTCCGGCACGCCTGGCTCGTCTTGCAGAAGGCCTTCACTACCTTTTGGAACGTTTGCGTGACATTTAAACTACAAATAAAATTAAAATTAATGTAAATTGTACAAGAATATTGCTCTTTTTGTGCATTTATGTTTCATATGTTGACCAGGTCTCTTCAATGGGATTACTTTAATACCGTCGCCATCTTACGAAGTACTTTCCTCTCATATAGGCTGCACTATCACAAACCTAGTAACAACAGCATAAACGGGAAAACCGAGCTTCTTGTATAATGTCCATCACTTACCAATGCCAAAGCATCATTGGTTGCTAAGTCCATAACAATCAACCCTGGCAGATCAAGGCTATTATATCATCTCGCTGCGTGTAACAATGATTAAATCCTAGAAGATATCTTCATTTTGTTATCTTCGCTAAATCAATATGCCAGATATGTGGTAAGGAAGAATTCCCAAGCCCAAAACAGCAATAAGTAGGTCTAACTAGTGCCTGCAGTAATGGGTTTGAATTTCCACATTAAGTATTCGATAGAACATTATATACAATGAGGAAAAAACATTCCCCTAAAAAGTTGGTGCATGCAGTGCATGTACATCGCTTATCAGAGAAGGATTTTATCCTCGTCGCAGAGTTCACCGACTGCTCTATTCATCTTAATAGTTAGAAAAACTATCCAACACAGTTCCTGTTGTTGCATCTCCATCTCCATACTTGCTCGTATGACACCTTATCTCTAATATGGATATGGAACTATTAAACTTATTGTTACTTGTGTATTATTGTTCCTTATTTAAATAAATAATTGAACAATAAAAAAATGTGCTCTCTCATTAAGCGTTTCATTTAGTTCAATTTATCTTCATTTAAATGACAATAAAATTTATTTCAAATATCATGTTGGCCCCTTAAAGATGCAGCTCGTAAAGTATGCTCCACATTTTAAGCACCAATATCAAGGGCCTTTTGTTTGCTGCCGCAGCCTAAAAGTAGACCAAGTTGCAGCCACAGGGTGTACCAATTACAGGGGAAAAAACCCCAAGTAGCACAAAAAAATAAAAAAATAAACTATATATATATATAAAAAAAAAGAGGCAAACGCGGAAGTATCCAACAATGTGCTGCACACAATGCGGCTGTGAATGGAAACGCCGTGGCTACTTGTCTGACCCAATTAGCTATACAAATTAGCTGGGTCCTGCACTGTTTTTTTCCCCCCTAGTAGTTGGCCGGCCAGATCATATAATTCTCAAATGCGTTGTTCCGAGGAACAACGACAACGACAACAGCAACAACAACAACAACAAGAACAATGAGGCACACAAATACCGCAACATGTCAACGTCTGTGAATTGGTAAAACAGTTTTGTTCGGTTCACGGTGTCATTAGGGGGTTGGGGGGGAGCAGGTCGGAGAGGGCTTTTTCCATGTGGGAGATACGATATTTCACTTTGCAAAGTTTTAATGCAAATGCAAATTTGTTGCCGCGTATCGCTAAACTGTCGCACAGAACTGACCACAACCAAGACATCAATGGCTGACCATATAAAATTTATGCATTTGATTCCATACCAATCCATTCAAAAGCGCAGTGATTTGTGGTACCAGCGCCAGGCGACGACATATAGCTTCCCCATATAAAAGTAAAACAAGCGTGGAGCTTCAGGCAGTTATAGCTGGTTCAGCATAGCCCCCGTTTCACAGAATTAGGAATACTGCAGCCTCCACAATGCCAGTACGTTTCCAGTGCCACATTTTGATGTTGGTGTCGCTGTTGCTGGCATCGGTACACAGTCAAACAGCAGCTCCACGTGCGCCAACAAGACAGCTGCAGACACCTAATTTTGAGGAGCCAGCCGAGAGCTCTGAGCGCTTTGGCGGCACAGAGCAACGCACATTGAACAATATCAAACAGTTGTTGGGCAAACAACTGGTCAATGCCGTGGAGTCGCTGGCTGCAGTTCCTTTGGTGGCAGCACGTCGGCCGGCTATTGTCTCGCCAGACACAGGAGCAATGGCAGTGGCACGGTATGCGGGCGACGAGGATGAGGACTCAAATGAGACTGGCGATGAGTCCAGTGAGGAGCAACCGGAAACAGACGACAGCGAGGAACCTATGGCTGAGGAGACATATGATGCCTATAGGGATAACTTTTATGACCTTAATGCGGATGGCACCTATGTATATGGGTAAGCTGTGGCTATATGCTCATAAGCCTTTAGAGACAGATATTAAGTGACAGACCAGAGGGGACTGTGACACAGCCCACAGATTACCTTTTTAGGGCTGTAAACATAAGTTACTTCGTTTGAGCTTAGATTAGATAGATTAGAAAAACGTTTGGACGCACGGGTTCAAGTTCTATTCGTTTATAAATCTATATGAAACAGATTTTTAAATGGATTCTTAAACATAGGAAAAATAATATGCAGAAAAATCTTTACAAAGTCAAGATCAGTCGATTTCAATTCCTTTTCTCATTTAGAACAATATAAAATTTAACTTTTAAATTAGGGTTTTCTTATTCAGGGAATGTGATAATAATAATTTTTTAATTTTTTTTTTAAATAATTTTCGTAGCGTAAATTTTTTTAAATATTTTTGGTTTAAGAATGGTCGAACGGTTTTGTGGTCCATGTATACACGCGTCATGCGATAGTTCACCAAAAATATCAAATTTCTAAGTATTCAAAGCAGGGTAAGAGTATTCTTTATTTAAGAACCCCCTTTACCATATATTCATCGTAATTTAAAGACGGAACTCAATGGCGTTTATAAGATGGAGTGTTCATTTGTTTGGGCTGGTACTCTTTCAAGAAACCACTTTATAAAGTTAAAAACAAGGGGTTTCCAGTTTAAAACCCTACTTAAGTTTGACACATATGGGTATATGTTTGACAGAGTTCTTTTGGGCACCCCAATGCCAATAAGAAAGAAGATGAAGTACTTTTTAACAAGGAAACGAATACTTTGAGCAACCCAAATTTATATTTATATTTTATTTTCCAAGTTTTGATAATTTAGCAAAAATTTTTTTTTAATCAAACTGAGTGTTATTCAAGCTAATCATATAGAAAGAAGTTTGTAAAGCAAATAGTCCAATTCGGTTAAGGCCCTGCTTTTGATCCAGATGTTTACCTTCCATGCCATAGTGCACACAAAAGAAGAAATTATGACATCATAATACATATGCCAAAACTGTGTCCGATTTCACTAGATGTTTCCGACTTAAATTAAAAATATCCAGAACACAATAGCCCTTACGTATTTCTATTGTAAGAACTCATTCTTGGATCGAAAGCTCTTCCAAAGTCTAGCGTTAATGATCATAATATGCAAAAATACAATTTTTTTTTTTTGCATTCAGTTGGAAAAAGTTCGTACGGTCCTTAAGAATATTATATATTGCATGAAATGATGACTAAAGAGTTTCTATATACCATATTTCCAAGTTTAGAAAAAAAAATCTTAGTGTTAAGTGTAACCACACATTAAGAAATCCCAAAAGAGCTGAAGAATTATTATTTTGTTACTTTAAATGACAACTCACCTAAATTAAAATCAGTTTAAGGCGACGCTATCGTATCTGATTTGCGTACTACGTCTGAGATTCTAATGATTATTTGCATCTCAGCTACTCGCTGCCCAATGGTGTACGGCGTTACGAGCGTCGCCATTACTCCCAGACCCATGGCATAGTCGTTGAAGGCTTCTACACGCAGGCCCGACAGGTGGCTCAAGGAGTGCGCTATGAGCTGCGCTGCTATCGATCCGATGGAAATGGCTATCATCCGCTAAGAGGTGCGTCCCATTGCGTCTGTTGTGTCTAATAAACCATTTAACAATCGATTTTTCCCACAGTGGAGTACCTTCAGCAACCTCCACGTGTGCGGCGAGATGAAGTGCCCGATGTGGATTGTTTTAACAACTAGCCCAACGAAACATAAACTAAAAATATTAATTTTTGATTTTATTTTGATTTATTTTCTTAATTTAATGTGTCTCGCCTTTTTTTGTGCACGTAATAAAAATTAAATGCTTAAATGTAATTCATTTGCTGCCAAGTTATTAATTATGGTGACAGGCGGCCCGTTGTGAAATCACGCCTAGATGACAGCAGTTATATCAAAAACAACAAAAACAATAAGCCAACAAACAACCACAAATTAAATTTAAAAAAAAGTAAATAAAAAACAAACAAAAAAACAACAAAAAAAAAGTTCAAAAACGTGAGCAATATAAAAACGAGAAGCGACCTGTTTTCGGAGCAAACTTGCCCGTTGTCCAAAGTGCCCTTTCCCCCGCGGAGCCGGCCAAATTCCATTGCTTGGTTTGGTTGAACGGCGCCAACAAATATGCAAATATCTACAACAACAACGACAATAAAATGTTACTTTTGAAATACAAAGAAGAAGATGAGGCAGCATCATCTCCAAAACTTTAAAGCAAAGCGCTGGTAAAACACGAATAAGCAAAAAGATATAAAAAAAAATTTGATACAGTCAAGGCAGTGCCCGACAACGGGATACGCTGTACTACAAAACTATTACAATTATACTTAATATTTATTTAATTATTCCGAACTGCTTGTGTGCAGTCTAACAAGCAGTTTCCAATTTGTTGGAGCAAAAAAGCTCAGCCGATTACGGAGAATTCGGAAGAAAATAAAAAAAACTACTATATAGGTTTACATATGGCTACGTTCATAATTTGATTAAACACAATTTTTTAAGATTTTTATAAGAATTTTAAAGCTTTAAAGGGCTCTAAATTTTTTCGTATTTATTATTATTATTTTATTCGCCTATAATCTTTTTTTATTTCATTCTCGTATAAGATTAAAACCACAAAATTCAATACCCTTTTGTACATCCGAGATCTAAGTGGGCATCATGTGTACAGACTGACCTTAGTGTCGCGTATATTCTCCAAGAACTATTTTAACCGACAATTTTCTAAAAATGTTTAGCTAACATAAAAAGGTAGCCTATACGTAAACTTTTATACATATACAATTCCTTACCGAAGAAATAGATGGTATCGAATAGAAAAATTGGGCTGATATTATGTGAAGCCATAAAAAATTGTTTACTATAATAATAATTATTTTTTCAAATTGAACTAGTTTTATTTCATCTAACTAAATTGAAGAATACTCACTATTTAAAAATTGACAATATAGTATATCTAGAAACTTGTTGTTTACAAAAGTCACTATTTATATTTTGCACCTTGGCAATGTTGCTCACATGCTCGTCCTTGTAATTTACACTTTTTGAATCCCACAATTCTGACATATACTTATATAATACCCCAAATACCCCATCCATATTATCATTTTTTTATTTTATTTTTTTTTTTAGTTATAAGCTGCCGGTAGCCAAGACCCACAAGACCCATACAAGTTAGGACCGACTGTACGATATACAAAAAAAATTAAAACTTTTTGATTTTTCGTGCGACCATCATGCGACTTCATACGACGACTCCACATACAATGCAATCGATAGCAAGTGGCAAGTCAAGGTGACTTAAGATAGAAGAAGTGATAGATTGAATAGACCGTTCGAAAGAGAGGAAATTGTAGAAGTTATTATAGTTAGAGCATAAGACACGGAAAGTATCGTGATTAAGATAGAAGAAGTGATAGAGACAGTTGATGAAAGATGAAATTCTAAAGGCTATTGAGTAGATAGATTAGAATTGCATCTACAAAGTTGTAAGACTAAGGTGTGAAAATTACGAGTTACTCTAGAAGGCACGATTAGGGTAACTTTATTAAGAAGTTCGAGGGAATATACAACAAAAAGTAGCAATGTATGCAAGAATAGTGCGCTGTGGTATGTTCTACGGTTGTTGAAAGTAGGAAGATGATTTGCTTTTTTACCGACTCAATCTTGTCCTGATAAAGACGGTATTGAGAATTATAGAGAAGAAGGGTCTTTGAACTTTTTAGACCAACACTTAATAAATACGAGAACCACTCTAGCTTTATTTACAATTTATGCAAATATAAATATCAAATTTAAGCTTATAGATAAAAAAGATCCACGAGATCAGAAACATTCAGGATGCGCTCGAAGAAAGAGGAGAATAAATATGGTTTTGGCAGAGAAAAAAGAATTATCACAATTTATGTGCATGAGTTCATTTGGAAAAAAAAAAATAAAAAAGTGGATACTTTTACAATTGAAGAAGTAATTTATATTCTTGTTGGGACGCCTTCAATGCACTGGGTTTAGTATATTAAATAAGCATTTATCCCAGTAAAAGGCAATGATAACAAGATAATAAGCATATTACGAGATATTTTTTATTTAAAAACCCATACGTATTATGTTTGCTGTATCTGTTACAAACGTTTTGAGCAAATTTGAGATTCCCTTTATACACTAAGAGTAACGTATATAAAAATAAAAAAAAAGTACGACATGGAGACAAACAAAAAGTTGTGATACTGAAATGCGGGCAGCGCTGCCGCAACTTGGCTTGTTGATTTAGGCAAATTTATATTTAGACAACAACAACAACGACGAAAGCAACAACCACAATTGCAAAAAATTTATAAACGTCAACAACAACAAAACAAAGCAAAAATCAGAGCCCCCCCCCCCCCCCCCCCCCCCCAAATATATATATACTCGTACAATATAACAAAATGTGCGACCGTATTTTACATACCCCTTGCCACTGGACCGAGTCGTATGAGAGAGGAGTGGAAAAGGTGGTGGTAGGGGGGAAGAGTGAGCAAAAGGCATAATCTTGGCTTGGTCCGCGAGTTGTACAAAACAATTGTAAGAAATTTGTTTGGGCCGCCAAGTAAATATGTATCCCAAAACTCCTGCCAAGAGACCGTCGCACACAAGCACACACAGACGCACCTACACACACAAAGGCGCTTCATCAACGCACGCTTAAGAGCCACAACGGCAACAACAATAAAACCAACAACAGCAACAACAACAATATGGCGCAGAGTCTACTAACAATGGCGGCTAACAAACAACCGTTAAGTGCCGCAACAAATCGCCAAAAATTGAAAACTGTGGGAATACAAACGACACTACACAGATACTCACACACACACAAAAACGCACACACAGATATACCTACAACAAAAACTTGACATTAGATACAAATCTCAGCAACCAAACTGCGCGTACTGCGCATAAAAACAATAAAAGTACAAACAAATATGCATAGGAAAAAAAAAAAAAACTTGTATACTACAAGTATATAATATCAGAAGTTTGTATGTACATACATATATACATACATATACGCAAATATCTTATGTGTATGCATTCATTCGATTTTAACTTAAAGTGCATATAAGCCAAGAGAATCAGGAAGTAACTTGCTGTGTAGGTCGCAACAAACGGCGCATTTTTAGCCATTGTTGTTGTTAGATACCCTACATTCAAAGAGTAAAAGGGCATATGAGTTACATTGAAATGTATGCCACAGTTAAAGAGCGCTAAGTTTACTTAGCAAACTTTTTTGTATCCGAACTTTGACTTGCCTGCTATTAGCGGGCTTCAGAAAGATACAAATCTCAGATATTCAAAATTGCACTAAAATATAACCTACCAAGTAACATTGGCATTGATTTTGACATTTCGTTTAAGATTTTTGAACAAAAATCATTTTGATTGAGATGTGGCAGCAGCTTTTAATGCATTCAATGCTTTTGGCAGCGAATTCAATAATGGATCGTGCATTACGAGTTCGTGCTCCCATATTGGAACTGCTGATTGGTGGCATTATGTCAATCAATTGAAGAGTTTTGATTAATTCACTGCTTCAGAAGTTACTAAAAAAATGTGAATATGCCAGCAAGAGCCACCTTCACCATACGCACTTTCAATCCAAATTTTGAATGTATGAAATTAATAACACAACACTTAATTTAATTTAATCGATTTACAAAGCTATATTTTTAATTGGTGTAATTATTTTATCCTTTCACAAGGATTTTTCCCACTCGTCATGTATTTGGCTATCAAAATTACTTGCTGCCTATTTACGTTTTGTTATTTGCGCTGAAGCAAAATAGCTGTTCTTACTGCTGGCGCCATCTAGCGTAATTTTAAAAAAAATGGGCATCACTGTTTTGATTTTTTTGGCGTAGCAGAAAGTAAATATCTTGGCGCTAAAAATTTTGCTAGCGTTTTTTATTTGATTTATTATTATTTATTATTATATTATGCTGCATACTGACCTTTAATCAAAAACTTTAAGATATTAAGAAAAACCATTTTTTCAAAGAAAAAAATAAATTTTCTATATTATAAACCATATAACAAGTTAAACAAAGGTGTAGAATACAATTTAAACGTTAAGCTTTCGAAGAGCCTCAGCAATTAAATCGGAAAGTATATTTTCATGCCCTGTATCCATAGGATTAAGTGTACACCAGATTTGTATAGTATCTGAAACAGTTAGAAGGAGGCAGACCATAAGTTCTTTATACCGAAATGTTCAGACCTCTGAGACCAAAGAGGTAGAGACACAAAATTTGACAAAAAGATGCGCATATATCCATATCTTGTTATCCCTTTACCCTGTTACTGGGAAAATAAGATCTTTTAAAACAGTGTCGGAAACAAGTTTTTACGTTATAGTTTCACTTTCGAATAGTGTTCTGGCAATCAATGCCATATTTACCCCAAAACAGTAGCTCGTACCAAACAAAGTTCATGCTTCACTATTCGCAAGGGCTAATTATTTTTGGTGAGAAAAGTAACTAACCTCAACTAACAGGTATTCCAAAGTCGGTTACGTCCAGCTTTTACATTCCCGATTTCTTAGTGGATGCATATATAGTACATTTGTATATATGTTCATACGAGTTTGTGAAGGCGGGTAACAAACATATGTATGTATGTATGTATAGAGTCCCTTGTGTGCTTTTGCAACATTTGCTTCTTGCCACACTTAAACCCAAATACAAACATTCAAAGAGACTGTGATTTCAAGCAGTGAAAAGTCGTTCTAAATGCAAATAGTAAGGGCCAACACGGCGTATGAAATCTTATTCAAGGCTAAGTAGTTCTATTGTGCATCGGGTTGTGTAGGTGATCCAATAAGCAGGCTATAAGCCAAATTGCAAAATTATACAAAAAAAAAAGTAGAAACTCATTACGAACAGATGGGATCGTAGTTGACTGACATATAAACAAAGATATTATAATCTGATTATGTGATTTCTCTTGTATAAGAATATTGATTGGAAATTGCAGTTAGCTAATTGTACTCTAATTAGATAAAATTATTTAGATCTGTTTATTGAGAACATCCAGCCCAATGCAATTGCAAAAAAAATTCTGAGATAGATTCTACAATATTAATCATGTTTCAAAGCTGAGCGAATATAAAGTATATAAAAGAAAAATTAAGCTTATACTCAAATGTAAATCAAAAATTAGCGGGCTTTCACATTTAAAATTTGGGGCTTCTTCTGTCAGATTGGCCAAATCGACCAAATCGAAGCTGTTCCGTCTAAAACGTTATAGAAGGTCTTAAAAATTATGTCTACACCATCTGCTAGATTTTCTTTTGATTCTTTAAGTGTCCCTTTTTCTAGCATTTCCCGACATCTGTCAAACCTCCTTCCCGTAGGTGTATAACAAATCTAATAATACCTCCTTCCAGTGTATAACAACAAGTTAATAATACATGTCGAAATATTACCTACAATATTTTAAATACTTTAATCAATAAATTTATCAGCTTAAAAAGATATAAAAATAAAACTTCTAAATCAAATCTTTTGCTATATCATTTAATAAATAAGCTAAGATATATATAATATAACTATGTATGTCTACATATTTAGACTGTTACGCTTTTCCAGTATCTAAATGTTCGTAGCTATGTAAACATTCATATATAAATATCAATTGATATCAATTAACGTCCAAAATACAAATACAAAGTTTTTCGCAAAGTTTTATTTATAATTAATCGCAGTTAGTATAAAAAAGGATCTGATAGCTTAAATAGCTTAATATGCTGACACATAAGAAACAAGTTTTTAAAATGTATCTACTATTTACTCGTACAAACTGCGTATTAATTTTGCGTCTGTATTGACACATTTGTCTGCAAAAAAAAGGACGAACGCGTAAGCAGTCGGCAGAAAGAATTCCTTGATATATCGGAAAAACAACGACATCTAGGACAGACAGTTCACTAATAAGTCGTTTAACTAAATTAGCCGCTTAGCAGTTTTATTGGCATCAAAAGTTCAGACATCCTTGCTGTCACTTGCTTGGAATACATAACCTAACTAAATAAGTAAGCCATGGATGACATTATTCCTGGAACTCGGTCTTCTGGCCTTAGGTAAGCTTCAAAAACAAGCCGTAAAATCAATTTGCCTAAGCTCTCGCTCTGTGTGTGTGTGTGTGTGTGTGCGTGTGTATCTATGTGTGTGTGTCGAAGAAGTTGGAGCAAAAACTTTGATGCCGGTCGAATGCCGCAAAATACCGCAAAATGCCGCCACAATCCTTAGACTATGGAGCATATTTAGGCCTAGATACGAGTTAAGGATAGGGTGTGTGTGTGTAGGTGTGGGTGTGTTTGGGTGTGTACTACATATATAGTTGATATCAAACAACTGGCAAAACATGTCGTGCAAAGTCGCTCTCACAAGCCGCCAAAAGCAAGTCAACAAAAGTTGCTCTAATACACATATGTGTGTTTTACGAGGGTAGGCCAAAAATTTGTCGAAATGCGTGTTAGCATTTTTTTTTCTTGGCATTGTACAGCGCTGATGGGTGAAAAAAATTAAGACACTTTCATGGACAAAGAAGAGCTTTGTTCTCCAACTCCCTAACTCTGCCTCTTTTGAGTACAGCATAATAAATGATGACGATGAGCACGACGACGAAAGAATACTTTTTTATATAATAGACAGAAAACAAATAATGAGATCCAAAACGAATTGGGCCATGATTATGAAGTGTCTGCTCCTTCGATATACATCACTTAACATGGGACAGCTAAACTGGACTGGACCATCACCATTCTAGACGAGCTGCGCGCAATTCCTGTAGCCTCCTCATTTCAAAAAGGCGTTTGTATGGAGTGCGCTACGAATGTGGTCTGATTGCCTTGGCTTCAAAGTTGTTGTCATCTGAATAAAATTAATGGCAGCATTATTTTAACAACAAAAAAATTTTTTTTTTCTTTACTCGGTCGTTAACTTTACCACCTGCCCTCGTAGCTATTCAGCTGTGTAGATACAATTCGCATAGATATCTACTTGTATAATACATCAAGTGGAGCAAGTCTGTCTGTACAAGTTCTGGCCGAAAAACGTTTGACTGATGCGCAAATTTGGGACGCAAACAAGTAAATAACTCAACTTGGCAAAACTATATATTTTCCCTCGTTTGTTTTTTTTTTTTGCCTTTGCTTTTGTTGGCCAAAATTCATGCAATAATCAACTTATAGTGAAACTTTCAACAAAGTTAGACCTCCATGGTAGCACAGCCAGCAACTAGAGCTATAGATACAAAGATACAATTGACTAGAGATGGATACTACTTGCCTATAATTGAGCAATTCACACCACAACAAACCGGGCCAATAACAGGCACACACACCAGCACACTTTGGCACACACAGTTACAGACTGGCTGCAAAACTTTTAGCCAAAGCCATCAAACTGTGCGTCAACAAGGCAAGAATGCGATAAAAATGTTGAGATTATGTAACCGAAATACTTTCAAATCGAAATCGACCAATATAAATTCATGGCTTAGACACTTGCACATGTCAGCTTCAGTGCCGGAACCCCAATCCCAAACCAATTCTAGGCAAAATTCAACAACAAAACCCCACCCACTTGGGCCGCATAATACCCCCGGCGTAGCCTGCAAAGGACATGCCGCAAAATGATATATAGCATAGAGGCGCACTCAAACTAGCTGACTTGTCATTTTGTCTGGCCATCGGAGCAATCCCCCCACGTCCACGTCACCCACAAACTGAACACACAAAATTCTAAACAATATTTTATACTTATATGACCAAAAAAAAAAAGAAACTCCAAAAATATTTATTAGTTTGTTCTTTTCCATTTGGAGTGTTGACACACGCTCCGCCGGATAGCTGCACTCCGGCCAAATGGGCACAGCATGCAGCCAAAGTGCAAAGTCCAAAGCCGACGCTGAGGCCATAGACATTAACAGTGTCCGGATCATCATCGATGTTGGGATTCAGCGCCTTTCGGCCATTTAAATTCATGTTTATGACTCTGGGCCAACAAAAGTAAGCAAGCGCGTGGGATGAGAAATGTATTCAGCTCAGATCCAAAGCGGATCCATTAAAATGCCAAATGAATGCGTTGCACCGTTAGACCATTATGGCCAGACCCTCCACAGCATTCCAAAAAAAAAAGGTATCTGTTCGAGATATAAAATTGATGCGCTGCTGTAATCTCGTTCTCAAGATGGTTTCACAAAAAACATTTACGTTAATTAATTATGTATTCAATTTGAGTGGCAAAAACTTCTTTGGCTAAGTGCCTGACAATTTGAATTGTTTAACCGCTATTTGCCACACAGGGTTGATTTGGTATCTTAAATTTTCAGAAATACTTATCGTCACAGTGAATAACTTTTTAAGTAACCAAGTAATTTAAGTTAAAAATGGTTTTATTGTTTTCTAAAATAATCTTTATTAAGTTCAAAGTTTCTTTTTAAATTCTTTTAAAGGCATCGTCAAGTTATGGGGTTCCCATGGGGTTCTTGGCTCCCAAATGCTAATGCTCTATTGAATGTAGAGTGGCCGCCGCTGGTATGGTAAATTTTCACATTGCCGATACCAATAACCTCACTGCCCAAAAAGTTCCCATTTTACCTGCATATAGCGCTTGTAAAAATCGAAGACGATCCGAAAGTATTTAATATGCTCGAAAATAGGTCAAAGGTCGTATTTTTCCCTTGTTGACTGTACTGTCCTACATAAACTTCAAAAACTCTTTTCTTATCGAATGCATATGGTTCAAAAAGTTTCCATTCTGTCTTAATATAATATTAAAAATATATAGAGCCAACCTGAATAAATTAAGTAAGTTCTAAAAATGATTAAAGTTAAGAAAAAGGGGAATTTTTCGACTTAATGCATTTTATTAAAGACTTTTCAATTTTATTTCATATAAAGGAAAACATTACAATACTTAGGATGCTGCAGTCAATGCAAATAATATATATGACTGATATTTTTTGACATATGTATCTACGATTTGCAGGATGAACAGGTACTCTAGCTAACTAAATGACTGCTAACTCTGATTAGAGATCTTGGATGAGAGGCGAGCTTAATTTGATGTTTTGCTTGCGTTCCTGAAATCGCTTCTTTGACGCGGTTAACGTGCAGGTCTCTGAGAATGTCCTCGCTTCGGAGATATAACGGTGCCCTACTGATGGCTCAATGTTGGCTCTGCCTGTGTTGCCCCACAATTTTTTTGACTTACTCGAGTAATAGTAATTTCATAAGATTTTAAAGCCATCCTGTATGAGCGAAAAAGATTTCTGTGTTAACTCCGATATTCAGCAAATATTTTAGTGCATTGATCCTTTATTAGTAATCGCTGAATATAACTCCAGCCACTTTTTGATGGCTTTACTTTATATAATCCAATAAATATGGAGCAAACGATGAAGAAGAAGAGAAGCCACTTGAAATAAAACTATCAAAAAAGTACTGACATGGATGAAACTATATAACATATATACGTATATAAGAGAGGCATATAGAATATTCCAAGCAAAGTCTCATTGATCCCTCGAGTCGAAAGCTGGTAAAGAATGTAATGATCTGGATGGTATAAAACATTAATGTTTAGTTATCAAAAATTACATACAGAATAAGCCTGCATATTAAAGTAAAATTTAATAAACTTTTTGGGATACCGCTTTTCAATACTACGTCTTGGATTTTACAATCTTAACTTACGACATGGGATTTCTTCCCGAACACTGCACTGGTACAGAGCAAAGCCAACTCTACCGTCTTTTACAAATACAATGTAATGACTCGCTATTTTACCATGAACCATCACCTTTCTCTTTGCGTTATACCCTTCTATATCCAAGAAAAAGTGCAATCGGTAGTTTTGCCCTTGAAAAACTTACCGCCTACTTAAATAGATTTATGCAACTTGTGTCTTTAGAAGACAGATACTTGTGTAACTAAACTGAGCAGAGTTTTATCAGCTGACCGCACTAATCCGAAATAAAGTGATTCTATACACACTTTATCCTTACTCTTGCTTTCGACAATAAACAAGAATTTGCCTAAGTCCTCGATAATCTATATAGAGAAAGTTATAGGAGCATAAAAAACTATAACCAAAAATTAACTAAGTATCAATATTTTCCTATACGCTGAAATCTCATGCAAAACAAAGTTGATTATCCTACAAATTTCTAAAGAAGCCGGTGCTGGGTTACTGAAAAGCGTACGATTCTGCAGACGAGCTTGTTAGAAACGACTTAATGCTTCGCTTTAGGCACTACATCAGCGAAAGATTAGTTTCTGTAGCTCTTCCCATCTCTGAGATGAAAGCGATCATGAGGACGGACACACAAACATGCGTATATCGACTTTTACTCATCCTGATCATACTTTACGTAACTTTGGGAGGTCAACGCGACGTCTCCTTGTTTATGCGGGCTTCAAACATTCTGATTAATTCAGCTTTTTTAAGTTGGCAAGTTAAAACAGCAACGCATTTGTAGATGAAGACACCCAATTTAATTGGGATGTATCTATTTAATATAAATATGTTTATTATTAGTCATAAAAGTGTTTACTAGTGTGTAGATGGTACGTCGCACTAATAACTGAAACTTCTCCATTTCATCGTAAAGCCTGTGATGGTTTGGCATAACGCTCAGTCCATGAGCGCGCATGGTTGTTATAGAGTTCGCGATCTTGCATATAGAGGGAACCCAAGGCGTGATTAAAAGCAGCAAGTGGGTTTGGCTCGGCTAACAGAACCTGCACCGACAATATGATGCTTTCAACTGTCTTGAGTGGATTCCAATTTTCCTGCAACACATCGACGCAGACCGATCCGCCGTCGCTTATGTTGCAGTGAAATATTTTGGTATTAAACATGACTTTTGGCGGAACATTGGGATATTCAAATGGGAAAAATATTAACAATTTAAAACTGCCGCCCTCATACGGTGTGTCAGGAGGTCCTGGCATAGTGATGATCCACATAAACAAATCCTCAAATTCCGCAGTGACATTGGGTAAAGGCTTGGCCTGAAAATTGCGAAATTCACGTTGCAAAATGGTTTTTGCTCGGCGGTGACTTCCAGCGCTTACACTCCGGGGCAACATTGGTAATAATGGTGTTGCAGGGCGATTAGCTGCTGCGACGTTCGAGTCGGTGGTACCACTACCAATCTCTGGCTGAGGTAAGTCGCTTAAAGCCCTCTCAACTGCTTGTTCTGCAGCAACAGATCTGGCTGCAGCTGCTTCCTGTTGGCGCCGAATGCGCTCGCTGCGTCGTATTGGTAGCATTTCAATACTGGATGCTGCATAAAAAAAAACAGCCGTATAGTTACAGGTGCATAAATATGTGCAAGGCGTTAGTTAGTTTTCATGCAACTCGGACGCGGCGAGAGAACAATTAGCTTCAATATTTACCGTGAAAAATATTTTTTATTTAGCTTGGTTACATTCCAATAAAAGTTGAATTACAGAATTAAATGAATACCGAAGTAACTAATTCATGAAATGAACATGCACGATGTTAGTCCGTATATGGCAATTGATGTACTTACTCCTTATGGATATGTCTGCACACAATTATATAACTTTATATACGTTTTTCCAAATATTTAACGAACCACGCGCCGACTATAAGAATATATTTTGTTAAGACAATTATAGAGATGGAATTTTCATAGCCTGCCAACTTTTATCGATAACTTTTGTGAAAACTCAAATTTATTTTTAGCACACTGGTTGTATTTTTTGGTATTTTTCAGATTACAAATAATACGGGGTACTGGTAAAACCAGTGTACTAAAAATAAATTTGAGTTTTCACAAAAGTTATCGATAAAAGTTGCCAGGCTATGAAAATCCCATCTCTATAATTGTCTTAACAAAATATATTCTTATAGTCGGTGCGTGGTTCGTTAAATATTTGGAAAATCGTATAGAAAGATTTATAATTGTGTGCAGACATATTCATAAGGGTAAGTATATCAGTTGCAAAGTACGGACTAACATCGTGCATGTTCATTTCATGAATTAGTTTCTTCGGTAATTCAACTTTTATTGGAATATAACCAAGCTAAATAAAAAATATTTTTTACGATAAATATTGAAGCTAATTGTTCTCTCGCCGCGTCCGAGTTGCATGAAAACTAACTAACGCCTTGCACATATTTATGCACCTGTAACGATACGGCTGTTTTTTTATGCAGCATCCAGTATTGAAATGCTACCAATACGACGCAGCGAGCGCATTCGTCGCCAACAGGAGGCAGCTGCAGCCAGATCTGTTGCCGCAGAACAAGCAGTTGAAAGTGATTCTAGCGACTTGCCTCAGCCAGGGGTTGGTAGTGGTACCACCGACTCGAACGTCGCAGCAGCTAATCGCCCTGCAACACCATTATTACCAATGTTGCCCCGGAGTGTAAGCGCTGAAAGTCACCGCCGAGCAAAAAGCATTTTGCTACGTGAATACAAAAATTATCAGATGGAACCTTTGCCGAATGTCACAGTGGAATTAGACGATGTGTACACCTGGAACATTAGTATGCCAGGAGCTCCTGGCACACCGTATGAGGAAGGAATGTTCAAAGTAAAAATTTTCTTTCCTACTAACTTCCCAACCTCTCCGCCCGAAGTTTTTTTTGTGACGAATATATTTCATTGCAACATTAGCGACGGCGGATCGGTCTGCGTCGATATGCTCCACGACAAATGGAACCCACTGCAGACCGTGCAAAGTATTATACTCTCCATACAGGTGTTGATGGCAGAGCCAAACCCACATGGAGCTTTTAAGCGCTCTTTGGGTTCCCTCTACATGGAAAATCGTGATCTCTATAACAACCATGCACGCTCATGGACCGAGCGTTATGCCAAACCATCACAGGCTTTACAATGAAATGGAGAAGTTTCAGTTATTAGTGTGACGTACCATCTACACACTAGTAAACACTTTTATGTCTAATAATAAACATATAATATATTAAATAGATACATCCCAATTAAATTGGGTGTCTTCATCTACAAATGCGTTGCTGTTTTAACTTGCCAACTTAAAAAAGCTGAATTAATCAGAATGTTTGAAGCCCGCATAAACAAGGAGACGTCGCGTTGACCTTCCAAAGTTACGTAAAGTATGATAAGGGTGAGTAAAAGTCGATATACGCATGTTTCTGAGTCCGTCCTTATGATCGCTTTCATCTCAGAGATGGGAAGAGCTAGAGAAACTAATCTTTCGCTGATGTAGTGCCTAAAGCGAAGCATTAAGTCGTTTCTAACAAGCTCGTACGATTTTCAGTAACCCAGCACCGGTTTCTCTAGAAATTTTTGAGATAATCAAAAGCATGAGTAAGGATAAAGTGTGTATACAATCACTTTATTTCGGATTAGTTCGGTCAGCTGGTAAAACTCTTCGAAGTTTAGTTAGACGAGTGTCTGTCGCCTAAAGACACAAGTTGCATAAGTCTGTTAAAGTAAGAGGTAGGTTTTTCAAGGGTTTATAGACGGGAATATAGCAAGGAGTGAGGTGATGGGTCGTGGGATAATAACGCGATACTAATTTATCCTATATTGATATGGGTAAAATGCTGTAGAGTTGGCATTGCTCCGTGCCAGCGCAGTGGTCGGCAAGAAATACACTCACATATTGGCTTCTACTTGTGTGAGTGCCGCGACGACGCGACACATCGCGCTGCTGACACAAGCATCGCCATGGCGGCTTCGTGTCTGCTGCTGCGCGCACATCTAAGCTGCACTGTATGTCTTCGTCGCAGCCGCCTTTATTCCTTTTAGAGTTACAAACTCTAAAACTTCTCTAGAGAAGTCGATATACCGATGTCCGCCTGTCTGTCTGTCCGTCCGTATGAACGACTAGATCTCAGAGATGGTAAGAGCTACAGCTAACCGAACTTTCAGATTATATTCCTTTTTATTCCATAGGAGACAAGTTTATTTTATTTTTTTGATATCGGCGTTACATTATATAGCTCCCATAGGGGTGTTTCAGAGGACCTCGAAAAAAACCTAAAGTTTTAGATAGATAATGTGCAATATGGCTATGGCTACGGCTTTGGAGCAGTTGCATCTCAAGCTTGACAAATTCTTGCAAAGCTTTAAGACTATAGAGCAACAAGCCGAAAAGCAAGAAAGTTACATGAATATATGGGCTGAAACTAAAATTGGAGAATTATGCGAACACATCGGCAAAACCATCCAATTATATTAAAAAAAATGTATTTAAAATGGTAAAAAGAGCTTCAGAAGCAGTTAATTATCATTAATTTAATTAATTCATTCAATTTAATTTCTAATTTTTCATGACAAGTCAAAATAAATATTCATATGAAGGTTTAAAGTAATATCTTCCTAGATATTATAAAATGCATTAATGGCGTCATCACAAAAATAAGAAAATTTTCTCAGTTAAAGGAGGATTTAATTATTTTTTGTTTTTCTCGATAAGTTTGCACGCATAAATGGTTACAAAATATATAAATTATAAAAATATTTCTAAATAATTCAAATATCTTAACTCATCTATAAAATAAGACAAGTTTAGGAAAAGTCTATCTAAATGTGCAATTATCGACATATTACCGAAATTTTTCAAGGGTGGGCCATCTGCTGGGTTGCTTATTGTACGCTTACAATTCGGAATATAGCCATCCAAAGAGGATGCCCTTCGACATATGTTAAGATCAAAACTACTCAACAACGCGTAAAAGTGATGCAGGCGTACTATGACAATGGTCGTTCTGTGAAAAAAACATAGTTGAGGCCAATGTCGACGAGTCACCGGGAATATTGAGAATTACACCTTCCTAGGACTAGGACCACTTTGCATCGAATATTGCATGCGGATCTGTATTTACACGCCTACAAGATTCAAATGACGCATCAATTGACGTCCACGGACCATTATCAGCGTCGCTTATTCGTTCAAAGGATGGGAGAACAGCCACATGAGTTTTCGTCAAAAAAAAGTCATCGAAAATTACGATGTTTATAGAGCCAGCCGCTTCGGCCACTTCGGCGATATTATTTTTCATACATAAACGAGTAAGTTCAAACAAACAAACCAACAGATGGCCCACCCTATATTTTACGAGGTAAATATTGGCTGGAGCAAAAAAAAAATAAAAAATGATCAGAATTGAAAAGATGGACTTATGACTTACGTCCGCTTTGAGTATTTCCGCCCATAAAAATTTTCTTTTTAAGAATCCAGAACATCATGGCTATCACTTTGCTTGACATTATATTATAGGTTAAGCGCAAAGTCCCTTTTACAGGCTATTTGAATTTCAAATACCATATTAAAATATTGTATATTACGTACTTCTATGGCTATTGATGCCTGTAGCTATAGTTCATAACTATAAGCATACAATTCGAATAAATAAATATATAAATTAAGCGTACTTTTTTAATTTAATTGTTTCTAAAAGAAAAAGTGGTCTTCCCAAAAAGTAAAACTAATTTGTATAGACGTTGTCCTGCCGAAACATTGGCTTTCCTACTGTTTTTGAAGTTCGAATGCAAGACGAATTGAAACATGAAACCCTCAGAATAAAAACTTGAATTTTCCTTTAAGGATGAAGGAACTTGAATTTTCCATTAAGGATGAAGGAATGAAAGTAAGGTATGAATTACATTGCCCATGTCTTTTCTCACTAGAAAGTGAAATTTTTTACTAAAAATAGTATTTATTATACGCATCAGTAGGGTCGACTCCTTCTGGAGTGCTCATCAATAGATTACGCAACTGGACATTTGTCTGCAAGGATGCATATATAGGATAATCCATTTCGTTTTGGTTGGTTCAGATTTTAAAGCATGATACCAAGCCTATCCAATGAGTTATAGACAGAAATGTGAAAGTCATTAGAGATAATTAAAGCTTGCTTTGTAGTCAAAACTGACTTTCAAATAATCGTTATTTTGAATTGTACCATCCCATCAGAATTATAACTATCTTCTCCAATCACCAAACGAAATACACTGCGAAACATAACAAATTATTGAAGATGTTTATTTTTTTTATTTCCTCTTTATCGACTCTTTTGCCCACTGTGCGCTGGCAGCAAATCGATGTTGTCTGGCTACTGGCCAGGCGAAGCCAAGCGGTCAACCGAGCCGTCAAGGACACACTCAAGTGTTAAACAATTAAAGAACCATAAACAAAAAATGAAGAGATATGAGGAAAAATTGTACGCCCACGTTATCGGCACATCGATAAACACAAACAAAAAGACAACAGAACCAGGGACAAGAAGAGAGGTGTGGGCCCAAGATAGAAGTGGGACAGCTGATGTAGGCGATAAGATGAGTTTGAAGCTTTGCAAGCATTGCTGGAGGCATTGTTGAACGATGACGCGAGCCTATGGATGCGATGGTCAATGAACCATGCCGCCTGCATCTGCGCTTGACACACTTTGAGCACGCCGCCAAAAACGCGCAGCTTGCAGCAAAAGAAGGCAATCAAACAAACAAACCCAACAAAATTTTCAGAAAAAAAAAACAACTAAAGAGTCAATATCCAGAGACTGGGATGCGTATAGAACACCAAATGCTGCTGTCAAAATCACAAAGAGTCAAAGATGAGAAACGGAATACTTCGGGTCAATGTAGTCTTAGGGGTTTGGGGTCAGACAAAATCATCATTATCATCATCACCATCACCATCATCGTCGTCGTCGTTGTCCTCCTCATCATCAATGGCATTGACGCGCGACCACAAAAGTTTATTATATTTATTTTTCATTTCTTCGAATATTCTCTGGATATTGCTGTTGGTGTTGTTGTTGTTGTTGTGCCTGTCGTGCTCTCTCTCTCTCGACTTTCTTTCTTGGCTTTGCCACATGCAGGTACAAGTATCTCATATTTTTTAGTGCCAAAAGGCTTTACTCCAACTCCATTAAGTGGCCAGCAGCTACTATAAAAGCGCACAAATTTCAACTTGAAGGAATCAATTATTAAATTTAAGGCAAGCCAGCAAGTCATCCTGTCCAGCAGCAAAAACTGCACGAAACACCAGTAGAGCATATTAAAGAGGAAAAACATTTTAAGTGCCTTATAAAAATGTTACGTGCCTTAAGGATAACGCGCCTTCCAGCCTTGGCACTGCTTCTGTTCTGTCTCAATGCAGTCTGTCTCTGCCAGGCCAGAACAGTGCGTCCAAGGCGTACCACAACCACTAGCAGGCCACTCAGCAACACACGCACAACAACAACTGTTGCAGCTGCAACAACAAACTTGGAGGAACATCGTCATCATCATCATCCCCGTCCTCAGCCAGGAACTTGGCCAACAACTGAGCAACCCAGACTCATCGAAGAGTTTGATCAACGTGATTTGGATGGTCACTATGAATACAGGTGATTATGATAAACTAATTCCGACATACTGGAATGTCGCAGCTACAATTTATATCTCTTTGTAGAGCTTATTTGAGCTTTCTAGCGAGGGCAGGCTGAAAAGTAATAGGCCAAGGTGCTCCTTTTAGGATGACACACGTAATAATAATTCAGAGAGTCCAAATGAACGATCCGACCGACAAACTTATCCTTTAATCTTCACCAATTTTACTACATTGTTTGTTTCTTAACATCTGGTTTATTGTAATGGACCCAAGTGCGATTACTCATTGACTAATCGTAATTGTGAAACCCATTCGACCGGGATGGTCCTTTGTTTGTTTTTCCGCATTTCAATACAACAGTAGTTCCATGACTAGACGAAATTATTTTCCAGCTTGCCCTCGTTTATACTTAGTATCTTCCCTACAGATATCGTCTCAGCAATGGAGATACACGCTATGAGCGCTCCTACTGGCTGCCCGTGGGTAAAAACTGGATACTAGCACGCAAGGGTTACTACTCAATACCATTACCGAATAGCAAGTTCTCCACCATCTTTTATACGGCTGATCATCATGGCTATCATGTGGACCAAAGTGAGTACCAGTAATCTAGCGATTTATGGCAAACTGTGTGACAGTGTCTACAATTTCATGGCACATACACAGACACGTTATCCGCCACACAGCCCGTGTTGCCACGCACGCTTGATGTGCCCGACGTGGCCGAACGAGCTCCTCCATTGACGGGAACTACAACGGCAAGGACTAGTACAGGACATGGCCAGGGTCAGAAGAAGAAGCAGAAGCAGAAGCCAACTGCTACTAACACTAAGCGAAATTCAATAAGCGTGCCAGAGCATAACGAGGAAGAAACTGCTGATGTGGGAGGCGTTGATGGCAAAGTCAAAGTTGAAGATAAAGATGAAGATGAAGATGCAGTGGGTCAGACAACCAAGACAGAAAAGCTGAGTGTAAGTATATTGCTGTTGTATGGCACTCAATGCTGGCAAAACAAAGTTCATGAGGCAAATACAAAAACCATGCCACAATTGCAGACATCCTCCTGGCTGCTGCCAATGGATGAGCAGCAGGAGCACAAACAATCAGCTGTGGATAGCACTGACAACGAAGACATTTTGGCAATAGAATTGTCTAACGAAACTGCAACTGTCACAGCTGATGATGCTGTCAATGAAGATGACCATGATGATGACGATGATGATATTGATGAAGATGATGATGCACTTGCTTTAGTTGCCGATAACTGAGTGGAGCAAATACAGCTAAAGATGTGGTGCCTTGGAGTGTGACTGTATCTGTGTGTGTGTGTGTGTGTGTGGGTGTTGGTTATGTTGCTTTTGTAGCTTCACTTGCTTATTTCAAATCAAATTGAGACAATTGACGTGATGCCACAGCAGCATCTCCCACTAAATTGTGGATGCCGTTTTGTAAGGTCCTCCAGCCGTAAGAGCAGTAACAACAACAACAATTGCATCAACTCACTTGGAAGGACATTCAGTTGAATTACTTTTAGTTCCCCGAGTTACCTAAGTTATCCGAGTGAAGTTGTCGCAAAGCATTTTAGATTTGCACTCGGTAAAACAATTTGAACCAGAAACACAAATGTATATAAAGATACATACTTGGACGTACTATATGCACACGCATACAGTAACATTTCATTCAGCCCACACGTAGTATATAATATCTAAGGTCATACACAATTCCATTTCCAAATAAATATTTTCATTTTCATTGAAAGAAATGTTTGAAGTGTTCTTCATATCGATAGCATTTTGGGCATAATAAGAATATTAATATTAGGGGTCTCCGCGCCCTGTTCGCATCGGTAGTCAAGCAAAGGTGTTAAAGTTTTGGTTTTAAGAAGCAAAAAAAAAAACACAAAATATAAAACACCGAGAAAGAAATAAATTGTACGGCCCAAGCTTCATACCAAAACAATGATCGGAAAGATAAAAGAAATCGATTTAGCCAACTTCGTTCGTACGATTGCAAGTTTGTCGAGAACCAAAAGAGCTAAAATATTGTCACTTGGATTCAGTTTTTTGATATTATTATTCAATTTTCGTCTTTATCGTGAGTTGGCAGCGCTAACACATGTACGGTTGTCAAATTTTTCTCGTGTACGAAAAAAAAAAAAATAAAAAAAAAAAAAAAACAGTGAAATATAATTTTAATAGACAAGACCACAACTGTGGCAATTAATATTATTATTATTGTTATCCGTGTACATGTATATGATATATTTATGCAAAACTGTTTTCCGTTATTCAACAAGCAAAGTACAAACTTGCAAATAGAAAATTTCGTTCTTGCTTTGAGACTCCGCTGGCATAAACTTTGAGCAAATCGTGTCCTCCGGGTGTACACACTGTTTCTGCTTTAAAAACTGATTAAAAAAATAAAAATTACAACAATTAAACGCCGTAACAACTTATCTGGCGGTGCCGTGGCACCAGCCAATACAAAAATGCCACGTGCTAACAATATTGTTCCAGAAAATTCTGGAAATAATTACGTAAACTACTATCGTCCGCTACAAACCCTGGACCACTCGGATGATATTGATGAGGAGCCGGAGCCGGTGCCTTTGGATGAGCCTGTTAAAATGCCACCAATTACTGTGATCAAACAGTCATCTAAATTTATTTACGATCTTTGTGAAAAAATGAAAATCAATGACTATTTCATAAATTCCATTTCTATTGGACATAAAATACATGCAAAAAGTGAAAACAGCTTCAAAATGATAGTCTTAAAACTAAAAGAGCTCAAATGTGAATTTTTCTCATATGAGACAAAAAATACTAAACCTTACAAGGCAGTGCTTTCTGGACTGGACAAGCTTCCTTGCTCTGATGTTAAAATCATGCTGAAAAATCTTGGACTTAACTGTATTGACGTTAAAATTATCGAAAAAACCACTAGATACAGCCATAATCTGATTCTGTAGATTGTGTATTTCGCTTCTAAGAGCATAACAGTGAAACAACTACGTGATGACTATTCGCATATTAACCATACTAAGGTTCGCTGGGAATATAAGACCAAAACTTACAACAAATTGACTCAATGCTATAACTGTCAGCTCTATGGTCATGGAGCTAATCATTGTGCCGTTAAAACATCTTGTGCCTACTGTGCTGGCCAGCACATGACTCCTGATTGCCCCGACAAAAACATTAAGAAGTGCGCAAACTGCAAAGGGAACCACTCCTCAACTGATATAAATTGCCCTTGCCGACTTTCATACCAGTCCCTGCTGACGAAGCGATCGACACGTGGCAAACTCTACACTGCTAATAAACCTACTGTTGTGCCGAATAATAACAACAGATCCGCTCCAGCAACATCTAGGGTCAACCCTAGGCAAAATCCACCTTACAACGTGCTTCAGAGTCCGTTCCCCAGCTACAGTCAAGTCGTCATCAATGGCGGCCCAAATCATTCGAGCCGCGATGATTTATTCACCTATGAAGAGATAACTGCTCTTACCACTGAGCTTATTAGTAAGCTGAAAAACTGCACCACCAAGTCTGACCAATTCCATGTTATCACACAACTAACGCTTAAATATGTGTACCACAACAAATAGTTTACCAAACACCCTAAATATTATGGCATGGAATGCTCGTGCTGTTAACAAAAAACGATTAGAATTGATAAACTTTTTAAACCTAAACAAAATTCACATATGTCTTGTCAGCGAAACATGGCTGACGCAAAATGTTAAATTCTCTATTCCCAATTACATAGTCTACAGAAATGACCGTTCTGACAACAGGGGTGGCGGTGTTGCAATTATAGTAAATAAATCTGTTAAGCATACGCAGATTTATAACATTAAGACCCATTTAATTGAAAATATTGGAATTGAGGTTTGCATAGATTCCCAAAGATCATTTAAAATTTTTGCTTTGTATTTCCCCGGTCTATCAGCCAAATGTCTGTCAAATCGATGCAACTTGAAATCAACAAGACATATAAAAGACATGTTCAAGTCCGATCTTCTTAAAATCTCTCGTATTGATAGCGAATACATTGTTGGAGGCGACTTAAACTGCAGAAATAGACTATGGAACTGTGCCAGAGCCAACAGTTTTGGAAACACCTTGGCTGATCTCTCTTTTTTGGGTAAATTCAGTATAATTCACCCCAAAGATCCAACTTATGTTCCGGCGAGCTACAAAGGCAACCCATCTATACTCGACTTATTTTTGACAAATATACCTAGAAACTTTTCTGAACCTATGGTCCACACAGATCTATCATCTGACCATCTCCCAGTTATATGCAAGCTAGCCAATTATGCAAATCCCAAAAATGTTGAAACATTTCCAAAACTAACTGGAAAAAATTTAAACATGCTTTAGCTGATACAGTAAGTTTTGACTTAGAAACTTTTAATGCTCTTATCCCGAATCGTGCAATAATTGACATGATGGCCAAAAAACTTCGTCAAAATATTACTCAGTCTATTGAGCTCAGTACACCTAGAAATCACGTCAAGCTGCATACCCGTAAACTTCCAGCAAGAATAACAACTATCATTGCTAACAGAAATGCTACGCAGAGACAGTGGATCAGAACCAGACAACCCATTTTCAAAGCAAGAGTTAACTTTTTAAACAATTTAATCAGTCAGGAATTGTTTAATTATAATAACGTAATGTGGAATGAAAAATTGTCTAAGCTAGGCAAAAACGCAAAGCCCTTTTGGAAGCTCGCGAAAATAATTAAAAATAAGAAGCAGTACATTCCCTGCTTTAACTATGAAAATAACCGATACTTCACAGCTTTAGAAAAGGCAAACATACTGGCCGAGATATTTGAGTCGAAGCACCGCATTACAGAAAATTTCTCTGATAATCTCACTTCTGAGCTAGTGTCAAACTCGTTAGGTGAACTTTCTGCCCAATACAATTCATCAGCTGACCTTTTTACAATTAATGAAATTGCAACAGTAATCAAGTCACTTAAAGTTAAAAAGTCGCCAGGGGTCGACCTAATACCAAACATTTGCCTTAAGAAACTTCCAGTTAACGCATTGCACTATTTAACGCTACTTTTTAACAATTGCATTAAGATCGGCTATTTTCCACTTGATTGGAAAGCTGCAAAAATTATTCCCATTGCGAAACCAGGTAAACCACCTGACTCTCCTCTGAGCTATCGCCCTATTAGCCTCTTGTGCGGCATATCCAAAGTTTAAGAACGCTTAATCAAGACCAGGCTTTGTACCTATTTAGAGGAGAAGCGTATTCTACCTCCAATGCAATACGGATTTAGAGCCGGCTTTAATTGCATGCATCCTCTCGACAAAGTCACAAGCTTTGTCAAAGCAAATTTTAATTTAAAAAAATCCGTCGGCATGGTTACGCTAGATGTGGAAGCCGCGTTCGACACTGTGTGGCACGATGGTTTAATTCACAAACTGATGAGTTGCAATACACCAACCTACCTGACTCAAATAATAAAAAGTTTTTTGACTGACAGACACTTTTATGTTTCTTTGGATGGTTCTATATCTAGCCAAAAGTTTATCTGCGCTGGTGTCCCACAAGGCTCTGTCCTCGGACCCATTCTCTATAACTTTTATACCTATGATATCCCCAGATTGGAAAGATGTAACTCAATAATTTTTGCAGATGACACTGCCCTCTACTGTTCGGGCACAACTTATTCTGATATTCACTATAATCTGCAACACTCGTTAAACTCTATATCTGTGTATTTCTATAAATGGAAAATTAAACTAAACGCAACTAAAACTAAAGCAATCTTCTTTAGCAAAAAGCGAAGGCCATGTTTCCTTCCTGACAATAATCTCGAGCTTCATAACTCCTACATTCCATGGGAGGATTCAGTGAAATATCTAGGAATCCACTTAGATAAAAAACTGCTATTTAGTGGTCACATCAGTAACACATTAGATAAAATTAATAGGACTGTACGTACTTTATATCCATTTATAAACCGTAAATCTAAACTATCTATAAAAAACAAACTTACTATATATAAGTCCATATTTATACCAATAACCATATACGGAGCTGAAATATGGATTACCTCAGCTAAATGTCATTTAAATAAACTACAAATTGCCCAAAATAAAATATTAAAAATGATCCTCAACCTACCATATTATTATAAAACTAGATCCTTGCATAAAATAGCAAATGTTAAGATGATTGATGAGCTTATCACTAGCGCATCAACCAAATTTTTTATTAAAAAATCTTATACTACACTAAGTATGTGTTGAAGGGTACATCACCTTCCTGTAGTTTGTAAGTTTTATTTTGTAAGCATTTTTAAATCAAGGTTTTTTTTCTCCTGTTTCCCTTGCTCACTTGAATATTATAGGTACTATTACTAAAATGTAAATAATTTAAAACAAAATATTAATGTTTCAGTTGCATAGGTTATATACCTCGACTCTGTCTATACTAAATTAAGCTAGCTTTAAGCATTATTATAATATAAAGGAAATAAAGCACAATTAAATAAATAAATAAATAAATTATTCAATTTTGGAGTTTATTCTCACATATTTACACAGAACTTCCGTTTTTAATAATCCATCAATGAGTACCAATTATTTCTAAAATCGGTTGGGAGCTTTACGAATCACAACCAAAAATAATAAATTTGCCAAAAAGGTAACTAAAAACAAGATATTTGTAGAGTTGCAGTCACCAAAATCGGTATATATGTATACTAGGCTAGACTAAAATATAAAAAACAGAAATAATACCCCCCAGTCCCCCAAAGTACAGTTTTACTACTTCTCGCAAAATCTTTCCACGTACTTAATTCTAACAATTGAATATTCGTATTCAACATGTGCTTCATAAATCGTCAATATCAGATAACCGTCTAAAATAAAATATGAAGGGTATTCTATTGAGGGGCTGGTCTGACTATAGCTCTCCCACTGGGGGTTGGGGTTTTTTTTTTAAAACCAATCATTTTGATATATTTTTTTCTCCCAATTTACACGTAATTTAACAAGGATCCTATTGATATTTTTCACCTAACAAAACATTCTCCACAGCTATTCAAAACACTTTTCCACTCTGATTGAGTTACCTTCAAAATATGTATTCTTAACACAACGAATGCTTTTTCGGTATTAGAAGAGCCAGCTTCAGAGTTTCCATTATAAAAGCAGTTGCAATTGTTATTGCTCCAAAGATCCAGCAACAATGCATGGCTCAACTGATACCTGACTAAAAGTCGTGAATCTCTGCACAACATAAATACGCATGCAGTGACGTCACGCAATTATCGTTCAAATGGATTCTAGATATCTTGTCGTTTATTCTCCAAACGGTTTAATTTTTGAAGTAACTTTTAAGAAACTTTAAAATCGATTAAAATCTACAAATGTTTAAGATATAAACATATAGGTATATCATTTTACACAAAAAAAAAAAAAAATAAATAATACCTTTTCTAATTGGTAACTGATTGATTATACTTCATACAAGCAGTTTGGTCTTATAAAAAAGTACGTAAGCGTCTACAGCAAAAATATAACTTCTTTTGATAAAAAGAAGCGTCTTGTGGGTCAGTATATAACATAAAACTAATTTCTTAAATAATGTTTGATGACTTTAATTTCCTTTAAATTGCAGTTCCTTTTGATTGACGGTAACAACCCTTAACCAGGTAAGGGAGTGATATAAGTAGTCCAGCTAGGAAAATCTGTTTGATTGTTTTGTGATGCGTCCTAGCCCTACGCACAACTCTGTTCATAGTCTAGGGAAAACCCCGCTGAGTGCATGAGCTTACTACCCTACCACACAACGATAACACTGGTCGACAAATTTAACACTTTTTTTCTCCAGAGATGAGACTTTTTTTTTATCTTAGGGCAATGTTTCAGCATTCAAAACCCAACTTTTGTCCTATGGCTATTTTTGTGAAAAAGGGCATTTTTCAAAATACGGTTGCACATATGAGGTCATAAAAACTGTACTAATTCCAAAACACCCCCAATCACAAAAATTGGAAAAAACTACAGCCAAAATGTGTGTGCCCAAAACCCCGAAAATCACAACATTTTGGTGATTTTTCGTACAAATATCGCAGGTCTTAGACACTTGGAAAGCTAGCTATTTTATGTTATTGGTCATGATATGTTTATCCGATTTCTGTATAGTGTCGTGTTTTTATGATACAAAATGACTGAGTTATTGAATTTTTAGTTTACTAAAATTCCAATTAGTACAGTTTTTATGACCTCATATGTGCAACCGTATTTTGAAAAATGTCCTTTTTCACAAAAATAGCCGTAAAAAAAAGAAGCCATGGGAGGATAAAACAAAAATCGGTTTTTGAAAACTGAAACATTGCCCTAACATAAAATATAAGTCTCATCTCTGGATAAAAAAAAAAGTTAAATTTGTCGTCTAGTGTAATTAGAGTAAAACTTGCTTGAGGTCGAGGTAGGGACTGCTTTGGTCATTCCCAAGTGAATAACAGACGGAAGCTTCACCCACTTCTATTACACGGCATTTCCCGTTTTCCCTTTCACCAGAATTTTGCAGCTTACCCCAGATCACGGCGACAAAATCAAACCCTCTAAGTACATTGGCAAATGTGTACAAGTAGCATCACTAACTTTTCCATGGGACATCTTCAAGCTTCACCCTGGAAAAAATCCAGTGATGTTCGAATGCACTAACATTTTGTTCATATCAAATCAAAATAAAGGCAAATTATTATCAGCTTTTCCATAGTAAATATTAAGTTAGTATATTAGTAATCTAGGAAAATTAGTAAAAATAGTTAAATTAGAAAAAATTAGTAGAAGCACTGGAAGTAGGAAACTGACGATGTGAGCTCATTTAAAGAAACAGTAGAAACATTTATCATACGTTTAGCAATTTTTGAATTAAAGTTATGTGTTGCTTCATCTTTTGACACTAAAGAATCCTCAAGATCTTCTAAAACTGATGAATTAGCATTTATTTTCACGACTAATTTCATACTTATTTAATTTATGCACATGTTTTCCTCAGTGGATCTTATTGATGTTCGAGTGTCCGTCAATAAAAATCGAAGTGCGGACTCTAAGTTTAATAAAACAAAGTTTGAAATTTTTTAATTTTTTGTACTTACCTGTACTAAATTAAAAATATTTGTGAACCGAAGCCGTACATAACAAAACTAAAACTTTTCTAAGCAAAACGTGTATAATAAAAATAAAAATCGAAGTGCGGACTCTAAGTTTAATAAAACAAAATTTGAAATTTTTGATTTTTTTATACTTACCTGTATCAAATTAAAAATATTCGCGAACCGAAGCCGTACATAACAAAAATACAACTTTTCTAACCAATTCGTTTTTGCAGTGTAAATTTTGTTTCAACAAAATTATGGTCCAACTTTCAAGGCTATTCATTCATTTTCACCTGGTTTCTATTATCTCATTAGAACTACTTCGTATAGCTGCAGCATCATTTCTCCAACTAGACGAACTTTAATTATAAAGTTCGGCCATGGAATCCTTTACCGGCACAGAAGTTTAGTTGCTAACTGCGACCTTACGGTTAACACTACAAATTTGGCCAATTCGTTACAAACGGCTGCAACCTTTTAGCCCGAATACACTTGGCCACAAATTAAAAAAAAAAAAAACCTTGAAAAAAAAATGTGAACCACTCGGGCCGTTGCTCGATAGTGAAATACCCTGCAGACAAAATTTTCCATTGATAAATAGAGGCTTGTGAGTGTAAGATCAAAAATCAAAAATCGGGGTAAACGGCTATCTGTCAACTTGTTCTTATTTATTGGGCGCACATACCAAATTTGGTGCCGCTACATGTTTTATTATTTAAGTTTATTGAAAGGCGATCTAAAGTTGATATTTTGAAATTTTTCTTTAAGCCAACTTTTCGACTAGGTGGCTTTTATGGTGAGGGCGTAAAGCAGGAAATTTTCCAACTGGAGATCAGTTAAAGATATGGACATTAATCAATAAGCTTTATCTGCGTACATAAAAACGTGCATCTATTGATGAAATTTGGTGTCCATTTGCTTGTGGATTTCTTTCAGAATTCACAAAATTTCGCCCCAAAACAATTTACCAGACGATTGTATTCCCGGTCCTTACGTATGGGTGCGAAACATGGACGCCGAGTAAAGCCAACGAAAATAAAATCGATATTTTAGAAGGAAAAGTATTTAGCGATTTCAAAAGTATCGATGCTGCGAACCTCGGGATACGTTGTTGGAGGACACAAGCCAGAGATAGAGACTACTGCTGCCAGCGAAGATTAGTCGATAAACTATTTGATGAACTTAGTAATAATTGCAAAGGCAACGTTCGCATGGTCTGCCATATTCTTTGTTGCACAAATCAGGTTGCCCTTGCCCCAATGTGTACAGGGTATAAAAAAGAAAAATTAACGAGTAGTTAGAAGTAGAAGTTTCGGTTGAAGCACTCGCTTTTGTAATAATTTTGGGCCAAAAACTGCAATGGCTGCCACTATTTAATGCTGTATCTGACTGAGTCCTGCCCGCAATTTGTATCGCCTTGTAGTACGAGTAAGTTTTTTTTTTGTTTTTTGTGGCATACAACATTGATGCAGGCATTGAACGTTGGATCTGTAAGCAACCCCCCACGCACACGCACTCACAAAGAAAACCCAAGAATGTAATGGCACTATATCTAAACTACGTACTACATAGTAGATGGATGGCTGGTAAGCTGTGAACCCGCACCTTGAATTTTTGTCGTGTCAACTTTGTGCAAAGGATTTGAATTCATTTGCGCAATTAGAATTCAAGCTGAATAGTACCTGAACTAGCTGCGCTTTTAACAGCACACCCATGCCAGCCAAAAGGCATCCATCCAAGAATGAGCTCAAAAGTACTAGCACTAGTAGCAGTAGTGCCCAACCTGGAGCTACGCGAATGCCCATCGAAGCTAAATGCATTCATGCCACCATTCATTCAAACAGGCATTCATGCATTCATTTATTCATTCACTCTCGTTCGTGCCGCACCGACTGCTTCTCTTTCAACTCATTCATTCATTAGATGGGCTGCCAGGGCTGCTTGGGCTGCTTGAGTTGCTTGGGTTGCTTGGGTTGCCTTGGGTTTCCTGGGCCAGAGTCTCGTAAATAAATGCTCAAATGTTCTGTCTGATTTGAAGCGGGTGGCCTACGGGGAACCCCAATCCCGCATTGGAGATTAGGAAATGAATGTAGGAAATGAATAGAGGCAGGCGGCACTAGCTGCATCTTGCCATTTTCAGTTCCGTGTGCATTTTATGAGCAAAAGTCAGAGTCGCTTATTTGCAAAGACATAAAAAGTAAACGACATGGAAGTAGTAACTACTACCTTCTTCCTACTAACCACCTCTATGAGGTAAGCACAAAGCAATGCCTGCCCCTTATTACTTGCAGCATTTTTATACTGGCAGCAACAACAATTGCCACAACAATGTAGATAGTAAAACTAAAATCCCTTAAAAGTTAGAATACTCTCAATAGAATACTCAAGGACATGAAAATTGGCTACTGTTTATTTGCAAATGTTTTCATTATTTTAATAATAAAATTATGTTTTATTGAGTCATGTTAAACATCTCTAATATACCGATTACTTCAGGCAATGACTGACGGCAGCAGGATGCCCTGCACCCCGTATTCACAAAAAAAAAAAAAAAACTTTAGATGCATTCTTAAAGCTATTTTTCAAGAAGTTTTATGTGTAACTCTCATAGTTTTAGATTGTGTGAGGAATCTGAAGCCATGTACAGACAGACGAAGATATCGAAATATATCTATATACTATCTACATATACTAATTCTGATCAATTTTGTTATGGTCCGTAACCGTTCCTTTCCTGCACAATAAAACATTTCCTAGCCATCATCTAAGCGGACACATTTCTGAACTGGCTGGGATTTATAAAAGAGTGGTTCAATATCATAAAATATTTTTATACCCTGTACCTATAGGTACAAAGGGTATACTAGATTTGTGCAATGTATGTAACGGACAGAAGGAGGCGTGGCAGACCCCAAGTCCTTTATATAAAAGTGCTTATCATAACCTCGAGTAGCGATTGAGCCATGTCCGTCTGTCCGTCCGTCTGTATGAATACTTCGATTTCGGAGACTATAGAGCTAGAGATAGCTCTAGAAGATGAAGTTTGTTGAATTATGTCAATATCTTCCCCCGTTCCCCGCAGTACATTTTCGCGTTTTTTAGCCACACCGTGTAATATTTTCATCTGAAACTTAACAGGGCGTCGTGGTTACATGCATCTGTGTGTAAAAAATTAACAAAAGCTGACAAATACAACAAATGTTATAGTAGTTATATACTTTAATAACTTCTTTGACGTAACTTTCGATTCTCATCAAAATGGTTAAAAATTTGCAGAACCTATATATATATGTTTTGCACCAAAGAAAAATAATTCCAATTAGAAAGTTCTTAGAAGGAATATGCAGGAATACAATTTTATTCGAGAAAAATGGTACAGGGTATGACGCTGTCGGGCACCGCCTCGACTTTATTACATTTTTTATGGTTCGAATATTGTAGAAACTTTATGGCTTCATCTCGAACCGTTTTAAAATTTGTCGCAATTTGTATGGACCCCACATTCAATACCTATTAATGTTTTTTGAGAGATAGCTTCAATTTCATGTATAAGTTTTACTATAGTCTTAGTTTTAGTTTCTTTTCTCTTTTTTTTTTACTTTAAATTTTTAATTCACATTTTTTCCTTTAAAATACAACTTTATATAAACAAAAATTTACACAACACAATTTTTCACATCTTAAGGCCTATACGCAGCACGAAATATTTCGCGCGGAATCGCAAAACTTCATATAAACAAAAAAATCCCAATTGGTGGCTCTGCCTATATGTTAACTTAATAGCTTAGGAATGAACTTTATATTTGACAGGACTACCCCAGTACCCCAAAGTTTCGGGATAAACTCTTCCCATTTTTGTGCACGGTCTATTTTTCAATATTTAATTTAATTTTTTTCTTATAACTTAAGGTCAACTGTACTTTGTTGTACAATTCGATGTTGAAAGCGATTGGCTCTCATTGTTAATTCGATCCGATATCAATTTATATACATCTGGTGCTAAGGAAAGTATAGGATAGATACATATATTATAGTCTGGATGCCCCAACAGACTCCATCGCACTAGTTTTTATTCAGTTCATCAATTATGAGTATTTTCCTAGGAGCCCTGGTTCTCTAAATATTGTCTAGTCTCAAACTCACACTCACGCAGTGTTGCATTTAATTTCGTTTTAGTTAAGCGTTTAAAATTATTTATATTGCCACATTTAGGAAATTTACTAAAAGTTCCTTTTTTTATTTTCCATAAAGCAATCTCTGCAACTGCCAACATTTACAAGACTTTGGTGACAGGCTCAACAGTGGAAATTTTTAAACCCTCATGCTGAGCACTCTCTGGACTCTATCACAGCTCTGGACACATATCAGTGTCGTAAGTACTTGCTGTGTTTCTTTCATACCCGCATTTTGGAATTCCTATTCATTTTGGCTTTGAAATTGTTGGACAAGTTCCAGCTGTGCCTAGCAATGGATACGTTCCTTTTTTTCCTTATTCTTTTTTTTTTGATTTGATTTTTTGGCAACACAAAGCTCATGTCAAGGCGTACTTGAAATACCAATATTATTGATAACAGGCACGCACTTCATGCCCATCGTGGAACCATTGACCCATCAAAAAATGTTGAGTAGTGGCTTTTGTTGCCCAAACCCAACACTGTACTCGAATCAATAAGGCTATTTCGAATGTGATTTAAATATACTTATTACTTGCTTAAATGCCGACAAATATTGGATACTTCTGGCTATTTATAAAAGCCAGATCCTTTTGCAATGTGTGTGTGTGTGTGTGTGTGTGCGTGTGTATACGTGTGGTTCTATTTTAGTTTTTAATAATATGTTGTTGGTGCGATTGACCCTTGCACCCTGACTATCTATTTAAATATTCATAAAAACCCGAAAAACGAAAAACCAAATTCAGAAAGTGAACTTAACTTCGCCGGGTTCATATTAAGATACTCTTTACATGACCGTACCAATGCCTCAAGCTCATATGGCTAAAAACTAGAATAATGAGAGTTTTAAAAATTTTGTTATGGAGTAGAGAATTTCCAACTAATTTTCTTATTGTCTTAATGATAGATTGTAAAGTAAATAAATTAAAAAAGAATATATATTTTTTTATTATGTATTACTAGTGAACCCGGCGGCGAAAATCGCCAGAAAATTCATTGCATAATATACAAATAGCTTTCAGAAAATAATACATACATATGAACATATATAATAAAACTGCAGCGCTTGGCCGAACGTGTCAATCGCGTAATTTACATCTGCAGTCGTAGGGTAGCCAGATGTCAGTTTCTAATAAGAACTTTGATTTTGCTTCAGAAACTAAAATGCAGCGCGCATATGTGGCAACCCTGTAAGAGAAAGTTTGACAAAACAAAAGACACAGATTAGCCGTGCCGTTTACACCTATTGTCTTCAATGCACAATTGCAAAATAAGATCAAAGAGAAACCAAAGAGAGCAAAATTTGCTTCTTACACATACACGCTTGCCTTTATTACGCTCACTGCAAATAAAAATATGCGAAATTTTATTTTAGCGATATCCACCAAAATATAGATTTAATCGAAAAAATAACACCTGTTTGCACATCTAGGTGTAAATAGCATTCGATTGATACCTCATTTGTTGAAATCGCGCGATCCGTCTCGGAGCCTTTGATGTCACAAAAAACGGCCTTGTGTAATATATATATAGATGTATGTATTAGTTTCGATGTCTCATTGTTATCATTTTATTGTCATTTATTCGTGCAAATGTATGTAAAGGCGCAGGAATCGTGGCAGACTTTAAAAGATATTTATATATTTTTGATTAGCATTACGGACATTATCTGTCCGTACGGATGAAACATGCCAAAAAACCTATTTTAATTTGTAATAAAAAGCAGGGCTGCAAATCAGTTTCTCATAGCAAACTTTTTAAAGATGGCGTACGTTAAAGTCGGGCGCGGACGACTTTGGGATACCCTGTACCACTGCTTGCAATAAAATCCGGTAAATTGCTTACGAACACCAAAAGACATTTGATTGCAAAATTAGATTATGATACCTTCATAAACAACCAAAAACAGACGAATTTTTAATCATAAACTTTTTTTCGACCGATCGGCCCTATGGGAGCTATATGATATAGTCAACCGATTTTGATCAAATTTGGTACAGTGTTGAAGATTTCTAAAAAACTTCTGAATGCCAAATTTGGTTACAATATCTTCACAAACAAACACGATTTTTTGACCGATTGGTCCTATGGGAGCTATATGATATAGTCAACCGATTTTGATCAAATTTGGTACAGTGCTTGGGAACTCTAAAAAACTTCTTAATGTCAAATTTGGTTACAAAATCTTCACAAACAAACGAAACACAACGAATTTTGTGCAAAAAACAAATTTTCGACCGATCGATCTTATGGGACCTGTATGATATAGTCAACCGATTTTGATAAAATTTGGTACAGTGCTGGGGGTTTCTAAAAAACTTCCGATTACCAAATTTGGTTATGATATCTTCATAAACAAACGAATTATCCATCTAAAACTTTTGCTTTTTTTCGAGGTCCTCTGAAACACCCCTATGGGAGCTATATAATGTAGTCCCGATATCAAAAAAATAAAATAAACTTGTCTCCTATGGATTAATAAGGGATCTTATCTGAAAGTTTGGTTGCTCTAGCTCTTACCATCTCTGAGATCTAGGCGTTCATACGGACAGACGGACATGGGTATATCGACTTCTCTAGTCACTCTGATCATACTTTAGGTAACTTTGGGGGGTCTCCGACTTCTCCTTCTGTACGTTACATACATTTTCGGCTTGCACAAACACAATATACCCTTTGTACCATACGGTACAGGGTATAATTAGTACGCATTATCTGTATATCTGTGGATCTGTGAGAGTTTTATGTGGAAAATTTTTCAGAAAACTATCTATTGCTATTAAACTCAAACTATTTATGACTCAGTTTGTAAAAAAGCTTAATTTAGTAAAATAGATATCTAAACACATATGACCCTAAGTTACAAAATTCTCTTTATACCTAAACCTTTCCATGAAGAAAATAATAATAATAAAATAATGGTTGGGATATTTGGACTGTAATCATTTTCAGGCTGTTTAAACATGTTTTTTTTTTCATTTCATATTAACGTTCTGTTGTTCGGGTACAAC
Source organism: Chymomyza fuscimana (assembly GCA_949987675.1). Lineage (NCBI taxonomy): Eukaryota > Metazoa > Arthropoda > Insecta > Diptera > Drosophilidae > Chymomyza > Chymomyza fuscimana. Next base: position 3,987,237 of record OX465090.1, on the reverse strand, counting down.
AAAAAAATATAGGTACATATATATGAAAAAAAACAAAATCATATCAATAGCAGCTTCCGTATAAAAATATGATTTTTGTTGATTTTGTGCAGATTTTTTTAATGGAAATGTGAATTTGAACGAAGCTTTTATAGATTTTGATGGTCGAAATTTTTTGCCTGAAAGTTGATAGCTCAAAACTCAAAAACACTAATTACGCGAAAATAAAATTTAATTTCCTGTATTAACTCTAAAGCCACGTAAAGATTATAGAGTATCCAGCTAGTTTATAGTTATATTAGCTCTATGAAAATCCTGACCTTAATCATTTAGACATTTGCGCAAATTAATTTATCTTCATGAGTTTTGGCATGACCATAAGCCTCGGCCCACAATTCCCTAGCGTAACATAGTTATTACATAAATACTGTATATACATACATATGTATAAATATCAGTACTTATATACATTGCAATCCATTTGACGCTATCGTTTGCACGCCATTGGTTCGAGTAAACCAAGCATTAGAGGTCAAGTGCATGTCAAGATGGCCGGCAGCTTGAAGACCCAATGAGTATTGTAGTACATATATGTATGTGTAAATATATACATATATACACATACTTCATATACAAATAAGAGACCCCGCAACAACAACAGCAACAGCTACGAAATAAATAAATAAATTGAGTAATAGCAATAATTGACGTGGCTAATAAAAAATGCAGCAGACACCAAGCAGCCGGTCAAAAGATTTCAGTCTTCAGTCCTCAGTACCCCGAACGTGCTTGAGTGTTGACGGCATCCTTTTTTTTTAGGGGAAGAGCATACATCGTCATGACGACTGGCGCTTCAAATTGAAAGCTCCATGCTCCATGCGTGTCTGGGGGAGGGGTCTTTGATAAGCGTTTACACAGCCGTTGCTGGCGCTTAACCCCAATCTTGGAATTTGTTGCTGCTATTGTTCAGTACGTGCGATTATCTTATTTGAAGGGGGTTACGTTCGTGCCGCATAAAGCCAAATCCCGAAACCAAAAAAAAAGGGATATAAAAACTACAGCAAATAAAGCAAAACATTGACCCCACCCCAAATGCAAGTAAGCACTCCAAGTTCCCAAAAAAAAAAAACGAAAAACAAAATTCTAAGTGTAACCACTCTAACCCTGTCAACTGGGCTGTCTCTTCCCAAAAACCAAAAATAAAGTGCAAAAATGTGAGTGACTGCGGCTTTTTCTAGATTTATTTGGGGTTATTAAACCACAAAATACAATAAACCCTCTTGGTTAGAGCCAAAAAACACAGATACAACAAAAATAACCAACCGCAACGAAAAACAAAATAAAAGTAGACGCATGAAGTTTAGAGTTTTAGTAACCTGGGCACATACCAGCAGACACCCGCAACACATAGATTCCCAGGCACACACAGAGATACAGTCCGATTAAGAGTGGGTGTGTATTAGAAATTTGGAGCTATCGCTGCACTTTAAAAAATTTCATGTTATATTCGAATACACGAAAGCTGTAATTTTTAGCGAGTTTTTTTGTTCAATTAAATTCGAAGAAGTTTTAAGGTTAATGGTTAAAAAAGTTATACGTCATCTAATGGGTACTCATGTGTATAAGAAGACACTTAAGCCTTGGTCACAACACACTTGTTTAATTTCGACACCAAAAACCGATATAGCAAAGCTTTAAAATTTCCAATCCTATTAGTACTACATATAGGGTGAGCCATCTGTTGGTTTAGTTGTTAGACACTTATAATTCGGATCTGCATTTATATGCTTAAAAGATTCAAATGACGCAACAATTAAAGTCCACGGACCATTATCAGCGTCGCTTATTCGTTCAATGGATGGGAAAACAGACAGATGAGTTTTCGTCAAAAATAAATAATCGAAAATGACGATGTTAGCGTACGGGCCTTTAAGGCCAGTCGCGGCGGCCATTTGGGCGATATTATTTTTCATACATAAATGAGTACTTTCAAACTAGCATTTGGCATATACATTTGCCCAACTTTATTGGAAAATATACAGATAAAATGCAATAAACAAACAAACCAGCAGATGGCCCACCCTGTATATATGCTAAGAATATAACATACTAATGACGAAAATGGTAATTTATCTATAACTTTCTTTCAAAAATTTAATATTTTTGGAGCAAATGCTGTAACGGAATGAAAGATACAAAAATCGTATAATTTTCTATTTTATATAAAAAATTTTATTTTATCTCAAATAAATCATTAAATATAAAATTAAAGTTTCGTTATTTAATTTGAAAAAGTACGGGGATCTCATGGGCGCACTCCATTTTTCTTTTTTTTCTTTTTTTTAAATATGCATAGTTTTTTTAAGAAAGGCGTTGTTTAAAAATTTAACTGTCAAAATTTTATGAATATTCCTATAAAGTCTAGACCCTATGGCACAATTATAGTTTGCTGTAGTATATGTATAGGTAAATACAGTCACTTGCCATATTATTAGATCCATGCAGCAAATTTACTTTTTTGATATGCTTCTTGTTTTATTATTATTATTATTATAAATTATTATTATTATTTATTATTAAGTTTTGAAAACCTAGCTGTTCCCTCAAACAAAAAATTGGTTCACGAAACGAGAGCAGACTATTTTTATGCATGATGGAGGACTACAAAATTTTTAGTTAAAAAATGTAGGCGGTGCCCGACAGTGTAATACCCTGTACCCTTTTTCTCTAGTAAAAATTGTATTCCTGCATATTCCTTCTAAGAACTTTCTAATTGGAACATTTTTTTTGGTGCAAAACGATATTTATACCTATAAGTTCCGTAAATTTGTACTGATTTTGATGAAAATCGAAACTTATATCAAAGAAGCTATTTAAAGTATACGGGGTAAGTTTCAAGTTGGTATGTTGAGGGGTGTGGCAGAAAAAACTGTAAATCGATAAAATTTGGATGTGGATTTGTTCATTAGAGCCACATGAATCAGCTTACCAAAAATTGAGATTCTAGGTCCCTTGTAACCATAATTACGTAGAGTCAAATATTGACGCAGCTTATAGGCAAGGGGTAGTGAAATTTGTACATTTTTGACTATAACTTTTGCTGTATTTGTCTGATTTTGTTCATTTTTTACACACAGATGCATGTAACCATAACGCATCGCTCTGTTGAAATAAAAATACTAAACGGTGTAGCTAAAAACCGCGAAAATCTGCTGCGGGGGAAGAAGTTTTGTATCTCTAGCTATTATAGTCTCCCAAATCTAGGTGTTCATACGGACGGACGGACGGACATGGCTCAATCGCTACCAGACGTTATGATAAGCATTTTTGTATAAAGGACTTGGGGTCTGACACGCCTCCTTCTGTCCGTTACATACATTGCACAAATCTAGTAGTAGTAGTAGTCTATGTACTATAGGTACTGGGTATAAAAAGTGTATATATTCGACTGGCCAGGAAACTCACCTGACATGAACCCCATCGAGAACGTCTGGATGTTTTTGAAATCTAAAGATAAGATGAAACCCCTACAACCAAGCAAGAGTTAATAAAGATCCTTACTGCTATTTGAAAACACAACCAAGAGATGCCTCGTCACATCCAAGTTGTGTTGGGTGCAAAAGGTGGAACACAGAATAATAATTTTTTCGAAAAATGTATTTTTATGTTAAAAAATAATAATAAAATAGCCCTCTAAATGCCTACTTACATGTTATAAGTAAGGAAAGTTTCATTTTTGAGCATGAATCTAATAATATGGCAAGGGACTGCACAGAGTAAAATATAGTTAGGATAGTTCTGATGCCCCGACATTATCTGTCGCTTATTTTTTCTTTTTTCTTGAAATTAGAAAATAAATATGATATACTTATTTTTAACGATAAAACAGTAGCAAAGTTAGTTGAATCAATTTTATGAGATCGTTCCTTATAAGAGAGAATCAAAGGACTATTAAATTATATACAACATTTAGAAATTTATTTTTCAGACGTTACTTTTTCTCTGCCTGTTTGCAGAGAGATGACTTGATCTTCGGTTCAGAAAAAAATCCTGGAAACAGTGATGCCACAGGGGTACGCTTAAACCTCAGGGCACATTTCTTCTAATAAGGTATTTATTTTTGTAGAAACATAAATTAGAAAATCAAAATTGGCTATATCTTGTAGAAATTGAAAACTTTCCAGCTTTTCGAGTTTTGCTGGAACTAGGCCAAAGCCAATTAAAGTTCTTACCTCATAACAGGAGGCATTCATTCATATGCAAATACAGGACTTGTGCAGTTGGCCCAAAAAGCTATCCTTGTCTATACACTTATGCTCCACTTGAAAGTGCTAGGTTTCATTTTCAAGTGTAGTCAATCACTCTCTAGTTGGTTGTTGGGTTTCGGTGATTTCAATGGTCTTTCCTACTTATCTTTGCATATATCTGGGCAGCAGACACGTCCTATGTGCCATATACCATAGACCATATACCATATGCAAATGTGTTGGTAAACATTGTGTAAGTGTTTTTCAAAAAGAGAGAAAAAAAAGAAGCTCAATCCAATCTTAAGATTAATAATGTGGCATTTGTAAATTTCAATTGCTGGTTTTTGTGCCTGCCTTGCCAATTGGCCGACGGCAGGCAGAAGGGCTCTTGGATCTGCGGCAAAGGTGTTTTTATGGGCACACAATTGCCACAAAATGTTCATTTAATTTGGCGAACCCCAGCTGCATTTGGTCAAACGCAAAGCCCAATGAAGACAGAAAGACACGCAGAGACACAAAAAGTAGCAAGCAGAGGGCCAGGTTAAGGTCCAGGCAGTGTCAGAGACCGGGAGAGATGTCGAGCGCTGGCGCTGGAGCTCTGACATTGCATTAGCTGGAAAAGCCTTTTATTGTTAGAATTTTATTGACTTGGATTAGTTTTGTGGCCAAGAGCAGTCACAACAGAAGTAGCAGAGCAGCAGCAGCAGCAGCAGCACAGAGGCAAATTAAGTAAGTGCGGTCGGTTCGTGTGGCAGCCAGAAGAACATGAGCTCGGTCTGTGTATTTGTATCTGCAAGATACAAATATGCGAGTTGCAGTGCTTTAGTAAATTGGCCATATTTTGGTAATTGGCAATTGTTTGCGAGCATATTTAATAAATTTATGCACGTGTCCTGCAGACTGCAACTGTAGTAAAATGTGCATCTTGGCACTTGGTGTATCTTTTGGTATATACTCGTATTTATTAAGACAGCGGCCCGTGCCATTTTTATTTTTTTTTTCGTTGCTCACAGTATATACATATATATATAATTTATGCAAGACACCAAGCAAAGCTCAACTTAACTTATACAAATTGTTTTGATGCTCGACATGTCATAAAAACAAAAAATAAAAAAAAAGTCCGGGAAAAAAATACCTCATGCCAGACCCGCAAATGAAATGTAAGTAGGCGCTGAGGAATGGGGCGTGGTTCATGTCGGCGCAGTAGTCACAAGAAATCTGAATCAGTTTTGAAGAGTTCCGCAAGAAACGTGATTTGATGGGAATTACTTACTTACTTGAGAAGTCAGTCGTCAGTCGTCAGTCGGCAACAGGCAAAGCAACAAAAACTCAACCACAGTCACAGGCCAAGGCACTGTGCCACGGGGACGGGGCTTTAGGGGGCTACAGAACGGCTACAGATCCAGCAGCAGCAACAACAACGTCGTCGGAAAGAGCAGACAACAAGTTGTATCTCGAGACGTCTTGTCACGTAGCAGCGCTACATGGACCATTCATACAAATTTTGTTTTATAAGATACTTTTATACATTATTTGTCTGTAACTTTGTGTGTCCGTCCGCCAGTCTGTCTCTTTGCACGTCCGCTGGACCCCCCCCCCCCCCACTCTCTCTCTCTCTCCACTCTGTACGCGTAATTTCTTTCCATCTTTTTTTGGTATTTTTTCCTTATTCAATCCCATGCATGATATTGTTGACTTACTTGCGAGCAATCGAGCAGAGCGCACAGTGGTCTGGGTAGACATTAAAATGATGCGTAGTGACACTCTTACGTTTTATTAAGTCAACATCTTGAGAATTGGCATGATGAAAAATACTCTATTTCGAAGCTATTTGGATTTTTAAACAAACAAAACAAATGAAAACTTACACACAAAAAATCCGAGTTATGCAAAGTCGTAGTCGTAGAAGAATTATACTGAACAGAAAAACACGTTTACTCGAGTCGGAGTATTATCAAAAACCACCTTCGGTCATGACGTTGATTTGAAAATTGGTCCGATACTCAAATGTCAATTCAGAGATCCGTTAGGATGCGTTTCCGGATTCACCCCACTTGCTGCTACCTCTCGAAAATCGTTCGATTCAATGCCTCTTGGTTATGTTTTTGGGAATTCGTTAATTGAGCAATTGAGGGCTAAAATAGCATGCGCCATTAATGAAAAAGGAATTCTTAAAAAAGTGGTTGAAAATGGGACTGATAAATGATAAACAAAAATAAATATGCTGTTTTATTTCGAATTAAAGTTCTAACGCTTGGAATAAATAACACACACGATCGATATAGACTTCAATAGTATTATTAGTTCCTTGGCAATTGCACAATATAACTTAAAATTAATATTAATTAAATAAAATATTATTGCCGCTTTTAGGTAGGGCATAGGCCGGAAATGAGATTTCTTCAGTTAGTTCTATTTAAAGCAATTCTGCGTATTTCTTGCCAAGTTCCATATTGTCGATGTTCATCGATCTTATCCAAGCTATCCGCGGTCGCGCAGGTCTACGGGTGCCTTGCGGATTCCATTCAAAAGCCATTTTTGCCACATCTGAATCTTGTTTGCGTAGCATATGGCCAATCCATCGCCACTTTCTTCTCGTAATTCATTTCGACATTGGTTCTGTTAAAGTGATGTTCATGAGCTTTCATTAGAGATCGTTCGGGGCCAAAATATTTTGCAATATTTTTTGATGATTATATTTTTGATATAATAGATATTTCTCGAGATTTCGGGTACGGTTTGAAACCAAATCTCTATTATGATCCAAAGTTGCCACAGAAATTTCAGAGATTTAATTTTTCGGACAATTGCTTCCGAATGTTTACGCTTTAACGAGAATGGCAGATAAGAGTTGCTGCTGTTCAAAAATAATTTTAGTGCATTTAGACACTAACTTAATTAAATGTGTTTTAACAGTGATCCAAGAAATTTAATTTATTGTTGGATTAGTCGATCACTTGTACCATATTTTCGATTCCAATTTTGATAAATAAGTTTAAATATTTATCCCGCCCAACAAATGAGTTTAGTTGACAACCCTACTAGGCCTCAGTTGTCATATTCTGTCAGTTGCATTGTGACTGGCAAAATGAATTTGTTTGCATTTAACTTAGTTTTTCTTTTGATTTTAAAAATGTCTTCCAAAATGCTGTTTTGCCTTTCTTCTCCTCAAACAGCTACTCCATTTAATTTTGAACTACCTGCTAAAATATTGGCATTCATATCCATTACTAACATACAGCGCCTATTAATTTAAATGTGCACTTAATTAGTCGCACTTCATAATGATAACTTACTCAAATTAAAAATATAATTTTTCAACTTTAATTTATCACCAAAGATTATTAATTTATTAATCTGCAAAATTAAATACTCCGAAATCTAATTATTTGGTACCACTAGTTGGCAACTCCTTAGCTCGAGACGGTTTTGTCCGTTGACACAGAATGGCATATTTACCAGACAGTAGAGATTTGATCAAATCTCAAACAAATTTTGTAGCGATTTAAAACCGTCTCGAATGTGTGTATGTGTCACCGAGAATTGGAATTGTAGAGAAATTGTTTTTTTGTGGCGCCCCTGATAGTCAAATTTTCCTATAAGGAACTTTTTTCTTGCAGCTTTTACGTCATTAACATTAATATTGTGAGTATTGAAGGTATGTTGCCAATTCGATTTGATTTCACTTGCAACAAAATAGTCGATTTGATTGAATTGGGAGCACCAAACATATGGTTTTAAAACGAATTTGAGTAACAGATTCGAATAAAATATTCGGATTCATTTTCCTAATAATTTTGAAAATTTTTTTGTTTTTACGTTAGTTAAAAAAGAGAGGACTAGGCCTTTATTCACTTCACACACTAATTGTCAGGGATCTTGCTCTTCTTGAGTATTTTATTTTCAAGATCAAGTTGATACGTCCAAATGGGTACTAGATAATAATAACCTTTTGCTTTTAAGCAAATTCCTGCTTAAGTATATATTTTTATAAAACTTAGTTTTTTGTTAGAAATGTTCATATTTCAATATAGAAAAGCATATAAATTTTGCGTATTATGGACGTCGAAGATAGGTCGTGCTCTGGTAGGCTACTCGACGAAAATATTGATAAAATCATGAACATCATCGAGGCGAACTGGCATGTGAGCACTTATTCCTTTGCCCAGGAACTAATTAATTAGCCAGAAAACCGTATGGAACCATTTGTGTAAGGCTGGTCTCAAGAAGAATTTCGATGTATGAGGGCTTGAATGGAATATTCTATCGCATCCACCGTATAGTCTAGACCCGGCACCAAGCGACTCATCTCTTTAGGCATTTCAGGTTTTTGATCGATTGGGACGATGGCTTCTTCAATCGGGGAATTATGAAATTGCATTCTAAATGGACCAAAGTTATCGAACAAAGCGGGGCATATTTGATCTAAATCGGATAATCCTAACTTTATCGTCAAAATAAAACGAAAAAAAACAATAACAATACGTTAAACAACTCAATTTTAAACAAGTTAACTTGCTAATATTATAGACAAAGCTATACATAAATATGTAAAACATAGCAGGAACATAGTACCTTGAATTCCGTCGCTCCTGACTGATAACTCAGTTTAGTTTATAGGCCCATATACATATCCCAAATGGGCTTTTTTTTTATATGAAGTTTTGTTGTTCCGAAACTCAGATATCTTATTATAATTTAATAGCATGCATAATACCAGAGCTGAACAGAAACGGCTTACAAATTAAGCCATATCAACTTTCTTGTATCTTAAATCAATGAGATCATCTTGCGCAAGATTTTCATCATTGATTTTATTGGCATCCATCAAAAATGAACTCCACACCCATATATCGTAATTAATTTGTTGTGAGTAAAAGCAAACTTCAAAGTAGCTCCGGTGTGCTTTCAGATACCTTTTTCCTTTTATGATAAACATCTTGTTTTAGGCACAAATATTAGTATTACTAATGTTACTAAGATTTATTCAAATAAAAGTGAGTGACATCTATCACGAAAATTTCTCATATTTGAATACTATGAAAACAGGCTTATCACTTTTTTAATCACAATTAATTTGATAAAAAATAAATCAACTTTTTTAACATTTCAACCCGTTTTGTACCAAAGTAGTATAATATACAAAAGATGTGCTGTCCAGATGTACAAAGCTAACATACCAAAGATTTTTTAATAACATAATGACTAAACAAAGCAAATAAAACAAGAAAAAAAGAAATACAATACAAATATATAAGTTGTCGCTTGAATAGTTTGTGAATTATAAGCAGCGAAACGTAAAAATTTAAGAAACATTGAAAATGTAAAATTTGAATGTTGCAGCTTTTCCCCGCATCTTATGACTCTAATGCCATTATATACATTCATTAAAACTTAGTAACTCAGTAGAAAAGGTAATTCATTTAGCCAGAACTCTTTATTTTAAGAACATTAAACTCCACATGTATTTCGTAATGTCTAAGATTTAGTGAATAAGAATTGAATTGAATATTGCAGTATTTCCTAAAGGCTATGCCTTTTTTTTCCTATCGACTTGAACTTTGGCATACATATTGGTAGCTATGTTATATAAATGCCAAATAAAAATCTTGGCAGAATATATTAATTTATTGATATATATGTGGTTGGGGATATAATGAGCTTATGTGTATGTAATTTAAGATCTCTGTCTCATTAATCGAATTAAGGTAATTTATAAAAAAAATGTTCATGTTTTTTCACATTGCTACTGGTTAATTTTATTGAATCTTTTGTTTTAAAGGTAAGCTGACATATTTTTGTATTATATATGAAGTGTTCATTGGTCTGCGACCTTTGCGAAGACTAAATTTATTTATAAGTAACTTAAAGTTTATTTCCATTTTATATGCAATAATTTAATAAACCTTATTAGGCTAATCCAGCCAAGCAACGACCAATCCAAAATCCGAATTTAGATCAAAAATAAAAGTTTAAGTTTGTTAACGTGATTATGAATGCAGGTATAAAGTTTCCTTATAACGTAATGGTGCAGGGTAATATCTGGGGAATAACAATAACTCAGGTTAGTTTAGCTCGAAACTCAGATATCTCAATTCAAAAACATGCGTAATACTAAAGCTGGGCAGCCTGTTAAACTTTTTTGTATCTTAAATCAATGAGATCATCTTGCGCAAGATTTTCATCATTGATTTTATTGACATCCATCAAAAATGAACTCCACACCCATGTATCGTAATTAATTTGCTCTGAGTAAGAGCAAACTTCAAAGTGACTCCGCCGTGCTTTCAGATACTTTGACACCTTATTTCCGTTTATGATAAATAGGATATAGTATTCATTTCACCCTGCTTAAGCAGAAATCGTAATTTTAATAAAATTTATTCAGGTTTGATCCCACTCTTTGACATCTGTCAAAAAGTACTCACAACGTTTTGAGTGACAAGCAATTTTTGAATTTTTGAAGAAATTAAATTGAGCCGTGAACAAATTTCGTTCCCCGATTTATGACGACTTCCGAAGTGGACTTTCTCGACAAGAGTGCAACTATCAACTTTATCCGTGAATTTCTCGTGATAAAGTCCAACACTACGCCATTGTACAACACTGGTTGTTAGAATTCAGTCGCAGCCGCCTAACATTCACCGAAGCATTTCGTAAAGGTTTTCCTAACTAAAAAATTTTAATAATAATGTACTTCAGCTCCAATCAGAGTAGAAAAGGGGTTTCCCAAATTAGTTCGGACGCATAAAATGGTGCGTTTGCTCAACTTTCTGAGTGCATAATATATATAGGGGCCCTCGTCTAAAGAGTTGAGATCATTATTTTCGGAGTAATTCCTAAAGAGCTGGAAGACAAATGAATTTATAGTATATATATATACATATATAATAATTATTCTTTAATTTGTCTAGCTATTTTTATTTCTTAAGACCCGAGATCTCTCCACAATTATTGCATTTATTTGAGATTTTTTAATAAATATATGCATACACGCATATATGTACATACATATGTATTTTTTTTTGCATATTTTCTATATTTCGCAAAAGTTAATAGTCGTATTTTTTTTATTTATTTATTAATATGTAACTTCGTTTCGTTTTCCATGAGCAAAGATGCCAATATGTTTACTTTAAAGAATCGTTATTTTGTTTGTAATTCTGAACTAATCCCAAAAAAAAGATAAAATGAATATCATAAATAGATAATTGAGTAACACTAAATACATATTACAGCAAAAAACATAAGGTTCTTAGGATTTTCCTTTGAAAAACAAATAAAAGGCATTTAGTTAAGTACAAAAACTACACAAACAAATTTTGGCGAGGGAATGGGGTTGACTTTTATTTGCTGGTCTACAAAAGTCTGTATATCGATTTTAGTCTATTCTTGACTACAACTCCCAAAGTTAAGATAAGATAGTTAGAATTCATAGATCAGCATTGGGCTGTTATATTTTCACATTTATTTAACTTTTAACACCAATGCGATTGGAGAAGAAACCATAAGACGCACCTTGTGGCAAGCTATTGTCAGTTATTCGGTATGTTTTCAATTGTTGGTTCTTCGTAAAACACGTAAAGTCTTGACCAATGACTTTAATAGATATGCCTCTATTTGCTGTCCTACATGTAGACAGAGCTAGGAAGCTTAGCTTTTGAAGGCACTTGCGCCACTGTGCGCCTCAGAATCTAGTTTACCAAGAGGGGACTTGAGCTAAACCGTCTGGACGTTAACTAAATGCAGACGACACCTACAAAGTAGCTAAACTAAATGCGGCAACTAGCAACAAACTCGACAATGGCGGTAATTGCAACATGAGCAACAACAAAAGCAACAATAACTTTTGGGAAACAATGGAACTGACGGTGTCTGGCAACTGGCAATGGATGCCCAAAATAACTGCCACTTGCAGGTAATGACAAACTGCAGGGACAACTGTGACAGAGGACAGAGCCCAGAGCACAAATACCCCAGAACCCAAAAAGTTGACATCCAACATCTTCCTTGTCCACAGTTTTTTTTTCTTGGTTTTGCGAAAAAAAAAAAACTTTACAATTTTTTTTTTGTGTGACTGTGTCATTTGTTCCTTGTCGCTGCTGCTGCTGGTGCTGCCTTCTGCTGGTTTTGTCATCGACATACAAAACAAATGTGACCTTGCCAGCCGCTGACGCTGACGTTGACGTCGTCGTTGATGTTGACTGCGCAGTCGCTGCGCTAGCGCTGTCTGCAACAAGTTTGGCAAACATTTTTGCAGTTTGTATTTTAATTTGGCATTGTCAGCCGGTCTTTGTTTAACGTATAGAATGTAAAATAAAATAAAGAATAAGAATAAAAATAAAAAAAAATTAAAATTGCGAGATAAAAATAAGTTTAAAATAAATCAGTTTATGCATTGCCAGGATACGTCTCTTACTCCCCCCCAGTCCGCCTCACTCACTCTATCACACTTGTTGGCAATGTCATCGCTGTTGAGTTTTGTTGTTGTTGAAGTTGGCACTGGCGCTGACGTTGACGCTGACGCTGACATTGTTGTTGTTGGCTGCCACTTTGGTTGCGCGCTTTGACAACTTTAGCGCTGTTCACTCTTTGCGCTTTTGTTGCTGACACTGACTGACAAACTGAAAGACTGACAAACTAACACTCCCTCTCCTATCTCTCTCCCCTCTCTAACTGACGACTAACTGACTGAGTTAAATGAGTGACTTGTGCCCAGACGACGACAAATCCAGGTTATATATATGTTAATGTTAATGCTAATGCTTTAGTACATAGCATGCCTGCTGCCTGCGACTTTTGTTTCTAATAAAAAAATGTTTTACAAAAATCTCAAAAATTTGCAAATGATGGCAATTAATTTGTGACCTTCATATCTTTTCCCACCAATCATTAAAACAGAAAAAATAGGATCAGTTGGGGCAGTGTCCGACAGCGAGATACTCTGCACTTATTTTCTCCAAAGAAAAACTTTAATGTCTGAGCCAAGTTAACGAAGAGGGTAATCATGCTTTGACTTACGTTTGAGTTTGGAGAAAGAAAAAAAAAGTATCTCATGCATCTTTAAGCACAATATACGTACATAATTTTACAGTTCTTAACTAAACAGTGTACAAAAAAATTAGGATACCCTTTGAATCTTATAGGTATAGGCCCTTTAAGATAGGGTATAACAAATAAGTATACAGATAAGTTTCTAATTTTTTTTTTAATTTTTTAAAAGATACAAATTAGTTGCACTTATATTTTTTAGCTTTTTTAGCGTGGACTTAATCCCACTTCTCTTTACAGTCCAATAATTTTTATTTGCTCCCAACTCTGAACTTTTGTGCGGGCTGCGCTCTTTTGTTACAATACTGACCTTATACGAGTATGTACTGAACCATTCCAGAGCTTGTAATCGTTAAGTCAGGACGCCAAATCCGTACAAATTATTAAACGTGCCTGTTAATAAACGACAAAATGTGTTTTTAAAACCACTTCTTTATTGAAGTTTATGGGATCATACTATATTTGGCCAGCGGCATTTTTTTTTTAATTTATGTTATTGACTAAAAATATATTTTATCATCCCAATACAACAGTCGTGCTCAATTCATTTGGTATCACTTTGATCAAAAGCCATTTGGTTTAAGGACTTTTTGTGGAAGAGTATTTCCGACATTTCGCTGAAAATAGCTCTCCTTGCCATTGTCCTCTACCATTGCCTGCCATTTGAAGTTACTGTTTGCTTAATCTTTCCAAAATACAATTTTCTGCTCCTTTTCGTATGATATTGATCCTTTTTTGCCTTACTCAGCATCGAAACTTAATCCAAATTGCAATGAGTTTTCTTTTAAGAAGATGAAAGATTTAAGTTTACATTTAAATTTGCTAGCTCTAGCTTTTATGTTCTCGAAGATCTTTATTTTCGCTGATCATCTTGGTTTGATCAGCTTATGATCTTTCGTGCTTAGGGCAATACCTGCACAAATCTATATTACCCTTGACCCAATATGATGTGATAACGTGCTAAATGCATTGACCAAAGACTTAACCGCCTGACCTTAAAGGTGTGTAAAAATTAATCAATGTCACGATAAGCCCGTGTCGACATTTTGATAGCACTGAAACCACTTGGTCACCACCCAGCCCTACCTCTGAGCCGCAGGGCATTTGGAAGCGCCAGGGCCGGGCACTTGTGGCGGTGCATCATTAACATTGGCCGACTGACCAAGTGCAGCGACGACAAGAAGCAGGGGAGTGGCGACTTGTTCGCTAAATCACTGCACATTAAATGCAATTAAGAAATGATTGAAATCATAAATTATCCCTAATTGGCCACAGGACGCTCTTGATCAAGTGGGGCATGCCTGGTCCCAGCTTGTTGGCTGTTGCCGGGACAAATTGTAGGTTGCAAGTGCAATACATGTGTGCATATTTTTAGCTACCGCGGTACAGTGGGCCCGACTTCACTCGCATACTGCAAAAAAAAAATACAAAAAAAGCAATCAATGTTAGTTTTAATTAGTGGAACATCTTATCACTAGGTATCAACCACGCCTTATTTTATTGTTTTGACCCACATCAAAACAAAACCAAAAGCAAGCGTATTTTGATTAATTAAATTATTTGTTAATGTTATGTGTATTATACATAAAACAAAGTCATGTATATAATATTTTTGTTCCAATTTGCAAGGGCATTTTTTTTGGTTAAATTCTTTTCGGCCAAATTTTACATTTTGATTATTTTTCAAATGTGACCTGAATTTCAGTTTAAAAATTATCTAATAAAAAAAAATAATTCTTGAATATTTTGATTGTACCATCACAAAAATAAGCACAATTTCCTCAATTGTTGCGCAGTGGATTTACGCACCAAAAATGTGATCATAACAATTTTGGCTATCACTTTTTAAAAAATTTAAAAATATGAAAAAAGAAAATTTTCAAAATCTTGCATTTTGATTTAAAAATTTAACGTAGTATCTTTCATTGAAAAAATTGCTTTCAAATATCTTTATTCGCTCACGAGATATGGCTTATTGTCTAGCTTTATATTCAATGATCGATAACTCGATAAATGATCAGAATTCTGCAACAAAAAATTAACCTTTACCGGCCTTTTGTCCTTTTTAATTGGGGTCCCCAAAAATTGAATTACCTACCCAAAATGAACACTCTGTTTTTTCCATGTGACAATTGTGCCTTTACCAAGGTTTGGCCAAGGTTCTGTTTGGAGCCGCAGCTGTGTAATTTGTTGGTGGTGCGAACAACTTCAAAAGCAAATAGAGAGTGTAGTGCAGAGAGGGGAAGAGAGAGTGCCGCAGAGAGGGACACGAGCGAGAGCAATCAAAGTTAAATTGGCCATGTTACCAAGCTGAGCTTATGATGCCTGCGCTTGAACCGCTTGGTCTGGCAGCGCTGTCCGCTGCCTGCTACCCGCTACCCGTGTACATACTACGTGTACATACAAATAAGTACATACATATGTGTTTATGTACTATGTATGTACATAAGTAGATGAAATTAAGTTTCATTTTTTTTTTTTTTTCCTTCTTATGATTAAGCGGCGAGAATTTTTGACGGCGGCATCTTCAGCAGACCGGCCGGCCGGCTGGCCGGGAGCAGCGCTGCCACTGCCACAGCCACTGTCGACGCATCGCGGTTGACGCCAACGCAGCAGCGACCCCATATATAAAAAGCCAAAGTTACGCAGTTTCCGAATTAAACTTATAACACAACACCGCGGTGGCACACCTACACCTGTCGTCGTCGTCGTCGTCGGTCCTCGCGAAGCTTCAAACGAAATTCAATACAATTCGAAATGGTGCCCATTTGGAAGATGTCTCTAATGCAGTTGCTGCTGCTGTGCCTGTGGCAGATGCAGCTCAGTGCAGCCGCCATTGCCAGCCAGTCGAGCGCACAGCAGGCGTCAGTAGACGCCAAGACATATGCCTCCACTGCATCCAACACGAAAGTATTGGATCGCTTCAATTATCGCTATCCGGATGGTAGCTATGAGTATCGCTTTGAGTTATCCGATGGAACTGCACGCTATGAACGTGGCTACTTTGCCTTGATTGACAATGTTAAGACATTAATGGTGGTGGGCTATTACTCCTATCGCATGCCGGATAATCGTTATATAACCGTGTTCTATAACGCAGATCAGTTTGGCTATAGACAGAATCAATGTAAGTACTCAACAACAAACAAACAAACAAACATACAAACAACTTGACTTGGCTCTTAACTAAGCCCATCAATCATTTATACGCACAGCCATTACACCGCAAGTGTATCCAAATCTGCCGCGTTCCATTGAAGTACCCGGCGCGAATGAAACCTCAAAACGCCAGCAGCCCCAGCAACAATACCAACAACACCAACAACACCAACCACACCAACAACAATTTGGCAGCTATGCCAGTTCCACGCCAAAGGCATTCTACAGCGCGACATCGCCTTCATATTTGTCGTCATCTGCGGCCCAACCTACGCATAAGGGACGCTTTTGAGGCATCTGTATACTCCAAGTAATTACGGGTTCTACTCGCTTATTATTATTATAAAAATAATTTTTTTTTTTTTCTTCTTGATTACGCATTTCAATTAAATTGAATTAAAAAATATTAAAAATTTATTAAGGCAAAGCTAAATTTTTTACATTTATTATTGATGTTTCCGGAGCCATACATATTTCTTAAATTACATTTTCTTAATGGTCATTGGGTCACATAGGTCCTGGCAATGGACCCAATTTGGCTGCTGCACTTGGCGCAATTTAAAAGTTGTTGTTTCTGTTGCCTTCGAAAATTCGGCAATAAATTCACCACAAAGCGACCCAATCCCCATCGCCATCCCCATCCCAGTCCCAGTCCCGAACATGCTACAAGCTGCGCAGTCACAATTATGTACATACATATCGTACATGTACTTTATCTCGCAGATATCTCATACATATGATTGTATTTTTGTATTGCTGTTTCATATCCATATTTTTTCGCACATATGAATGAAATATAATTCCACCGTAAATTCGATTCAAAGCAATTAAGCAACGCTTCTTCCTCATCCTCCTGCTGCTCCTCCTCATCTTCTTTTTGGGGCAATATGTGAAGGTCCATCATAAATATTTTGAACATGAATGCACCGACTTGGCAATTAGTTCGCACTTTAAGACGATATTTGGGCGTACGAGTAAAGGAGTAAAGGCACCATATCAGATGATGATTTATCTTGTACAGATAAGATGTGCAGGAATTTTAATGAAATAACTAAGATCTCTTATAAGGTGTGACCCAATCGCCCAAAACTATCTCTGGGAGGTAATCTTTTAAATGATTTAAAACTAGAAAATTATTTCATCCGATACAGATGGAGTTGAAAACTTTTAGTGGGATTACTAAAGAATTCTACCGATTTTCAGCTCAATAGCACCAAATGCAATTTTCGAGCATTTCAAAATACTCTTGCGTAAATAATCCCAGTGGACATACCATTTGTGGCTTCATTTTGTTGGGAAAAACTTTTGTATCTTGTTTAAATTGTTTTAGCGATTCATTTAGAGTCAAACTTGGCCAACAAAATGAACAACTGTCGCCAGACAACTTAAAAGAAACAACAAAAATTCTACTAATCAAAAAAAAAAAAAACACAATGGAAAGCTTTTTTCAGCATGCTGCTGTTCAAATACCCTTTAAATGGACAACTCTATCAATTATTTCGAGTTTATCAGATCTATTAAGACTGAAATCAGGGCAAATACTTGCAGCTAAGTTTTTTGATTTCTCGATAGGCATGTGCTAGATATACATACATATGTATATCAAATCTTTCCTACCTGCCCTAAATCAGCCTAGTTCCAGAATAAAACTTAGGTACTTGCAATAGTTCTAGTCGGGTGAGGTCAAGCATCAAGATTCTATATTTTCGTCGAATTGATATGTCTTTCTTCGTACAAGGACGTCACACGTCTTACAGTGGTAAGTACAGGCATGTCCTGCACCCATAGGATCCAAGGTAATCTTTTAAAAAAGGTGAGTGACAGAAATTCATAGGTCGGGTACCGCCACGATTGTTTTACATTTATTTCAATTAGTTTATGCTTGATTATGATTTTTCGAAATATGGGTTTCACAAATACTCAGAAAAAATAGACGATCTTTATTTAAATTGTCTCAAGACAAGATTATTTCTATCTCGAATTCTCGTTCTATATTTTCCTTAAATTAACAATAAAATACTCTCAATCTTTGCATTTAGACTAAACAATCTTAAAATGAGCACAGAATGCTCCATAAAATTAAAATAACAGAATAAGGAGATCCTGTCAAAAAACGCTCTGGAAATAATAGGAACAACGCTAATGACATAATTTAGACTCCGTAAATTTTTGTTTTAATACGAAATTCTCTCTAAAAATGATTAAAAATGTGTGTCAATCAGCGAGACCCCCCAACTATGTAGATATGCTCACGAAAAAGCGCTGTCCTTCTTACCGATGTATTGTGAAAATGTGCACGTTTCTTTATTTATTAGGATCACAAGAGCCTATATTCTAAAAATCAAGTACATTTTTGCGTCCATCTTTTAAAATTTAAATTTGATTCTTTTAAGGAAATTTATCTGTGGCGACCTAAGAACGGGTGGGTTTTTTCAAGATTCGACTAACTTCACCTTAATTGACTCAATCCAATACATTTCCCCAAATAATGTTTTTTTAAGACTTTTATAGTATGTGGAACTCATATCGACTCATCGTACCACATTGATCATTTGACTGCTCCTCTGGCGGGTAACAAACTTCATCATCAACTTGCAGAGCTTCTAATCGTCCAAAGGGTATCCTTACAACAACGAAACTAAATTAAATAAAGTTGGGCGCGAAACTCCAATAAAAACAACACTTGCTTCAGCTGCAGCACTTTTGTTGCTTCAAGGAAAAGTTAGGGAGGAGTTGGATTGAGTTTGCCATAGTTATTCGGATTTGGCTACACTCGGATATCTGCAACAGTTGCATTGAAACATAAAAACAACAAAAAAAGAATGAGTAAATACAGAAGTATTGAGAAAGTAAAACTAAAACAAGGAAAGTAGAGGAAGTAAAGAGTATACAAAAAAAAAAAAAAAAAAAATGCTATATAGAGAGACAACTTTGAGAAGTACTAAAAGCGTCTTTTAAGCTTACCAGGAACATGGACACACTTTACCAGGAAAGTAGTTAAAATTATCAATGAAACTTTACAATCACTGCCACCTAATACATACCGCCCGCCCTCTGAACGTCCCTACTGCATTGATAAAGATGAGTAAAGGCGATGGCAAGGATGACGATGTGGATGATGATGATAAAAATGACGAGAATGATAATGATGTTGCAACAATGCCAATGAACAGAAAGTTGCAAAGTGCAACTTTGTTAACTTTTCGTTTATTAAAGAGCACAAAGCAAACAACTTGGCTTGAAGATCCAAGCCAGGCTGAAGCAAGGCACTAAAATCCACAGGGAAGGGAGAAGACAAAGCAAGTACTTATTAAGTACAGTGGACACTCACAAATTAGAGCTTTGATTGCAGCAGAGCAGGAAAAGCAAAAAGTATTCAAGTGCCAAAGGAAAACATGACCCCAGGTATTTTGCTTTGAGCGGGGTCTCTTTTTATGACACCGTGTACCCTAGAATAAGGAGTATCTTATGTTTGTGGAAGTGTATGTAGCATAGAGAGGTAGACATCAGACGCCCTCCAAAATTTCTCTTCGTCTGTATGACCTCCTAGATCTTTGAGATTATATCCAAAAGGATAACCAAACTTATTCATAAATCTATTACGTCAAAATACTTATACTACTTGCATGGCTACAAAAATAATAATAATAGATGATGGAGGAAACTGCACTGCGACCCTTAGGAAAATTGTGCTCCCTTCTAGAAGTAGTGGGAAGTTTCTAGTCTGCTGACATCGTGCATCAAGATTCTATGACCGCCAAATAGGGAAGGTCTTCTTCTGACAAGGGGAAGCATTCTTCTTCATCTTACTCAGGTGCTTCCTGAGCCTGCAGTGTTCCGTAAGTCACCCAGTTAATATCCTAAGGATAATTCTTGCCCAATCGAGAGATTGTCTTGAGTCTATTCAGATCATAGGAACCTAGAAGCTGCTTGGACTAATATCCTAAGCCAGTCGTACTAATCCAGTGGGAGTTTTGTCTAGATCTCTCCGCTTCTTCCAAAGTAGCTGATTACTGGCGTGTCTGCCAATACCACAGAAGGGTTCACGCCCAATTAAAGGTTTTGCAACACGGTTTCTGGCCAGTTCATCAGCTACTTTGTTCCCGGGGGATGCCGTCTCCGATAAATATGGGCACAAGTCTATTATCTAAATTTGTGATTTGTTTCTGTTTAAAAAAATATATCCTTTCCTTATGAAAACAATTGTTGGAAATACGTATACTTAATGTTTCAATTGCTGAGCTTCTACCGTACTTGGAGTACATGAGGCTGAAGTAGCTGAAACACACTGACTAAGTTAAATCAAACATAGTTAGTTATGGGAGACAAAAAGAAAAGAAAAGGATACAATGCCCACGAGCAACTGAGTCAACGCCAAGTGTCAAAACCCTCTTGCATTTGTCATGGCTAGAAAGTTTTAGGGCGTTGATGGCTGGAAACTAGACCGAAACATCAAAGAACAACCAAAATACATGAAGCATTATGTAAATGACAAAAGGCAGTAACAAGTGGTGTCACATGAGAAAGGAATTTTGGGTTCTTGGCACTGTCTGTGCCGGCCATTAAATTGTCATCAAGAGAACACACAAAAAAACACAAACAAAAAATAATAGAAAACAAAAGACTTGAACTTAAAGTTCAGTTTGAGCTAAGGTCTTAAATTTAAATATAATCAAAACGCAATAAATATTGCAAATGTGACAAAGCAGCCAAAGTTTAACTAGGACATGCCCCAGCAAAAGCATCTTCCTACTCCTGTCCAGACACCAAATCCCATGAAAGTGAAACAAGCGAGAACACCAAAAAACAACAAAAAGGTCGCGTCAGGCAGGAAATGGCTGCAAAATGTTTGCCGCGGTAGCACAACAAAATGACAACAACAACAACAACAACAGAAAAAACAATGTAAATCAGTCCGGGAGTTGCCCGACAGTAGCATACCCTTTATTTACTTTCCACAAAAAAAAAGAATTATGTCCCCAAAATTTTTCATTTTTAAGCCGAGAATTCAATGCAAAAAGTTTAACTTTTTGTAAAAAAGTCAACATTTCCTTAATCACATGGGTTTGTTAATTATGAAATAGTAAAATTAATTGAGAAAGTCTCTTGTATGAACTCTTATGGTCATTCACGTCTCCTTCCGCCTGTTACAAACACACCAAAAACTACTAAAATACCCTTGATCCTTCAAGTACAGGGTATAAAAAGAAAAGCGCAGCAAAAAAGTGTAAAAACCACCGCAAAAGGATAACGGATAAACAAAGCGAAAAAAAATTGTTAGAAGGTGTGCCTCTGGTAGATGGGTCTAAAAAAAAATATACATATATAAAATGCAAAAATGGCTTTTAAGCAGCGAAAGTCGCGTTTAGTGCCACAGTCAAGGGACATTTTTACACAGGGAAAAAAAAATGGGTCCGTTGACTCGAACTTGACCGACTACGATATACAAATTTCTCGAGTACCGAGTGTCCGACAGTTAGATATACCCAAACCTATAACATCACGGCTGCATTCTGTTAATGCTACAGTTCCTTAATGGAGCGTATTGGGTCAAGTCTTGTACACAATACTTAAAGGCGAAATCAAATTAAAGGCGAAACATAAACAGCTACAACTCAAAACCAAATAAGTGTACTGGCTTTTAGGCCCACGTCCGCAACAGTCATTAAGCCAGTGGGGGCAGCGAGCACCTCTAACATCGAAATCCTCCAGAGATACCAATCCGTAACACCGCGAACATTGCTCCAATTTATTACATTGTAACGATCCCAAGCAGTAGATTTCGGTTCGGTTGTTTTGGGTATTTGGTGTGTATTGATGGATCGACTTTAATATACAATACTACACCTTAGTTATGGTTTAATAATTCAATTCGATTCAATTCAATTTAATTTTATTTTCTTGACGATCTTTTTTGGTTTTTTAAGATTTACAAGCTTATCAAAGTTATCTTCAGTTCTAGCTTCTTGAAAGTTAATTCAATAAATAGTTGACAATTACAGGAATTGCAAAATTTAAGGAAAATTGGAAAAACATAACAAGGATGAAGTTATGTTTTAGGCTTAACCATCTTTTTTTCATTATTTTAAAAGTTGTAGTTATTATTATTTAATTTTATTCACAAAAAATGTTCCAAATATTTAATATAAAAAGTTATTATACGTTTTACATTATAAAAAACCCAAGACCACAATTAAGGGCATTTTATTATGTTTCCACATATAACTTTATTAAAGATTTTGACAAATATAAAAGACTACTTTAGGAAAACACCTTAAAGGATATACGCATCAATGTATGAAGTTTAGACACCATATCCCAGAAACAGATATATAACTCCAAAGAAATTATTTGGTAGAATGGGTTCAGGGTAACCAATGAATGATTAAATTTGTACAAGTTTATTTTACAGTTGATAACTGACGGGGTTTTTCTCTCAGTGCATGAGCCAAGTGTTGTCTAGGTGTAAATGCGGGTGTGTGTGTGTGTGTAGTTGCATGTGTTTGTGCACTTCATCAACGGCCTTAACAAAAGCCAACAGACAAAAATACATTTTACAACACTCTTACATACTATGTATACGAGTATACATATATAAATGTTATTTTATATACATATATATTATATATTATATATATGTATATACAGAGAACTAAACCACATAAAATTGTTGGAGTGCTTTGGTTTTGCATTTATGAAGCTACTGCTCTAGCCTTAGCACAGGAAACGCGAAAACTCAACCTGGTTTGAAACACCAGGATCACTTATTCCAACCATGGGCGTAGATGTCAGCAGAAGGGCATAAGTACAACTATATATTTATTGGGTTTACCATTTCGGTTAGGTTTAAAACTAGGACATTTTCGCTGTGAATTTTCTATAAGCTGTTGGATGGACAACATTGGGTAAACAAAATTGTTCTCAAGTTTACCAAGATCTAGACGTTGAGACAGACAGACGGACGGACGTGTACAGAGCAATTTCTTGTGTGCTCTTGACCATGTTGGATGTACCTATGAGCGGCCTCCGATATCTACTTCTCTATGTTACATACATTTTCACAAACATATACACTCATACGTACCTTATGTATAGAATACAAATATAAAAGTAGAAAAAAAAGATCTTCAGGGTAATGAAATTGGAATTAAATGAATTTTAAAATCAAGTTTTATTATAGGTGGTAATATATTATATTATATAAATTATATAAATAGCTGGAAAAAAGAATGTTATCGTTCTGTTGTGTTACCACTAACAGTGACCTAACTAACTAACCTACAATAAAAGTCCCAAAGTTACCAAACTTTCGAGCTAGATCCCTTATTACGTCACGGGAAACAAGTTGTTTATTTTAATTTTTCCCATTGGGGCATTACATAGCACCTCGAAAACACCAAAAGTTTTAAGTGAATAATTCATTTGGTGCAGGGTATCTCGAAGTCGTCTCCGCGCGACTTTTACGTACCTCATTTTGTTCTTTATTAATGTTACCAACTAATTTCCAAACAAAATAAGTTACCAGACGTCTCAAGTGCTAGATACACACAATGCATAGTTAAACTAGCCTACATAATTACTAACATTAATAATTTTGACCTTGACATAATAATTAGAAAAAATTTAATATGACTCAATTGATTCAAAAACCAAAATAAATTGTTTACAATTATGCATTTAAATTGTGGCCGAAGGAGCTTCAATACAACTAAAAAATTAATTAATTCGAACTATTTTCCAAGCCATCCAACTTGTTAGTGGGCTTCATTAAAAACATTTCACTCGGTAATTTGAGAGAAATCGAATCGAATGCACTACTACTCTACTCTTCCCAAAAAAATTTTAGTTTACGCCAAATATCGTTTATGCTTATAAAAGATCCTTGCAGTTTGTAAAGAATGTACCTTAAGGTGGAAATTTTTATCCTGTACATTTTTACAGAGTATCGGAAATTCTCCTTCAATGAAACGGGCTCAAAAATCAATATGTCTCGTACGAATAATGCGCATCTTTTGGTGTCTCTAATACTTATAGCTTCGCACTTGGACTAAGTGGACGTAAATCTCCCAAATCGTCAAGTAAATAAATTGCTTTATACCCTTTAAAATTCACCGCCCAGCTGAACTGTTCCCATATGATAAATTGTTCCTTTAGGAACAACCTTTGATTCGGGCTCTTATGCATAGATCCATGATTTGTTACCTGTTCCGATGCAATAAACTTGTTAGATGTTTTCGCTATATAAGATAATATCTCAAACTTACAGTAAAAAATCTTTCTCTATCAGAAAGTTCAGAGCATGTTTGGGCTAAAATATTGCAAACTTTTTGATGAAAGTGGCAATGGGAGCCCTATTAGACTAAAAGTGACCCAGACTAGACATATAAATAGAAGCCCTCGTAGTTTTTTAACCGTTTCGTTTGTAAATAATTGGTATTTACAAACCTTAGGGACGGCTTTTAACGTTATTTTTGACTTTGTTAGCATTGGCCAGAGAAGAGCCAGAAAGTCTAGGGTCATCTTGTGTATAGGGCATTCGTAGTTGGTCAATCTTTAAGGGCATGTTGACAGAAGATGATTGTAGCACAATGTCGTACTCTTTATAATTTGGAACCTTAAAAACCATATCTCCGGATAGACTGGTATGCCTTGCATAAAAAATATTTCCCTTGTAATAAGAACAGCATAGTCGTGGATAATCTTCTTCGAAAGGTGTAGAGCTGTGCTAACAAAGAATAAGGGAAATATGAGAAAACGTCGACAGCAAAAAATGTGGAATTGGGAGCACGCAAAAGCAAACGAACAAAATTTATGCGTTTTCGTTTTACGGAGCACGTCCGTATATGTTTATTTCTGAATTCCCATAGTTACAAAAAAATTTTCAACTGGAAGTTTGTATAGAATTAGAGGTTCTCCCCAGAAATCATCAACTCAAAACCATCGATATAACATAGGGGATTGTTTAAGAAAATCTAAATATTTTAAAATAAAATGGGGGCATCAAGAGTGTGTTTGTTTCTTTAAGTTTATAATCTTAGCCAAGGCTTATATTATACTTTAAGACCTTTTCACTGCATTAAAGAGGTTTAAATTTCTCACTTATATAGCTTATATATGTAGCCAGTGTATTAAAATACTTACATATAGACATATTTCGATGGTGTTTCTTCGCAAGGGAGGTGACATTCGGACATTTGAAACTATAACTTTTATTGTATTCATCCGATTTAAGTAAAACGCTGAGCACCATGGTTAAAAAGTGTGAAATTCTCCTACCGAACAAGATATCAACATAATTCAAACTACTTTATCTGACGAGGCGCTGTGTGCATCTCTTGATAAATTTGTTGTAAAAAATTATAGGTAAAAAAAGAGTTACCTCAAAATTTCTGTTTTTATCGGCTAAATTAAGGAAACTTTGTTTTTTTTTAAATATATCAATCATAATTTGTTTTTTGTGACTACAGATTTTAGTGTCTTCCCCGTATTGTGTAAATAAATTGTGATTTTTTTGCTATTTGGTTTTTCAACCTGATTGTTCTGACAGCTCACGCGTGATTCATAAAATATGTCAAAGTCTAAAATACTCAGTTAGCATTGCCATTTCATCATGGAAAGACTTACGCCCGAACGACGTTTTCAAATTATTGAATTTTATTACCAAAAATCGTGCTCAGTAAAAAATGTGTTTAAGAGCACTGTGTCCATTTTACGGTCCTCATTATCGCCCTTCTGTGCAGGTTATTCAAGCTCTTGTGACCAAATTTCGCACCAATTTTACTTTTTTGGCCCTTCAACCACCAAATCGTCTACGTAGAGTGTGTACTGAAGAGAATATTGCTGCTGTAGCAGCCAGTGTTAATAAAGACCGTGAATTGTCTATTGGGCGTTGCGTCGTTCGCAGCAGTTGGGTATGAGTTATTCGACCACATGGATCATTTTACACAAGGATCTTGGTTTAAAACCATACAAAATGCAGCTGGTGCAAGAACTGAAGCCGGGCGACCTGCCACAACGTTGCGTGTTCGTTCGGTGAATGGGCTTTGAAAGTGCTCGATGAAGATCCGCTTTTTTATCAAAGAATTGTCTTCAGCGATGAAGCGCATTTCTAGTTGAATGGCTACGTCAATAAGCCAAATTGCCGTATTTGGAGTGAAGAGCAACCAAAAGCATTGCAAGAGCTGCCAATGCATTCACAAAAATGTATTGTTTGGTGTGGTTTATGGTATGGCCGGTGGCATCATTGGACCGTACTTCTTCAAAGACGATGGTGGCAACGGTCATTGGAGCTCGCTACCGTTCGATGAATTTCCAACTTTTTTTTGCCCAGAATGGAAGAGCTACACCAATGGGCATATTGCGAGATGAATTTGGAGAGCGGTTCGTCTTACGTTTTGGGCCCAGATCGTGCGATTTGACACCGCTCGATTATTTTTTGTGGGGATATGTAAAGTCACTAGTCTATACAGACAAGCCAGCAACTATTGCCGCCTTGGAAGACAACATAACGATATGTTGTAAAAATGGACCAAAATTGGACCTTCCGGATGAACAACTTGAAGCGTAGACGAGGTCACCATTTTAATGAAGTAATCTTTAAAAGTAAAGGGCAAAGACTGATTAACAACCTCAAATAAAAATTGCATACATTTTCGTTGCCTTTTTTTAAATTTAAAACCAAAAGGCTTAAAAAATCTTTTACTTTATTTTATTTTAATTATTTATTTATTTGAGAAGTACAACTAAGTTCAGTTGACCATATATTATAAAAATAGTATCATTTATTTAGAAAAGAAAATAGAGCGAGGGTATAGATATGAACTAATCCGCGTCTTTAGCCCGATGGAAGAACTTTTTAATGATATGATTATTGATGATTCAATTTGATTTGCTGCAATGCTGCTCACAAAAAAAAAACTCCATTATTTTACGGAACTTAGAGTAAATTGGTAGGAAAATCGTCACGTAACAAAATAAGGCAAGCTGTATGGGTATGCATGAGAGTATCGAATAGACTACAAAAAAATTGTGGGAGAGCCATAAATAAGAGTAGCTAAGCTGGTAATGTATTGGCCTTAGGACTTTTTAAATCGTTTGTAATTATGCAAAATTTTACAACGACTATTATGTAGCTAGCTCATTTATTCATTAGATATTTTTTTTTTACAACTGCTTTTTTGTCTATTATTAGTAATAATATTTTGTGTATAATTTTTAATTATTAATTTTTTATTATTTAACATTCAATTTTTTTTTTACAATTTTTGCTGCTCTTTTCTGGTCACCTTGCATTTTAAATTATTGAGCTAAAACCGCTGAGATATGTCCAACTTTGTGCATAAAAGAGATGTACATGAATGCACCCAAATCGACAGATGAGTATAGTGTATAGAGTATAGTATAGCACATAGTGTACCCATCCACCCAGAGAGTGTACAGCAAGTTTCGAGTACAACGTTTGGGTATGCAGTTCATTCCCTATGCAATAAATGGAAACGTTTGATGTGTTCTTCTGTGCACTAAATTGGATCACAAAAAATTTCAGCTCCACATAATGCCGTACTGTACAGCCGAGTAAGAAAAACACTTTGTTGGTTTTTCTTTTCAGCTGGCGGAAAAGAATTCTTACTTATTTGATGGTAAGTTATCACACCCTCTTCTTGAATTCGGGATCTTCTCTTCCTGTATGTGTTATATACCGACCAGTTAGGAATATCAGTAGGAATTTAAATTTTAGCTTAAATCTCACCAACTTTGTGTAAAACGTCAATTGATTGTCAACAACAAGTAACAAAACAAAACAAATTAACTTTCCGAGCGCTTTTTTTACCATCTCTACTGCACAGTACATGACATGCCACGGGGCTTGGATTCATTGCCGGTGGCAGCAGCAGGATCTTCGTGCTGAACGCTAACAGCAGCGTCCTCAAGCACAGCTACTGCCGACTGATCCTCCTCAGTGTCTACTGCAGTATTAGCCGGATCGCTGGGAGGGGCTTCAAGAGCCACATTACGCTCCTCAGACTCATCGACAGCTGGTTCGCAAAGTATTATTTTCAAATCCAAATCTTTATCGAAATTCTCTTTTGAGAACTGCTTCTTGTCATCTTTGGAAAGCTGTTTCCATTTACGGCATGTTTCTTTGTACATATCTCGCGGAAGTACATTTTTATTTTGCTCTCTAAAACAGTGTCTATAGTTTAAAAACGATATATGCGACACTGTGTACTGTTTATTAGGTGCCATTGTATTTTAGGTAGCTGCAAAATTTGGAAAGTATTTTGGCTGCATAAGTCTCTGAAAAACTTTGGTTTGAAATTAGTTACTTACCAAAAAAAAAAACTCCAAAATTTTTATCACGATAAAAAAAAAGAAAAAATAGAATTAAAAAAAATATATATTATATTAGATTTTTCGTTGTATACGTTGTGTGTACGTTTGGTGGAATTCAGCTTTTGAATAAAACTAAAACATTTTACTTTCAGGTTGACAAATATTTGTATTTTCAAAGGCCTGCTCTGTTTTATAAAATATATACTTCTCGCCTACTTTCTATATCGCAGATATTTGAATTTATTTATTTGTGCATTATTCTCTTTAAATATATTTATTTTCACTAAAGCTAATTATGTCATTGACGACCTTACGTTTCTGTGTTTATTGCAAAAATGGGAAAGACAGTAATTTTAATTTAAAAACTAAATGTTAAAAATAATTATTCTAAAAGTTAATCTATTGATGAACTGTTCGTACATCAGCCTTGTTATGAAGTTACAATTACCTTAGACCGATACATTAGGGTAGGAGTGAATATGGTTTCACAGATGATAAATTTATTTTAAGCTGACGACTTTGACTTTTTTTGTTAATTGTGAATCCAATATGATGATTAAAAATGAGTTCCATGCTTGTAGTAGGTAGTAGGTCATTGGCTACAGCCATGAACTCAAAATATTTTTGCATAAAATTAACTTTGATAAAAAGTAAATTCTAGTTCACTTTAGTTCCTGCAGCGCTTCACTCAGTTTTCCTCACAAATACGATTATGAAACTTTGGCTTAGCCGGGACTAAAGTTGTCCTAAGTCGCCTTTAAACACTTAGTCCTTCTCATCCTGCCAGCTAGTCGACCGGCATCTAGGGTGACAGCAATAAGCCCCAGTGCCACTCAAAGCCCGAGACTCTGCCATATATACAGTACCCAGCTATATATTTAAAATATTTTTTTTTTCTTTCATTTTTATTTTTTAAAGCAAACTCGAACTAACTAACTTTGTTGACGGAAGCGGAAATTAATTATTTAACGTGAGCGCCGCAAATTATGCTATGCATTTTTTTTACTTTTTACTTTGAAATTCTACACTGCAGTTGTGGGTTGTACATTTTGCGTTTGATATTGTGTTGAATTATATAAATGGTGAATGGATGGGTTACGTTTTAATGGGAAAATTCTGTGTCTTAAAAACGGCAATTAATTGTGTCAACAAAATTTGCTAACTGCAATAGAAAGTTCCAATGGGGCTAAGGGTCCTGCGCTGGGTATGTCCGATATGACATTAGTTGGCGGCAGTGATGCCAGAAATTGACGGACAAAATAAGCTAGATTTGAAAAAAAACCTTGCTAAAATAAGCTAAAAATCAAAATAAATCTGCTAACAAAAAAAGCTAAACTGAACTGCTCCCAAAAACAAAATTTTTTCGTTGTTTTAGTACTGAAATATTTTGATCTATATATATATGTATTACACAAGGCCGTTTTTTGTGACATCAAAGGCTCCTAGACGGATCGCGCGATTTCAACAAATGAGGTATCAATCGAAAGCTATTTACACCTAGATGTGCAATAAGGTGTTATTTTTTCGATTAAATCTATATTTTGGTGGATATCGCTAAAATAAAATTTCAATCATTGCAATAAAAAGTGCGAAAAGGAAGGCCGATTGAAATTACTATGCGTGGGTGTAAAAAGGTGCGCATATTTTTATTTGCAGTGAGCGTAATAAAGGCAAGCGTGTATGTGTAAGAAGCAAAGTTTGCTCTCTTTGGTTTCTCTTTGATCTTATTTTGCAATTGTGCATTGAAGACAATAGGTGTAAACGGCACGGCTAATCTGTGTCTTTTTTTTTGTCAAGCTTTCTCTTACAGGGTTGAAACATATGCGCGCTGCATTTTAGTTTCTGAAGCAAAATCAAGGTTCTTATTAGAAACTGACATCTGGCTACCCTACGACTGCAGATGTAAATTACGCGATTGACACGTTCGGCCAAGCGCTGCAGTTTTATTATATATGTATGTATTATTTTCTGCAAAGCTATTTGTATATTATGCAATGAATTGATTTCATCAACATCAGCAGAATCTTCTTAATAACTTAAAGGTTTTTCGTATATTGAAATTAAGTACGGAAACATTTGCCATTTTTGCGCAGCCCGTATCTGTGAAATTTAAAACAAAATTAAAATAACACTTGCATACAAATTTAAAAAATGGTTTGTATCCTCAACATATTCTAGTCATTTTCGTAGTAAAACCGCAAATGCAAAACAAATATCTCAGGTTGTACTAAACTGAATTTTTTGTACCATACTGTAGATAATTGAATTACCCATCGATTATATTTGGAACTTATTTTTGTGAAATTTCATACAGTTTTTTTTTATGGCTCATAAAGTTAGATCGATTACGAAAAAAATGAGTGGTACCCAATTTTTTAAGTAACGTGTAAACGCATTTCTTCAATCCTGTTATGATCCCAATTCCGATCATATTGGAAATGTTTAAGTTCAATCTTGAGAGCTAATTTTTCACACTTTCAGCTATCGATTTGGCATCTCCGGTTTCAATTTCAACTAGGCTAAGAAATGTTGAAACTTATGCGCCTTTTCTTATATTGAAGTCATTAAAAACAAAGTTAACGTACCGATATACCAATGAAAATACTTTTTATCAGAGTGACTAGAGAAGTCGATATACCCATGTCCGTCTGTCCGTCTGCCGTATGAACGCCTAGATCTCAGAGATGGTAAGAGCTAGAGCAACCAAACTTTCAGATAAGATCCCTTGTTAATCCATAGGAGACAAGTTTATTTTATTTTTTTGATATCGGGACTACATTATATAGCTCTCATAGGGGTGTTTCAGATTTTCGATGGATAATTCGTTTGCTTATGAAGATATCATAACCAAATTTGGCAATCGGAAGTTTTTTAGAAACCCCCAGCACAGTACCAAATTTTATCAAAATCGGTGGACTATATCATATAGGTCCCATAGGATCGATCGGTCGAAAATTTGTTTTTTGTACAAAATTCGTTGTGTTTCGTTTGTTTGTGAAGATATTGTAACCAAATTTGGCATTAAGAAGTTTTTTAGAGTTCCCAAGCACTATACCAAATTTGATCAAAATCGGTTGACTATATCATATAGCTCCCATAGGACCAATCGGTCAAAAAATCGTGATTTGTACAAAATTCGTTGTGTTTCGTTTATTTGTGAACATACCGTAACCACATTTGGCATTAAGAAGTTTTTTAGAGTTCCCAAGCACTGTAGCAAATTTGATCAAAATCGGTTGACTATATCATATAGCTCCCATAGGGCCGATCGGTCGAAAAAAAGTTTTTGATTAAAAATTCGTCTGTTTTTGGTTGTTTATGAAGGTATCATAATCTAATTTGGCAATCAAATGTCTTTTGGTGTTCGTATCCCAAAGTCGTCCGCGCCCGACTTTAACGTACGCCATCTTTACTCTTTTATTTGCGTAAACTCCAACAACAAGAAATTATGTCTAATTCACTTAATTTCGCACAAAAAAGCGCAACCTTTTTTTACTTGCGTTAATACAATTTGATTATTGTAAATTTGGCGCTTACTTTTTTCAAACGAGTATACGGTAACTCGTTGCTTTTCATACCACGAAATGGCTAAAAAATTACAAATGCGAGCAGTGCTGAAAAGGCAGCGAATTACCATATTGTGCAACACTTTCTGCTCAAGTGCACAGCAAAAAGTAGACTAGGGTCTGGGTTGAGCACAAGTTGAGTTGAGATTTGAAACGCAGGGTTGTATTTCCCCATACATTTTGTTTTTGTAAAAGTCCTCAACTGCTCAAGTGCACACAAAGCGTGAATACCTCAAATATGCTTGATTTACAGCTAAAAGCATTTTGAAATTTTTATAAGCTGTTTAGTTTTAAAATATGCTAGATCTAGCTATAAACAAGCTAAAATTTTAACACTACAACATTCGAAAGTATTATTATTCCAATCGTATTTTATTATAATATTAAATTAAATTTAAAACAGGGATTATTGTATGTTGGCGAAGTTTATATGTACATGATAAGCAGTCTAATATAAAAAACTTATGGTCTGTCACGCCTCCTTGTATCTGTTGCATATGTTGCGTAGGATGTCGAACAGGGTTAGTTGCTAAAAAGAACGTATAAACAACCAATATGCTGAAAAGGCTGCCCATTTTTTTTTTTGTGGGTGGGGGAATGTTACATACATTTTAAATGTCGTCTCGCCGTGGTCTTTGATAAGTAAGTACAAATTTATAAAGGTCTGTGCTCACCCAAAAAAAAAAACAATTATCGTTTCTTGGAGCGTTTCGATACATTAACAGTAAGTTAAAAAGGGTTGCATTTTTACAGAACGGAACTTTTTGTAGATCAAACCTTGTAGGTATATAACAAATTTAAAACATTTTTGCTTCCATTTTTATTATCTATTATTATGGAAAATAGCTTTATAAATAAAGCTTATCTGCATTATGCAACTCATTTGTTGCTGTTTATCAAGATTTTTAAATTTTCATTTTCCACTCTTGATGCATTCATCTTTTCAGGTAGCAGGTAACGTAAATTAAAAAGTTTATTAAAAATATTTCACATTTTTGTCTGCAAGCCAATTGGAAACTGTTTAGTTGCTATGGTTCTCTTCATTCATACTTGCGTGTAGTTATTAAATAGTTCTTTAACGTTGCAAGCTTCGTGTGGCAAGTTCACTTTATTGCTTGTGGCCCTGCAATAATGTTGTAACAATTTATGAAGATTTATCTTATGCTCAAGTAAAGTATAATTTTTTGCTAGCACTTATTACTAAGCAGGCGAACGATAATGGATGGTAGTATAAACTGTGGCACTTTATATTTAAAGTAATAACAAATAGATTAACTGAATTTAATAATCAGGCTAGTATGCTTTATGTTGGTGTATATGCGATTTATTATAAATTCAAAAGAATACACAATAGTTATGTTTAGGTTATTGCATTTTTACAAGACGGATTATGTACAGTCAATATGTACAGGGTATAAGTACTAATATAAGGTAGAGTAAGCATGTCACGGCGCTCTCTTGCTTGAGCTTCCAATCCATTGATTAACTTTAATCAATTACGCATAATCTTAATCTCAATTAATCTCTCTTAATCATTAATCTCTTACGCCACGGGAAGATCACACAGCCTGAAATCAAGTTTAAACAATATGTTTTGTATTTTAACAAATTTCATTATCTATTTATTTATTTACATTTGACTAAGTATCTATATTATTATTATTATTGTACTGGGTGTAGTATGTACTGCGACCCAAGTGGATCTATTGTACCCCCCTTCACGGCTTAGAGCTCTCACAAAAGTCCAATTGCCTGCATATACTGCAGTATTTTGTTTGGATTTATGGTAACAATGCTCTCCGGTGAGATGACGTGCATGCTTAAAAGCTTGCTTCTTTTGTTGACGAGTGCTATGCATTCACATAGTAGATGCACTGAAGTTTCTTCCTCCATACTACAGAAACGACAAAGCCCACTATCCGCTATGCCAATTTTGTTTAAGTGGCTGCGGAGCCTACAGTGACCCGTCAAGAGGCCTGTCAGGATCCTCACGGTATTTTTCCCGTGAGTTATCACGTGTTTGAATCTCTTGCGGTTGTACTTAGAGAGGAGGGTTTTTGACTGCTTTAGTCCTGGTATCTGTGCCCAGTGAAGCAGCCGTTTGTTTTCCTCCTCTTTCCTCAATAGGTCCCTTACCACGTGGTTGCCAATCCCACAGTATGGTTCAGGTCCGATTAGCGTACTAAGTATCTAATACTAATTGTAATAAATGCAAAAAGAGTGGGAACAACAAGGCCATCGCAACGAATTTTAATTCTAGCGCGCCCATCTGGGACTACCTATAAGAGGCTTTATTTAAGTTTAATTTATGCATTTAAATATACAAAAAAAAACTTGGACTAGGTCCAATTTTCTCTTTAAGTTAAGATTTTCCAAAAAGGCGATCGCAAGTTATTTTTCGTAATTGACCATAGGCGGAAATAGAAGACCCTGTAACCATTTTATCAAAACAATAATGATAGCTCCACGGTGGAGCAGATGATTCATAATATAACGAAACTAAATTCAGAATTTAAGTAATTTATTTTTTTTTGCCTAGATCGTAGTCGGCTAGTTGAAAGCTTTTCGAAAGTAAATGAATTTGTTTTAAAATATTTTCAATAAGCAACGAGTCAAAACGACAAAATCTAAATTTATATTTTTTACAACAATGGCTATAAACCTAAATATTAAGGCCAATTCGGAAGAGACGATTAAAGGTTCTAGTACTAATAAGTCGGAATCAATTGAGATGAATAAAAAAGTCATAAAAAAGACGCAGATAAAGCAGTTGAAATTGCAAGTACAATTTAAGGAAGACGTTTCGAAGTTGAAGGCCAAGTATATCGCAGGACACATGCAAATTTTAACCAACGCCATTAAGGAGATGGAACAACTAGCCTCAGCTGAGAAACACAATAACTAAAAAGATATGGATTAAAATAAAGTTAATTCAATTTGAATTAAAATTCGCAAAATATAGCAAATTGGTTATTTTTTAAATTTTTTTTCGAATTGTACAATTTTATGAGGAGTTTCAAAAAATATAATGATCAAGCAATTAAAAGGTTGCTCAATGCGCAGTTCCGTAATTCATGTCTCTCCAAAAAAGAGAAAGAAAAAATCAATGACAAAATATTATTATAACAATATATTATGGTATTAGCCAATTCCTATAATATTCAGCCAAGTGAATCCATATCATAATGTCAACTGCCTTAGGATTCAGATTAATTTAAGACTAAAAAATGGAACTGCATATATGGCATTTAGTATTTGTATGGAATGGGAATTAAAAAGTGTTACAAATGCAAATAAAAATAAAAAAAGATACAAAAACGAAAAAAAAAAAACAGGGTCAAAATCCATTATCAACATATTATTTCAACTACTCGTCGTAAGGACCCAGGCTTATGGTTGTTATTTACTTGTCATTCATGTGCTGTAACACGTTTCCCGTACTGCCTTTTTACGGCTCTTGTAATTATCACTTTAATGAACTTTGCTATTTTGATAGCACCCAAGGCAAACAAACAATGCCCGTCAGCCGGCCATCTGGGCAGGCCACTGAGTGACTCGCTTTTGGCTGGCCACTGGCCAGCTCGTGTTGCCGGACCCGGGGAAAAGTGCATTGTGACTGCTACGTGTCTCTGGCAATGTGCCGGACCGTAAACGCCATTGTGTTGACTTTTTGTTGCCTTGGTTTTTATTAAGGAATAAAATTAGTAGAAGCGTGCCGTGCACGTAAAGCTGCCGGAGACACAAAAGCAAATAAAAAACCGGAAAAAGGAGCATACAAAAAATGAAAGCCAACATAGAGCGGCTCCAAGAGTAAAAAGTAATGTGAAACGAATGTGCACAAAATAATGCAAGATAAACGCGCCAATTTTCAACAACAACAACGAATACAACAAAAACAGCATTTAAGACCCCGGGTCCAACAAGTCGAGTCATGTCCAAGTCGAAAGGCTACAATGATCAATGAAAATTGGAAAAGAAACTTAACATAAAATTCTTGGGTCGTACGTAGTTGGTTTTAACAAATAAGCACTTAATAGACTTACTTTGCTTTCAAAAATTCGACTTTTATACCATCTGAATATTTGACGGTATTCCCGCCAGGCCCGGAGTTTGCTCAGGGGCCCGGTGTAATTACTGTCGTACTGTAATAGAGGGTCCGGTACATTTTCCCCCCGGGCCCGAATTTTCTCTCTACGGTCCACTCTGCTGAAGAACAACAAGAAACAGCACACACAAAAAAGAATAGCGCAGAATTCGTCTTTACTTGTTATTCGCGTATTATGCAAAGGAGACGAATTTCTTTATTTTTTTCTTCAGGACTCGCTTCGTGTGTGTTTTTACCTACAAGTGACAAACGAAGAAAGTACTTATTGGAAGGCAATCGTCACCGGCCGAAATGTAATGGGCAGGGCAAACAAGCAACGTCTTTTAATGGGCTGTGCCAATAGTGTCAAGAGTAATGTACAATATTTGTATCAGATTCTTTGTATCAGAATGCCTATCATACCCTCCGGTAGCCATTAAGTTATGTCTGTATACTCAACTAAACCAACCAAACTTCAATTTCACAAAACATTCCTCTATTTCCCACAACCGGTTGACCCTTTCCTATAAGAAGGGATCGATATGAAATGTGCTACAAGATTTATTTAAATTTATTCGTTCTCGTTTTTTCGTGTTTCTTTCTTTTTGTCGGTTTCTTATCGCATCCCTTATTCTTTTTTAGCACAGCTTTGCACCTTTCGATTACTTCATATTGTTGACATTTTCCTTTGATTGAATTTTTGATAGTTCTTGATCATTACTTTAGCAACAATATTTATTTAAATTAATCACGATTCAGCTACTTTTATTAAGGGAAAATTTTGTATGCAAGACATGAACAACGTGTGTGTATGTGAACGTTTTCCAAAAATGCGCATAGAGTTATGCGCGCTGTTTTTTAGGTTCAGTAAAAGATAATTATCAATTAATATCTAACTTCAAATTGCCATAAATATAATGGAAGAATACCAGAGAATATTTAAAAAATTATTTCTGTTTAAACAACGTGCAGTTATGGACCTATTTTGCCAGTTCGATTTAATTTCACTTGCAACAAATTGTTCGGTTTCAAACCGCACAACAAATTCGTTTTGCTGAAATTGGGAGCACCAAACATATGGTTTCAAACACAATGTTTTGTCGGACTTAAAACAACTTATTGATGACCCGTGGCTAAAATTGATTTTTTTTTAAGTTCTTAATAAGAACCTTATTTTATGTTAAGAATCTTTGCAGCACACAATTCTTAGCAACAACGCTAAGACTCTATATATCTGGGCA
Organism: Chymomyza fuscimana; assembly: GCA_949987675.1. Classification (NCBI taxonomy): domain Eukaryota; kingdom Metazoa; phylum Arthropoda; class Insecta; order Diptera; family Drosophilidae; genus Chymomyza; species Chymomyza fuscimana. The sequence continues at coordinate 3,949,574 of OX465090.1, read as the reverse complement.
AGATATCGAAATGTATCGATTAATTTCTCCTGCATATTCGCTACATAGGTATTGTAATTTAACTACTGTAACCGGGACATGAGGATCCGCGGCTGGAGATGGGCAAACTACTCTGTCTTTTTTGCATTCTTGGTTTAGTGATAACTCCAAAAAATGTACATTCATTGTTTAGTATAAAAAAAAAGTTAAAGGGATTTTATAATTTTAGCTACTTTTACGAAAACTTAAAAAATTGTTTATTTAAATTTTTAAATTTCCCACAAATTCCATAAATAACCGTTTTAGGGAGCGAAATTCCAAAAAGGTTTAAACTATCACCATTACTTGAAAGCAATAAATTCCGGCAATTCCAATGACAGTAAAAAATACAATAACTTTATTTCCGTGCGCAGAGATTCCCCCCAGTCCAACCATGCCCCAATATTTGGCTAATTAATAGATGCCAAACCGTATTGCATGTGCAGCTTATATTACGCAGCCATTTGGTTTTGGCCAGCATTCGTAATGTATGTATGAAGTTTATTATATACTATATCATTAATGGTGCAGGGTATACAGTACGGCGTACTAGTACGGATCTAGGGGAATGACTAGTCTATTAGTATACAGAACTCAATTTAGCTCAATACTATCATAAGGCGTATACCTCGTTGAATGGTATACAGTTCGGCATATAGTACGAAGGGAGAGGGGAAATCCTTATTATTATTATTGCGGACCTCCACAAAAGTTGGAAAAATAGTTTGACAGTTTTTTGCGAGCTCCGATATATTTGCACTTCGGAGTAAAAAATCCCCCCTATGACCGAATCCTGGACCCTCGCCTGCTTATTAGTATGCAAACATTTTTAGAGCTGCATTGTTTTGTGCAGCTGCTCCTCCTTCTGTTCTTCTGCGTAAATATGCAGCATGATGGCAATAAAATGTCTTTTGGAGTTGCTTAGCAATATGCCGAATTTGATCGCATTGTGGTTGTACAGTGTATCCCAAAGTCAATATTCTGGGCCAAGACAACTGAATCCGTCAACACATGCTTTATTTATGTTAAAATGCTTTCAGGTTTAAGATGATGTTAATTGGTAATTGGCTGTCAACACCTTACGGGAGAAGCAGGTGCCACGGACGGTCTACTCCGTTAACAGTACTAGTGCTGAACTAGTGCAAAGGTAGTAAGTGCCACCAACCGTACTGTTGTATAGTATCCGCGTTTATAGTTCGCTTGTATTTTTAATGTAACTGGAGGCCATGTGTGGGCGTAAAATGAAAATAAAATTGTTGGAAAATTTACATATGCCAACAGCGGTTTGTCTTTTCCCGCGGAGCGGCAATTAATCATAACGCATAAAGATTTTACATGACGCTCTTTTTGCATATAGAAACACACTTATCACACACACACACTCAAAAATATGTATCAGTGTAGCCAACAGTCGGATACCCTGCAGCTACTTTTCTAAATTATTTGTTTAATATTTCGAGTTGAGTACTGTACGTGTGTTCGAGAGAGTGAATATAAGTATGTGGTAAGAGAGATGTCTTGTGAAAATAAAAGAAAGATCTTTTTAGTCTGATTGGATTAACAATGATCGGGATTCTTATGTTTCGTACCCCAAATAGCTTCTTTCTTTTCGTTTCAAAAATCAATTTTGCGATGAAATCATTTTGTAAAGGTAATACATGCATCTGATTTAGAATTTCCCAGGGATGAAGAAAATACAAATTTTATTCAATTCTTGCTACAGACGCTCAAAGTGGAGTATATTTTTAACTTAAAAAAAAAATGCAATTTTTGGAATAAAACTTCATGTTTAAGATTGTTTTGTAACAAAACTACGCAACTAATCCCTATTTTCTCGCTTTCTATAAAAAGGTACATTAAATTTAAACATGAAAGAGAAAAAAAATGACTTCGTATCTTTTCTGGTTTTTCCTAAATTTCCGTTTATCTGGACCACTTTTTCAACTTTGGAAGAAAAGAAAAAACATTAACCCAAACTAACATTTTTTGTTTTAATATAAATGCTTTTGCTATCAATTTATTTACCTGCTCCATAAAGATTGTCTGCGAGAATTTGCAAGTTTGGCTGTAAGGCTATTAAAAGTGCAGAAACCCAACTCCAAAATATGCTGACGCGGGTATAAGAAGAAGAAGAACACGCAGTTGATACAGCCACTAAATTTACAGTTGATTGCTTATATTTTCACTTTACAATAAAATAAAGCCTACCTGTGACATTTGAAAAAAGAAGGAGTAATCATGCCAATTTTTTTGGTATTTCCAGGTAGTTCTAAGACATTTAATGTAATTTAATGTGTACCTGTTGCACGTTTTCTGGATATAGGCTTAAAATTTGTATATATTTGCCAGAATACTTCAGAAACATCATAAAATAAAAACAAAGTGGCAAAACTCTCGTCGCCGCCGAGAAATTTTTATTTTTTGCAAGAAAACACAAAAGGATTTTCAAAATTTGGATAATTCCTTAATTGAAGAGGGAAATCTGGAATTTGGTATTTCACCATTGCATGCCAGAATTAGATGCATGGAGTTTATTTTGAAGCTTGCATATACTCTTCCGCAAATGAACGAATCTTTTGAAGACAACACACCAGACAGAGAAAAACAAAATATCAGGAAAAAAACAATTTAAGACGATTTCTTCACTCGACTTGGACTGAGAGTCGACTTCCCCATACATGGATATGGTAACACAAACGATGGAAACTCATCCCGGAAATTCTTTGCAGAAATCAAAGTTACATCAGAAATAACTGGAGTGGATGAAGAAATTATCAAAAGATTGGGTGTTATTTTAAATTATAAAATTTCTTTATAAATGAAAAAAATATGTACATATTTTACAAATACAAAAATACAAATATTGCACAGGCAACAAAATCCAATTTCCACAACATATTGCGCAGCTCTCAGATGTCATATCACAATGTATGGGTACTTATTTTAAAGCCTAAAGATTTTTCTTTCAACTACAATTTAATTCATAAAAATATATCAATTGCTGTAGAAAATATGATTTTTGCAACGTTTTTTCGGCTTCCGTGCCACTGTGCGACGTTGGGATATTCTGTACCACCATATTGCAATCAAATCCGATATATTGCTTAAGAACTCAAAAAAAAAATGTTTCCCACATTTAGTTACAATATTTTAAAAACAAAAACAAATATAACGAATTTTGCACCAAAAAAGTTGTTTTGCCCGATCGGTCCTACGGGGGCTATATGATATAGGCAAGCGATTTTAACCAAATTTGGTACAGTGCTTAGGAACCCCAAAAAAACTTTCGAATACCAAAATTGCTTAAGATACCATTATCAACAAACGAAATATCCATCTAAAACTTTTGTTCTTTTCGAGGTACTCTGAAACACTCTATGGGAGCTATATAATATATCCCCGATATCAAAAATATAAAATAAACTTGTCTTCCCTGACATACTAACGCATCTAATCTGAATGTTTGGTTGCTCTAGCTGAGAGATGTAGGCGTCCATACGGACAGTATGGTCTAGTCACCCAGATCATACTTTAGGTAACTTTGTGGCTCTCCGATTTTTCCTACATTTTAGGCTTGCACAAACTTAACATACCCTTTGAACCATAAGGTACTGGGTATACAAATATGAGAGCTACACCAAGCCAAACTTTGAAGGAATTTGGTGATAAGCACAAATTCATAATACCCTTGCTTTAATGGGTGTAGACTGTAGAGTATAAGAATGTGTTAACTGTATGCTCGAACTGACCAGGTCCACGCCAATGCACATAAAATATGCAAAATATCTTGTAATTTGTTTATCAATGCATATTTCACACACATGCACACACACACTCACTCGCACCGACATGCACCGACACTTTTACGCACACACTGACCAAAGAGAGGAAAACATATGCAGATGCATCCGTCGGATACTTGAACTCTCCTACTCCCCCTCCAGCATAACATTCACATTCAAAAATAGCACCAACAATTTAACCAACTGCCAACGCCTCCAATAAAAAGGGGCGATCCCAGACACAGGCACAGGCACAAACACAAGCACAAGCATAGGCCATGGCTTGTTATATTTTTCCCCAAAGAGGGCTAGCTTCGGTAGCCCAATGGTTGGTTGGGTGAATGGACCAGATTGCTTTCGTTTTCGTCGGGAACTACAAATAAATTCATTGAATTAACAAATAGCTTTATGTTCATGCTACAAAAATTTGCTCGTTGCTTTGCGGATTTCGAAACATTTTTTCATGTCCAGACGACCAACAGACATTCAGCTCGCACGCAAAGCTATTGGTGGATTTTCGTAAAAAATTTAAATATTTCCACAGTTGTTTGCGGTTACATTTTGTCCATGCACTTCATAGTACCCGCAAAAAGTGTCGGCTCAAATGTTTTTGCTCCCTCGTTTCGGTTGTTTTTTTTATTTGCTTTTTACGCAAAATAAACTCACGAAACATTTTTGATATGTTCCAACTAGTGGAGTCCTGAAATTCTGAAGGCTATCTGGCTGTCATGTGATCTGAATGTACACGCAGCCAGTGCTGAATGTGCATCAAAACAGGTTGGCTGAAAAGTTCGTATCGTTTCTATCTGAGGGCGCCACTAGAATTTAATCCTTTGATATCTCTCTTAGCCAAATAAATTTTATACATAATTGCTCAAATAGAATGCTTGACCTCGTTTTTGTCAATGATAATTCTGATTTTGAAATTTCTAGGGTCTGTCCGCTCTCCGTAACCGAGGATCCGTACCATCCGACATTACAAATCTCTTTAAAATTTAATGGTCTCTACCGAAATCAGCCACATGCTCCCGCTCTTCGGTATCGCTGCTTTCGCAAGTCTAATTTTGTCGGTCTTAATAAATTTTTGTCCGAAGTTAACTGGTTGCCCTTGTTGACTACTAATGACCTTGACTTATCCATTTCCAATTTCTATCGGGTTTTATACGCTGCTTTTGATCTCTTTGTCCCTTATTCTGTCCCGGCTCCTTCTTTAAAGCCGCCTTGGTTTACTACTAGTCTGTCCTCTTTAAAAAATCGCAAGTCTTCTTCTTACAAAAAATTTAAGAAATCTGGATCTCCTGTCGACTTTTATAAGTTTTCTATTTTACGCAGCAAGTTCGTCCTTCTTAACAGAATTTGCTACAATAATTATCTTTCCCGCTGTCGGCTTAACTTCTGTAGTGATCCTAAAAAATTTTTTCTTTTGTTAATTCTAAACGTAAATCTTCCTTATTTCCTTCATCGCTATATTTCAAAAATGAAAGCTCTACTAACAATTCTGAAATCGCCGACCTGTTTGCGAAATTTTTTCAAACTACCTATTCTGTCAACCCTAATTGCATTGACCTTAACTATCCCTATAACCTACCACATTCAAATCTTATTGCTTATCCAGAAATCTTTGAAACCGACGTTTTACAATCCCTACTGTCCATTAAATGATCCTTCTCCCCTGGCCCCGATGCCATTCCTAGTTGCGTCTTAAAGCATTGTGCTCACTCTCTTTCTACACCATTATCTGTTCTTTTCCGCACTTCATTAAAATATTCTTATCTTCCGGCCATCTGGAATGAATCCTTTATTATCCCTATTCACAAAAAAGGCTCCAAGTCCAACATTGAGAACTACCGCGGTATTGCCAAGCTTTCATCAATTCCAAAAGTTTTTGAAAGGATTGTAACTTCACAATTGCAACACTACTGTCGTTCTTTAATGTCGGATTCCCAACATGGGTTTGTAAAACGTCGTCCACATCTACTAACCTTTTAGAACTTTCGTCTCTTATTAATCTTGGTTTTACGGGAAAAAAACAAACTGATGTCATTTATACTGACTTTAGTAAAGCATTTGATTCGGTAAATCATAGTCTTCTACTTGTTAAACTGTCTCGTCTGGGGTTTCCGTCTTGTCTTTTAAATTGGATATCGTCCTATTTATCCAACCGAGTCCAGAAGGTAGTTTTTAAAGGCTGCGAATCTACAGAAATTATGGTCACGTCAGGGGTACCTCAAGGTAGCCATCTAGGCCCTCTTCTTTTCAACTTATTTTTAAATGATCTCCCTCAGGTAATCTCATCTTCTCACATTCTTATGTATGCGGATGATGTTAAACTCTGTATGTCCTACTCCGATAATAATAAGTACTTACTTCTTCAGCATGATTTTGATAACATGCAATCTTGGTGCAATATCAACCAACTCTTTCTCAACAAGACAAAATGTAACGTTATGACATTTTATCGTTCTGCTCCTTATTTGGCCACTTACTCTTTAGAATCTTCTACCTTAGAACGCATCGAGAGTGTGTCTGACCTTGGTGTTTTGTTTGATCATAACCTTAAATTTAATAACCATATTTGCAACATCGTGAATAAGGCTAGAGGTGTTCTTGCTTTTATTAAGCGTTGGTCTAAAGAGTTTAACGACCCTTACACAACCAAACTTCTTTATATTTCTCTTGTCCGTCCAATTTTGGAATATTGTTCCTGCGTTTGGAGCCCTCAATACCACCTTTATCAGGACATGATTGAGTCCGTACAAAAGCAATTTCTCCTTTTTGCACTTCGTGGCTTAAACTGGGACCCAAATATCCGACTGCCGCCATATTCTGATAGACTTCGCCTTATAAAATTGCCTTCCTTAAATCACCGCAGAACATGCCACGGCGTGTTATTCTTGCATAAACTGTTACTCGGTCTTATCGATTCCAATGTACTCCTTAGCAAAGTTACTTTGGTCATACCATCCAGAGTAACTCGTAATTTTCGACCCTTAGCCTTACAATTTTGTAGATCTAATTATGCTTTGCACGACCCTTTCCGTGTCTTATGCTCTAACTATAATAACTTTTACAATTTCCTCTCTTTCGAACGGTCTATTCAATCTATCACTTCTTCTATCTTAAGTCACCTTGACTTGCCACTTCGAGCATCCTTGACCAATCCTATATTATGAGTCACCCACTTGGTCAATGGTGATCCATTGGCTTTTTTTGCGATATAATGTTTAATTTTTATCTTGCTTCCTTTTTTCAACTTTAATATTGTAAATCCAAGTTTCTGGCCAGTTCTTGATGTGAGTTGGTGCATATCATTAAAAAGTTCACCCATCGGGCTAGAGACGCGGATTAGTTCATATCAATTCCCTCGCTCTATTTTCTTTTCTAAATAATTTATATGTACTTTTTTATAATATAATGTCAACTGTACGTAGTTGTACCCCTCAAATAAATAAATAAATAAATAAATTTTTTTTTTTTTTTTTAGAGGCCCCAGGTGGGACATCTTTCATTTTGAACTTATAATCGTCTGGTCTCCAGATACGATCTGAGTAGGTTATAGTATGGTGCTGGGTGCAGAATTATGATTTTAGCCAGAAGACCGTCCAACCAAACTCTGGCAAAAGTAATTTTTAATTTTTGATATCAAATATGATTCGATACTCTGTGCACCTGTTCAACAGTGCTGGAACCTTCCCTTTACCAAAATTGGTAGTCAGGATTTTCGGATCATGGTTATCCAGGCGATCTTTCATTAGGCAGGGAAGTGCTGCGTCCTTATTATAGCGTTAAAATTTAGTGTAATAAAAAGTAGAGCTTTCGTAGCCAAGGCTCGCAGGTTTGCATGATTTGTGCCTTCATAACCTTTGATTTGGGAGCTATTTGATGGTATCCTTTATCTCCTCAAAGCGTATGCGCCTTATAGGAAGTGTTATTTAAGGTGGGATGTTGAGGTCGTCAAATGTTTGATCCACCTCTTCATCTAGCAGTAGTATGATTAGTATGTCTTTTTCAAGTTTCCCCAGCCCTCTTCTTATCTAGGCGTTGTTGCAGACTGTTCTTCACCATTGCAACAATCTCGCCATAGTCACCCCTCAGCGATACGTCAACGACAGACTGCGAAAGGTAGATGATTCAATAGAACAACAACAACGCTGCGCAGGACCTAGCTGCTGCAAAAAATCTTTAAAACATCTGCCAAGAGTTCGGACTTAAATCTTATATCTTAAATAAAGGATAAAAATGTCTAAAGCATCAGAGGATGCAATCAAGCTAAGGAAACCTCGGTAGTTTTAACCAAACATTAAGAAGCCTCACTATAGAACAACAATCATAGATTGTTTGTAAAGAACCTACAGTAAGCAAAATGGCAATGTGACTCCACAAAATCGCTTGAACACTGTAAAATCTTTGGGAAACTACTGGGTTCAGTATAGTTGGGATGTCCCGGCCATAACCGTCTTCCGGGACATGGTGGGCAAACCACGCAGGGGATAGAGCCCAATAGTTTTTGTATTTGGCAAACAATTACTTGACAAACTTTAAATAGATTTAACATATCACGTAGCAGTCACCTCCAAGAGATAGATCTTTCGTCCGATCGATCGTTCGAAGCTGTGGTTTTAGTAATTTTGGATATTCCTAAATTTTGATTATGTCTTTTTTCTTGCTCCCTTAAATCTTCGGTAGCTTCCATTTTTGATTCTTTACTATTCTCCCTTATTTTCGATCAGTTAATATCATTAAAAAAAATTTTACCACGCTCCAAGCATCCGCTACGTCAATAACACCATTGCAGCCGTCTTATATTGTTTTAATGTTCACAAAATAGTGATTCGATCCAAAATGAAACATAACAGATTTCAGCTATGCCAAAAAACAAAATTTTTCCCATTGTACATCGATCTTTCAGAAACATTTTTTTTATGCATACAGGCACAGAAAATTTCATTAGTAGTTTTGCCCACAAAGCGCTTCTTTATATTTTCGTTGCATACTTTTGGGCATCTGCATTTTTTACGAAAATGTATATTTTATTTTTTGAATAATTAAAGGCATTTGAATATTTAGTTGTTTGAGTCGAATCTATTTGTAAATTTTGTTTTTGTAAATATTGTGTAAATCTGTAAATATGTACATATATAGTATTTTAAGTCCTATCACACACTAAATTATATTTTATGTGTAGCGATTAATTTTCATGTACTCAATATTGATTGATTTTTTGAATTAGCAACAAGCATCATTTGCGACATTAATTCACGTTCATGATGCAATAAATTTTACAAGGTGCCGCAAAGAAGCGCGCGAGTTTGGCTACGCAGAAAACTGCCTCTCTGTTACAGAGAGATACGAATAACGGACCTGCGCATGATCCAAATACTTACTTATATGTTTAAGACATACAAAATGTGGAAAGTTTGATTAAATTTGATCCACTCTTTCATGTAGTTAATATACAAAAATTGAACCAGTGTTCTTCGCCAGAGAGCTGCATTGAGTGCGCTCGAGCCTGTACGAGTATAACAAGTAAAATGTGAGTGTGAGTAGCAAACCGAAATGAGCTTGTTAAAGTGTTGCGCACAAAGTGACTGACTACATATGTTTCTAATGCAATACAAAAGTATAGGGTGAGCTAATAAGATGAATTAGGCACTCACTCACAATACTACGCACAGCTCGTTTGTACTCAAAACACAAAAAGCTCGTGAGTCACTTTTGATAGCTCAAGAGATACACATACATGTTGTGCTCAATTGACTTACATTGCTCAAAAGTGTAAGTCATGACTGAGTGCACTCAAAAATTTGTATATTCGTTGCACCTCTCTGTTCTTCGCAGCCAAGCTCGCGCACTTCTTTGCGGCATCTTGTAATCATTGCATCATCAGAGCTGCGCTTTCTTGGCCTTTTAATTGTTGTATAATGCTTCACGTTTGATCAAGTTCCATAAACTTTTTCTCGAAACATTTATATTCATTTATTTTAATTATTTTCTACCGTACTTGATTATTAGTCTTGAAGTTTCTGTGCAGTTGAAGATAAGCAAATATATGTTGTGCAGGAAAATGTCCAAAACTTTATCTATTATGTTTTTAAATTGCATTTTTCTCAGAAAAACTATTCTTTACAAAACCAAACAATATGACACTTGTAAACAGCTAATTGTTTGTATTGTTAGTCGGGCATCAACATTTTTTGAAAACTCATCTCTTTTCAGCCGCCACCACGAAAGACTAAATTAAAAATGTCTATTTTTGTTTTCCAGCACATTTTTAGTTAACTCATAAAAAATCATTTGGGGCACCCCGGCCATAAGATACCCTATAATCTTCTTAATTTCTGCAGTGGTCTTCAGGTGCTTCTTTACAAAAAGATTTGTGGTTTATCAATTTTTGACTATAACTCTCGAGGTGCCAGACCGATTTTAATCTTTACATCACTGGTGATCCGTTATCTGTGTCGAATTGAGTGTGCCGCAAAATAGTATTTGTGAAAGAGAGGAACCAATTTAGGATACTATTAACATGCTATGAGTACTCATCATTAATTTGTAAAAAAAAAACTAAGACTTTTGTGTTTAGTATTAATCTAAAATCTCATTTTTTTTTACTATGTAAAGCATTGGTTACAAATATATATTTTTTAACTTTTAAAATAACATTATAATAAATTTAACTCATGAAGCAGGCGTGACTGTACCATAGTAGTCCACCAGTAGAGCTGTGGTGCTGCCAACTCGACTAAGAGTGTTCCAACTGGTTTCAATAATTATCATCCATGTTTATTCTTAGGGAAATATTAAACAAAAAAAAACAAAACGAAGGAGTTTTAAAGCTTACATGGGAAATGTTTATCTTAAATTCAATATATGAATAAAAGATTGAAAGTAACGCAGATTTGTTGTAAGTCGTCTTGGATCGGAAACAGAAAAGGCAGTTTCGAGATCTAAGGCGTCCTTTTATAGGAAATAACACCGGAAATATTATGGCGATTGCAAAACATAATACTGATTAGTAATCATCAATCAATCAGTGATTACTATTTATTTAGTTTACCGTGAATTTTCTTATATTTTCAAAATCTTTACTTATTTATATAAATTTATTTAATCCCTTATGAAAGTCTCTTGAGTTTGCTGAACAGCCAGAAGTCACACGGAGCCAAAATAAATGAATAAGCGGTTGCGAAATGATATTTGTTGAATTTTTGGCGAAATGCTCACGAAGAAAAAGAGAGAGAGTTTTCATAACCGTTAATGCTTCGTAGTTAGGAAGTACGCTCTTTAGAGGGTCAACGACCGCTCTTAATCGTACGATTATGCTGTTAGCTTTTTTGGCGCAAACAGCTGGAGTAGGTTTAGCCGAAGGAGAGAGCGAGAGAAAAGGCTTTCATATGCGTAACGCTCTTCATGCACATAGTGCATTCTGTTAAAGATTAGCTTAGGCCAAGGTATACTTATTTAAGGTAGCATTTTCCCGCCGAAGGCTCTCAACGAAAGTTACCAATTTTTAGTTTCGTTGCGACTGCGCGTGAGAAGGATTGCTTTCACGCATATTATTTTAATATGTTTGCGTTCTCTCTCTCTCGCTTTTTCTTGCTCTCTGTAAAATTGGTGACGACGCCGGCAGCATTACTCTACCTTAAATAAGTATACCTACCTTGGCTTAGGCGGTCCCGCATAGTTTGACTAGCGACTAAAAGGGCAGTCTAAGTTTGGCAGTGCACGAGTGCAGCAGTGTTTTATAGTTTTCTTTTGTGCCTGTTTTATAGACATACACATATTTTGCTCGAGTGCGTTCTTTGCTCCCCAATTTTTGTGAGTGTGGTGTTTGCAGTCCATAGAGGTAATATACAGCCGTAACAGTTTACCAAAATCTGAGGAGCTTTGTGTTTTTTAGAGCAGTTCCGGGTAACCACGCTTGGCGCACCAGCTATTCGCCAATAATATCTCCACGCAGTATCTCCACGCGGTAACTGCAACCGCAACAACAACAACAACTGTCTCAGCGAATGTGCGCAGAAGCGACTGCAACAACAACTACTGGCTGCGACGCCCAACACTAAGGCAGAAGCTTGGACCGCGGTTCTCGCAACGACGGCAAGTGCAGCCGCACAAACATACCCATAAAGCAACAACAACGCCTCGGTGATCTCTAATACAACTACAGCAACACTAACTACGGCTGTGCACCTTCATCGAAGAAAAAAAAAAAAAAAAAAAAAAAACAACGTAGGACAGCAACAACAGCGTTATAGTTGGTTTATGGCCATATGACCGTAAACAAAAATAAAAACAGCAAGTAAAACAAAAAGAAATATAACAAATATAAACAGAGCACCATTAGAACTTACTAGATCAGCTGTAGTTGATTTTTGTTTATTTAAGACCCTGTCAGCGAATGGCCTGTCATATAATGGAAATTAAGTTGAGCAAACTTATTGGATTTCTCTTGCGCGTGAGCTTTGAGTTTAATGCTATCCTCTCTTGCGCGCAAACTAATATAGCCATGGGAAGCTCTTATATTGAAGCCATCATAAACAAACAAAAACATATATATATTGTATTGATCTTATGCATCTTGTAGTTGTAGGTTATTATAATCGATAATTTGTATCTTTTTATACCCTGTACCGTATGGTACAAAGGGTATATTGTGTTTGTGCAAGCCGAAAATGTATGTAACGTACAGAAGGAGAAGTCGGAGACCCCCCAAAGTTACCTAAAGTATGATCAGAGTGACTAGAGAAGTCGATATACCCATGTCCGTCTGTCCGTCTGTCCGTCTGTCCGTCTGTCCGTCTGTCCGTCTGACCGTCTGTCCGTCTGTCCGTATGAACGCCTAGATCTCAGAGATGGTAAGAGCTAGAGCAACCAAACTTTCAGATAAGATCCGTTATTTATCCATAGGAGACAAGTTTATTTTATTTTTTTGATATCGGGACTACATTATATAGCTCCCATAGGGGTGTTTCAGAGGACCTCGAAAAAAAGCAAAAGTTTTAGATGGATAATTCGTTTGCTTATGAAGATATCATAACCAAATTTGGCAATCGGAAGTTTTTTAGAAACCCCCAGCACTGTACCAAATTTTATCAAAATCGGTTGACTATATCATATAGCTCCCATAGGATCGACCGGTCGAAAATTTGTTTTTTGTACAAAATTCGTTGTGTTTCGTTTATTTGTGAAGATATTGTATCCAAATTTGGCATTAAGAAGTTTTTTAGAGTTCCCAAGCACTGTACCAAATTTGATCAAAATCGGTTGACTATATCATATAGCTCCCATAGGACCAATCGGTCAAAAAATCGTGTTTTGTACAAAATTCGTTGTGTTTCGTTTATTTGTGAACATACCGTAACCACATTTTGCATTAAGAAGTTTTTTAGAGTTCCCAAGCATTAAACCAAAATTTGATCAAAATCGGTTGACTATATCATATAGCTCCCATAGGATCGATCGGTCGAAAATTTGTTTTTTGTACAAAATTCGTTGTGAATCGTTTGTTTGTGAAGATATTGTAACCAAATTTGGCATTAAGTAGTTTTTTAAAGTTCCCAAGCACTGTACCAAATTTGATCAAAATTGGTTGACTATATTATATAGCTCCCATAGGACCAATCGGTCAAAAAAACGTATTTTGAACAAAATTCGTTGTGTTTCGTTTATTTGGCAAAGAAATATCTTTTGGAGTTTGTAAGCAATATATCGGACTTGATTGCAATTTGGTGGTACAGGGTATCCCAAAGTCGTCCGCGCCCGACTTTAACGTACGCCATCTTTTTTATTGTTTTAGAGTCATAAATTTCATGGTGCCATTTATATATGTATATACGTTTATATTTAAAGATAAATTTCCCTTTTATAAACTTATTCTAATGAATTTGAAACTTCCTAAAAGGGTACAACCGAACAACGATCATTGAGCTCAAGGATTCGGCGTGAGGAGGTATGAGTGAGTTGGAATTGGTCCAATAAGACCAGTAATGTTGTTTTCAATTTTTTTTTTATAATTAACATCTTATCTAAGTAATTACTATATGCGTTTAATATGTTAAAAATTAATGAATTGTATATAGTATTATAAGAATTAATGATAAGTCTTTATATACATCACCCACCAGAAGTTATTGAAATTATAGTCTCTGAAATATGAATCGTTAACGAAATTTTTTTGTTCAGTCTGAGCAGGACAAGATTAGTCTTATAGGAGCATGAAAACCCAATAGGTTGTTGAAGGGCCAAAATAGACGGCCAAGCGTTTATTATAAGACATAGGTTGGGTGGGTAAAGACGGAACTCAGTACTAGTCGAGTTCCCGAATATACTTATATTAGCAGCGTAGTCCCTTTAAATGTTTGTATTATTTTAACTCTTTATATATCTTCGTTTGCATTTAGTTTTATATTTTTGTATGTCAATGTGCACCTAATAATTTATGTTCAATGTGTATCGAGAGATAGTGTTTAGGAAAAACCCCCCCCCAGTCCGGCGAGCTGAGTCAGAGCACAGCTAGAGGTGCACCGGGTCTAGATACTCTATTGAGCGTCCGAATGACACCTTCGCGTTGTACCACTTGTAAACATTCTTTGAAGACAGAGTCTGATCCCCAAAGGCTATCTGCAGCATTCTCAACGTTTCCGCAGCCGAAATGCTGTCACTAACAGTGCTACCAAGTTACCGAAAGTAAAAAATTATCGATTGGAAAAACTCTGGAAGTTTAAATTTAAAACTCATCTTTCAATTTGATCACAGTAGTATTAGGTCTTTGGGACTCCCAAAATTGAATATAGACTTGTTCGTCCCTTTGAATGAATGCCTAGAACTTGGAGATGAAAGGAGCTAGTTTAACCAAACTCCTGATATATAGTACACATATAAAGTGTCGCTGAATTGGCAGAGTATTGCCCCCAAAACTGAAAGTAGTGCCGAATCTCCGGTTCGATTTCCAGTCGAGACTGCAATAATCATATTATCACACATACTATATAAATGGTAAAGGGCATCAAAAATTCGACAGTACCCGACTTAAACGTACGCCATATTTTTATCTTGTTTCTATTACTTTTTTGTTTTTGTTTTTTTAAAGGTTCGGGAAGTCCAAAGCACAACTCTTTGAATAATTCAAATATAATAATCCTTTCTGGTGTTTGTGTCTATGTTTGTGTGCCACATGTGTTTGGACTGCCTGCTGAGCTTATATTTTATTTGGACTTACCAAGTTGCGTCGTTTTCTATGTATTTGTCTTGTATTTATTTGTGTGTACCTTGCTTTTATTATTCAATTGTATTATTCAGTGCGATTATATTTTATTCGTTTTGAGGGGCAAAGAACTGCTTTTAATAGAAAAAAGCCACAAAGCCCTAAATTCCTGAATCAACATTTGCTGTAATGAAAATATTTTTATTGATGGAAAACAAAAAAGAAGAAACCAAATTTGTATGTACTTACATATATGTGGATGTAAATTTATTTTAAACATGATAGATATGCTGTGATTAAATTTAAGAATCCATTAAAATACAGCTGGAAGGCTGTGCTTGCCAGGTTATGAATATCTCTAGTGCCCTAGAGAATGCAAAAATTTAAGATAATGCTTTGACATAAAAGAGTATTTGAATGCATGTTTCACAAATTTTCAACACTGGGATATTGGTTCCAAGTATTTGGTTGGAATATGCGCATGCGAGGTCAAGATTCTCATGTCGATATCTAAGCCACTACTAACCTAGTAGGAGCTACTCATAGCTTACAACCCACCTATGAAATGAATTTTGAATTTTCTATATCCCTTCAAGTTATCATCGAAATTTTTTTTTTGTCAAGTTTCAGGTCAACAAAATAAGTAACATAATAGAAAGCCATGAGGTTCTGCTGGAGCAAAAGAGGTTCAGATATTTATTGGTAAAATAAGACCCAATGCTTTTTTATTATCAGCCGTGCTCCGGAAACCGAATCCGCATGTTTTATTCGGATTCGTTTTGAAACCGAATGTTTGATGCTCCCGTTTCCACCAAACCGAATTTTTCATGTGCTTTGAAACCGAAAGGCCAAAATAGGATTAAAAAAGCACGCATTTTATATTGAAATAATTTTTTAAATATTCTTTGATATTCTTAGATTCTATATATGCTAACTTTAAGTTGAATATTTATTGACATTTACTTTTAATTATTTTTTTTTTTTTCTGACTCAACCCAAAAATTAGCATGCACAGCCAAACCGAATTTTTATTTTGTTTGTGTATGTGTGCATATCGCATGTCCGAAAATTTCCCTTGTAACAAAAATAGCTAAGTCTTATTTAATTTCAATAAATATTGTTGCTAAAGTAATACTATTATTATTTAATATACACAATAAGAAAAAACTAGCAATATTTTAATGAAAATTAAATGTAAACAACATGTACTTATAAAAAGATGCAAGACTGCGGCAGCCATGTCAGCTGTTTGTGTCAAACAAAAATTTCGCGCCAACAAACAGAATTTAAGTACATATTTAATCAAAAGAATTTAATGCTAAAAATATATTTATTGCAGGGGAAATCACAAAAGCAGCGAGTAGGATATGATTCTTCCATAATCTTACGCCTTCTTTTAGCTTCAAAACTACCAATTGAGTAAATAAATGACATTTTTGCAATGTTTACAAATTTTTAACAAAAGGCAGTCAGCTGGTTACACCACAACATATGTGAATTTATCGAAACAAATGAGGGAAATATACAAATGTATCGAAAATAAAAAAGGAAACCGGTTTGGATTTCTCGGTTTCTGGAGCACGGCTGTATATTATAAAACGGTACGAAAACTTCAGTCTATCTAGCTACCAAGAATAGGTAAGAAGAAGGAAGCATTTCCGACGCTAAAGCCACATTAATAGCCGATTCCATATAGGAATACTCGTGTTCCTGAATGAACGCCAAGATATCGGATTGACTTGATATAGATGAAGTTTGCATCATTGAGTTGATATCTTTTAGCCTTCTTTCGCGGTTTTTAGTCACGCTCTTAAATGCTTTAAGCCGCCACGCATCTTAGTCATATGTATCCCCTACGCTTTCACAATAGCATTATTAGGATGGTAATAGGAGACTGTGATGTCGAAACAGGTAATCCGACTCCTCAGAATGGGTTGCCATCGACAAAACAAATGCTCACGTTATACCGTCCAAAGCAATCCTACCTTAATATGTTTGTAACAGGCACTTAGATCTAGCAAATAATGCTAAAAGAACTTTTATTATTATTACTATCTTGATTGTAAAAACGAATATGCTGATGTGTTATCAAGCATACAAAGAGGATGCTTTCAAATAGACAACAAATATTTCCCCTGCATTTCAAATTTGAAAAGTATTAACCCGTTGATAATACACAATTCAAGCAAAACGAATTATTTCCGCTGCTTTTGGTAACAAAGGACCAACTACAAACCCGCACTACACACAGATACATACATACAAATACTTACAAAACTATAATACAAAGAAACAAGAGCGTAGCGGCAAAATATTTTAGGTATGTACTAAATAAAAAAAATATGTAAATATGTAAAAATGCCAAAAGATTGGCCAAAGTGAAATACTTTGATATGAATCTAAATGGCATCATCAGCATTGACTTTTGCGCCAAATGCGATACTAACATCAACATCAACAACAACAACAACAACAAAAAATATGGCTAAACTTAAAGTGGAGCAAGGCCGACTTTGATATACCCTGTAGCAGCATAGCATTATAAGGTAACTAGGTCAGTGGCTTAGAATGGGAGGAGGGTCTAGGGGTAATCCCCTTGTCCTTGTACCCCAAGTCGTTTGTTTTCCAACGAATAAAAAAGCTTTTTAACAGTATAATTTTGAATCAAACGGGAATAGACCTTTAAGTTTTGACATCAACACCCTACCATCTCAGCTACCCTTTCATGCTATGCCAAACTAGTTTAAAGTCTGCAGCAGCAGAATCTCCTAAGATCGTTCTCTAGTAATAGTAATAATAAAACCAGGTTGGTACAGTACTGCCCTTTTAAAAAATTTGTTCAACACTTACCGACACTAGTAGTACAGTATGTTCGGTTACGGCCACAGCACAAACTTAGTATAACCCTTATCGTAGAGTAAAGTGTATAAAAACAACGCCAATGCAATCAGCTTTGGTACGATTGACAGTCGGAGGAACCCAGAGACTGGGCCTGGGACTATAGCTGCAGCTACAGAGAATCCATATCCACAGAGTCTCAGTTGGCAGCAGCCATGAAGCCAGACAACAATAACAAAAACAACAACAATTGGAATACAAATAAAAAAAAAAAAAAATTGCAAATCATTTTGCAGGCGTTACATTTTATTTGCCATCATCTGAGAGAAGCAACAACCAAACCGAACGAAACGGAAAAACGAAGACCAAGATGAAGGCCAGAAAAATTCCAAGTTGCTGATAGCGTTGACGACGGCTAAGTTCCTGACACGGTTAGCATTGGCATTGGTTGTTGAATGTTGTGGTTGTTATGGGACTCACATTTTGGGCGCTTTTGTGGCAACATTTTTGGCTTTGTAATGCAAATAGTTTGGCAACTCTGGCGCGCGATAGTTGTGCTCAACTGTAAGAAGAAAAAAATATTTTAAATAAAAAAGATTGACAATGATTGGCACCGCAACAATCTAGAAGTCTGACTTAAGTGCTAAATAAATACTTTTGCGAATTTGCTATGCTTGAAAAAGGGAAAAAAGGAGTAAACCAATCTGACGCGGTTCTCGGGTTCCATGCGTTTACCCAAACACAAGACTCGGAAATAATATATTTGTTAGGGAGTTGTGAGCTACGATCTAGATTCTGGCAACCGGACAGTATTGATATTTCCATGTTCCATAATGTCCTATGTAGCAAGGTTTGGCTTAAGCCGTTTTCTTCTTATTTCGTTTGTTCTTTTTGGTTTATGTATGCGCGTAGGTTATCGGGAAACCTGGAACAGCGGTTCCAACACATAGACCGATATCTAGTCCATCACTTAATATTAGACCTGATAAAATGTCCGGATCATAATCCGCAACAACCATATTTACATAGATAAGAAGACCACAATTCATTCCAACTACTACCCCTTAAAGATTTTACATATTCCAGAACCCAGCGTATGTCTCATGATCTACTTTTTTTACCCCAAAGTAAGCGATTAGATGACTAGCAAAACACTCCATACTAAAACCGGAGGAACTCACTCTTGTAAACATTATAGCCCAGCTCATCGGCTATGTAGTACTGTGTCTGATACTGGTGCTCACGTCCAGGTATGGGCACTGAATCGTAACCTTCCTGCACATTGACAACCTGTTCACCCACCAGCTTGGTATACATTTTCTTATAGTTGACCAGACCATTGCTCAGCACTAATCTGTAAATGTAAAGCATGCGGTAAGCGGGAGTGGGAAAGGCGGGACGATGATATTGATTTGCACTTGGCTATACACACTTATACTCGGTTGTGCCATTTGGATGCACAACATGGTAATCCTGCACCACATAAACCAGCGAATCGGTTGCTGTGGTTGTTGATGGTGTAGTCGTCGTCGTCGTCGCTGTTGTTGTTGTTGTTGTTGTTGTTGGTGAGGGCTTGACGGTAGCAGGCACTGCCAAGTCATCATCAAAGAAATAATCAAGATTTTCCTCTTCAAAATCCATTTGCGGAAATACGACCAATTGATCCTCATACAATGGCAACATTGTAGGTGTTGCTGCAGTTGTAGTCGGTGGCGTAGTTGATGGCATAGTTGTTGGCTTTGTGGCCACATCAAGCTCAGCAACATCCTCAATGTCAGTGGGCCAAACAACCAATTGTAATTCATAGACCGGCTGACTGTTGCCATAGCCATTGTGCTTTGGCTTCTCCGTTTGGAGCACAGGCCGTGGCTTATTAGTCGTAGTGCCATCCGTAGACCCAGTCCATACCAGCTGCACGGTGCAACGCTGCATGGCATCTGAAACCCCATTGTCATGCAATGCCAGTAACTGCTCTAACGAGCCCATTGTCAGCCCAGCCAAATGCGCTTGACCCGTTGCCGCATTGCGACCCATATTGAAAGTCAATTTGCAGTCTGGTTTTTTTCCCTGCTCCTTGAGAGTCCTTACCATTGCGGTCGTACTTTCGATGTGAACGCTTGCATCCGTGTTGGTGTTGATGCTGATGTCAGAGGTGTCTACGGTGTCTACGGTGTCAACGGGCTCCAAGGTGTCGTTGACGCTATCCACATTGCTTTCTACTACGCTGGTGGTTAATGTTTCTGGCACAGTTGGAGTTACCAAAGGCACTGCCAGACTGCCAATGTTGCCAATGCTGAGAAGCATGAGCTCCAGGGCAATTAGTGCCAAAGCGTATTGTCGCCACAGCCACATGGATGCCATTTCGGTAGTGTCTCCTTGTATTGGGTTACCTTATACGGCTTTGAATGTGCGTATTTGTCCCTTGGCTTACCAAATTGCTAACGTTGCGTGTTGTCGTCGTTGTTGTTGTTGTGCTGCCAAAAATATCATGCACCCTCTATTTATACCGCCACCAACAAGGAACAGGTAACTGCGCTGCCAGCGTCGCTGCTGACGTCAGCAGATGACAGCAATTTAATCAACGCCTTACTTTGCATCTTTTATGTTGAATAAAAGGCAGAAAACAGAACCAAAAAATCTGCATCTCTCTTTCACACTGTTTTTTTCTCTGATCCTCTGCTCTTCTCTGTTACATGCCATTTTGTTTACTGTTATAAAGCCACAAAAAACAACAACAATGCAATATTTAAAATGTTCTTTAAACCAATTTTTTTTCTGAACCAGAAGAGAGAGTCATTATTGTTTTACTGATTGGCATGTGTCATATGCACGCTACACTAATTGGGTCCATCCATATTGGTCGAGCTTTGGCAAGAGACGATTTAGTCATGAACGAACAGATCAAGATCTACAATACACATAAAAAAATAGATATCTGCTGAACGATATTTAACCGAAACGTCATGGGATATTTTCCCTCCCAATAATCATAGTTACATTCGCATATTTTGTTTCCTTTAACCAAATTCCAAAAATACGAGCGCATATGGAATTTCTCATAAAAAATCAGGAATCTGGACGGTTTTATATCCGGAGACGTCGGAGACCCCCCAAAGTTACCTTAAGTATGATCAGGCTAAGTAGAGAAGTCGATATAGACATGTCTCTTAAACTTCGTGTATGGTAATTTGTTTGTCATTAACGATACGTCTGAGCGACGTACGTAGTTATTTTCGTCATTATTTTTGAAAAATATGTTGACAGTTTGTAATTAGTGAAAAAAGAAGTCGATATACTCATGTCCGTCTGACCATATGTATGTCTGTCCATATGAACGCCTAGAGATGGTAAGAGTTAGAGCAACCAAGCGTTCGGATTAAATCCCTTTTTCGATATCGGACTTATTTTATATAGCTCCCATAAGGAATTGCATTGTGATGGTACAGGGTATCTCAAAGTCGTCTGCGTCCGCCTATTGCGCACATATAACATCTTTACATTGAATAAAAATAGAAAACAATTAACTATTCTCTTTCAATCAGATAAATTTACCTAAAAATTATTTCTAAATCTGTTTTTTAAAAAAGCTACAGTAACTAAAATCGATATTTTGACTTATAAAGACTATTAAAACACTTTTTATTTTTTGAGTTTCCATCTGAGTCTTGCGCATTAATTAAATATTTGCAGAGTAAAAAATTTTGAAATCAAATAGTAAAACCTGGAAAGGTTTTTAGTTCTTTATTTTAAAAAGTGAATAGTGCCAGTGAATTAAGCTCTTAACTTGAAAAATTAAGCATTTCTTACATTGCAAATGGTTAATTACGTTTAGGGTAACCCGATACATTTTTAATGATGAAATTTTATCATCTACTTGGGTGAACAGAAATATCTTAGCGTTTACGTTTTTAGGAGAGTAGCAGGAAAGAGTTGCTACTGCTTAAAAATAAAGTAAATTTAGACAGTTGATTAATAACAAATGTTTTAGAGTGATTTAAAAAAGTTAATTTATTATTGGATTAGTCAACAACGTGTAGCATAATTTGCAACTTTTTGCTGCAAATTTCTGCAAGACAAATTTTTAATATTTATTCCACCCAACAAATGAATTTACATGACAACCCTACGAGACACCAGCTGTCATAAGCATTGTGAAAGGCAAAACACATTTGTTTACATTTTAAAATTAAATGTTAGATACTAATTCTAAGAATGCCCTGTAGCGGGCTTGTTAGCCATTGAAAAGAAAATACTGAAAAAGGGGAATTTTTTAATTTTAAACTAACTGTCGAACTATTGGCATTCACATCCATTATTTATATTCGGCACGTTGCCACCTTATGTGAAAAAGAATATCAACACTTATTTTTTAATAATAATTTAATTAATTGAAATTATTACATCATTTTTAGCTACTTTGATTTGACATAAAAAAATAATTTGGTAAAAATAAACTTCGAAATTTAATTTATTGATCCCAAGACTTGGTGGAAACTCCTTAGTTCGGTTGAATGTCATATTTTACTTGAGATTATACTAGAGATTTTGTAAAAGTTAAGATCATGAACAATATAGTTCGTAAGTATATTATTATATATATATTTGGTAGATTATTTCATAAGCTTTTCAAATAAGCAACCGTTTTTTGAATAAAATTTTCTATATTGGCACACTTAATTATGGCTTTATAAAATTGACCAGAGATTTTAAAACCGTCGCAAAGGGGTGTCTGTGTCATCGAGAATTGGAATTCTGGCGAAATTTGGAAAGAAATTGATTCCCGTGTCACCCCTGTTAATGTAAATTCTTTGTTGAGCAATCTTAAGATTTTAATATTAACCTACAAAATTTAAAAAAAAAATGTGGTACAGTCGAGGCGGTGCCCGACAGTGGAATACCCTGTACCTTTTGTGTCAAACAAATTTTTCCTGCATATTCCATCTAAGAACTTTCCAATTGGAATTTTATTTTTTTTTGGTGCAAAACGATGTTTATACCTATAAGTTCCGTAAATTTGTACCGATTTTGATGAAAATCGAAAGTTACGTCAAAGAAGCTATTTTAATTATATTGGGTAAGTTTCAAGTTGATATGTTAAGGCGTGAGGGAGAAAACACGGTAAATCGATTGCGGGGGGTGGGGGGACCGCATCGATAAAATTTGGATGTGGATTTGTTCATTAGAGCCACATAAATGAGCTTACCAAAAATTGTGATTCTAGGCCACTTGTAGCCATAATTGCGTAGAGTCAAATATTGACGCAGTTTATTGGCAAGGGGAGGTGAAATTTGCACATCTTTGACTATAACTTCTGTTGTATTTGTCCGATTTTGTTCATTTTTTACACATAGATGCATGTATCCACAACGCATCGCTCTGTTAAATTTCAAATGAAAATATTAAACGGTGTGGCTAAAAACCGCGAAACTCTACTGCGGGGGAACGGGGGAAGATATTGACATGATTCAACAAACTTCATCTGCTTAGGAAATATGCGCACCAGCTGGTAAAGTTTCGTGTCTCTAGCTCTTATAGTCTCTGAGATCTAGGCGTTCATACGGACGGACGGACGGACGGACGGACGGACGGACGGACGGACGGACGGACGGACGGACGGACGGACGGACGGACGGACATGGCTCAATCGCTACCCGAGGTTATGATAAGCATTTTGGTATAAAGGACTTGGGGTCTGCCACGCCTCCTTCTGTCCGTTACATACATTGCACAAATCTAGTATACCCTTTGTACCTATAGGTACAGGGTATAAAAATGTATTAACATATAAGCAATGAATGTTCTATTAAATTTTATAAAAATTTGCGACGTTTAAAAAAAATTAATTTTTTTCATACAATTTTTTAAAAATATTGTTGCGTTAAATCAAATTAATTCGTATTTATTTATTGATATTTTATTAAGAAAATGTGAAAATTTAAAATTATTTTAGAGATAAAAAAAAATTAAAAATGTGTTTTTAATACATACATGAATTGATATGCATCATTAGTTTTTAAAAATTGTTGAGGCAGTTTTTGGTTCCTTATCCAACTAGACCTTTAGCCGAACAATGAACCGAGACTTCTCATAATTTTGCAAACCAAGACCAAACAAATCATAACTAAAGATGGCAATTAAAAATAATAAATAAAAAAAACCCAAATTTTTAATCAAAAAAATTCAAGCTGAAAAAATCAGTTAACTATGCTTCATAAAACTCATGAAGGGCTTTATTGCTAACCCTCTACGTTTAACACACTACAACTTTTTAAACGGGGGAAAAAATATACTTTTAGCAATTCTTTTTTGATATTTATATGATATTGATATCACTTTGATATTGTAATGTACGTAATTTGCATTGCATTGTTACGGTGAATACATAAGCACGTTTTACTTAAAAAAAATATATAAAAAATGCGACGCATTCAAAAAAACAAAAAAATTCTATGAATAAAAATTAACGTTACCAAATTTTTGCGTGACTTTAAAAAGATGAGACTGATTTTGTAGATTTCTTCAGTTGGGAAATATATGGAATTCTTTTTACTCTAGGATAATATAGTTAAAAACAATTGTTAGGGTAAGGTGGGGCAAATCCGACCTAGTAATTGGTTTTGACTATAAAATGCTTTTTTGACATCGGATCAACTCGTCCGATATATCAAATTAAAGCTAACGCTTTGACGCAACTTTCTAGAACTGCCTATTTTTTCTGAGCATTATTAATTTTTGAAATATGACCATTTTTCAACAAAGTAAATTTTTGTCATTTTGTGGGGTAAGCCAGTATATTTTTTTTGACTGATTTAGCACCGATATGATCTAAATTTAATGGTTTTTCGATTATAAATCAAAAGAGCATGTTATTTGTTTAACAAAACTGAATGTATTTATTTAAAAAAATCGTAATGATTAGAAACTATAAATCGAAATAAAAGTTGAATGAATGTCAATAAAGGATGATTGTATTAAATAGCTAAGTAACTAATCAGACTTATTTGAACTGCTGTCTTATTTTTGGTTCGAGCTGGACGTCTGGATGGCCCCACCATTCCATTTCCCCTTTAATTTATACTAAATTTCCAACCAATACAATACATGCACTATATAGGCTACAGTACAGTATGTAAGCCACTAAATAAAGACAAGAAAAAATGTCTAATCAAATATTTACAAAAATTAAAATGAAAATCATTAAAATACGCTTCTTGTCGCTTGAGTATCTAAATGTAGACTGACAGACAACTGTCATGCTACCATTTTGGTTACTTTTAATGCTCTACACGACAACACTTATATGAGCTCGCTCAGTATTGTCGTTTTAGAAAAAAAAGTGGGAGGTCGGGTGTGCCCCACCTTACTCTCCAGTTATTAGAACTGAGTAGCACAACAACCCAAATATTTCTCTCTACAGTAACGAGAGCTTTTAATATCAAAAACGGTTAAGAGAGTACGGAAACCCTGAACTATTTTAATGACTCTGCCACTACCAGAAACATAGGTGAAAGGACTTTAAAATCTCAACCTTTCTATTCAAATTTTGTCGATATCTGAAGAATTTCATGATTTTCAGTCCCAATGTAAAATTAATAGAGCTTTAAAAAAATAGTATTTTTTTTTATTTACATTTTATTTCTTTGTTTATAAGAGGCTCGAAAAATGAGTTTGTTATTGTAAAGTGTGTATGTGTTTACGTCCTTGCAAAAAGTTCCATTCAAATTATTTACAGCTTTGTCTCTTGTTCATCTTCAAAATCTTCGGTTAGGTCTATAAAATCCCCATCGAATAACTGCGGCTTTGAGCCTTCAACGGTCGGCTCGTATTGGTTATTTGGAGATGTAGGAGAAGGTGTACTTGCAACATTTGGGAAAGTGTTCTGCGATTCGCCTTCATTGTCAGTTGGTTCAGGGACTTCATCGTTGTTGTGAGGAACTACAAATTCCGGCTGCACATTTAGCTTAGGTATAATATTTCCTTTGGGACCCATTTTGAATTCGAGCTGATACCAGATAATTACTCTTTTGAAGCAGTGAGATACCAAATAATTACTCTTTCGAAGGTGCGAGATACCAGATAATTACTTTTACTTTTACTTTCGAATAGTTTAATTTTAATATTATAGCAGAAAGCTCAAAGCACACTTATCTGTTGAACTTGTAATAATTTGCCTTTTTGAACGAGCTGAATATTTGTGCTGATGATCAAACATTTTGAGTTAGGAACGCAAAGGCTGCTTAAGAGTAGTAGGGATGGTATCGAGCGGATAGGTGACGCGATAGAAAGCGTAATCGTGTAACCCTTTTAAATGAGTGTTTGGCGACGTGGAAACGCAATAAAAAACTGTTTTCTAAATGTGAGATAAAACTTGAATCGATGCAACATGTCAACATGTGGACGGCCAAAAAAAATTATAATATTTTACTTTAAGATTGAAAAATTGACTTGAAAAGAGATTTTTAAAATTATGTGGTTTACAGCCACCTAACTAAGTGTATTGCTCTATAAGCAGACAATGTTAGGAACAACAAAATGTCCCATCTCTGCTATGTTAAGTCGTATGTTTTGTTCGAATATGGAAAAGTTTCGTTTGGCACTCTCTGTGGATAGCTACCCTATGTCATAATGTCATATCGGCATCATAAAAACTAACAAATTCCTGCTTGTATCGGCATAGCCGTAGCGTACCCATGACGTCGGCTATATCCAATGCAGCTTCAGCAGCTGACACCCATTGATTGTTCTTCGCTCTCAGCTGACCGCCTTGAGCTTGCTCCTCTCTTGCTTCATGCATTATTCGAGCTCTGAGCTCTTCGACATTCTTATGGCTGTAATATTGCTCCGGTCCCGCGGCTCCCATTCTTTTAGTCATTTGAACATCATTTATAATAAGATATAAGCTGTAGGACAGCTCCAGCATTGTCGTCTTTCTCGTCGACGAGGTCTTTGTTATTGTTCTTGACGCTTTCTTTGTTGTTGTTGTTGCAGGGCGCCCGCGTAATATTTGCCCGTAGCAATGGCAGTGCGAAATCTGCACCAGTTCTGGGCCAAGCGAATTTTGGCCATTAAAGTTGGTCATAAGGCGCTTCTGCTGCGGCTGCTGCTGATGACACAGCGGGTGCAACAGCATCCAGCACACTTTTCTGGCTTTTGCCAAGGCATTTCTTCTTTTGGCCCTGTTGCTGCAGCAGCTGTTAACATTGTTATTGTTGTTGTCGTCATTGTTGTTGTTGTTGTTACCATGGCACATGCCATAAAAGATATTTTATGCTGGAAAGTATTTTTGGCACAATTTAAAGCTCATATTAAAACTTAAGCTCTGCTTTAAAAATGCATCTTATTTTATTTCAAGGGTTTTATAGATTTGTGCAATCCAGACTAATTCTTAGTACCACAACAGGAAGCACTTGAGCCATGTCCACTTTTCTGTAAATAATATGCTTACGTATATAAAGTGAATAAATGTCGATGTCCTTCAACATATTCAAAAATGTTTAGATTCCCTTCCGTGCAAGGGCACCGTCTCCACTGTATCACTTTTTTGTTTTGCTTACTTGAAAGACTTTCAATTTCAATGGTTGCCCATGGGAAATTCCAGAGCAAGCTCGCAAATTTTCAAAGCCTGTTGCTCTTCACAACAACCGCAAAAAATGCAAAATTATTTTTATTATTATTATTTATTTTTTGAATCTCCAAACGGAAACTGAATATTCGTACAGCGTGGGTCTTTAATGTGCAATTTGTCAAAACTTATTTGATTTATGAGTCAATACCAACAACTGCAAAAACAACAACAACAAAGTCACAACTGTCAAACAAACAGCAACAAAACTTTAACTTTGTCCAGTCAGGACCACTTTGACATCCTCTACCCACTTCCACTTCCACGCCCACGCCCACGCCCATGCGTAAACCCACGCCCCTATTGACACTGTGTCAGTCGTAGTCACACTTCCTTACTAATCGCTATAAGTAGGACCTCGTAGTTAGACCAGTCGTGAATGAACAAACCACGGAAAATACAGTTTCCCCCCTTACAGAGTGCCAAACTGCACAACGAAGCTTAAGTACTCAACTAGACTTATTGTTTTGTCTTGTGTAAAATACTCATAGTACACTGTGCAACAAGTTTGGTGCAATTTTTTAAAGTTGAGGCGATTTTAACTAGAAATGGAGAAGGAAGGATTTTGCGTTCTCAGACCAAACACTTTTTGGAAGTGCTTTTATAGCGATTTAGTGACGTCAGAAGTCGTCGATGAAATACATGGAACAATACTGAACTGAGCGTGTATATCTAATTCCGAGTGTAGGTTGCCGCAATCATAGGCACCATAGCAACAATTCATCCATCATACTCTGCCGATAGCCCCTAGTGACTATTTTTTTTTTTGAAATCTGAAGCGATTGCCTTTGGGTCAAATGAGGAGATCATCACTGACCCAAAAACAAAACCAAGTCAATTTTGCAGAATTTTTCCCATTTAAAAGTAATAAAAGTAGTTTTGATTATTTAATTCTCATTACTATGCTACAGATGCATCCGAAAAATACAGACCAAAATACGTATTTGACAAAAATATAAAAATAATCAGCCGTGCTCCGGAAAACGAAAAATCTAAACCGAACAATTTTATTTGGATTCGGTTTTGCGTGCTCCGGAAAACGAAATTTTTTTGTCGATAACTTTCCTTATTATTTTCGATAAATTCGTAAAAAAATTACTTTTGCAACAATATTTATTGAAATTAAACACGACTTGGCTATTTTTGTTAGAAGGGAAATTTGTTTTGCGTAACGCGACAACCCTGTCACAACATTCGGTCATGTGTTCGTGTATGATACGTGCACATACCCATATACAACTAAATTCGTTTTGGGTTGTGCATGCTATTTTTTGGGTTGAGTCAGAAAAAAAATAATCTATATAATGACACTAGTTTACCAATTTTTTAAAAATTTTGGTATCCTCAACATTTTTTGTCATTTCCGTAGTAAAATGGCACGCTAAAACCGTAAATGAAGGTCAACAATTTTTTCCTATAACAGATTTCGAAATATTTCGAAAAGTAAATTTTTCGAAATTAAAAAAAACCGAAATATCTCTGGTTGTAGTAAACTGATTTTGATCATTTTTTTTACTTAACTGTAGATAATTGAATTATACATTGGTTATGTTTGAAACAAGTTCTTGTCAAATTTATGGCTTGGACGCTATTTCTGCATTTATATGAAATTTTTCGTAATATTTAGCACAGTTTTGAAAAAAAATCTATTTCGAACGTAAATTGAAAAAATGTATACAGTTTTTTCATGGTTCGTAAAATTTGATCGATTACGAAGAAAATGAGTGGTTGTTTATCAAAATCGGAGAAATGAAGTGGAAATAACAGAAATTTTTGTATAAAGTGAAAAATGTAAATTTGTTTTAAAAACAAAAAGTTTTAGATGAATAATTCAATTGTTTATAAAGATATCGTTACCAAAATTTGGCATTCGAGAGTTCTCAAGCTTTTATCAGAATCGGTTGACTATATCATATAGCACCCATAGGATCGATCGTTCAAAAAAAACGTGTTTAGTGCGAAATCCGGTATATGGCTCAAAAACTCCTAAAGATACACGTATATTTGCCAAATTTGGTAACGATATTTTAAAAATTTAAATTTACGTTCAAAATAGAATTTTTCTCAAAAATTTGCTGAAGATTACGAAAAATTTCATGTGAATGGATAAATAACGACCAAACCGTAAATTTGACAAAAATATGTTCCAAATATAATCGATGGGTAATTCAATTATCTACAGTTTGGTAAAAAATAATCAAAATCAGTTTACTACAACCAGAGATATTTGCTTTTAAGTAGAAACACAATTTTTTTTTAATTTCGAAATTTGATTTTTTCGATGTATAACGAAATCCGTTCCATGAAAAAAGTTTTGGACTTCATTTTCGGTTTTAACGTGCCATTTTACTACGGCAACGAGTAAAACATGTTGAGGATACATTTTGCTGTAAACTAGTGTAATCTAAAATAATTGTCAGTAAATATCTAACTTGAAGTTGGCATAAATATAATCGAAGAAAATCAAAGAATATTTAAAAAATTATTTCAGTATAAAATTGGTGCTTTTTTAAACCTAATTTGCCGATTCGTTTTAATTCCTCTTGCAACAAAAAATTCGTTTTCAAACCACATTAAAAATTCGTTTTGGTGGAATTGCGAGCACCAAACATTCGTTTTCAAAACGAGTCCGAATAAATTGTTCGGATTCCTTTTACGGAGTACGGCTGAAAGCAACATTTTTTTTAGAATTAGAATCAAATCATTCCGACCCCAGATTGGCTGTTGCACAGTGTATACAAAAACTGACCTCCGCCTGTTCAATTTGCCGTGTTAAACTTTTCAAAAAACAACAACAACCACAAACTGTGGGGTACCTAGGAAGCTGCGGCTGTAACTATGGGGCAAGGATATGGCAATGGGTCTCGACGCCAGATTCTGTCTACGAGAGTCCTTAGTTCGTTGTGGCTCTCTACATGAATATTTGCCTCATATAATTTGCTTCTTGACTTGAGCTTTAATCATGTGATTAGGCTAATTGGTCACAGTTGCTGGGCAGCCAATGTTCGGTGTTCCAAGGTTTTTTTTCTACTCACTGTGCATAATTGGATTTAATTTAATTTCATGAGCTTAGGCGCATTTTATTGAGTTCAATGGCCTGAATGTAATCATACTAAGTATTTTAGTATTTATGCAATAATATTTCAATTTAAAGCATTTATAAATTACAAAATATTCTTATAAAATTTTTTTTACTTGATCGAGCTCATGCGACTACTTGGATTAAAGCCCATAAACTATTTGATATAGACTTCTAAATTCAGAGAGACGGACACATAGAGAAACAGAGGTATGTAGGAATGCATTTATTACGTCATTTGAAACATTCTGACACGAATGAATAATGAATTAATGCGATTAACAACATTCAGCAAAGCGAATTGAGTTGAACCTAAGTTGACACTTCTTCCGAGTAGTTTACTCAATCGATACTGAATACATTGAATGAACTGCTCTCAAATTTGATGGCGATGAATTGTTAAATGACGACGGTAAAGCCAAACCGATTCTAGGCTACATAGAAGCTTTATATAGTTCTCCGATCCGGATTCAATTCGGTGTATACATGCATCATAAAATATTTTCTAACAACAGAGTTAGTTGAGATAGAATGATAAATGACGGATATATTGGACGCCATGGTATAGGTTATCGCTAGCACTCTTGGTTCCGTTCTTAACCTACTCACAGCTTGATTTAATCCAATTCCACATCTACATGGCCTTACCGACATTGCCCTTACCAAAAAAATTTACCAAAAAAAAATTAGTTTCAAATATGTTCCCACCCTAATGCTATAATATAAGACAGGGGTGGCCAAAGGCTGCTTATGGAAGAGCAAACACCAACACATATGAAAGATAACCACTAACAAAAGCAAACCGTTTTTTCATATTATTATGTACACTGAAAAAAATAGTATATACTCATATAAATGTTTTGTTTTTCGTTGTAACTCTTTTTTCTTTGCATTTAACACATGGTGTACAAAAATTTCCTGTTCGCGATCAATCCTACACCCTTTTTTTTAAGTGCAAGAGTTCAGAGAGCACAAACGAAAAGCAACAGCAAAATTACAGTGAAAATCATTGGGCCAACAACAAATATACATAAGGGTTGTTTCTGTGCTCATGAGCTCAGAGAGCAAAGAGAGTAAGGGAGAGAGCTCGCGAAATTGTTTTTGTAATTTGCATTGGCATTGAGTGATATACAGTTTAAGCCGTGCATGTACACGCGCATTGCTGCCTATGCCTAAGAGCCATTACAAAAACAAAAAGAGCCAGATGAGCAATGGGCCTGGACACCTCTGATATAAGACATAAAATTTCAATCCTAACAACGCTGATCTTTTGCCAAATAGCGTTTTATATAAACGGTATTCACGCAGGCTATTGAGTTAAGGAGTTGAGTAAATTCTCAAAAGCCTGTAGCGTAAGGGACCTTTTTGTTAATTTGACACGAGTCTTGAAAGCTTCAAATCACGTTTTAATTTGAAAAAAATTAGGGTATTCACAGTTGCTGTTGAAAAGTTGAGCACTTTTACAAGAACAAAGTGTACAGAGCTGAGTTCCAACTCTAATTTTAACATTTCCTCAACCCAGACCGGAGCATGCCAGAAATCACCAATGAATTTTTAAAAAAATCGGACATGAGTTCAGTGCTGATTTATTTTTAAAAGTCAGGTCTGAAATAATTAGCTGTTTCATTAGGTTAGACTCTAACTTGCGTTTTAGCTGGTACACAAAAAAGAATAAAAACAATAGTTCGTTTTAAAAGCAGTTTTTATAATGCACTTGCAAGAACATATTTAAAAAATGGTATCCTTACCAAAAATTGTCATATAAAGATGGCGTACGATAAAGTCCGGTGCGGATGACCTTGTGATACCCTATACCACGACATTGCAATCATATCCGACATATTGCTTACGAACTCGAAAAGATATGTATTTGCCAAATTTGGTTACGATATTTATATAAACAAGCAAAAAAAGTCGAATTTTGCACCAAACACGTGAACCAGTGACTAGGAACTGTAAAAAACTTCCGTCTGCCAAAATAAGTTACGATATCTTCATAAACAAACGAATTATTGATCTAAAACTTTTGGGGTTTTTCGAGGTCCTCTGAAACAGAGGTCTACGACCCTGGATAAAACAAACTAATTACGAAAAGAAGAACTAGGGCTCTGTTAAAGACTTAATTAGACTAAAGGAACATGCTTATGGTACGCCCAAGTCCATTGACTTATATAGTATGTAATTATGTGCAGGTATTTATCGATAACTTCTATTGTCTTGGAAGTATTTTGTTAGCTTTTGTATTTGTAATGGACCGTTTATGCCTATATAAACAATTAATAGATTGAATAAATTCAGAATGATTATGTTGTCCATAAATATTTAAATAATCGTTAATAATTTAGCTAAGACACTTAGCTACGTAGTAACGTAAGGAAGTGAGATGGTCAGTCTAATAGTGGGAGGCAAATGTCAATTATTTCTCTGAGAGGCTGAGGATAGACAAAAATGCCGGCTTTCGATCTTTTTCTTTTCAATCGTCAATAAGACAAGTAAAGTAAGACAATAAATTTAACTGATATTTGGAGGTTAAATAACCTATAGTGTACTTTAGAGATATTAGATCTGAAATTTCTAGTGGCACAAAAGAATTTACGGTGCGTTTAAGCGAATATATATTTGGATCGGAATTTTAATTTTTACAGCATATAGCTTTATCTAATTCGCCCATGGCATACTTCAATTGATTCCTTGGTTAAGCATTGAAGTTTATTTAGTACCCTAAATATTTGCGTATGCAACGTGCTTTTATATAGTTGCTGAAATATATAATCAGGTAAGTCACTAAATATTGAGCGAAAAGTCCAAGCCTAATTTCGTATATTTTCACTTAAGAGATTAAGTTCTCACTCCAAACAATACTGCACAGTGTTCACTTAGACAAGGTTCTGCAGGGCGATCGCTGTGGCTAATTGGTTTATCAAGGAACCCTGGACTGAGACACCTTGGAACCTTGCTGTTTAATAATGGCAGCTTTACTATGTATTCCCAATAGCCATATTTAAATCTCTAAAGAGTTCTAATAATGAAAAGACATTACCAACGACATCTGAGACTACGAAGGACTTCGGAGGAAATGCAGATTATTATTATTATGAGTTCCTTGGTGTAATTACAATACATATGCGGAATATGTAAAGTAAAGACGCCGCTCTTAGTAAGAGCATAGGGCATGCAGATGGGTGAGTGCTAATCATAACCATTAAATTGATATAACCACCATGATCAAACGCAGTAATAGAATAACATAAGCCATGCTATATATAATGTGTGAACCGATTATGCTTGGTTTTCTTTTGAAAATTTTGATTTCTTATAATTTTGTTTATTATCAGTTTGTAACATCCCAGCAGTTCTACTTGGATCGATTGCTTCCATCCATATGTGATTCCATACGTGATTGTGACACCCTTAAGAGCAAACATTGTCAAAAAATTATATAGAATTAAACTAATTTCAAAAAAGAAATAAATTATACAAAATTGTACATAGCTAATAATAATATAAGAAACTTGAATTTAAATAAAAATCTGTGCCTTGTGTTTTTCATAATAATTTTACAGCAGCTAGCCAATATGGTTGCATGCATGCATGAAATTGTGGCATGAATATTCCATAGACAAGCCATTAATTTCATGCATGCATATTTCATAAACAAGATGATGACATGATTTTCATGCATAGACTGACTATGTATTGACATGATCAATACAGGAGCAATGTTGTCGAAACCCGGCTAGTTCTTTCCTAAGGCCCAGCCTTAGTGCATTGGACAATCTGCTGTTCAATATATGCGCAACCGCCGTGTTCAGCATGCTCAGCAATTTAATACCCCTCCAGTTTTTCCACTCGAAGAGGTTTCCTTTTTTGGTTAGAAGAGTTATGATACCTTCTTTGAGCTCATCGGGGATCTGCTCCGTATTCCAGAGATTCTGTATCAGCGGTTGTAATATCCTAGCAATAACTTGTGGGCTGGCTTTGATGGCACTGATGATTTCATCAGAACCTGGACAATCAATTTGTATGTCACGCCTAGGAAAGTGCCGGGAGCAATTATACTCTGGGGGTAGCGTATCATCTGTCGGTTCTAGTTGTTGCCTATAATAGGTTTCCCATATGGCGACTTGTCTGTCCTTTGATGATGTTGTCTCACCATTTTCGTCTTATAGTGGTTTGGTCGTTCTGAATGTAGAATTGGTTAAGTCTTGTGATCGGTGGGTGGCTGCAGCCGCCTCGGCCTTTGTCGCTATATCACCGCTCTATCTTCTTTTGTCAGTCCTCGCGCTTCTTTCTGCCTTTGCAATTCTGGTTTTGGCTATAATTAATTGGGTTTTGACCAGTTTGCGTTGGTTAATGAGGTCCCAAGTAGTGTCTGGTATCCAGGGCTTGCCGCACTTAGGAAGCTGCTCTTTATGCTGCTAAATTCTGCATCATGCATAGTGCGAGCAGGGACTTGTGAAATATGAAGTGTATCAATTAAAAAAGTAAATTAATGGAAGATTTTGAAAAAGGGTTTTTTGCAATTTTTTTGCAACTATGATAAATAAATTAGTATATAATGTTTGTTTAAATGCGTAGTTCCTGTTAGGTAATGTAGGGGTAAAAATGTTGTGGTGAACGTTTTTTGGGATTTTTCAGTCAAATCATAGGTAGGGAGGGTCAAGAAGCATGGCTACAAGAACAACGCTGTAGTCTAACATTGGAGGTTATGTTCAGTATATTGGCTCAATGGTGGGTGTTTCTGGGAAGAATGTGTCAACGAACCCCCCTCAGGCTGTTTGCTAGCTGTTGCCAAAGAGTCCCACACGACATACTTATAATATTTGGAACTACGAAAGCTATTTTTTAAGTTGCTTCATCATAAAATGTTATGGACCGCGTATAAAACAACTAATATTTAATTTAATTTTTTAACAGAGCTTCCAACGAAACTTTGAGAAATGACATTGACAAAACACACTCAATTTTTTCGCTTCTTGGTGATGTTGTTCGAAGGCTCACTCTCTCGATTGGGGCCCTCATCGTCAGTGCAAAGTTTGCTGTCAACGAGTAAAGTTTGTTGCAGACATAATTTTTTGTAGCGTTTTGCTTAGGGATCATCCGTAAACTACGTGACGCTGATTTTCGTCAAAATAGACCCCACTCAGTGAGAGACCGTTTCCGTTTTATTTTTATACCCTGTACCTACAGGTACAAAGGGTATACTAGATTTTTGCAATGTATGTAACGGACAGAAGGAGGCGTGGCAGACCCCACGTCGTTTATACCAAAATGCTTATCATAACCTCGGGTAGCGATTGAGCCATGTCCGTCTGTCCGTCTGTATAAACATCTAGATTTCGGAGACTATAAGAGCTAGAGATATGAAACTTTACCAGCTGGTGCGCATATTTCTTGAGAAGATGAAGTTTGTTAAATCATGTCAATATATTTCCCCGTTCCCCCGCAGTAGAATTTCGTGGTTTTTAGCCACACCGTTTAATATTTTTATTTGAGAGATGCGTTGTGGTTACATGCATCTGTGTATCAAAACTACACAAAATCGGACAAAAACAACAAAAGTTATAGCCAAAGATGGCGTACGTTAAAGTCGGGCGCGGACGACTTTAACGTACGCCATCTTTTCTGTTATGGTCGTGAGACGACCGCATTGAAAAAATGGGCTGACAGTTTTTTGCGAGCTCTGTTTTTTAATTATGTATTGGCAATCAACCTATTAACAGATTGAGCTATAATCCAATACTTGAGAAAATATAATCGCTACAAACTAAACATATCTTTTGTGTGGGAGATGGCTAATCTAATTTACATAATATAAATATATCCAAAAATTTACAAAGAGATTCGATTTATTGACCGTCTATAAACAGAAATCTGATTTACAATATACGTAATCGATATACGATATATTACCAAAAATATATAAAGGTATACGAGGTACTCCAGCGATATCTGATGTTACAGGGGAGGACCGGCCAAGTTGTAGGAAAGAGAATTGGGGTGGCATCTTAAACGATACGCGTAACAGTCACTAAGTTTATTTATAATGTCACCCACAAAAGGTTACGGTTACAGCAATTTTCCAATTTAAGACAACCGGATGCTCTCGCTCAATTTTTTGAGTAGAGTTTCTCGGGTTTTCCCCATTACAATAATGCATTTCAGAACAAACCCACGCAGAAAAGTGCGGATGCTCTATTCAAATACAATACACCAAAA
Organism: Chymomyza fuscimana; assembly: GCA_949987675.1. Taxonomy (NCBI): domain Eukaryota; kingdom Metazoa; phylum Arthropoda; class Insecta; order Diptera; family Drosophilidae; genus Chymomyza; species Chymomyza fuscimana. Next base: position 3,912,813 of record OX465090.1, on the reverse strand, counting down.
TTCGAATAGATGTTCCATCTGGCCTTATTTGTTGTAGCAGAACCTCCTTAATTCCTACTGTACCCAGTGGATCTCGCGTATAATAGAGGTGTGCAATGTGTGAAACAGGCAGAATCAGGCATGGCAGACCGTAATTTCTTTATACCAAAATACTTTTCCTAACCTCGGGTCGAAATTTATTTAAGATCTCAAACCTTACACGCTAATGACACCCACCAAAAAAAGGAACTTGTTTAATTCATGTCGATTTCTAGATCCGTTCTATAAGCCACCCTTTCAAAATTGGTCGTAGTTATATATCCTGCCGCTACAGAAATATTATAGAAGTCGAAACAACATGCTCTTTATATTACAACCGTCTTAAAAAAAAGACAAAAAATTAGTAACTTAAAAAAAAAATAGTGGCGGCATCGAAGTAGACACACATATAGTGTAGCTTAGACGTCGCATGCACTTGTGTGCGCAGCAGCAGACACGAGGCCGCCATGGCGATGCTTGTGTCGTCAACACAAACGGAAGCTAAGATGTGAGTGTATTTCTGGCCGACCACTGCGCTGGCACGGAGCAATGCCAACTCTACCGTGTATTACACATATCAATATACGATGCATTAGTGTCGTGTTATTATCCCACGACCCATCACCGCACTCCTTGCTATATTCCCGTCTATATACAAGAAAAAGTGCAATGCGCAGTTTTGCCCTTGAAAAACTTACCTCTTACTTAAATAGACACCAACAAAATGCAACTTGTGTCTTTAGGCGACAGACACTCGTCTAACTGAACTTAGAAGAGTTTTACCAGCTGACCGGACTAATCCGAAATAAAGTGATTCTATACACACTTTATGCTTACTCATGCTTTTGATTATCTCAAAAATTTCTAGAGAAACCGGTGCTGGGTTACTGAAAAGCTTACGATTCTGTTCTGTTGTTAGAAACGACTTATTGCTTCGCTTTAGGCACTACATCAGCGAAAGATTAGTTTCTCTAGCTCTTCCCATCTCCGAGATGAAAGCGATCATAAGGACGGACACACAAACATGCGTATATCGACTTTTACTCACCCTGATCATACTTTATGTAACTTTGGGGGGTCAACGAGACGTCTCCTTGTTTATGCGGGCTTTAAACATTCTGATTAATTCAGCTTTTTTAAGTTGGCAAGTTAAAACAGCAACGCATTTGTAGATGAAGACACCCAATTTAATTGGGATGTATCTATTTAATATATTATATGTTTACTAGTGTGTAGATGGTACGTCACACTAATAACTGAAACTTCTCCATTTCATTGTAAAGCCTGTGATGGTTTGGCATAACGCTCGGTCCATGAGCGGGCATGGTTGTTATAGAGATCACGATTTTCCATGTAGAGGGAACCCAAAGAGCGCTTAAAAGCTCCATGTGGGTTTGGCTCTGCCATCAAAACCTGTATGGAGAGTATAATACTTTGCACGGTCTGCAGTGGGTTCCACTTGTCGTGGAGCATATCGACGCAGACCGATCCGCAGTCGCTAATGTTGCAATGAAATATATTCGTCACAAAACGAACTTTGGGCGGAGAGGTTGGGTAGTTAGAAGGAAAACAATTTTGACTTTGAACATTCCTTCCTCATACGGTGTGCCAGGAGCTCCTGGCATACTAATGTTCCAGGTGTACACATCGTCTAATTCCACTGTGACATTCGGCAAAGGTTCCATCTGATAATTTTTGTATTCACGTAGCAAAATGCTTTTTGCTCGGCGGTGACTTTCAGCGCTTACACTCCGGGGCCACATTGGTAATAATGGTGTTGCAGGGCGATTAGCTGCTGCGATTTTCCAAATATTTAACGAACCACGCGCCGACTATAAGAATATATTTTGTTAAGACAATTATAGAGATGGGATTTTCATAGCCTGCCAACTTTTATCGATAACTTTTGTGA